>SMMW01000013.1:1200000-2400000 GCA_004794655.1 Marisa cornuarietis | reverse complement strand
GTCCCAACTGCCCCACTCATTCCTTTATCATAAAGTTCAAATATAAAAAAGCATAATCTAATATTTAACACTGCAGGAACATTTTCTTTTAATCTTTTGTAAAATAGCATTTTGTTGCTGATGTGTCAAAAGAAAGTGACCAAAGGCTGCATGTTGATCATAGTTCATATTTAGACTCGGCTTGACAAAGTTGATGGTGTTGCTAGTTTTAAGTAATCAGAAGTTAAACAAATTGCATAGTGAAACCAATCATCAACTCTACAATATATTTCAGATTAAAGACAGGGAGAGCTAATGCTACTGCTAATACAGCTGTGCATGTACAGGAAATGGGAGATGCTTTGCTATCAGGACCAATGCAACCAGAGATAGAAACAGAGAAGCCTTTTATAGGCCCCATGCAGCCTGTAGGTTTGTCTGACATTTCCAAGACTGACTGTGCAGAGGCAATTGCAGGTTCTGGAGATTCAGAGATGCTTGATGCAACACAAGTACAGGATCAAACAGTGCAGGCAGAGAAAGAGTCAGGTTTGTTAATATTTTGAGTTGATAGTCAAGAATTGTTATTTGCCAGGGCTGCAGTTATGCCTTTCCAAGTTTACAAGAAGAAAACACTGCTATGCTATCCTAGTTTATAGTGCTTGTATTTGATCAATACTTTGATCTTGACATTTTTGTTTTTGTTTTTCATGGACAGTTACAGAGCATATAGCTGTCAAGATCTCTTGAGTGAATGTAAAGCTAATCCCTTAGAATTAGACATTTACTTATCATACGAGATTTTATGATGATATACAATATCCTACCAAATGAAAATAGAAGTTAATAATAATAATAGTGAAGATTTTTATAGCGCATATTCACACTCATAGAGAGCATGCTCTTAGCGCTTAAAACTGGGAAGAGACGTGGACTAAGTAGATACAGAACAAAGGGGTCGAAAGAAAACGACAGTACTGACGACGAAACAGAAAACAAAAGGCATCAAGTAACAGGAACAGAGAAATATAGTGATTCTGCCGAGAAAGATGGGTAAAGTAGCAAGAGGGAAGGGGGGGGTAAGGAGGACTAGCATTGTGGACTGTGTTAGGAGTAATGCTCAAGGAAGAGGTGCGTTTTCAGTGCAGATTTGAAAGATTCAGTTGTAGGAAGGTGGCGGATATGGAAAAGAAGAGAGTTCCATTGTTTTGCAGCACAGTAGCCAAAAGTCCTGTGACCATATGTTGTTGTTCTGGTGACAGGAACAGTTAGGATACGGTCGTCAGACGAAGAGCGTAGTTGTCTGGCCGGAGAGTAAGGGATGAGAAGTTCAGAGAAATAGTCAGGACAGGAGCCAGCAAAGAAATTAAAACACAGCACAGACAGTTTGTACTGAATGCGAGAACGGATGGGTAGCCCGTGTAGAAAACGAAGGAGAGGAGTGACATGGTCCCTTTTCGTGACTCTAAGCACCAGACGCGCAGCGGAGTTCTGTACTCTCTGGAGTCTCTGAATGAGGTAGTCAGGGCAGCCTGCCAGCAAGGAGTTGCAGTAGTCAAGTCGAGAAAGAACAAATGCACAGACAAGAGTGTTGGTAGCGCGTTTAGAGAGAAAGTGACGGATGGCACTGATCTTACGGAGCTCATAATAGACAGACCGACAGACAGCTGCTACATGTCTATCGAGTGTCATGTCATCAGTGACAATAAATCCCAGATTCCTAACGGATGACGTGAAGGTGATGTTGCTGTCGCCCACCTTGATGTGATTGGGCAGACTGACAAGTGAAGGTTGATGTCTTCTTCTATGGCACAAGAGGGCTTCCGTTTTATCATTATTTAGTTTAAGCTTGTTTTTTACCATCCAGCCCTTGACATCGCTGATACAAGCTTACAATTATGAAAAGTTGTAAGATAAGAAAAATAAATACCAAGGGAGTTGTTGAGTTAGTAGACACCACAGAAAAATTAGTTTTGTTAGTTCGAGGTGTCAAAAGTGAAACTTGTGCTATTTGATGTTGTGACAGAAGAAACCAAAGGACTAACTGAAGAAGAAAAAGCAGTGATGAAGAAGTTAGGATGGTCTGTTTTTAACAATAAGGTAAGCAAAAGACTAAGCAGAAGAAAAAATAAGACATGCCATGGTGTTCTTTCCCCACTTGGTTTGGGGTATAACAGGAAATTATCCTTTTATTCAGTATGGTAGACAAGGATTTCATAGAAAATGACATAATTTTACAATGTAGTTATAAATAATTTTTATGGTTTATGGTATGAAATTAAGAAATAAAATCCACATTTAAAAGGAGGCTCAGAACTTCTTTAGCTCGCATGTCATAAAATATGCCATAGTAGCTCTAGGGAAGGGATGTACTAGACATGTACTTGAAAGAAATATAAATGTACTGTACTATCATTCCAGATATTTTTCTTCTTTTCACTCATCTGTAAAAGTATAAAGTAATAATGCATATATCTGTTATTATATTCATAATATGTATTTCTAATTTGTATGAGGATATCAGAATTATGACTTACCATCATTTTTCCTTGCATGATTATGTACTTTTCCCCTCCCAGTAATGGTCCACATTATCATTCTTCCACTGTCGTGATACTGTTTGTAAGCTATGACATGGACCAAACTGGAGTGAAAATCTTTTCTGCAAGGGATAAGTATAGAGGTATTATTGAACTTTTCAGAAAGGTGAAGCTGAGAAGAACAATGATGATGTTGATGATGGTGATGATAATGATGATGATGATGATGATGATGCAAATAATGATGATGATGAATCAAAGGAAACTACGGCAACAGAAGGTAATGGTGGCAATGGTGAAAATCACTTCTCAAAATTGTGAGAGATGTGTCTCTGCTGTCTATCAGTTAGAGCACGCCATGTGCTTTATTGTGGCACATTTGGTGGTTCCAGTATTTGCCAGTTACCATTTGTTTTACTGGCATACTTGTTTCATTCCTTCTTTTCTTTTCATTTTCCCATCCATTGTTAAAGTATATGTATGTCATATGTAGTCAGTTCTTAAAATCAAATTGGTAATGCTTTATATGCTGCTTTTAAAACTTTTTGCTGTTTTTTTGTCTATTAATGGTATGGTGGATTGACTGTTGCTACCTAAACTATGGTATAGTTCACAAACATGTGATGTATTCTTGTAATGTGCCTGGACATAAAGAGGGCAAGCACAAATACATACATACACTAATGCATACATTTGTAGCTGCATATGCATAAAGCACTGAGCTAAAAAAGGTTAAAATAAGAATCTGGATTAGTCATTGCATCCAATAGGAATTACTAAGAGGTGCAAGATATTTATGGTAACTGGAAATTGATTGCTTATAAGAAAATGATTCAAATTATTAAGAGCATTCTCTACCTGTATTATTGTGCAGCTGTAATACTTTGCCTTTGAGATAATGTGCCATCTTTATAAAAGGTTTCTTTATTTTCCCCCAGTTTATAATATCAGAACAAGGCAGCCTAGAAAAGCAAGCCTGATTCTCAGCCCTGTCCATAAATGTGTCTTCACACTAAACTTTAAAAAAAGGAAAAGTCTTTGCCTGTCATGGTCCCTCCCCCTCAAACAAATAATCACATTCTACTTTTGACAACAGCTTGTAGGTTAATAAAAAAAACATTGCTCATAAATTCACCCTTTTCTATAATTCCATCAAACTGATTTTAATTTTTGATTATCAAAGTTTAAGGTATGACTTTATAAATTTAAAATCCAACTGTCTCATTCTCTTTTTGTGTATATGTACTAATAATGCTTGTGTTAATGTGTGTGTTTGTGGTGGGAGCAGGGGCAAGAGATAGAGAACCAAAATAGCATGAAAGAGAAATGTTGTATTTTGAAAATCTTAATGTGGATGGGAAGGACAAATGCTGCTGCTGATTATTTGGTTTTATTTTTGTTTCCTTAAGAATATTATTAACTGATATGTTTATTTAACCTGATTTACCAGGAGAATGGAAGATGGTACCTGATATGGAAAACAAGGAGAGCTCATGAGCTGGTTGACCTGGAGAGCTGTACGGATGCCTACAACAGTACAGCCATGATTCTTAGGCAGCTGCAATGTGACTGGAATGCTTTAGTTTATAATATCACTTTCTGCCAATATAGTACAATTATCAATCACATGTCATATTTGATAATGCTGTATTGATATCTTTAATAAATATAATTTTTATAGTTGCATTGTGATTTAAATAAGAAAAGATCTTTCTTTTTAATAATGATATGCTGTAAGCTGACAACGCTATCTAAAAATGTTGAATTTATAAAGTCTTTCAATGTCTGCTTCATGAATATAAATTTATTTTATATAATCAAGTTTACTTATCGTCTGATGCCTGAAATTAGGTAAGAACTTTCTTTACTCAGAAAATAATAGTAGTATTTTCTGTGATCTCTATGCATACTGTCACAATGTCAGTTTTATTCATTTTAAGTTGGTGTCAGTTCACAAAGTGTTTCAAATCCACTTTTTGGTG
Organism: Marisa cornuarietis; assembly: GCA_004794655.1. NCBI lineage: Eukaryota > Metazoa > Mollusca > Gastropoda > Architaenioglossa > Ampullariidae > Marisa > Marisa cornuarietis. The sequence goes on along the minus strand of SMMW01000013.1, from coordinate 2,395,499 downwards.
AGTAATTTTGGATAATACTGTTTTGCTGAATTTTCTGTTTTCTGTGAATAGCTTCCAGATGATCAGTTTTCTGTTGCCTCATTGTTACTCTTATTTGTTATATGCTAACGTTATGAACATTAGTAATAGTTGTTTTGAGAGATCATTTCTCTTTTTGTCTTTTTCAGTTTTGTAGTTACAAAATAGTGCATGGAGAGGATTGAGCTCCTCTGTCCACATGACATAGTGAACCATTTAAAAGTTCATTATTCCTATGTCTGCTAGGGACTTTATACTGTACATTTTACACAAATGAAGTATCAGCCACAAAGTTGTTACTTTATGTTAAAAGTATAGTATAACAAACAGATTTAACATAACCTTAACACAATAAAGACAAGCCACTTAAAGCATGGTGTGACAGTCACCTCTAAAGTGCACGAAACTTTATTTTTGTATAATTATACAATTCACATAGTTTTCAGGCAGAATAAGACTGGTATGTCACACTTATTATATGTCTTGATGGTCAAAAATGTGGGTATCCATATTGTGTAAAAGAAATCAAGCCATAATGTAAGTCTTAACTGACAGGGCATATGATAAGTGGTGGCATTTTTTTGTTCTTGAAGATGCAAAAATTAAGGAAATCTGTCTAACTGAACAAATGGTGCTTAAATATCTTAAATGGGTTTCATTTGCCATTTTTCTTTTCTAGAATCTCTGCTGAATCAGATTAAAATTTGTTGTAGTTCTTTGGTAAATGGATATCTTTTTGATTAAATTTCAGACCAAAAATATCCCAGAAAGAAACCATAAATTTTGATAGAATACATAATGTATCATCACTCATGGTAAATAGGGTCACGGCTTAAAAATACTCTTGTTCCTTTTGTAGTGTTGAGTCACAATAAATATTATATCCAGAAATGGCTTCTTAAGATTGTTCTTGGAAAGCAGGTATTGTTCCTATTGTATTGTAATTAAAATGATCTCAAAAGTTGCTGGATTCCATGTTATATGATGAACTTAAAGTAAATTGTGGCAACAATAATCTACAATAATTAATGCCCCATTTTTGTTGCATGTTTGTGGAGATGTTTATACAATTTTGTAAGGTACATGAACAAATGTACCATTATAGCCTGTTTGTGATAAATGAAAATAAGTGAAAATTTAAAACTGTTGACTGGTATTTTTGTTTGTTTTTATTTTTTTGCAATGTGGACTTTGAGAGCAAAACATAAATCTTCTTTTCATGATGTGCTTGTCTACTTCCAAAACTGAAACTGGCCTACAGTTTACAGAACTGCTAAGAAGCAGACAGGAGACAGCAGACATTCTCCTGAATGGTAGAAAATGGAATTGTCCTCATTGGTGTTCCTAGTCTTTTTTATCAAAGAAGAACATTTCAAATGACCTGGAACCAACTTTTACTGTCATTTTTTAGATCTCTTGTTTTAAAAAAATCTTCAAAATGTCTGACGTTCACTGTTGACTTTCATCTTCAAGGATTTTTGTTCATGTTTTTTGAATGATTTGTATTTTCCCTCAAATCATTGCAAGATGGATCTGTAGAACTTGAGTGTGCATCTTCTTATCACAGTGAGATCTTATTAGACCCAGATAACTGCATAACTTTGTTGTAAACCTCATTGATGATATAGTCTGTGTCAAAGATTCAAATGATTTTTTTTGACATCTCATTTTCTTGACTTTATTCTCTTTTCTATGTCCCCTGCCAGAGTACAAGCCTGATGCCTAAAGAAACATGGAGGTGACCTGAAAATGGATTAGTTAATGGCACAATAAAAATAATAAATGAAATTTTTGTATAAAGCTCAGATTTAGAGATGCCAAAGAAGCACTTATTATTTGAGGCTATATTTTTATGCAAGTATGAAAAGTAGCTATTGTACATACTCTATATTTTGAACAACATTTGAAAAAGTGGTAGCGAAATTTTATGTTGCTACTGATAAACTGAATCTGAAAAAATAAAATTAATGAGTTAAGAAAAAGTAACAATAGGTAAAGAAATTAATCGCCACTAAGAAAATTATGAAGCTTAAAGCTTTGCCAAACTGAATCAACCATGCAATAAGGGGGTTAAAAAAAACTAAAACCAATACAAAATTAGTCGGCAAACTTAAGCCATGCAATGACTATTTTTTCAACAATAAAGTTGCTTGGTTATACATAAACATATAATTAAAAGGTCTATGTACTATTAAATTTTGAAAGTATCTCATAGACCTTGACAAGCTTGGGATTAGTATTTAAAGCAATCTGAATAAGCATGCTAACAGACACTTTTAAAGCTTTTTTAATGCACTGATTAAATCATCTTTGTTAATAGAACAGCGTCCATGGACAATAATTGCATTAGTGTCAGAATCACCTTATATTCCTGCCTTTTTTTTTCAGATGTTATAATCCAGTGAAAAGTGTTGATGTTTACAAAGATTAATAATACATACATTTTCAAAATTGAAATCTTTATTGCTGCATATCTATGAAATGTAAAGTATGAAAGTTGCTTAAATTTTCCTTTTGTTTACAGTCTTGAGCTTATGGCTAAATTCAGTATTCATGTAGACCACATCACCCTTAGAGTGAACAAAAGTAAACAATTATTTTACATTATAAAGCTGTCTCAACCCCTGCCCCCGCCCTTCCCTTTCATAATGCAGCAATCATTTCGGCCTTACTTCAATTTCTTTATCCGTGCACTGACAGTTTTGAAATTGTTGTTCGTATATTGCGGTTTGTTTCTAGTTGAGCAACTATAATTGTCATGTGTGTGTATGTTATAGCGCATTGAGATTGCATCCAGTCTACTGGGAAATGCGTTCTTCAAATTCAAATGATATATTATTAAAATACAAAATACAAAATTGGACAACCAGTAAGATCTTTACAATTATCACGTATAAATACAGTGCTGATCGTGCGATCTTACCCAGAAGAGGACACTTTGAGCGTCTGGAGGCTTGAGACGCAGTATAAATCGTTGCTTTAAATAGTGAGTTTTTAGATCAATGACTTTGGTAACGCAACAGAGCCGAGGTACTACTCAGATTTCACTTTAAATACATATATTCTAGCCCTTTATGTTCCCATGTAGATCCAAAGCCTATAGGTGGAATAATAATAAAGGGTAGAGAGCCAGTTTTATTGTGCAGCAAATGCTACGTTGTCGAAATCTCTATCAAGATTGCACGCAGTCGTTGTTGCGGACGATCGAACAACCACCGCCATTATTCGATCATTGACTCTAAAGACTGACCGGCTTACTCCACAAACACATTCAAGCACACATGATCTGGAGTTTTGATGATTGGAATTCTGAAACACAAACTGCATATCCTTTTCTTCTGGGACTAGATGCACGATACCCCACTAGACGAATAGCTATAACGCGTACCAATAATCAATTTGTAAGCATTCGTTTCTCTAACAGCAGACGTAACTATTCAACTACAAGGGTTAGCGGCGTACTGTGCACGTCCACTGGATGCCATTAAAGGTAGCCGCGGGTTAAAGGGGTGGGAAGAAGGAAAATAACAAAGATGCAAATAAAACGACTGATTCTTTTCTTAACCATTTTCTCTTCGGCCAAATCTGTTAATCACAATTTATACCTTATTTTGAGTTACCATATATCATTCTCCTCTACAGTTCTTATAAGCTTTGTTGCTTTATGTAAAACAACACGCCGATTTCTGTCCATCAGTGCGACAAACACTATAGCACGCCCTGAATTTTTCGTTGCCCGTTTCTTAGACTTGAACATGCATCAGATCGGAAAACCCTTGCCTATTTTGGACGATAGTGAGCATGCAGGTCCAGTTCAGTCTTTGACGTTCGTAAACCAGTTCTTTCTCTAGCCACCGCGGCGTCCACTATCCTCCAAGGTACCTTGAAGGGCACAAATGGCCAAACCTGACCAGCTTACGTTGCTTGACTGTTGCAACTAGAGGTTCCTGGTGTCCCACAAGTGTGGCAACTTTGCTTCGTTCAATCATTGGTTTTATACTCTCTGAGCAGCTTCCTCAGGCACTTGTTCTCGAATGCCTGGATTATCCTTTCCGTTCGGCGAGCAGAGTCTACGTACGTGTCACATCCGTAGAGTAGAATCGGTAATACAAGGGATCTGTATACAGATTGTACTTGGTAGTGAACCTGATCTTATGGCTATGCCAGATCCTATCTCGCTTAGCCATCGTCGCTGTTGCTGCTGCGATCCTGATGTGGATAGCTGATAGCTGCCGTCCTTGGACAGGGTGCCTCCCAAGTACTTGAAGCTGATTTTACCTCTTCGACCTGTACCCCGTTCATAAAGATCTCTGCTTTGCCGTTGCCATTGATCATAACTTCGTTTTTTTTGTTTTTGTTAGTGCTGATCTCCATTCCATATGCATTAGAATTGTCTGTCAGTCTGTTGGTAAGGTCTTGCAGTTCTTTGTAAGTGCCTGTTAAATGATCTATGTCGTCTTCAAAGGGTAGGTTGCAGATCGGTCTTCCACCAATTGAAATGGAAGTGTGATGCTCGTGGAGGGTTTCGCGCAAGATGTTCTCCAAGAAGATATTAAACAGCAGTGGTGATAGGGGCATCTTTGATGTACGCCTACTGTGATGCGAAAGTAAGCTCCTGTTTGGTTATCAGCAGTAATGCACTAGTTGAGCTATTATATAGCGCTTCCATGACTTGAACGAGGCCTTCTTCGATGCTGAATATTTGCATCACATGCCATACCCCTCGTGCCAGACTCTGTCGAATGCCTTTTTAAAGTTGAAGTTGTGATAGAGGTCCCGCTGGTGCTGAAGATGCTTCTCTATAAGGATGCGACAGTTGAAATTTGGTCAACTGTGCTTCTACGTGGTCTGAAGCCAGTCTGTTCTTTTGCTAGCAGTTCCTCTGCGGTGGTGCTGATGCGGTTCTGAATGACTGTCAGCATGACTTTGCTTTGGTGGCTCATAAGGCTTATAGTTCTCTAGTTCTGACACTGTTCGCTGTTTTCTTTATGGGGGGAAGAGTATGACTAGTGACTTTGTCCATTCTTTGGGTCATTCTTTGCGTTTCCAGACTCTTTGGCACAGAACAGAGAGGGCCTTTGTAGTTTCTTCCCCAGCCTGCTTGAGCAGCTCATCTGGCACATTATCAGTGCCTGGAGACTTTCCTCCCTTCAGACTGCATGGATTTCTTTTGACCTCTTCCCGTGGGACTGGTAGGTCTGCAGTTTTGATAATTCGCATAAAGTTGAATGAAACGTGGTAAAAAATAAGACATCGGTAATCGCTTTCAAAATAATTTTAGTCAAAATATGACCAAAATTAGATGTGGAGAGGAAAATTTCCCACACCGTTAAGAATAAGTATGGGACCATACAGTTATTGATCAACGTTTTCAATCGACTTTTGTCGATTCGGGTGAGTGCCCGTATTTGAGTGCCTGATACTTTTCCTTTAAATCTTTGAAAATTTAGAAATCAAGGAGGATCTGTAGTACGCCAGTGTGTATCGTATTGTTAAGATAACACTTTATTTGTCCCAGAGGGCAATTTGGTGTCAGCTCGATTAAATTTAACACACACACACACACACACACACACACACAAAAGACACACAAACACGTACAGTGAGGTCTTATATATAGGCCCATTAGCTGTAATCGAAACATTCCCAGTAAAAGTGTCTTCTTCTAAAGCCAAACATTGCCGAATGTGCGACGGTCATATTAAAAATGTAACTGATGTTTGATAATATACATGTCTGGTTTAGGACCTTGAAAATATCATTTACTGAGAACGTATTTCCACACACAATTCCAGCATACACGGGATGGATGCCAGCAATAATTCCCCCCTACAGTGAATTAGGTGATGTGTTTGTGTTTTAGTGCAGAACAAAGAACTGAAATTTGCGTTATCAGCGATCACGTAGACATCCACATAGTAAAAACCTGGCAAGTAAATGTGTACTTTTTGGAAAACTTAAGTCAAAATTTGCATAGGTGGTTTGTTGTGCAGTATCGGAGATTTCTTTTAAGGAAATTTACTGTCTATATATCTAATTTCTAAACAACGTTTAAAGTATAACACAAAAATTAAAATTTACTCAATGTTTAATAAATTTACAAGTTTGAAAAAAATAAGATGCTCTGCGAATATGTAGCTGAACGTAGGCTTAATCAGACCTTAACCCCCTAACAACTAAAATGGAACAGGCGTAAGGTCTTCGTACCGTCAGAAAGATGTATGCTCGCAACGAATGCGCGGTAGAACTGCAAAGCAAACTTGATGCGAAATAGAAAGTTTGGACTAACGTTGGAAACATTTTCGTCTTACCGTTATAAAAATGGTGAGTACAGATGATGGGTTTTTGTTGTTGTTGTTCTTGTTCAATAATTAGAGAAAAATATAGTCAGTAAGCGAAGTACCCAAAGTTGATAAATTTGTTCATAGTGATTTAGTCTTAAGTTCATTGTTTCTTCTGACGCATAATCGTCAGATAAATACTATAGTTTATAATCAGATGACTTGTTTTCAATCTCCTTTGTATCATGATACTTCTAGTAGAGGCGAGTCTTTAAGCTTCACAGACCATGGGAGGTAATGCGATTTGCACCTCTGGTATTATCGTACTAGAATTGTAGTGATCTCCCTTCCCATTTTGGTTCTCATTACATAAGTTTTCTTGCTTTTATATTTGTAATATAGTATATTCGATACTATTAAGTGTTCTAGACTGTCAGTTAAACAAAGTACGTTTGTAATATCTGAGTCAACGTCAGTTTTTTATGACCAGAAATGGTACAAAAAGGGGTTTGGCTTTAGGCTCGTCAGCTGTAGAATTAGCTTTTCTTTTCCAATTATGTTTATGGCACACTATCCCCACTTGTGCCGATGAGCTCCAAAACGGAAGCACTTTTCTTGATCGTATATATACTTATTTCTCACACTGGTGATAAGAAAATCAACAGGAGATTTGAAATATGGCCTATATAACCGTTAGCAGAACGATTGCATTTGTAATAATAACTCGCATGTAGTCTGAGTGCGGTTTAAAGGGTGGGGAACGAGATTAACCGTGTCTCTGGGTACTTCGATCGGCATTTCTTGCAGCCCGCCACCCAGTCAGTAACGCAAGCTGTATTGTACATCAGATCCACGCTAATTCGATTTAAAAAAATTGTTTCTTGGACTTGCGAAAAATGTAATATAAAATTGAAGTTACGAATTGATATCATTCGCCTGTTCCATGTGATGATTCCAGAATCTGTTGTAGAAGGTCCGGAGATTTGTGATTCAACCCTGACGTGTAAAGTAAAATTTTTTTTTTGGGGGGGGGGGTCCATATTATCCGTCCATAAGCAAGATGGGAAGTCGCGGCTTTTGGTCCGACATTATTTATTAAAATGTTTGGCTGCAGACTGTTTTAAAACCTTTTAGAATAACGCGGTGGCACGACCTTGAGCATCAATTTCGTCTGTGTAACAGTATCATAAAACAGAAAATGGACATGCTCTAGAGCAGTGCCGGATTAAGCACTGTGGAGGCCCATAAGCAGTCAAAGTTTTGGGGCCCCCCGATCCCCGACACATATTGCAATTTGCACAGTTCACCGTCAATTGTTTTCTTAGTTTCTTTCAGTTTAGTTTCTATTTTCCATTTCATTGTCACCCGTGGAGCCGCTAGTAACGTCAATGTTGGTATGTTGTAATACAACCTTATTAGATTATGAATTTAATAAACCTGTCATTGTGAAAACGTATAATTATAGACTAACAATTTATTCAGAAAGAAAAGAAACACGAATTAAAATAGCAACTAAATTAGGCCCTTTTAATTAGGCAGTCAAACCTTTGGGGTCCGTAATAAAACATTAAAAATTCTTCTTCCTTAGTTTTCTAGTAGTGAAGTCATTTGAAATACATTGAAAGTCAATATTCTGCAACATGCCGTTTTCAGTGGCCATAATGGCGAGAGAATTCAATCGCTCTTAGGTCATTGACGCTCGATTGGTACCTCTTCTTCTCCGACATTTTGACGGCCCCTCTACATCCCCCCTCTACACCTGTGTAACCAACACCACTTTGATGGCTACGTATGGGGTGGGTTAGCTGCTCCACAAGAACACCCAAGATGGAATTGGCTGCGCACAGTAGATTTTATTAGCTCACTCGGCGGCTGCTTCTCTCTCCTCTCACTTTTCCAAGCACACAGACCGCAACAACTAGAAACTACACTATTTATCACTCCCCGGTCGAACTTTCCAGCAACCATCCCTTTCTCTCCCACGGCATCGACGGTTCGACCTGTCCCTGAACCATCGCGGGCATTGTTCCCCCACCCGCTCCCAGGGTCCAAGGCCCTCAGACTCTCTGAAATTTTGAATTCCTCCAACTTTTTATCAACCAAACTAGCTCGGTCGACTTCAACCCCCATCAGTATCAGTTAAAATGCTCAGTTATGGAAGACAAAGCAAATGTTTTAAAAACTAATTAGCCAGTAACTGTTATTAATTTTAAGATTTAAGTAGATCAAAGGGAGAGGGTTTTGTGGCATAAAATAGAAATGTTGAGCATATTTTAGCTCATATAATAGTTCATAGAACAAAGTTATACAGTACCAATACATGTATTGTCATTTTACCTGCTGACTAAAAACTTCGTAAGACTATATTTATGAGCTTTTCTCACAAACTTCATTCTCCTCAGTCAATTTGAGACGCTTGCTAGTCACTCTCATTGACACTGATGTTCCTGCCTTGTCAAATGCTATTTGCCAATAAACAGAAAATCATAGAAGCATAAATATAAAAAAATACTGTACTCACCAAACAAACAAAGTGCAACACATCTCGGCTTTTCTAGTCTAGAAGACATCGTGCGACAGACAGGAGAGTGCACTGTGAACAGATGTTAAACTAAGCGTGTACAGCTTTCTAAAGGTCCACTTGTCCAAGCTTTCTTTGGTCCAAGGACTCCGATTGAAAAGGGTGGTCAAACACACTGCGACCTTACTGCTCATAAAAATGTCAGTCTACACCTCCAATTGCTCCAAACTCCGACCATTTAATTCCCACGAAAGTCCATCCCGTCGAGTCTATCGAGACTACCCCCTCCCTTTCCCTCTTGTGTTGTCAGCAACAATGCATTCTGGCCCATGGCCGATGGCCGGCATGGGTGGAACTTCTTGTCCTCTTAGTCACTGGCCTGTAAACTAAAACAAGTCCAACATAATTTGCCTCTACCTTGATTGTGGGTGTCAAGACAAGGAACAATTTAATGAAAACGTTCACAAACTAACAGTTATGTCATAACACATCAGTAAACTTTTCTTTACCTCCCTTCTTCATCGTGAACCAAATATACGTTACACGAAGCTCCTTAAAAACACATTCAAATATAAGAATGTGGTTATTCGAAAAACAAATGTCGCAGCCACCGCTAAACTCAACATACAGGACCATAAGTGATTGGCATTGATAGCTTCCTGAGACAACTAGCACAGGCTAAGAAAGATTCCGAGGTGGCTTTGGGGGATGGATGGTGGGTAGATAGTATCTCCTTTTTACCAGGCGCTTCGTTGGCAAAGAGCAAAAGAAAGTCGGAGACTGGAAGGAAAGGTAATGACCAGCCGGCCCATGTGTTATTGCAGGGCGAGCCTGGTACATCTCCGTAGGTCGTGCGATCGTCCCTCTTAAGGTGACACCTTTATAAAAGTCCAGTCCTCCCCTTTCCGGTGACATAACATTCCTCTCTACCTCCTACCTGCCCATCCTGGCTATCCACATACCGTGCAGACATACCATCTCTAAACTTCTATTATCTTTCTCGTGCTAACCTCCTCTTTATCATCCTCCTCCAGCTCCAAACCTCTAGTGACACCACCATGATCAATTTATAAGCCTAACTATTTGCGGGACAGCAGTTTTTAAAATGTTTTTGCAATAATGTGTTCTTTTTTGCTGGTTGCGATAGTATTACAGGATAATATAGTCTCATTGTATCAAGGATCTACTGTGTAGAAACTGTAGACTAATGTATTTGTTTTGTAACGGTTAAAGAAAGTCTCAGTGTTGTTTAGTAACTATGAAAAAAGCACCTTAATCTCTCTTGCTTACCGGCTGCAGCGCTAGAGGTGGGCCCCCATCCTCTCGGTTCACAGAGTGGCCACACATCACTAGACATCAGTAACCTACCTACCTCTTCACTGTTAATTCCGATTTGCTTGCAGGGCCCGCCCCCTCCCTCCCGTAGTGGCACATAAACCCAGTAATCTCAACGCACAAACTTTCTTCTGGACGGTTTACACGCGATAAAATCTTCAGTGTCCAGCGGCCTTCCGCCTCCAGGCTTGTCCAGCAAGAATATGATACCTCTGACTACACTTCTCACCCCATCTCTGTCTATACAGACTTGAAACTCAACGTCTGCTTGTGTAATGCTTCGGTGTTCTGTCCTCAGACGTTTCTTTAAAAGAAAAGGAGAAGAAGAGGAAGAAAAAAAAATCCACTGACCAAGGCTGGGCCCCCTTCACAGCCGTGGGCCCGGGTACACCAGACCCCCTGTCCCCCCTTCTCGTCAGGCCTGTCCGCATGTACGTGTGCATGTGTGTACGCCAATAGTTATAAGACTCAATTCTACAAAAAATATATCTTTTATCGCGGGGCCCCTTAAGTCGCGGGGCCCATAGGCATTGCCTACTTTGCCTTGAGGTTAATCCGGCACCGCTCTAGAGCAATGCATATATACATACCAAACTTTATAGCATGTGGCCTTTGCATAATCAAAATGAATATCCGTGACAGATGAATATTCCTGACAGATTTGGTGTGACAAATGGTGAGGATCTGATCAGAAGTCACCTCCCCCTCAAACTATACCACCTCTGCTTTATTTATAAGATGCGCAGTAAGCAGTTTTGGTGGAAGATCTCTCCCTTAAGTCACTATAGGTGGCAAATATCGATCTAATAATAAGAGTTGACATGTAACCAGCTCATTGTAAGAGATTTAGGCAAAAGTAATAATGATATAGCACACACATATATATATATACATGTATAGCACCTTTCCCCAGCGTCAGCGCCGCGGGCTTTAAAAAAAACTTTAGATACACAAACAGCTGATCGATCGTGATTTTGTATAGTAAAGACTGCTGTAGGAATAAAAAGACCTCTTCGTTTTACTGAAAGTCCAAAACTTAATTGCTTGTACTGTATAAGTGACCGGATAACAATTGATTTTGAAATATTTTGAGCAAATTCTTGAGTACGGTGTGGGGACGAAGTTCGCACGGTACGTTTGAACAAAGCAGAGATCTGTATACACATATCTCTGAACAAAGTTCATCCACTGGCGTTTGCTGCCATTATCTTTAGAATTTCTTTAATGAGTACAAACCAACTCCATCTGAGTGTCAAAGAGAACATTCAGCTACACCACAATGTGTCCTGTTCAGTTTTCGTTTACCGAGGATAGCATCTTTTCTTTTCAACTCCAGCTCGTGCAGACGCTATTTTTAGAAATACTTTCGTTTCGTCACTAACTGGTTTATCGATAAATCCAGGTGTGCTTAGGAGAAAAATATTAATATAAAATCTCTTATGCCTCTTTTGTCATAAAATACCACCAGATTGTGGTTTTTGTGATACTTTGTGCTCGGTTTCCAGCGATTTTTGGTCAGGAATCGGGTTGGCCTTTATGTAATTATCCTTGGTACTTTAATTTTGCAATACACAACAGCAACAAAGAGACAAGAAACCTACTAAATGTAAAGCATTCCTTATAAAGTGCCTCCTGTGGAAAAATTAACCTGTGTTTATTCCACGCAATGTGCTTACAGTCATATCGATCCAGTGTTCACACATTGCAATCATGTCAAGCAAACGCTACCAACTTTTCAGTATATAACCTTGAGCTTGAAGGAGGCATTTCAACAGTTTGTATCTTTTATGTTGTGCTATATTTTGATTTTTAGTAAAATTTCAAAACCTGTTTTTGCCAATCAAACATTTGTTGGTTTTGAAACCTTCAAAATTTTTATAATTTACATAGATTCAACAGATAAATGGCATCACTACATGATTTATGTGCAGACCAAATAATCAGGCATGACTAACACTTTTTAACTTGTGTTGAAATGTTTCCAAGCACCTGATGCAAAGTTATGACTTAAATGTCTTCAGAAAATTCTCATATAAAAAATACATTACTTTTACTAATACACAAATAATAGCAATAATCTGGGGCTAGTTGTACGTTTCTAAACCTTAAAACTGTTCTAAAAAAGCAAAATCTCTTCTCTGCCATTTAGATACATTGCCTAAGAACATACACAAAATTGTACTGACAGGATGGAAAGTCAGACTTAAACAACTTTATCTTACTTAAAGCAGTTTTAGTTTTAAAATTCTAAAATTGTGGTGTGCACTTTAAACTGATTATCTAAATAGAGTTAAGGCCTAAAAGTGTTCAAAATTAGAAATGTGTTGTGCAACTGGCCCCTGAGCTCTGCTCGAACCCAGGTCCCCAGAAAAGCTAAACTTCAGTAGAAAAAGAGTAACCTTATCAGTATAAACCTAAAATTTACTTGCCTTAATCCAGAGTTAGTTATACCTCATATTTAAAAGTGGACTTTGCACAGAAAAATACTTTTTAATCATAAATGGTGAAAGGAAGATAGCTGTAAAATTACCATAAATTTTGGATTATAAGCCGTGACTTTTTCCGCAGCCTTAAACAGAGATGCAGCTTGTTTGTGGATTTTTCCAGTTACAATTAATTTTTCGATGAACTCTGTGTTAACTGTTCCCATTGTTACAGTGTTAACTGTTCACATTTTAAAATCAAAGCTGCATACATACAATTGAAGTATTCAAATCATTTGCTCAAGCACACACACTCATCATGCCGAAAATGAGATGAAATGCCTATGATGCAGCTTTCAGGTTGAAGGCGATGACCGGGCCATTGAAAAAATTGTATATATTTATCAATCAAATCAATCCTCTTCGTGCTAGTTGCACATAAGGCCTCAACCAGAGCCCGCCACTGATGTCGATCAGCTGAAACTCGCTCCAGGCGGCCCCATGTCCAGCCCTTTCCTTTCATCTCCGTTGTATATATTTATGGCTTATTGTTAATAGAGATTTTTATACAGGGGTGCTCAATAGACCCAAATGTATGGTATTTTTCCATGGTCTTCTGTTTACATTGAAAAGTTGCAACTTGAACAAGGTGATGTGACTACAGAACTTGCATTTGAGAGTGTATACTTTGTAAAATGGTGGTTTTCTTCAGCCTCTCTAGAAGAAAACAAAATATTATCTGTAGAAAACATTGTAGCAAATACTCACAAAGGAAGCAGTAGTTAATTAAGAATAGACTTTTTTTGTTACTGACTTCAATATACCCAGTGATGGAAAAGAGACTTGCCATAAACAGCTTTCTTTTTGTCAGTCATCTACAGATGTCTCTCCTTCAGCTACACCAAGTACAACACCACTGGTTGGAACTCATGCACCAAAATTTGGAACGGTCATCCCCAGCAGAATTTTTGTTGGTGGCATCGCCGCAAATGTGAGCATTTATAGACATTATGAAATTGTTAAATTTACGGAATAACAGTTTACACAGACTTGTAAAACTGTTCAGATTTTATCTGCTAATTACACTTTTAATCATTTACTTTTTTAAAAAATAAATTTTATAGTGTAGTTGCAAGTGTTGCATTTTTGGAATATATGATTGTTTTTCTCAGGGGAAATGCAAAAGGATGTGTGTAACAATGGTAGGGAATCAAAATACATGTTCAGTTAGCTTGATGACAGTATTGACTGCAACCATTGTAGTTTACATTCTGTGCTCTCACACAGAAGAGTTCTAAAAGACCGTAAGTCTTAGAATGAAACCATTTTCCAGAATACAAAAATTGACTTTTTGGCTTAAATATGTTTCAGAATTTTGGAAGGGCAATGCAATGCTACTAGTTTCTTTAAATGAAACTCCATTACATACATTTTTCAGAGTTAACTTTTCAGACTTTTCAGAATGTTAAAAGGTATTCTAAAACATCCAGCTTAGACTGATGTCCAGTGCAGGGCATGTAACTCTGAATATATGCAGATTTTCACCCAAATTTTTTTCCACCCAAAGGGGGAAAAGAACCCCCAGCCCCAAGAGAGCAGTGTAGTTTTCTTGGATGTAATTCAAACAGTTGTGCTGTCTAGAAAAGAACTTCTTTTAACAATCATATACAGATCGGACAATACCTGTTTGTGTCATGAAGGAAGGAGAATTGCTCAATGATGTGATAAATTTCTTCAAATTTTGTGAAAAATAAGTGGAGGTAGGAATGGAGAAAACTCATTTTACAGTTGATTTTTGTTATACCACATGATTTGAGAGTCTGATGTGACTGTTGTAGTCACCCTCAGCGTTGCAACCTGCATTCCTTGTAGTTAACTTAATTTAAAAAACATTTGGTCCATACATCTGGACTGCACTAGTTGCCCCTCCATATTCGCAAGAAACCCACTCTTCTTTCAAAAAGTCTTTGAAAACATCTTTCTTGAACCTTGATCACTTAGTACTGTGCATGCATCTCTCTCTTTCTGTGTGTGTGATCGAAATGAACTGGTTCTTGTAAAACAACAAAGGGTGCCTTTCAGCTTTTGCAATTATTGTTACTTGCATTTCTTGGAAACTTGGAGCATTAACAGAGTATGTCATCAGTGCGTTAAAGAGACTTTTGAAGTTATCTAAATATGGCAGACAGGCATCAAAATTAATTCTTTGATTTATTAATAGTAATATTTCAAGACATAGAAAAACCAAAAATTCTTAAATAATACCTCTTTTTTTGACCATACATGAGAAAAACTGAAGCATGGGTGACTATCACATAAGTCTTTACAATTGTATTTGATGTCCTTGCTTGGCACCAGCCCGGAACCCTGGATACGTACGGTAGAACAAATGGGTCATGGCTTGTAAAATTAATTTAAATACTTTTTGTTGTTGCTATATTTGTAATAATTATGTGGAATGAAGTGTCCATAAATGTAGTTAAAAAAAAGTAATTTGGTTCTTATACGTGTAAAAAGTCAACATGGGTGTCTGTAAAATCCGACCGTTGTCATGATCGCATGAAGTCTTTCAGTTTCAAGCAATATATACCTGTAAACCTGTCCATGTTTCTGAGATAATTAGCAGATATTTAATAAAATTAGCATTTGTACAACCATTTCTTACACACAGCTTCTGCTGTCTACTAAATAAAAGCGATTATCTCGGTAATCAGTTTCCCATGATTTCAAGAGAAAATATCATGTGTGCAAATTGTAGAAATTTGTTAGGTGAAAAGTTATGGTACACTCCGAATGTTCAAAGCTTCGTAGTGTGAATAGAATAAGTCAAAAGTGACCTATCCTCGACTGGCCTTTTTTTTTCTTCTTCTTCTTTGGTGGTTACCCTTTCCGTGCATTCTGACACAAAACATGCAAAACACACACACACACACAGCCAGTATTATCATATGTATATCAGGATTATCGCAGAACCTTTATTTATCCGTTGATGTAGTTTCAGGTTTCAACAAGGCAAAAATAAGTCCAACTGTATGCCAGAGGCGAACTTTTGTCACTGTGTCATTTAGTATTATAAGATTTGAAAAACTATTACAGTGATCTAATGTATGCTTACTCTTGAAGAAAACCTACCAAACTGTGTGACACCATCTAATCAGGTACAACCACAATCAGCAGTTGGGGAGTTTTATTTGCAATTTTTGTTTATTAAGATGTCTCAGTTTCTGAAACACATTTAGTTTAAATGATTTAAAAACCATGTCTTTTATCACTAAACTGTCACAATGGAACCTTCTCTTAGTGTGCCTCTTAGATAAAAGAAATGGTGAGCATACAAGTGCGTGTTTTAATGTGTTTCAGACTGTTGAAGCTGAACTTAAGCAGTTTTTCTCTGCATTTGGTGCTGTAAAAGATGCAAAGATCATTGCTGACAGAGCTGGAGTTTCAAAAGGGTATGAATTTACAATTCGCTTTAATCTGCTGAAGCATTTGTGCAAGTTTACATACCTATGGGAAATCAGTGACAAATATAATTTAATATGTTCTGTCCATAGTGTTTTTGGCATCTATCAGATGACTTAAACGAACATCCCAGTGAGGTTTTTTTGTGTTGGTGGGGGGAGGAGTATTGACATTCACCAATGGGAGCAGAAAATTTACAAACACCACACCATTTCGTACTATATATGTTTGTGTGTGTGTATATATATTTCACTAGTTTAATCAATACCCACTTTTGTCTCAAATTACGTATATTTTTATTACTCCAGGTATGGATTTGTCACGTTTGAAAATCAAGAAGATGCAGATCGAATCATCAAGAAAGAGGTCTGTTTTGCCATTTGTTAATGTAATTTACTATGCACATCTGTCATGTAGTGCTGACTGGTTAATGTGCATGCAGCTTAGCTGTAATATTGAATCATGTTTCTGTAGGTATATATCAAATAAATAATTTTTAAATCTGTTCACTGATATTTTGACAACTCTGGACTTTAAAAAAAAAATTACATTTCCAGTACTGCAGTTTAAGAATTAGATTACTATTCCAGAAGCCTTTTTTAGATTTAAAAGTGGCAAGCTAGTGTACTGCTGTTTTGGTAAGAAGAATATATGTAACCTTCACAACTGGAAATATTGACCAAGCTGGATTCATTGATTGTTGGGAAGTTCAGATCAGCTAATGAGCACAATATGGAGAAAGCGTTCTGTGTAGAACTGCACCGATCACAAAGACGGGCTTAACATTGTGGCATAAAATTGCATCATTCCTGTAGGTCCAATTTATAATGTATAAACAGTTGTACAACTATCAAACAATTTGAGAAGAAAATATACAGGTTTATAAATAATATGTAAAGTAGTTTTGATAGTGGCAGTTCGTCTGCAGATCTGTTTTAGTAATTGATTTTATCAACATGAGCTTGGGATGAACTTTGTCTCTCTGGCATGCTGACAGAGTTGGCGTGCCTGTCTCTTCTGCTTTCCTTAAGTATTGCTGGCCCTATTACTAGTATTTTTCTTTTGTTGCTGTTCAGTCTTTCCATTCATTTGCTTGTGTTTTCATTTACCATTTCATCTTTTATGTCTCTTTTTTTCTTTCCTGTCTTCCTTTAACCCTTTTATGTTTAGTAAGCAAAAGGAAAGCTTATTTTCCTGTAACCAACACGTCTGTCCCTGATGGCTACGTAAGGGGTGGGCTAAGTTGCACAAGAAACACAACGGTAGAATTTGCCGCACAACTGTAGATTTTATTCGGAGTCACTCTGTGGCTGGCCTTGCCTTCTGTCCACTAAGCATTGAGTAGACTGAGGTAGGAGCAGAGCCACAAATGATGGAACCGGCATCAATCTTGGAAGGAACCAGAGCATCCTCCATCTGTCTCTCTTGCATTGGCAAACCATTTCCTGGTATTGCCCGTGACCTCCGATTCTGATGCCGCAGAAAATGTTTTATGGACTGCGGCTGTGAACAGAAAATAAGCTGCCTTAAAATTCTCCAGACGAGAGGTGCTTAACCTGTTGAAAATAAATCAAAAAAAAAATTTGTAGTTTCCTTAACATAGAAATCTACAATACAAATGCAAAATGAAGATGCTGAACCCTAATTCACTTATGAGTGACAAATGCTTGCATGATGAATATAGGTACAATCCAGACCAGTGGCGTGCTGTCCGTGGACACGGAACTAGGCTAGTCCCCTAAGAGTCACAAAAGCATTTTAGAAATATTGAAAAGCGCCAGTGATTAATGCGTCTTGCCCCTCTTCAAACCGTAGCGCCACCAAGCACCTGCTGCACTCGGGGAACTAACCTACGCAGTCGCTACCGCGTTTTGTCTGCTGTTGAATAGAGTAGATCACGGGGTCTTGGGACTCGGCCCAAAGCTCCGCTTCCCCTCACGCCTTCAGCGTCTGTGTTGGCGCCAGCTTGTCCCGTGTGTCAAGTTACGTGCGAAGTTTCTACTAAAGATCGACGGGAATCCGTGGCTGCACAGTCACAATCTGCAGCTTAAGTTTGTTCATGCATTTTGGTGTCCAGTGAGCGTACTTAACTCAGGACTGACTGAAAACAAAAATCTTTTTGTAAATGGAGAGGGACTTGGTCGAAAAATCTGGTCCCCCTTCAATACGTCATCAGGAGCCGCGATGGCTCAGTGCAACCTTGCTTTCAATCAGTCTTTGCCAGCTATGAAACTTGCTATGAAACTCAATACCTAAAACTAATGACAGGTTAAGGTGAAATAGATGATGGTTTAAAACAACCGAGACGATGAAACCTGTCAAGTAGGTTAGTTTACACACAATGACAGCAATGTCTGCATGGTGTAGTGGTTACACGCAGTGCCTTTTCTCTGAAAGGTATTGCGTTCAAATCTCGAGTTTTTTTGTTTTGTTTTTTTGTTTTTCTCAAATATGATGAATTCTCTGTCAAGCCTTTCATGAAGACCCACTGATTACTAAGCGAGACCTATAATCTGTGTAAAGTCATATCGATAGACACTTACCTAATTTCTACTATCATACATTGATATCGAAATATAGATATTTTAGACTCACAGGTGATAGAAATTGCTTTAGCTTAGTAATAACAGTTATTGCGTTTGAAAGAGGATATTTGTATTTGTTACATAGTGTGTAATCTAACCTACTTAACAGGTTACATCGTCTCGCTTGTTTTCGACTATTTCCCCTTTCTAACGTCATTTAACGCTTATATATATATATATATGGTATCTACAAAATTATCTGGTATTTTCACATAAATCATGATCTTATAATCAACATTATTATAAAATCTGATTTGTTCTTCGCTTACTTGTGTTACTATTTACGTAGTATGAGATACATATTGAGGCGTCAAGAGAAATGCAGCAAATCAGTAGCTTACCGCCGCCCCCCCACTTCAGTCCCTAGCTGGTCCCCAGTGGAAAATCCCACCGCACGCCACTGATCCAGACCCAGTATCTTAAATAGACCCTTGGGGACCAGAGTAAATGGTATTGACTCAAATCAACAAGTTAATTAATTAAGAGTCTAATAAAAGTTCTTCTCCATGAAAGAATAAAAAAATTGTAGTGGTCATAATTAATAGCCACAGACTACTCATTTTGACACTATGAAAGAGTGAGTCACAAAATTCTTTTATAAATGAATTCTAAGTATATTCCTAATAAAATATTGAATTATTTTGTCCTCCATAAAATTTGTAAATACAAAATTACATTGAGCACTGGTCCTTGTCAACAGAATTAACCTGTTAGCCGATGCTACATCCCGTCAGATTAGTAAATGAATTATCAAGACTGTATAGCATAACATGATTGACATATCAGTTAAAAGGTTTCTATTACCTACACATTATGTAACAGGGTGGGACGAGAGTAGCTTGCCCAGTCTCACCACAATAATCAACACTGTCGTAGGTTCAGGTTTTACTTGTACGCCAGAGGATAGGTCTGACTATAGGCGAAAGCATGTACATCAGATAAACGTTCTCGCAACTGCTTGGTGGGGTGATGCTCCCACCTCTGGCGCTCTCCTTCCAACTGCCTTCCACCCGCACGCCACAGGTGGTACACGGGGTTCGCAGGGTCCTTACCTACCCTTACAAGTCCTTGCGTAGAGATTTTTCGCCGTAAGGCCTTACAAGTCCTCTGACCCTTACAAGTCCTTGCATTGATAAAATATTACCACAAATTTTTCATGCCTCTTACAAATTGATAAATTCATTTTCGGAGTCGGCCGGCGCAAATGCAGACAATTCTTTGCCTCACCGCCATTTTAGTTACATGGCTGCTAAGTCTCGTTCGTGTCACCACGGACATGTATAGGTGGACTGCTGTGTCTGCCGAGACCAACGCTGAGTTCTCCGTTGTTAGTCTCGGCGAGCTGAAACAATGAATGTGAATAAACCAGAAGCTTTGTCGTCCAAAGCCTCGTTCTAGGACTTCACTGAAAAAAAATCGTCTGCAAGCAGTCCAGTAATACAAGTTCGTGGTGTCACCAACTTACTGGTACACGGGATTTTAGTTTTGACTATCAAAACAATGCCAGGCAAGTGTTCTTTTCAGGAGCACTGGTTGAAGAAAAAAGAAACAAAGGCTGGCTGTTAAAGGACTTAAAAGATAAACATTGTGCACGATGTGCTGTGTGTGAAGTATCAGAATCTTTCATGAAAGGGAGCAGGCATTTTGAGGAAGCACATGACAACTGATCGACGCAAAACGTGCGTTGATTTCTTGAAGATACACGCATTTGTGTTACTGATTGCTTTCCCAATCAGGATCCGTCTCAGCCCCTTCGAAATATGACAGCACCGACCAGCTCTACAAGACTGTCCAGTAAGTTGACAATTATTTCTCTTTAGCGATTCATTTAGTTAACTATGTGGGTACTTCAGAGGAAGGCAAAAAAGAAACAAAAACATGTATCGATGACAGTGTCTGTGTACCGAGTTAAAAGTTTTTTCGGAAGTTTAATATTTTACTTTTTAAAAAAAGATTAAAAACTTGAAAATCACATCTTTGTTACGAAATAACATAAACACAATGAGAAATTTATTTTGAAGTGTTTTAAACCTTCAACTTTAAGGATTAAAACATTAAATTAAAATGTGCATAAAATTCTAGGTTTGTATTAAGACATGATTGTCCGCACTTTTAGCCCATCATCTATCTTAATATTGTAAAGCTGATAGCTTAAAGATCAGTAACAGCAAAGAATTATATTTAGAAATTCGAGATTCTATTCCTCACGCACTATAAATAGAGTGTTTGCAGTCACTAATCTACCTCTTTACAGCTCCACTACAGAATATTTATCTGATGACTGAAAATTTACTTTTTCCATCTGATCACGAAAGATTAAGGCATTCATTCATTTATGTCAAAATAAAGAACCATAAGTCATACGTTGTTATTTTTGCAAAACAAGACAACACTATAATGTATGCTTATTATTCTATTTTATCAGCACATGCATATTATTTTGTTCGATTTTAACATCAAAGCTAAATCAGTTCACTCAGCTATCTTTCAGTCATGCTGCCATCTTTACTCTTAGTTTATTATTTTTATCATGTCATTATTGCTTTTTGAAACCACCTTTTATTCAGACAGAACGTGATCTTTTCAGCCACATATTTCAAAACTTAATGTATTCTTTCAATAGGTTATGTGATGAGCAACACGAGGCTGAAAGCAGAGATCCTGTGGACGCTGAAGATGGTTGAATCCCACTACAGCTTCAGATCTGCAGAAAAATCACTGATCTGTTCCGCCTAATGTTTTCTGATAACCAGATAGCATCAGAATTCAAATGCAGAGGTAATTCTAGGCTGCGGCCTTGCGGGATTCCCACACAATTTCGCTGAGGGGCGCATAGTCTGAAAGTCAGTGCGACCACGCGCCCGCAAACATTACCGTGGCTGGCGCACTTTTGAACACGCGATGCGGCACTTCAAAAATAATTGTCATTGTTCGCGCTGGTTTGAAACCGACCCACTAGAATGGATGCTATAATGACTGGACAGTTTTCAAACTGACCAGTTGTCCATCTGATGCCACCTGCTCCAAATTTCGCGCCAGGAAGTAAAATGTTGACGCGCGCACAGCGAAAACATTTGGGACTGGAGAGATCAAAGGGTATTGGAAGCAAGCCAGTTGAAAACAAAGTGAACGCGACTGTCAACTCTGTTTGACTTTTTTTTCACGACCAGAACAGCAGAAGATGCCCCGGAAAGTAGAAATGGACAAGGACAGGAAGAAACAGAAACTCGTCAGAGTGTGTCGCACACATTGTTGGAATTGAAAATGTAGACAACGAAAAGACAAATTGAGACAGAGACCGCATGTAAAAAATCATGCATCCAGAGAACGTGTCAGTGTGAATGGCTGAAGAAATGGGCTTGACTAATGAACGAGGAGGAAGGCATGAGGTGTAAAGTTGCCTAAAACATTCAGAATAACGTGTTTACAACCCCGGGTGTATTAAGTACCGAACGAGGACATTATCAGACTTCTGACCACAGGCACTCTTTGGAAGCTGAAATTCTTCAGAAAGATTTCAGCCAGGTAAACTATTTTCAATTCTAATTTATTTCTGTCCTCATGACGTTTTCGGAACTTATGCCGGCAGTATTATATAACACTTAAAAATAACATGTTGCGAACTTGATACAACATCACAGGACATAGAAGCTATCAGGGTTGCTTTTGCGACAATCTGTGCAAGAACATTAATGACAGGTTCCCAAAAGATGCAGGTGATGTTGCCTCTGCGTTTTCAGTTCTTTCCATGCGCCCCATCTTTTTCCTGTCTACAGAATACCCTAGGGAGACAGAATTAAATATCTTGACAGATTTCTTTGGAAAACCAGCACAAGTGGGCAGCAAATTCAGTAAATCTTGCTTGATAAAGCAGCATGTTTAGAGGAATGGATTGTGGTCAAAGAAACTGTAATGCAGAATGCATATCAGAGAGATTCCACAAGCTGTTATTTGATTTTTACAGGGATTAATTTCCCAATTTGCTGGTTCTTGGAAAGGTGTGCCTCCTTATGCTATACCACAATGCAGGCTGTGAGAGTGGGCTTCAGCCATCAAAACCTAATAACGTCCTCTCATAGAAGCTGCCTCAAGGAGAAACATTTAAACCCCTGCACTAATGAGACACATGAAAAGTGTCTAAACATTAGCTCATAGCCCAATGAGATGGACACAAAGAGACTAATTGGTTTGCAAATTTAGGATGCTATGATCACATTAATGATGATGAAAGATAATTTATCGATATAAAAGAAAAAGATATCTATGTGATATCTGTCTTCAATTTCTTGTGATTAATAAAGTATTTTGTTGCATACCAAATATTTATCGGAAAAAGCAGTGAAAATGTGTTTGTTTCGAGGGACCCCTTGTTTCATTTGAAAGGCCCCCTTTTTTCCATTGAGAGGGCCCCAGCCCCTCTTTTTGAAATCCTAGAATTACCTTTGAAATGTAGTGAAACAAAAAGCAGATACCTTATTACATTTGGTCTTGCTCCTCACTCTTCTAAACTGCTTCAGGACAGTGTGAAATTTACTTTTATTTGATGAAGAAGCAATAGCTGGTAATTTTAGCCAGACTGCACTAAAAGCATGCATAGTAATTCTTGACCATATTCACAGTGTTGGAGGTTTGGAAAATGTTGACATCTGCAAACCACTAATGATATCAGCTTCTAGAGCCTATGGCAGCTATGAACATTACCTTTCTGAGCAGAAACAGCAGAAGGAAACAGAAGACAAGCAGATGCACACAAAGAGACTAGGAGATGAGGTGGCAGTACTCATAAAGAGGCTGAAGACCACCTGCTGGAACTGGCTGACAGATGGTTTCCAGGCTCAAGAGCAGTGGTCTTCCTTACATAACCGGCCCAGTGTATGTTACCCACCTCTTTATCCCTGTGTGTGTGCGCGCGCCTGTGTATGTGTGCAATGCGTGTCCTTCCCCATACTACCATAATTATATATATATATTTAATTACATACAAATTTTGTCCTGACATCCTTTTCCAACAGCTCCTCCTACAGCTTGTCTATCTCTTGCTCATTCCCTCACATGTTGATGAAGCAGCAGCATCTGATTCTGTTTGTGCACCATATTGTGAACTAATTTGGTAACTACTCTGTTTAACCCGCTTAGACCAGAATAAAAATATTTCTATGTTCAGAAACATGGGCTTAAAATTCACGATTTTGAAGACGATAGTGAAACTGCAGAGCCAGGCTCGTGGAGCACGAGCCACAATAGTAAGCGTATCGTTGCTCATTGTGTTCTGCCAGTAGGGCCACAATCGTGCAAAGAGAAAATCACGATCGTGGAGCAGAGCTCATCGCGCTCTACCAGGTAAGCCAGTAAACTGGCGCTACGGAGTCAGCGGGTTAATAATGTATCTGAAATCAAAATGTTATTTTTAGTCCATAATAATAGATTTAAAGTAGGCATGTAAGGCTATTGACAATATTTTTGTTTAAATTAACGGAATGTTTAGATGGATTTCATAATGTGCGCATGTAGACCATTAAAAATACGAAATGTATGCTTGTATAGTGTTCATCATGAAATCATACAGGGAGACAGAAAATAAACTTACTGGTAAAATTAAGTGACCCAGAGCCAAAGTCGGTGTGATCTGCATTAAAAATTGTTATAATATTAGTTCTTTCTGTCAAGTAACATCAAATGAAAAATGGCATGCGGTATTCCACGACAATAAAACGAGTGAGCAAACGAGAAATTTTGAGCATGGCTCAATAAATTCATTTTATAGCTTACAACTTCGAAGAGTTATTAATAGTACACAAATACGAGAATCCTTACGTGTTAAACTTTTGACTAGTTAAGTGACCTGCATGATTTGTTATTTAGTCATCCGAAGTAAATATGTTACGTCTTATTCAACATTTATCTTTGCAATCATTTTCTTCAGTGGGCATTGCAAGGCACATTGAACAACATTATACAATAGAAGCAAAACATATTACTACAAACTAAAGTATGGTATTAATGTATTTATAAATATCTAACATATTTCTAAAGTGAAGTGCGTAAAAGTTAACACACAGGAAAAAAACACATCTTTTAAAAAAAACCAACAAAATATGATGTGAACTGTACCTTCACTGGAATAGTGATCATGACAAATCATCAAATGTCTGCATGCTGGTTGATA
The DNA here is from genome assembly GCA_004794655.1 of Marisa cornuarietis. Classification (NCBI taxonomy): domain Eukaryota; kingdom Metazoa; phylum Mollusca; class Gastropoda; order Architaenioglossa; family Ampullariidae; genus Marisa; species Marisa cornuarietis. The sequence continues at coordinate 2,370,708 of SMMW01000013.1, read as the reverse complement.
TTCCAGGCCGTGGGTACATGCATGGTGACAATCTTGCAGGCGGTGGCAGTGCACGTTCTCATTGAAAATTATAAAACAAGCAAAAGATACTTTATGACACTTTAACAATGGAATGGAACACAAACTAAAAGAGGGAATTCTTAATGTGAATTCTTGGAGCACTTGTACAAGACAGCATCAAGCAAAAGCGAGTGTACTGTTGTAAGGGAAAATACCATGTGCCAGGGTTAAGGACAGCTAAAGTTAAGACCAGCCTGTTACACAAAGTTAAATATTATGCAAAAGGATCTACAGTATTTAAATACGATCAGAAATTATTTATGACTGTATACGGTATATAACAACTTTCAAACTCACTAAAGAGGTAGGCGATGTTCGCTTTGAGATAACGTCTAAAAATAATGCTAGCTCTGTTCGACGGTCAAAGCACCGGGCTAAGTCCCCGTGTCCCAATTACACTCGGGCAAACCGTGGGCGTTATGTGCTGCGCAACAAATCCGTACAATTGGCCAGCGAAGTCAGGCGTGGCAGCGGGCATGGGGAGGGCAAGCTACACATATGGGCCATTATCAAGGCCCAGCGGGCATACCCTGTCTCAAATGTCATTTTACGATCAAGTTGCACCTAGCCCGCCTCAATGGCCTCCCTACCACAACGGCCCCATGTTCTCACCGCTTCCCTTGCAGGCTGGGTATGTACGCAGCCAGCAGCGTGAGAAAGGGGACCGTCCTGTGAGCCATTCGACCTCTACCCTCTACAAAAACAAAGAACTAAGTACACTGCTAGAGTGCTACATTCCAACTACAGCGAAAAATCCCTTTTAAGAATTGTGTAAATGCATGAGAGATGTACAACTGTTCCTTATCTCCATCTGAACTCGAGAGGGCTGTTAAAGTGATTTTTGGTGCCTGAATTTAAACATTAAATATTACTCACCTTCCTTATCAGTCCTTGAGTTTGCTTTTGGGTGTTTTAAATGTCATTTTGGGTATCTGGCTGCTCTCCATCCTCAAGGTGGAAGGCAGCTGTATCTAATTCTGGAAAGAGTTTTGTTGGCCTATGGCTCTTACTGCCTTTGTAAAGTTTCAGAATACATGGTGAATATTCTCCTTATATGACAGCTTGAGTCACCAGGTTATCTTTCTAACCTGCATTGTGCCTTCTGCTGATAGCATTGTCAACCTTCTGGTATAAACTTTCTTTCATTTTTGACATTTTTGCCCTAAGATTTATTTCTGATCTAGAGAAGTCGTGCAAGGACAACCTGGAGGCAAGGGTATCCTCTTAGCCTTTTATGACCTTTAGCTTCTGCAGTCGTTTGCCATATTTTTTTCTGCAAAAATAAGAGATTTCCAAACTCCTTTATCTCTGTGAACAACACGGTTTTTAACCCTTTGGCTGCTTCCGACCAAATATGATCGTAAAACGCCTGTACGCAGGCGGACGTTCTATTTTTAGCAGAGAATCTGGAGTGACGTATGGATAACGGCTGTTTAATTGTCAGCAGAAATGGAATTCCCCCTAATTTTAACACCGACTCCGATGCGTAGCTTGGTTTCATTGGTGTTTTATCAGGCTGACTCTAGAGTTTTCCAGCCACACAGAGACATGATGGACGATGCGATTGCTGGGACAAGCGGCCAAAACGCACTACAGGAGGCCGTACACACTACAAGAGGCCATAGCAGAGATCAAAAACAGTGATTTGAATGATCTAGAATTGGTGACTTCCCAGGATCAGGAAGAAGATGGCAGGGAAAGTGACGACAGTGTCATGTGAGGTATGAAAGATGAAGATTCGGATTCTGATGAGAGCAACGGCGATCTCGATTTTGATCCAAGAAATGTAGAAGAAATTTCCGATGACAGCAGTGAGACAGACAGCGGTGACTTTGTTGCACCATTACCACCCAAAAGTAGGAAACACGCTGCAGCAGACAGGAGCACAGAGAGGGTCAAGCTGCAGGTGGTGGAAGGGGGTGAAGCAAGGGAAGAGTTGGGCGAAACACCACGAGTAATTTAACTGCACATTTTGAAGGGGATTTTACCCCTGCTTCCCCCTTTATCACAGCAAGCTTGCCTGCTGGAAACAGAATATTTCAAAGCAGAATTTTAGAGCAGCAGAATGTGGAAAAGAAGCTTTTCTGTATGAATGTTGAGTTTGTGTTTGAAATGACAGTGCTTGTGACTTGTGAGAATGAACTACGTGAACAGTTGAGATGAACCTACCTCAGGTTTCTCATGGCAGGTGTTGGTGAAGTGGGAACATTTTTGTGAAAAATGAGTTGATTTCAACAAACAGCAAACCCTGAACTTTATACAGGATGTGTTTTTCACTGGTTTGAAGTAAAGAATTACTCTGAGTACTTGATTGTAAGTGACATTGTTTTCACATTTAGTTTTTCTAGAAAAAATATATTTGAATAAAATAATCCAAAGAATCTTATTTCTTGGTCTCGTTTATTAGAAAAATCAATTCTGTGTATGAATTGTATGGGTTTTATATGCTTTGCTTGCATCTCCAGAGCTCCAGATTTTTAAAAAATGACTGAAAAATCATCAAAATTTCCTGGCACTGGCATGTACACGTTCATTATCTATCGTCTGGCAGTTGAAGGATTAAGATAGTACAGGAATTGAAATCTGTAGATGTTATTTTTGACCATAAGCTTTCTTTCCTACATTTTACAGTCTGCTTCAACCAGTAGTTCACTGTTGTCAAATGGAGGGTGAATCTGTCTTCATGTGTGTCATGCTCTGGTCCCTTCCAAGATTGATGCCGGTTCCATCATTTGTGGCTCTGCTCAAGGCTCCTACCTCAGTGTACTCAATGCTTTTCATCATAAGCAAAATATCAAAGATAGCATGATACTATTAGTGTTTGTGAAAATACTGAGATCAGTAATATATAGTTGTCAGCATCATTTTGGAGAATGTGAGATACTCTTTAACAGCCATGCTTCCATTCCTATCAGTGGGAAGCCCCCTACTAAACCTGCAGTTGGTAGATGTTTACCTGATGGCCAACAGTAAACTGCAAGAAATGATGGTCAGAAGTACATTTATAATGGAGACCAGCACTGATTAGTTAAAGACCATGATACTACTACTTGAAGAGGTGCAAAGCTTCAAGTACTTGGGAGTGATCACCTTTCTAAAGATAACTGCTGCACAGCAGCAGTGGCCAGGTTGTGCAGGATTTGGTGATGCAGTAGCATTAGGTTTACTATGAACGACAGGGCTTCATAAGGGTCTGTATAAAACCATCCTTCAGGGGGCACCTTGAAAGTGGGTGGATAAGATAAATTGAAAGGAATGTGGACTGGTAGTTCCATGCAGGACACACCACCATTCAAGACTGGCTTACATGGAGAGCATTGTCACCTGCTGCCTAGCTAGGACCCTCTGCCCTTCACCCCGCCAACCAGTAATGGCAGGTCAGCGTAACTAGTGGTAAATTAGTACCAGAAAAATGAGGAATGATGATTATAGTATCTTTATGTTGCAAGTGGATTTCAGAGTATAATTGGAAAGTATGAAAAAAGCCTGGAATTTTGTTCAGTCATCTATGAACCCTGTGAACAGTAAGGTTGACGTCCATTAAACAGTTTGAAAAGGCATTTAACCTCTTGCCTTTCGCTTTTCTCTGTGATTCTCAAGAAAGTGTTCATTATTTTCAGGCAGACAACTTAATATTCAAAGACAGAAAGCTGAATATTGGACCTGCTGTGAGAAAACAGGTAAGTGGATTCTAAAAAGAAATGTGCAGTTGAAAATTTGTTTTCATGCGTATTATTAAGCATTCTTATGAAGTCTAGAAATTATAATTGCACAGTTTCTGACAAGTTTTTTTGCTTTCTCCACTTTCGTAGCATCACCCCTGCCCTTTGTCCCATCTAGTATTAACTCCTTTTCTTTGTTTACTTTAGCTCCAGACAACCACCATTATCTTTAAAGTCGCAACATCGCAAGACCATGTGCCTGAAAGCCATATATTGAATGCAAACAATTTTCAAGTAGATTCCATCAAATTGAAGTAGATTAAGGTAGCAAGGGTGGTAGGTGCAGCTGACAAGATGACTGTAAGAGTAAGTGTGATTAAGACTACAATCAGAACCCTTGTAAAATATTATGTACATTGTGATGAGCACCCTCATCTTTGAGGTTCCTTTCAGGGCAGTATACCCTCATCTTCTTTATTCAAAATTAGAGTCCATCTGTACCAGGTAAAAACCTTGTATGTAGACAATTTTTCTTTCTGCATCTGAGGCAGATCCCTACCATGTCTTGAATATACAAGTATATGTGTGTGTGACCCGCCACCTTGAAATAAGTCGTTACTCGTAGCATTTTGGCAGCAGAGGCCCGGAAAGGTGATTAGGGGAGCTTGCTGCGCTTATCGGGAATTGAACGAGCGTGCTCTCGGTTCGGACACCAGCGCTCTAACCACTCGGCCATCTGCTTCCCTGGAGACACAGACAGACAGGAAGATCGGTACATGGTGGACCCAACCAAAGAACGACCCCGAATAGATCCACTGGCGTGTTGCAGTTGCAACCCTATGCTCCAAGTAGGCAAATGGGAATAAGAAGATTAAAATAAAAGTGAGAAATTTTAATCACGGTGTCCCACAGCAGTGAGTCCTGATTGCTACAGGAAAATGACAAGATGCAAACGATTGTTACTGTATTTCTGTCAGAATCTCACCAATTATACATTAAAGAGGTAATTCTATGTTGCGGCTTTGAGAGATTCCTGCAAAATTTCGCTGAGAGGCACATAGTCTGAAAGTCAGTGCAACCATGCGCCGACAAAAATACCGAGGCTGGCACACTTTTGAACACGCGATGCGGCACATAAAAAATAATTGTCATTCTTTGCGCTGGTTTGAAACCGATCCACTAGAATCGATGTTAATGACTGAACAGTTTTCAAACTGACCAGTTATCCATCTGATGTAACCTGCTCCAAATTTCGTGCCAGGAAGTAAATTGTTGACGCGCCTACAGCAAAAACATTTGGAATGGGATTGATCCAAGGGTATTGGAAGCAAGCGAGTTGAAAACAAAGTGAACGCGACTGTCAACTCTGCCTTTTCATTCACGACCAGAACAGCAGAAGATGCCCCGGAAACTAGAAATCGAAAAAGACAGGAAGAAACAGAAACTGGTTCTTGAAAAGCTGTGCCTCCTTATGCTATACCACAATGCAGGGTGTGAGAGGGGGCTTCGGCCATCAAAACCTTATAAAGTCTTCTCGTAGAAGTTGCCTCGAGGAGAAACATTTAAACCCCTGCACTAATGAGACACATGAAAAGTGTCTAAACATTAGCTCATAGCCCAATGAGATGGACACAAAGACTAATTGGTTTGCAAATTTAGGATGCTATGATCACACTAATGATGATGAAAGATAACACTGCACAACACAGGAAAAAAATTTCTAAGGTCTTTCAGTTGATTTATAGCAATCTTGATGTCTGAATCCAAATATCAATCACATTGGTTTTCATAGATCAGATCAACTTTCTAAGCTATGGCCATATTTGCATTTGTACAGTTACAGATGTTTTTAGTGTATGTGATGCTTTGTTCTTAATCACTTCTACACTATGAAGAATTTGCATGTGCCAATTTTTTTACTAATTGGTATTATCTGTCCACTATGCACACACACACACACGTCGGTGCAAGAGTAGACTCTGCAGTGCTTAATCAGTGTTTTCCATGTCATAACTCACTGAAATGTGTTCTATTGAGTTTGCCTCTGTACCCCTTGCTCACTCTACTAAACTGAAGGAGAACTATGAAGCGGTGAAGTATGTGCTGGGAAAAATTTGTGATCAGCATAAGTGGGTTATTTGTGTCGACCTTAAGATGGTTAACTTTCTGTTGGGGCAACAATCCGGTTTCACCAAGTATCCATGCTTCCTGTGAATGTGGGACAGTAGGGACACTGCTCATCATTATAAAAAGAAGGACTGGCCTGTGCGGGAGGAATTAGTACCTTGCAGAGCAAGTAACGTCATCAACAGCTCTCTGGTGGACAGAGACAGAATACTCTTGCCACCACTGCACATCAAGCTCGGCTTGATCAAACAATTCACCAAAGCTCTGGACAAAGATGGTGGCTGCTTCAATTACATGTGCCAGACTTTTCTGGGATTGACCATGGTGAAGTTGAAAGCTGGTATCTTTGACGGTCCTCAAATCCGTCAGCTCATCACAGATCCAGAGTTTGAAAAGTCAATGAACAAAGTGGAACAGGAAGCGTGGAATACTTTTGTTCTCGTCGTGAAAAACTTCGTAGGCAACAACAAGGCCAGAAACTATGCTGAACTTGTCAACAATATGGTGACTGCTTTCAGAAACCTCGGATGCAACATGAGCATCAAACTGCATTATTTTTTCTCACATATGGATTGGTTTCCTGAGAATCGTGGATCAATGTCCAACGAGCAGGGAGAGAGATTCCACCAGGAGATGAAAGAGATGGAGACCAGATATCAGGGACGCTGGAATGCCTTCATGATGGCTGATTACTGTTGGACGAGGGTTTCCAATAAACGGAACTTCAAGCCCTGAATTTTGAACAGTGACGAGCATTGATGAGGTAACATACTGTTAACTTGTGCGCAGCTTTATCAATGTCTAATATTTAAGTTACAGTAATAGATGTTTTCAACAGTTACTTAAGATTTTGTGTTCCAGAACGATTTCTTCTCTTTGAAATCAATTCTGGGTGAGAAATGTGCATAGAAATAAACCTATTAATGTCGCAAAAATATTAATGACTTATTTACAAGGTAAAAATTGTAAACAATTAAAGTAGCAGATAACCCTGACCTGACCTAGGCAAATGGAGGTCATTTTCGGACTCGGCGGTACCAAATTATCATAAATCAGTTTAAAAACGTAGACAATTTAAAAAAAAAATTTTTTTTTTTGAATTTATCAATATAAAAGAAAAAGATAGCTATTTGATTAATCTTCAATTTCTTGTGATTAATAAAATTTCTTGTGATTAATAAAGTATTTTGTTTACCAAGTATTAATTGGGAAAAGCAGTGAAAATGTGTTTGTTTCGAGGGACCCCCTTGTTTCATTTGAAGGGCCCCTTTTTTTCCATTGAGAGGGCCCCAGGGTCCCCTCTTTTTGAAATCCTAGAATTACCTCTGAAGAAATGACAGCAGCAATCTAGGCAGTGAAAAGTGGCAAAGCACCAGGGGCAGATGGAATAAAAGCAGAGATGTTGAAAGCAGATGTAAATGTGACAGCTCCCATGTTGACTAAAATTTTCAGGCAAGTTTGGGAATCAGGACAGATCCCCGATGCGTGGAAGACAGGGCTCATTTTCAAGTTACCCAAGAAAGGAGATCTTGGAGACTGCAATAACTGGAGGGGTATAACACTTCTTTCCATCACCAGCAAGGTCTTCAGCAAGATTGTTTTGACAAGACTGACGGCAACCGTTGAGAAAGACCTCCGGCCCCAGCAAGCGAGATTTTGCCCTGGTCGATCCTGCTCTGAACTCATTTTCACTCTGCGTCAGATTCTGTAGCAGAGCAATGAGTGGAACGCACCGCTGTACATCAACTTCATCGACCTGGAGAAGGCTTTTGACAGCATCCACCACGAGTCCTTATGGAAGATCCTGAGGCATTATGGAGTCCCTGCAAAACTTGTCCAGGTCGTTGCAATGCTGTACAGCGACTTCAAATCTCAGGTGGTCTGTGACACGGAGCTTACAGCCCCTTTTAACGTCAGTACTGGGGTGAAGCAGGGCTGCATTCTGTCGCCATTCCTCTTCATCCTGGCCATGGACTGGATTATGAAGAATTCCACCGACAGAGAGAGGAGAGGGATCAAATGGACCATGACTATGACAGCAACAACAATGCTGGAAGACTTGGACTTTGCCGATGACATTGCTCTGTTGTCATACCGCCACCAAGACATGCAGGAGAAAACAAATGCCTTCTCAGAAACAGCTGGAAACCTTGGCTTGAAGGTCAGTGCAAAGAAAACGAAAAGTATGAGAGTGAACGCCAGAGTCCAAGAAAACATCAAACTAAATGGAGAAGAGATTGAGGAAGTTGACAGTTTTACCTATCTTGGGTCCAAGATTTCAAACACCGGGGATGCGGAGGTGGAGATTCGAGCCCGACTGGTAAAAGCCAGTCAGGCCTTTGCCTTACTCAGGAGCACATGGAAGGCAAAAAACATCAGCCATAAAACCAAACTGAGAATCTTCAAGTCAAATGTGATCAGCACCCTCCTTTATGGATCAGAAGCATGGAAGATGACTAAAAACATCGGTAACAGGCTTGACATCTTCCAAAACAGATGCCTCAGGCGCATACTTAACATCTTTGGGCCAAACACCATCACCAATGAAGAACTCTACCGAAGAACTGAAACTGAATCCATCACCACGCTGGTTCAACGAAGGCGTTGGCGATGGATTGGACATGTGCTTCGCCAGCAGACAGCAGACCTCTCCAGAATCGCCCTACGATGGACTCCAGACGGCCGAAGAAAACGAGGCCGCCCAAATGAAACCTGGAGAAGAACAGTGGGAAGGGAAAGGAAAGGGCTGGACATGGGGTCGCCTGGAGCGAGTTTCAGCCGATCGACATCAGTGGCGGGCTCTGGTTGAGGCCTTATGTGCAACTAGCACGAAGAGGATTGATTGATTGATTGATTGATGCGCCCATTTCTTTCCTGTCTGCAGAAGACGGAGCAACCTATGGAGACAAATATCTTGATAGATTTCTTTGGAAATCCAGCACGTGAGCAGCAAGTTCAATAAACTGCTGCTTGACAAAACAATATGTTTAGAGGAATGGATTGTAGCCAAAGAAACTGTAATGCAGAATACATATCGAAGAAATTCCACTAACTGTTCAAACGGCTATTTGACTTTCACAGGGTTTCATTTCCCAATTTTTGTTCTTGGAAAGCTGTGCCGCCTCATGCCATACCACACTGCAGACTTTGAGGGGCTTCAGCCATCAAAACCTAAGTCTTTTTATAGAAATCGCCTCAAGGAGAAACATTTAAATGTTCTCATGAGAATAAAATGTGAAAATCACTTTCTGACCATAATTTCATTGATGCTATGATATTGTGGGATATCATAGCCCACTGAGATGGACGCAAATTTAGTATGCTTTGATGACACTAACGATAATGAAAGATGATTTATCCATAGGAAGATATCTATGTAAGTAATCTTCATTTTTTTGTGATTAATAAAGTATTTTGTTGTATACCAAATATTTATCAGAACAACCATGAAAATGTGTTTCGAGGGGCCCCTTGTTTCATTTGAAGGGCCACATTTTTTCCATTGATGGGTCCCGTTTATGAAATTCTAGAAGTACATCCTGTGATATGGTTTTTAAGAGCATTATTTTAACGTTAAATAAACATCAATTCATAGATATTTGTCGTCACAGTTTGTGGAATGAAAGACTGATTAATTTTCCTACTACAACCACTCAAAGTTATGACCCGTTTTTGGTGGATTTTAGCAAGTCTTAATAGGGAGGTTTTACTACATCTTTGAATACTGCTTCAATCGCTGAGGTTAATTTAAAAGCTCATGTGAGCACATAAAGACATGGGAAGAAAGAGAAGCATCACAAAGGTGAAACTTGCTTCTTTAGCCCCGATAAGAAACTGACTAATAATTGTGCCCCATGTTATATCTTCTTTCATCCATATATCTGTAGTAAAATGAAATATGAATGACAGATGACATTAGTTTTGTCTGCAAGTTATGAAAACATACTTAGCATAAATTTCCAGGTTCTTAAAAGGTCCTTATTTTCGGTGTGGTCACACCTTAATAAACCCTGCTTTGGATTTGTCTATAGCCTCTCTTTTAATGGTGGCCGTTTAGGCCATAAAAGGCCACAACACCTTTTTTAAACATTGCTTACCCTTTTATATAGTCGTTTATTTCATTGGTTGTGGCGGTGTATCACTTGAGGTTCTTGTTTTTTCCATTCTTTCGGTGTAGTATAACAAATGCAATCTTGGTTCCTGGCACGGCATAAAACGCAAACCCACCAACCAGCTAAGTGCTATGTAAATCTTCAGCTGTAAGTTGATCGTTGGCGGACAGAGGTTAAGGCTATGGCCTTGGATTCTTGCAAAATTTCACAAATGAGCACATAGTTTGGGAGCTGGCACAATTGCACACCAGCAAAATTGCTGTAGCTGGCGTTCATTTAAATACATGGTGCAACACTTCAAAAATAATTTTTGGCATTGTTTGTGCCAGCTTTAAACCAACCATCTGAATCAATGCTAATGATTGAACGGTTTTTTGAAGTGACCAATTATTATCCACCCAATCAAGCATGTGGAAAATGAAGTGAAAGAAGCTGTCATTTCAGTTAAATTTTTCATTCACAACCTGGAAAGCAGCAATGAACAAAGACTGCACTGCAAAAATTATTCGTGTCATTGAAAACCTGGACAACAAATCCCGCGTGTGGCAACAAAGTGGCAGAGACCACAAGTTTTTAAAAAAGGACACTTGCAGAAGCGTTCAATGGGAATGGCTGCCTTGGCAAATGAAAGAAGACTGGGAAACATTCAGTAAAACACAAAAATTTACCAGCCCTGGTTGGTGTAAATTACCAAATAAGTAAATTGTAGAGGCATGCTCAGGCCTCCAACCACAGTCACTCTTTGGAAGTGGAAATAATAAAATGAATGTTAGCTAGGTAAACTTTTGTTCCATTAAATTTTTTCTGTGCCTGTAACATGCATAACACCTACAATAAGGAGTTGCAGTCTTTACTCATAGTTGTGCTTAGGAAATTTTATTATTTCCATGTGTCATGCTGGATTTCTTCCTAGTGTTATCCATAATCTTTGAGTAAAACTTTTTTTCATTTTTTGAAATAGTAGTTTTTTTTCCAAAAGGATTAGTCATAATTTAATCGTTCAGAAAATAATCCAACTGCAATAGTTGATAATTATTATTGATAGAAATAATTTTAATAATTTCCTTTTTTGCTGGCTTCATTGATTCAGCAAAACGATGTTCACATCATGTGTGTTAAAACTTATACTTTACCTTGCTTCCAGAGAAGCATATAAACTGTAGAGGATTTGTTTTTAGGACCAATTCTAGTTTTTAAAGTAAAATTTGTTTAATTTCTGTAAGTTCATTTCTAAAGCGTATGTACAAAGTGGTACCTTTATCTTTTTTAAAATGATAATTTTCTAATTATTCCATGCTTAATCAACTGCTGTAAAAAAACAAAACTGACAAAGATGCCAGCATTCTTGTTACAATGTGGGCCATTTATTGGATAGCAGAGGAGGATCTGCCAATCTCAAAATGTTCAAGTTCAATTGAATTTCAGAAATGGCAGGCATGTGAATAAGTTGAACAGCATTGTGTCAGGCAATGCAACATACTCTTTATCTACTTTTGATAGGGATTTTCACGCGTGTGTTGCCTAAGCAGTCCACTATAGGCTTGTTGAAGTAAAAAAAACAAACAAACACTGTACTCATTATATATTGGTGACAGCATAGACATTGCCATCTCAAAACACATGATAGAACTATACAGATTCCGTTACATGCCACAGACATTCTTCTTCAAAAAATGTATCAGTTGAAGACACCAGTTCAGATGCCAGAGTTCTTTTCATGTGCTTCAAGAGGACTTTAAAAGAAAAGAGGCTGTGTTTCTTAGAAGTGTTTGGTTTTGGGTTAACCCTGCAATTGTGATGGGAAGAATAAATGGTGGTGATGAAATGGTAAAAACAGGAGATCAACGCTACACCAGCACTCATTGCATGGCGGAGAGGTTAAACCTTGCCACATCCCAAACCTTTAAAAAAAAATTCTACATGAAAGAAAGAAAAATTTTTTTTTAGTTGCCCACATCCCTCGAAAAGAAAATGCTGACTTGTATTATTTTGGTGGCAGAAATTTTGAAAAGTAGTTACTTATTGATTCCCTGCTGAAAGTTGAGGAATGCCATCAAATTAGATGCATTTCCTTTGAAGTTGTAAGAGCTGTCCACTCCTAGATATTTGTATAAATACAGTGGAACCTCGGTTCTCGACCATAATCCGTTCCAGAAACCTGTTCAAAAAGCGATTTGTTCGAACACCGAAACCATTTTTCCCATTACAAATAATGTAAATCGTTTTAATCCGTTCCAACACCCTGGATGCTTACATTTTTTAACCTTTCTTACATTATTTTATGCATGAAATTTCACATTAAAATGCTGACCAACACATAAAAAGCAATGTATATCTCAGAAAATGTTAAGCAAAATGGCAAAGACACAAATAACATAAACATAAATGTAACCCAGGCTAACCGTACGTTCGCGTTATCGTAATCTTCCGTACGAAAGATTACGCTAACATGAACGTGTAAAAATAAAAAAAAGGATAAAGAAAAGAATTATGAATAGGATTTTTTACTGAGGGGTGATCTCACGTTCAGATCTCTTTGCTACGGATGACTCGGCTACAGGATGTTCTTTTCTCTTAAAATATTTATCCAATGTCACTTGCTTCTGCCTTCTTTTTAGCACTTTTCGGAAGTGGTTCATGACAGTGTCGTTAAAGTCATTGATGACTCTGGTGGCTGCAGCTTTATCGGGGTGGTGGAGTTCGACGAAATTCTGTAACTCGGCCCATTTGCTACACATTTGTTTAATCTCAGATGTCGGGGCATCCTTTCTTGCTTCTTCCTCCTCAGAGGACATCTCCTCCTCCAACTTTTTCTTCTGCTCATTCTGAAGGTGGAGGAGTTCTTCTGTGGTGAGCTCGGCTTGATGTTCGTCCAGGAGTTCCTCCACGTCGTCGTTGTCTATCTCCAAGCCCAAGCTCTTGCCCACAGACACAATGTCATCAACGGGAGCACTCATGCTGGTTCCTGCAACACCGAAACCTTCGAATTCTCGCTCGGTGACACACTCGGGCCATAACTTCCTCCAAGCAGAATTCATCGTCCGATAGGTCACAGCGTTCCATGCTTTATCGACGATGTTGATGCAGTGCACGATGTTGAAATGGTGCTTCCAAAAATCGCGCAGGGTCAGTTCAGTGTCATTCGTGACTTCAAAACACCTTTGGAAGAGATATTTCGTGTAGAGCTTCTTGAAGTTGGCAATAACTTGCTGGTCCATGGGTTGGAGTAACGGGGTGATATTTGGAGGCAGAAACTTAATTTTGATAAAATCAAATTCCTCCATCAAGTCGTCCTCCAAACCTGGAGGATGTGCAGGGGCATTATCCATCAACAAAAGGCAGCGTAGTGGCAAATTCTTCTCCTCCAAATATTTTTTACTTCCGGGCCAAAAACTTCGTGCACCCACTCGGTGCAAAATTGCCTCGTTAGCCAAGCCTTGGAGTTTGTCCTCCACATAACAGGCAATTTGCTTTTCATTATGTTGTTGGTCTTAAATGCCCTCGGATTCTCCGAATGATAAATAAGTAGAGGCTTGATTTTACAATCCCCGCTTGCATTGCCAACACAGTAAAAGCGTGAAGCGATCTTTCATTGGCTTGTGACCTGGCATGGACTTCTCCTCGCGTGTAATGTATGTCCTCCGTGGCATTTTTTTCCAAAAAAGACCGGTTTCATCACAGTTGAAAATCTGCTGGGGAAGATAATTTTCTTGTTTAACGAAACTGGCAAAGTCGATCTTGAATTTTTCCGCTGCAGTCTTGTCCGAACTTGCTGCCTCCCCATGTCGAACCACGTTGTGGATGCCACTTCTCCTCCTGAACTTTTCAAACCATCCACTGCTAGCCTTGAAATCAAATCCTTCAACAATAAGCGACGGGTCTTTCTTTAACAAATAGTGCTTTCTCACAAATCATCTCTTCATTAACACTATCTCCCGCTAACTGTGTTTCATTTATGAAAATCATCAAAAGGTTTTCAACCTCTTCCAAAACTTGCGGCCTTTGCTTGCTTATAGCACTCACTCCCATAGCCACTTCACTAGATTTCACAGCCTCCTTATTCTTTAGTATCGTACTGATCGTAGATTTCGCCATGCTGTATTCCCTAGCCAGATCAGACACTCGCACACCTTTTTCATATTTTGCTATTATTTCTTTCTTAAATGCAATAGTTGTACGCACTACTTTTCTTTTTTCACTTGTAGCAGCTTTGCTGCTTGCACTGACTTTCTTTGGAGGCATGATTAGGGGCTAAAACACTTCGTGCACCTATATAAAATGCGAGAGCAAAACGCAGCACGTCCGCACACGACAACAGTTGGTCACGAAGAGAGCGCTCTACACCCGTACGCCGCTCAGCATCCCACCCTCGCGTACGCACTCACGTGTCGTACCGACGTTCGAACTCCGATTTTTGTTCGAACTACGAAGCAAGAATTTCTCGAATTTTTTGTTCGGACTCCGATTTGTTCGAATTGCGAGTCGTTCGAGAACCGAGGTTCCACTGTATGTTAAATTTTCAGCTTCTAGTGATATAATAAAGTATTTTGGGCTTTATTGCATACACACCATATATCTGAAAAAGCAGTGAAAATGTGTTGGTTTTAGTGGGCCATTTGTTTCATTTTAGGATCTGCTTTTTTCTCAAGTATAGAACCTGTCTATAGCCTGTCTTTCTGAAATTTGATGGAGATTGCCTCCTAGTTAATTCCAGCATAGGTCTGACAATTTGTTGGCTATCTTTTACCAATAGCTTTGACACTATAGTATTGAAAGTAGTTATTCAGAAGTTCTTTCTAAATTTAAGTAATCTTGTAGTTTGTTTTTAAGCTTTCTTAGTTTGAAAATCATTTACAGCTGCACCTGTAAAGCCATTTGTTTATGTTTAGAGGGAATTGAGTTAAAGGTTATATGGTGAAACCCTTTGCCACTTTTAGGTAGTGACACTGTGTCCTCTTGTGCTCAGTAGTCATGCCAGATACTCTGTGGTAGACTTGTTTTTTCTCTACCCTGGTTCTGGAAGTTTTTCAAGAGCTATTTCACTTGGGTTTCTTAACCCTTTTCCCAGCTCAGGGTAGGATGGGGTCCCATCAATGAAAACAGTGTAAGTTCCTTTTGGTTTGTTTATTCTGAACTTTGTTTCTTAAGTTACTCAAGTAATGTATGATTTGTGCTATGAAATCACAATGTTTTTATAATTTACTATTTCTGTTCACAGGTCTTGCCAAGACCTTATGGTGAGTGTTTTGAATAGAAAAGTTTTTCCTTAAATCTTCGCATGTTCATAGTACTTTCCTTTCCTGATACACTGTAAAAGTGTACATTACCCTCAGCTCTTAAAAGTGCATTTCACTTTAATAGCATTTAATGAAAACCATGATCACTTATCCTAAAGAAATTGTGTTTAGGCTGTCATAAAGTGTAACTGCCAATCAAGCTTAAACAGTTTAAATCAAATTAGTATCCCTCATCCTTTTCCATGCATGTGTCCCTGTGTATACATAATTTACTGCTACTTTGACGGTCATTAAGAGCTGGCGTTCTTTTAGTTGCATGTTGTAATATAATTTTTTTTGGTGGGGGGTGGGGGAGCAGATACTGTGATAAAATGACAAAACCAGAATATTTTGTACTTTGATAGAAGGCCTGTTTTGCAATCAGGATCATTCAGATGATGATCAAAAGATTTTTTTAAATTCAGTAGAACTTGTATTAAGAAAAGTTAGTCACGTTTTCTTAAGTGGTGCTGAGTACAATTCATTATCAATGATCCTTTCTATCTGATAAGGCTAGCATGAGATGCGAGGCATGTATAGTTGGCTCATCTTAATTTTGTGATTTGCTGGGCAGGTTGTATAAAGAAGTGGAGAAATAAGTAAAATAATACAGTAGATTATATCTTATCGTACTAATACTTCTATAACAACTACAATAACATGGAACTTAAGAAACAGTAACAGAATTGACCAATTGTCACACGGGTTGTTAAATTTACTTGTAAAGAAAATGCAGGAGTGAGATTTCCTGATTCCACTACAGCAGGGGTGGGGAACGTCCAACCTGAGAAATCATTTAATTCACTCTACCAAGACAATTGCAAATTACAGTAAATCTATGAGCTTTTTTTCATAGCAACTTAAATTTATGTGAAGTGAATAATAATGTAGATTTTGAGGGACAAGCAAGAAACATCCATTACAGGATATACATATATGCTTCTCATTGGCTGCCTGTGGCCTATATGGAAGATTTTGGAGAATTAAGCATACATGTGACCTTAACCCCAAACCAGTGGTAGACCACTTCTGGTTTGATGTCCGCTGTTGATATATCAATCAATCCTCTTCGTGCTAGTTGCACATAAGGCCTCAACCAGAGCCCGCCACTGATGTCGATCGGCTGAAACTCGCTCCAGGCGACCCCATGTCCAGCCCTTTCCTTTCATCTCCCTTTCCACTGTTCTTTTCCAAGATTCCTTTGGGCGGCCTTGTTTTCTTCGGCCGTCTGGAGTCCATCGTAGGGCGATTCTGGAGAGGTCTGCTGTCTGCTGGCGGAGCACATGTCCAATCCATCGCCAATGCCTTCGTTGAACCAGCGTGGTGATGGACTCGGTTTCAGTTCTTTGGTGTAGTTCTTCATTGGTGATGGTGTTTGGCCAAAAGATGTTGATATATGCCTAGTGTTTTTTGACCATGTCAGCTCATACAATTAAAAAAAAAAATGATCGTTGATATTGCTGTGTATCTTAGTGTACAGTTCAGGTCTACAATTGCCCAACATTTTCCTTTCATGGATTTCCAAAGGATGAGCAATTGAAAAAGCTTTGGCTGGTGAAAACTAGTTTGGGCTTATATGAGTTTATTTGTGCATGTGCAAACATGTCTATTTGTGTAGACACTTTGTAAATGCCATAAACGCCTCCTGATGGAGGCGATATGTGTGTACTTAATAGTTATGAACTAGGAACTTCTTAATTAAAAACATATTGTGCAGACTTCAAATAGTTGTTTTGCTATGGTTTTCATAGGTGGCAGGGCATAGTTTTTGATGATGATGATGTCTTAAGTGGGATAATATGGTCATAGTGTAACATGGTGACCTACCACACGGCACACAGCACACTCAAAGCGTGCCGTAGGTTGTTGGAACCTTTTTATTCTGGCGACTGCTTGCTGGTCAGCTGCACAGTATACAGTATTCGTAACGTAACTTTATCAGCCGGGCTGCTGGCTTGCGTCCTTCACGCGTGTTACTCTCTTGACTTCTTTTCTTGTCTCTCTCTGTCAAACTTCTCCCTTCCCTTTTATATTCTCTAGGGAGGGCTAAAGTGGCAGGGGTGGCCTGTCCACCTAGGGAAGGTGGGGTTGAAGGGTGTCGCCCCATCCCTCTCGCGGCTCCCCTCCGCCCTCCCGGACCCAAAACAAACCTGCGGGCCAATCACCACTAACTGGCTGCCCTACTGGCCAATCAGCCTTCATCTGGCCTTTTGGCCAGATTCTACCACAATAGCAGGGTCTTTTTGACAGATGGGAGTTTAATATTGCTGGGGTGATACAGTTTTAGGTCGAAAGGTATGTGTAAATAATACATTTTAAAAATATAATCTTTGTCCATACCACAGTACACGTATTCGTCAATTGCTGTAATGGGGAGGAGCTAGCTCCCCTATAAATCTTTAAGTGGTATAAGTTAGCATGACAGAGTGAGAGCAAAAAACAAACAGGGAAAAGCACTGTGATATGATTTTAAAAGCTTTATTTTCAACGGGAGATTGAAGGAAGTCTGGCTTACAGAATGAAAGCAGACAGGTTAATTTCTCTAGTTAGACCCCTCACAGCTACTACTTGATTTTGGTAGATTTTAGAGAGTCTTAGCAGAGTTTACCTTACATTGAAAAAAATTGTCAGTTTTATTTTTCACCCTCAAGAGTTATTGAGAATTTGATATGGATGTCAGTAGTGATAATTATAAGTGCTATATCCCTTTAAAGGCTTGAATAAATACAGGATAGAAGACAATATATAATGTACATTCACCACTACTCTTCTAAAGCAAACCGTAAACTGGTAAATAATTAAACAAAACATTGCAGAAAAGGTGTCTCTTAACCCTACCAGACCTAAGGCCCTGCACCCAACTGTTCCCTATAGCTGGGCTCCTGAGCATTAAAGAGAAAAAACCATGTCGGGCATTGTTCCCTCCCACCCGTTCCCAGGGTCAAAGGCCAGACGTCATGGTTTACTGTCCACGCGTGGTGTGATTTGTGTTTGAGAGCGTGTGTGTGTGCATGTGTGTACGCGTGCACGCACGTGTACGACGATCATGTGTGAATGTTGGTGCGTGTGCCTGTACGTGCGCATGTGTTAGCGCGTGTGATTACCGCATGTACGTGTGCTAGTGTGTACGCGTGTGTGTTCGTGTACGACAGTAGCAACGGTTCACCGTCTGGTCAGGGCCTTTCTAAGTGGGTCACCTTGCGACACGCAATAACAATTACAGGCCGCGGACAGGTCAGGGCGTGGTTATTACACACGCAGCCGGCGTGAGAAAGGGGACAGTGTGGTGGTGGCCGTCCGACCTTTACAAAAATACAATTATCTCGTACACTACTAGAGTGCTACACTCTCACTGTTTGTCACATGAACTGGAACCGTATTCTTGATGAAATTCTCACTCCTCAGAGTCTGAATCAACCAAAGTATTGATCACCTGTTGGACTGTTATAAGCCTAGAGACCTACTTTGCTTTCCTGTTTAGTGCTTGATTCATCAGCCCCTTGTTTCATTGTGAATTTTCAGAATTTTTTCACGTCATACCACGCCCCCGTGGGCCCGGCTTCTCGTGCCGGGGGTGAACACCCAGCCTCTCTCTGGCTGGATGGCTAAGCTGGTCCACCCCTTTCTCTTATGCTTTTCTTGTTTCTCCCTCACTGGCCCTTTCACCTATACTCTTTTTCTATTCAATCATCTCCCTATGACACTACTGTTTGTCTTTTCTATCTTCTGTCTACACCAGTCTTCCCCTGCCTTCTTTTTCCATCATGCCTTTCTTTTAATATAGCTCTTTTCTCTGTGGCCTCCTTTAGGCCCCCTGCGTTTGCCGTGCAGGGCGACCCGTGTCGGGGGAGGATGGGATCCTGGAGGTTGAGGTCCCTGATGGGCTGCGGCCCATCATACCAACACACCTCTTTGGCCCGGACTTCTCCTAGACGGGAGATTGGTGTGGCCCACACCAATCAAGCGGCTGGTCGTGCAGTGCCCTAGCTTTGCTAGAAGGCTGCGGCCGGGGTCAATCTGGTCTACACACTCTGTAGGCCAGAGTATATTCCTTCTGTATCCCTGGTGCGACCCTGCTGGAAATGCCCTTAGTGGTACCGCTTGGTCGCATCCCCTTGTTGGACTCCGTGGTGGGTGGGGAGCAGAAGGAACGAATCATATAGTTTTCATTATGGCAACAACAACAAAAAAAACTTGGGAAACGCCTGCGTGAGAGAGAATCTTCTGATAGTGAGAATGAGGTGAGAGAAAGCGTGAGGAAGAGTGCTGAAGAGGCCTGGCCCCGTTTTCTTGTCGTCGAAGGTACAGAGCCGGCCAAGCCGCTCTCGTCCCTCTCCCCTTTTGCGATCGCAAAAGGATTCAAAAATATTTCGTCTGGTTTCTCCTCCATCAAGAGATTGCGCACCGGACAACTTCTCGTTCATTGTTCTAGCCAAAAGTCTTCAGAGGCCCTTCGCCGATGGGACGGAAAACAGTTCGTGGACCGCCCCATAAAGGTCACACCACACAGATCCCTCAACTCTTCAAAGGGGGTCATTCGATGCCCTGACCTTGCCGGGATGTCGGAGCTTGACATTAAGTCAGAACTGGCATCCCAGGGGGTTTCTGCAGTACAGAGGGTGACAATAAAGAAGGATGGACAGTCTCTTCAAACAAATACCCTATTTCTTACCTTTTGTCTACCTAACATACCCGACTCCATTGATATTGGATATTTACGGGTCAAAGTTACTTTATTCATACCTTCACCGTTGCGCTGCTTCAACTGTCAGCGTTATGGCCATGGGGCGAGCTTTTGCAAGTCCCAAGCCCGCTGCTTTCGCTGCAGCGGGACTGGCCACGTGACAGCTGATTGTTCCTCAAGCGCCAAGTGTGCAAACTGTAACGGATCTCATGTTGCTTCATCCAAGGACTGCCCGAAGTGGAAGGAAGAGGCAGCCATCCAACGCGTACGCGCGAAATCTGGCGTCTCTTACGCCGATGCTCGCCGTCGCGTAGTGGGTGGACCCTCAGGAACAACTACTGCAGGCTCCACTTCCTACTCGGCAGTTGTTGCAAAACGACCGTCAGTGTCTGTGTCTATCCAGACGGACATGACATGGGTCTCTTCAGAGGGCCCTGTCAGAGTCCGTCAAGATATGCCTCCTCCTCCTCCTGCACGCAGTGGTGGTTCCCAGTCATCACAGGCCTCTCAAACTCAAAGCAAACAAACCTCACCAGTCAGACCTCCACGCAAACCAGAACGACACACAAAATCTCCAAATAGTAAAAACACTACACCACAGAGAAACAAAAAAGACACACAAGCAAAAACAAAATCACCAGACAAACATACTCCACAACACAAAACATCTGGAATCGCCACTGCAGTGATTTCTGTCCCTGTTACTAACCGTTTTGCCTCTCTTGGCGAGCAGGGGATGGACGTGGATGAGCGACGTCTTGCGTCTCCTTCTCCATCCCGCCTTCCCCTGCCTTCTTCTTCTTCTCCTTCTTCTGTAAGGTGCTCTGTGTCCCACCCTCACAGATAAAACATGTCTACCATCCTTCAATGGAACTGTCGAGGGATCCGAGCCAACTTTGAAGAGCTCCAATGCCTAGCATCTCGTTTGTCACCTGACATTATTGCACTTCAGGAGACTCTTCTCCTACCTTCTACCTCCTTTTCCTTCAAAGGCTTTCAAATTTTACGTCAAGACTCACAATCTGACGTCCCTTCAGGAGGGGCTGCTCTTCTTCTTCGCTCCCACCTTTTGTTTCGCCAGATAGAAATTTCCACTCCTCTTCAAGCTGTTGCTGCCCGAGTTAGGCTGGGCAAGACTATCACTATTTGCTGTATCTACCTTCCTCCATCCGCTCGGATCTCCCGACAAGACCTTGAGGGTCTTCTGACCCAACTTCCTTCTCCTGTCCTTCTTTTGGGGGACTTTAACGGGCACCACCCTCTATGGGGCGGGGATTCGATTGACCCTAGGGGAGAGTTGTTGGGATCATTTTTTATGGAAAGTGATCTCTGCCTCTTAAACGATGGCTCGACCACTTTTTGTCGGCCATCCAGCAGCACCTTTTCAGCAATCGATCTGTCAGTAGTCAGTCCAGCAGTATTATTAGATTTTACCTGGACTGTACACGACGATCTATGTGGAAGTGATCACTTTCCAATAATTTTACGTTTTATGAATACTCTGGAGCAGGACGAAAATTTTTACAGTGGTGGGTGGAACTTGACTAAGGCAGATTGGCCTGCCTTTCAGGCCCTCTGCGCCATCCGCCTTTGTTCTAATGATCGTTTTAATTTAGATACCTATGATACTGACCAGGACCACCCTATTACGATTTTTACCACCACTCTAACTGCAGTTGCTTCGGCAACCATTCCAAAGAAAGGGACACGGAAACACCTTCTACGTGTCCCTTGGTTTACTGAAGAGTGCAGGGTGGCCCAGCGTGATCGGAAGAAGGCCCAGCGCCTTGTCTTCCGCCACCCCACTCCAGAAAATGTGCTAAATTTTAAACGCAGCAGAGCACGAGCTCGTTTTATTTTTAAACAAAATAGAAAACTCGCGTGGCAAAGGTTTGTGTCATCATTATCATCCCGCACCACCTCCCAGGAGGTATGGGCAGCCGTCAGGAAAATAAAGGGAAGGTTTCAGGCTGGTTCAATAGGCCACCTGCAGGTTGGAGACTGTCCTCACAGAAGCACGAGATGTTGCTAATTCCTTGGCATCCACCTTTGCTCAAAACTCCTCTTCTTCTAACTACTCTCAAGAATTTCAGCGCATGAAGTTGGTTCGGGAATCCTCTAGCTGCAACTTTTCTTCCGATAACTCTGAACAATACAACAAACCCTTCTCTCTTAATGAGTTGCAGCGGACCCTCCAGAAGTGCAAGGTTTCTGCACCTGGCCCAGACAACATTTCTTATCAGCTGCTGACTCATCTCCCAAAGGCCTCTCTCCTTCTCCTTCTAAACATCTTTAACTTTATTTGGGTGTCTGGATGTTTCCCTCCCCCGTGGAGAGAGGCAGTCGTGGTACCCATCCCAAAACCTGGCAAGGATCCTTCTGATCCCAACTCTTACCGTCCTATCGCTCTCACTAAGCTGTCTATGCAAAACTTTAGAACGCATGGTGAATGCCCGGCTCACCTGGCAACTTGAATCCCAGGGTCTCCTCTCCAACCTGCAGTGTGGCTTTAGACAATACCGCAGTACCCTGGACCATCTGGTCCGTTTTGAAACTTTTGTTAGAGATGCTTTTGTAAGTAGAGAGCATGTGTTAGGAGTTTTCTTTGACTTGGAAAAGGCCTACGACACTACCTGGAAGCAAGGTATTCTGTTGGACTTTCACGCCCTTGGCTTCCGGGGTCGTATGCCGCTCTTCATCAAGAACTTCCTTTCTCAACGTCTCTTTCGAGTTCGTATAGGATCTATCCTGTCTGCTCCTCAGGAACAGGAAATGGGCGTCCCACAGGGCAGCATTCTATCACCTACTCTTTTCAACATTAAAATAAATTCCATTCTAAAATCTGTCTGTCCCGGTTTGGCGGCCTCGTTGTATGTAGACGACTTTGCTCTCTGCATCAGAGGCCGATCCCTACCGTGTCTCGAACGCCGGCTTCAGCTGTGCGTCAACGCTGTGCAGAAGTGGGTGACAGAAAATGGTTTCAAATTTTCTCCTACGAAGTCAGTATGCATCCATTTTTGTAAACTACGAGGCATGTTTCCAAACCCATCTATTACTGTAGACGGCAAGGTTCTGAACGTGGTCCAGGAAGTAAAATTTCTTGGGGTCATCTTTGACCGAAAACTTTCCTTTCTTTCTCACATAAAATCGTTACGCCTATCATGTCAGAAAGCCTTGGACGTTCTTAGAGTAGTTGGCCATGTCAGCTGGGGAGCGGACCGCACGGTACTGCTTCGCCTGTATCGTGCCCTGGTCCGCTCCAAGCTAGACTATGGATCAATCATCTATGGCTCTGCTCGAGAGTCCTATCTCAAAATTCTTGATCCTATTCATCATCAAGGGCTCCGCATCTGTTTGGGTGCCTTCCGCACCACTCCTGTACAAAGTTTGTACGCAGAAGCTGGTGAGCCTCCACTTTCTTTCCGTCGTTTGAAACTCATTCTATCCTATGTCTGTCGTCTAAAAGCTCATCCTGAAAACCCTGCTTACAGTGCTGTTTTTGAACCTCAGCGTGCTGCCCTGTATGCCATTCGTACCAACGAGCAAAAACCAGTATCACTCCGTGTTGCACCTCATCTACAAGCAGCCGGAGTAGATATTCAGCAGGTAGAGACTCTCCCTCTCTTACCAGCTCCTCCTTGGACTCTTCCTGTTCCAGAGATCCGTCTCGATCTTTCAGCTTTCAAAAAAGGTGACACTTGTGACCTCATCTTTCTCCAGCGCTTTCAAGAGCTTCTGTCTGACTATCCTGGATTCTGTTCTGTCTTTACAGATGGCTCCAAAATTCCAAACGGTGGCCCTGTAGCTGCGGCAGCAGTCCCGTCGTGCCAGCCGCAACAAGCCTCTTCTGCCCGACTTGCGGAAGGCTGCTCTATTTTCTCTGCGGAACTTTACGCTATCTTGCTAGCCTTACAGCATGTTCACCGCTCTTCGGAGCAAAACTTTCTGATCATCTCAGACTCTTTATCTGCTCTCCAAGCCCATTTATCACAACGTTCTGACCACCCCTTTGTGGTTCAGATTCACACTATCCATGCAGCTCTAGTCCAACGGAGAAAAGACATCGTTTTCATTTGGGCTCCTGGCCACACTGGTATCCCAGGCAACGTCCGAGCGGACCAAGCCGCCAAGGCTGCATGTCAGTCGCCTGATAAACTACACTCGATAGTATCAGCAGACTGTAAATCTATCCTCTCGGCCTATGTTCAGTCCTTGTGGCAATGCCATTGGGACAATCTAGGCCAAAATAAGTTACATGCCACCCTTCCTTCTCTTTCAGACCGCTTGCCTTCATGCCGTCCTGTGCGGCGGGAGGAGGTAGTTCTTTCCAGACTAAGACTAGGACACACCTATGCCACGCAGTCGCACCTTTTACGAGGTGAACCACCGCCAGTTTGTCCTTGGTGTCAAGGAATTTTTAATGTTGTACATGTTTTACTTACTTGCCCTGGACTCCAGAGTATCCGCCGGCAGGTTTTTACTGCAAGCTCTTTGTTTTCTTTGTTTAGGTCCGTCCCATCGGCAGCTATTTTTACCTTTTTAAGGCGGATAGGGCTTTATCATAAGATTTAAGCTTTTTATGCCCTGATAGTTTTTGGTTTTTGGAATGTTGGTGGCTTTTTTGGGCCACAACCCTCCTTTTACATGTTCCCGCCTCTCAAATGTGTTTACTGCTTTTTGTGTGGCTTCTTAATTTTTGCGATGTCATATTTATATTACTTGAGAGTTTTTGGTCCCAAAACATTTTAAATAAGAATACCTTTTCTCGCCGTGATATAGCCTTAGTTGCTGACGCGGCGTTAAACACAAACAAACAAACGTCATACCACACATTGTTAATTCAAACACATTAGGGCAGACATTTGGAATGGCTAACCATGAGGTTTGACCACAATCGGTTGGTTATTTTTAGTTTGTGACGAATTTTTTTATGTACTAGGCCAGGTACCGATAATTAGGTACAGCGGTACATTCGGAAATTACAAAAAAACGGTACAGTGGTCTGGTAGCGTTAAAGGCAGAACTGTGGACTGTATGAAGAGAATGGTTTTGCCCTTGCGAGGGTAGGTAGGAGTACACGCAGGGCTGACAGCTAGTGGTCAGTTGTCTCCAATTACTACCCCAACAACTGGGTGGGGTAGAGATCACAGGCACTGCCGACTACCCAGCAATCAAATGTCTTTCTTACTCGACCAGTACTTGCTGTAGGGTCTGAGAAAGGTGGGGCAAAACGGCTTCTGCCTGAACATAGTGTCATGGTTAGGACTGAATGTATTTAAAAAAGAAAAAGAGAAGGATGAACAGCACAAATCACACAAACATAAAAACTGAATTTTAAAAACTTTATTTTTATTGCTTTCGTTTTATCATCTTTATATCTCTTTATCTTTCTTTCCTCATAAGTGGGGATATATCAATATTCAACATTTTCAGTTCATTCCCCTGGTTACTGCCAATTGAGAACAAAGCCAGGTGGGCAAAAGGTTATGGAAAAACGGCTTGTAGTTGGTGATTACATCTATGGTCAAAAGGGTTAGGACTTCAGTTTTGCACCTGTGGTTTTGTTTTGTAATATTTATGTGCGCATTTGAATAGCCAACCAAAGTTTTGAGTGTGGGGTACATGTATGTCGGTGTGTGCTAGCATCTAGTTTATTCCTTGTTACTCCTTGAGGAGCATAGGGCCACAACACAACCTAGCCAGCAGACCCAGTTTTGGGCAGCCCCCTCAGTTCCCCCAAGTGTTTTCAGCATCCTTTGTGTCGCTCTCTGCTAAATTTCTCCAAGTCTGCTTTGGATGCTAGTAGTGTCTGCACCATAGTATTATTTCAGAGGTAATTCTAGGCTGCGGCCTTGCGTGATTTCCGCAAAATTTCGCTGAGGGGCGCATAGTCTGAAAATCAGCGCCACCATACGCCTGCAAAAATACCGTGGTTGGCGCACTCTTGAACACGCGATGCGGCTCTTCAAAAGTAATTGTTGTCATTCTTCGCGCTGGTTTGAAACCGACCCACTAGAATCGATGCTAATGACAGGACAGTTTTCAAACTGACCAGTTATACATCTGCTGCCGCCTGCTCCAAATTTCGCGCCAGGAAGTAAATTGTTGACGCGCCCACAGCAAAAACATTTGGGATGGGGACTCACGGGAGAGATCAAAGGGTATTGGAAGCAAGCGAGTTAAAAACGAAGTGAACGCGCCTGTCAACTTTGTTTGACTTTTCGTTCATGACCAGAACATCCCTGGAAAGTAGAAATCGACAAGGACAGGAAGAAACAATCTCGTTAGAGTGTGCCGCACACATTGTTGGAACTGAAAATGTAGACAACGAAATAGACAAATTGAGACAGAGAACCACTCATCCAGAGAACCTGTCAGTGTGAATGGCTGAAGAAATGGCCTTGGCTAATGAATGAGGAAGAAGGCATGAGATGTAAAGTTGCCTAAAACAATCAGAATAACGCGTTTACAACCCTGGGTCTGTTAAGTACCGAATGAGGATGCTGCAGAGACATTCAGACTTCCGACCACAGGCACTCTTTGGAGGCTGAAATTCTTCAGTAAGATTTCAGCCAGGTAAACTATTTTTTAATTCTATTTTATTTCTGTCCTCATGACCTTTTCGGAACTTATGCCGGCGGTATTATGTAACACTTGAAAATAACGTGTTGCGAACTTGATACAACATCACAGGACATAGAAGCTGTCAGGGTTGCTTTTTCGACAATGTGCAAGAACATTAATGACAGGTTCCCAAAAGATGCAGGGGATGTTGCCTCTGGATTTTGAGTTCTTTCCATGCGCCCCATCTTTTTCCTGTCTGCTGAAGACAGGACACCCTATGGAGACAAAGAATTAAATATCTTGACGGATTTCTTTGGAAAACCAGCACAAGTGGGCACCAAATTCAGTAAAATCTTGCTTGATAAAGCAGCATGTTTAGAGGAATGGATTGTGGTCAAAGAAACTGTAATGCAGAATGTATATCGGAGAGATTCCACAAGCTGCTTAAACTGTTATTTGATTTTCACAGGGATTCATTTCCCAATTTGCTGGTTCTTGGAAAGCTGTGCCTCCTTATGCTATACCACAATGCAGGCTGTGAGAGGGGGCTTCGGTAATCAAAACCTAATAAAGTCTTCTCGTAGAAGTTGCCTCGAGGAGAAACATTTAAACCCCTGCACTAATGAGACATATGAAAAGTGTCTAAACATTAGCTCATAGCCCAATGAGATGGACACAAAGAGACTAATTGGTTTGCAAATTTAGGATGCTATGATCACACTAATGATGATGAAAGATAATTTATCGATGTAACAGGGTGGGATTGAGGTTCGCTTGCTCAGTCTCACCACAATGATTAACACAACACCGTCGTGGGTTCAGGTTTACTAGTGGTTCAGAGGATAGGTCTGACTAGGCGAAAAACATATACATCAGATCCACGCTCTCACAACTGCTTGGTGGGGAGATGCTCCCACCTCTCAACTCTCCTTCCAACTGTCCTCTCTTCTCCCTCTCTCACCCTCTTATCCCCCTCACACCCGACTTTTCCAGAAGCCCTGTCCTTGTTACCAGGCCCCCCCCCTCCCGCCGGGTCGCCGTTCGGCCAGTGGTTTTCCTCCCCGTGACCCCCTCCCATTCTTTTTCAGTCACAAGGTTGCCGACCGGCCGATGTAAATCTCTATCCCTGTATGTGCAATGCGGGTGTTTACCTGTGTCTGTGCGTACCATACCCCATACTACTATATCGATATAAAAGAAAAAGATATCTATGTGATTAATCTTCAATTTCTTCTTAATAAAGTATTTTGTTGTATACCAAATATTTATCAGAAAAGCCAGTGAAAATGTGTTTTGAGGGCCCCCTTGTTTCATTTGAAGGGCCCCTTTTTTCCCATTGAGAGGGCCCCAGGGCCCCTCTTTTTGAAATCCTAGAATTACCTCTGTTATTTTATTTTCCAGTTGTTATGTATACTTTTTTTTTTACACCCTGAATCTGGGAAATGACGGTCTTTGTCCATCTAATGAATTTGATGTCTTTTTCTACTAGACCTTTTTTTTTAACCGCTATCTGCACTTTTATGGCAGCTACTCATCAGGCACTTTTGGGAAGTAAATGGAAATGCGCAGTAAAATCTGAGGCTGGAAGCAAGAAGGCAGAGCTTGCATGTACACTGCTGTTAGTTTGGCTCTGGTGTGGTTTGTTTCGAAACCAAACCAAAATGAGTAAAAGAGGGAAAAAAGAGTAGCCACAACAACAAAATTTAGTTTGCAACTGTAAGTGGTTTAATTTTTCTTCGATTTACTGTTTCAAATGCCTTCATCACCTTGTAATTTACATAACAAGAAATTCAACGTTTCGTGTTGGCATAGGTGAAGTACAGGTATGCAATCAAAATCAGTGGCTGTAGGCCAAATTGTTAAAGCTTTCAACATAAAATGTGTCACTGGACAGCATGTAGTCCTGTGTATTTTTATAGAGTACATGGCCATGCATAAAGTAACTCAGAAGCTTGACAGCAGCAAGATCATTTAGCATGATTAGAGATGGAATATATTGTGATTGCCTGCATGATGAGGCTTGGTTACACCTGTCATGGATGTTTTGGAAGTGTGTAATCCATCCATCCAAACAGTGCCTTAGTTTCAAAATGTCGCCATCACAATGTTCAATACACCAGCAACCATGATCGCTGACTTCTGCTGTCTTGTCACTGAGCTGAGGGTGCCATGTCTTGCTGATGTTCAGCTTACTACCTTGCACCAGTTTTTTTCATCCCAGCATTCATACTTTTAGCAACATGCCACCTCTCATTAATGTTTCTAACACCTTTTTTTTCTCGCTCCCTGCTATGTTACGGTTGTAAACATGCTCTTAAATTGTGACTCATTCCTACTTTCATAATCTTCTCCCAGCCCAAAAGTTGTGTAGTATTTCTGACATTTTTACATCGTCAGGATGAGAATTGTTGTCAAAGTGCACATTAACATCTCCAAGGAGTATTGCGGGTCCATTTAGTGCATTAGTGTAATCCAAGAGATCATGGAATTCCGAAAAAAAAGTAGAGGCTGTGAGTTTGTTCCTGGCGCTAGGAGGGGGTCTGTAGACGCAGAGCAGGTGCATGGAACAATAAGGAGCTGAAGAGGAGACTTGTACAAATTCAAAAGTTGTTTGTGGGAACGATAAACAACAGTAAAAAACAGGTACTTGGCAAGTGATGATCTGTAGATTATAGCAATACCCCCACCTCGTGTAGGGCGAGGAAAAGATTTCAGGCAGTAACTCGCTGGAGTTAGATCAACACGCGCGCTGTTTAAGCCACGTCTTAGTGAGGATTCAAATATCAAGGTGGCGATATGTGAAAAATTATACGATTTCAACATGCTTCAGTGACTGTTGTGCAGACGATACAGACTCTTGTGCTGAAAAGCCCAGCATGGAGGTGAGTGTTCAGTTGTCGTGTGAGGGAAAATTGGCAATCTCCTGCTCTCAGACGGTCATGTTGGTTTGGTTGCTGACATGTAAAGTTATTCGACTCAATTGGTCGGTCGTGTTTCCAGCCCGTGTTACGGGTGATGATGTCAACTGGTTCACTTTGATCACATTGATGCTGGTGTCGCCGATAATCGCCACGGAATGGGCAGATTTTTTTTGTCAAGAAATATCACATTGGCCGTGAACGTTCAAAGTACAAAGCTCGGTGCAAAGCCCTGATGAGCGGTCAGAAATCTTAAAAGCTTTGGGGATAAAAGTTCGTGCCTGCCATATGTAATTTTCTTGTATGGGAACACACTGTGATGAATGTGTCGTCCTGTCTGGTGCATTGAGAGCATCAAAACAAAGTCCGGGAGAGAGGATTGGTAGCCATGTTGGAGCACGTGGTGTAGTCGGCAGAAGAAAGTCCGGCCAAGAAAACTTTGAAAACATCTTCCTTCCATGAGCGAGCAATCCAAAAACATTCCAGAGTAAATATTCAAGAGTAGATGTTGTCTCATAAGAAAGCAGAAAAAGCTGAACACGAGAAAAATCGGTCAATCACAGTGAAAAAACAGATAAATTGTAGAGCTGCCCCATCAAGCACATGATGGAATGAGGGCAGGTAACTCGCCATTCTCCAAGCTGCTCAGTACTAAGAAAAATTTTCATTATCTAAAATTAACCCAGTCAGTGACTACTCCTAGAATATAGCTCAAAGCAGAACTCCTTTTGTGCCATTTGCCATAAAAAATATCCATAACATTAAGAGGTGGTTAACATAAATATAAACATCACCCCAGCATTAGTGTCGGCATAAACTTCATGCACATCTTATGTGGTCAACTCATTGTCAGTATTATTAACAACCAGTTTGCTTAATCATTTGTATGTTTTTATGATTCATGACTGAGATATTTACAAGAGCTGAAGATTTATTTATAGCTGCAAAACCAAGTTCTTTAAACTACCATAGTATTATTATCATCAAATCCTACACTCGCTTCATTTCTTCCTTGTAATCTCAAAGGATTGTTTCTTGACAAAAAATGTGCAGTTCTGACATCTGATCAAATGTGTTTTGAGTAGCCCAATATATATATATATATATAAAACAAATCCTTGCATCACCTCGTAAGCAAAACGCTTTTAGTTAGTCTTCCGCCATGTCACGTATTGCATCCATCAGCTTTAGCTCTTCTCTTTTACAAACAGTTTTTGTTGAGAGACTGAAGTTGTCTTGCCTAAGTCAGAAAAATCAGTATTATCAGAAATAGTGGTAGAGTGGTTTGCCATCTTGATTTTGACACCTTGTGACTTGTTACATTTCATTTCATGTCTATTTATGCAGCTGCGGCTTTTCAAATCTGCACCTTTCAAGAGCGTGTTCTTCTGCCATAAGACATGCTTTGTTGAAATTTTCCTAGAGTGCATCATAATCTCTGAACCAGAAGAAGTCATTGTTCTCAGCCATTTTGCAAAGAACAGAAGTGACCATCACTAACATGTGAACCAATGGGATTACACCCTTTCAGATTTTTATCCAGATATACCCATATAAGGAAACTCTTGTGTCATAGGGAAGAGAATGCCAAACACGTCATGCAATGTCTGGCTTAGCGCAGTCGAATGTAACATTGGTTATTTTTGGCATCAGCATGCAGCTTAGAGGGGGAAAAACTGTTAGGGTAGGCATGATGTGCTGTTCAGCATGAAAACACACATTTGAACGTTATTTATTATATGATTAATATAATTATGTTATAATTAATAGGCTAATTATGTTTTATATCAAATTTGAACAAAACCACTATTTTCTTGTACTGCCTCTAACCTTGGGGAGCGTTCCGGTGGCACAACGATTAGAGTCACCAACACAGTGAGGGGTTGCTGTCCTGGGTTCAGCTCTTGTCTCGGCACGCTGTTCTTTCTCTGTATGTGGTATCTCTATTTACAGGGATGGCTGCCTTGCCGTGATGTAGCCTTAGTTGCTGGCTTTGCATAAAACACCAGTCTCCCCCCTCTAACTTTGGGTGCTTTTTTTTCCCTGTTAAGGGGGTCTCTTTTTCCAGTAAATACCTAGAATAATATTTGTAATCCTACATGTGTTAAATGTTATTGTACTTATTTTGTTGAAAGATGTGTTTGAACATAAAGCCAGCCTTCTGCACATGCTGCAAAAAGCTCTCTACTAAAACAGAGATATCAGGATTTTACATGGATCCGTTTACTTTGAGAAGGTCACAACCAATGAGGGGAGTTGGACCACATGCTAATTGGATAAATTACATGCGAAAATGTGATGCAGAGTTTGATCTCTTCCTGTGCATGGTAGTGTTTGTAGGCTTGTATCTTGAGAATGGAAGGGGAGTGGTACCCAATTTTGCAAGACAGAATTTCGCACTTAGCTTTTCCTATTAGAAAAAGAAATATTTTATCCACTAGACCTTTAAAGGTTATGGGCTTTTCAACAGCAGAGAGTGTAAAATTGCTTACAAAAATGTGATAGGGGATATGGGTGTACAAAGAATAGGTCATGTAGTCTGTTGGGTTTTCAATTTTATGTGGGACTGTACAAGACAAATGTTTACAAATACAGTCAAAGCTCGGTTTTTGTCAGTAATTTGTTCCAAGACTGCAAAATATGAAACCGACAAAAACCGAGGCAATTATTTCCATATAAATCAATTCAAATCCAATTATTTCGTTCTAGACACTCAAAAATACATACCAGAAACACTTTTTATAGAGGATAAAAATAGTGTTTAATACTAAAAACATCAAGCATTTTCCTTTAGGAAGACTTCTTGGTGTATGAAAAAAAGCAAGGATGTGGGAGGGGGGGGAGAGAGAAGAGAGGTGCAGATATTGTTTGGAAGGGGAATATCACCCCTCCATAATGACCTTGGGTATCAAGACACTATCTCAAGACACTATCTGGGGTCATCTCCATCGGATCAACAAAAACCGAGGTTTGACTGATCTCAAAGTTGGGGCAAATTTGGTGTAAACAGTGCAACAATTTGATTAACTACAGGTTATAGGCAGAAAGACTGTGCCACACTGTAGTAAAGTTTGCTACCTGACTAAAAATTTTAAAAGCAATGTTCAAAGGATTGGTAACTGTACTACCTATAAAGAGCACAGTTAAAATAGCAGCAGCCCAGCTATGGCTTTTGTTCCCTTTCCACATTACCACCGCCATCCCCCCACCCTCACATTGCATTAAAGACCCTAAAAGATGCTGCCTGGCTCTTCCAGGCTGAGAAAAAAAGGTCATTTCATGGTGGTCAAGTGTCATGAGTTTAAACTGTAAGAAATGTGTCCTAAGAGCAAAGAATTGTGATGGGAGGATTTTTTTTAAATGTGATTTTATTAGAATACAGTCCTTGTGGGAAGATGTACATTTGTTATCCAGAGTATTTAAGTAGTTGAAAATAATGTCATCAGTTTTACAAACATACCATTAGGCAGATCAGTCAGCACAGTCATTAAATTTGTGCATTGCATAGACAAATTGTACTTATTTTGCTAGCATAAAAATCAGTTCTGTTCTAGCTGAATATTCCCCTTTGTAATGTTTGCAGATGGATATGCTGACGGTTAAACCTTTGTTCCCCATTTTCAGGTAGACAAGTTGACTGTTATTTTTTTTCCAGTCCAATGTGGTGATAGCATGTTTATAGAACCCCCTGTTAATATTGTGCATCTGTTCTGCTGTGTTTACACCAGCTGCACAATTTTTATCCCGAAATCTTGGTTCATTTATTGTTGCTTAGCAAATTCACAGTTTCTTTATCTTTTGTTCAAAAGTTATCAAATGCAGTTGCACTCTTGATAAGCCCATCAGTATTGATAATAGCATGCAGTTTTGGATTTGTATAAGAAAATTTTACAGCTCCAAACTTATGATTTTCAAGAAACACACAGTGTCTGTAAAAATAAATGACAAATGTTCCTTTTATTGCGACAGCATTTTTTTGTCCAGAATTGTGCTAGACATTTCCATCAAATTTGCCAGTTTGGGGGAACAGGAGTCTGCAGAGACAGTCTTGTATATGTTGTCATTTGTGTCTTTCCATCTGTTTTAAAGGGTTTTTGCTTTAAAAATTATAATTCCACACATAAAGCCCATTGCCTAAGGGTCAGGGGTGCTTGTAGAGAATATAGATTAAGCAAGAATATGTAAATGTTGATGCCTTCCATGAGGACACTTTGTACTCCAACTGTTTCGGCAACAGCTTCACGCATGAAATATTGGTTGGACGCCCAAGGTAAAAAGTGTTGTGATTTGTGAGAGGGCTTTGCCTTTATAGTTGGAGAAAATTGTTAACCTAAGAGTTCTTCAGTAGTAAGTACTCGTCTGTACAGAATGGGTGTTCCCTGGATCGGAAGGGCATGGAAAGCATGTAAATGTAGTTATAGAGCGACAATTTGTTGGTGTGAACCATATGCTTTACTGTTTCCCCCCCACATTTCCTGCATGTTATACTAAATTTCACAGGAGTTGTTTGTGTTTTTAATTTTTTTTAAGTGCTCACACAATGTTTATTCACCAGTTGTTTTTGTTCTTTTAGAGGAGAAACCCTTTTCAGACTAATTATCTTGACAGGTTTTATCAAGAACCCTTTCCTGTTCATGAACTGAGAATCTTGCGACTTTTAAATATTGTGCTTCATTGCCTGTCTGGGATGGGAGTGAATTTTCCTTTTCCCATCACTGTGGCAGAGTTGATATGGTAGTGTACTGATGTAACTATTTTTTTAAAATGTTTTCATGTCGATTAATTTTTATTAAAGTGAAGTAATTTTGAAGTAAAAAATGCTCCTATTTCACTTTCACATTACAGACATTTGCCAGAATGTCATTTTTTGACATCCTTGTTTCCATTTTGTATTTTTGTCTCTTTCTTTTCAGATGCTAACATTCCTGCTGGAACTGTCCTGTTTACAAATGGTGTTCCTTATACTTATCAAAATGGAATGGCAATTTTTCAGTCACCAGAAGGGACTTTCCCTGTACCCCAGCCTCAGGTGAGATCTCTGGTATCCCAAATGATACGTGGAAAATAATGCTGCTCTTTCCTGTTTCAAGATGTTTGATACAAAATTATTTTTTTCGTTTATTGTTTTGAAACTGATGTTGACACCTACTGTGCTGGCAATACCTGCAGCAGGAATATCATGCAATAAATACCCTGGCATCACACACTTTTCTTTCTTGGGGGCACTCATTCACAAGGGTGAGTATTCTGAGACATGCAGCCTTCTTTCTTGACTTTCCATATTTTTTGGTGCTTCAACATAATTATGATGCCATTATTTTAAAGCCCAACCCGATTGCTGAGCAAAAATCGCTGGAAACAGAACAAAGTATCACAAAAACATTTTCCGGTGGTATTTTATTACAAAGAGGCATAAAAGATTTGATATTCATATTTTTCTCAGAGGTAATTCTAGGCTGCAACCTTGCGGGATTCCCGCAAAATTTTGCTGAGGGGCGCATAGTCTGAAAGTCAGCGCGACCATGTGCCCGCAAAAATACCTTGGCTGGCGTGCTTTTGAACACACGATGCGGCACTTCAAAAATAATTGTCATTCTTCATGCTGGTTTGAAACCGACCCACTAGAATTGATGCTAATAACGACTGGACAGTTTTCAAACTGACCAGTTGTTATCCATATGATGCAACCTGCTCCAAATTTCGCGCCAGGAAGTAAATTGTTGACGCGCCCACAGCGAAAACATTTGGGACGGGATAGATCCAAGGGTATTGGAAGCAAGCGAGTTGAAAACGAAGTGAACGCGACTGTTACTCTGTTTGACTTTTCGTTCATGACCAGAACAGCAGAAGATGCCCCGGAAAGTAGAAATGGACAAGGACAGAAAGAAACAGAAACTCGTCAGAATGTGCCGCACACATTGTTGGAACTGAAAATGTAGACAACGAAAAGACAAATTGAGACCGCATGTAAAAAACCACGCATTGAGAGAACCTGTCAGTGTAAATGGCTGAAGAAATGGGCTTGACTAATGATTGAGGAGGAAGGCATGAGATGTAAAGTGTGCCTAAAACAATAAGAATAACGTGTTTACAACCCTGGGTGTATTAAGTACCGAACGAGGACATTATCAGACTTCTGACCACAGGCACTCTTTGGAAGCTGAAATTCTTCAGAAAGATTTCAGCCAGGTAAACTATTTTGAATTCTAATTTATTTCTGCCCTCATGACCTTTTCGGAACTTATGGTGTGAGGGTGTGAGAGGGGGCTTCAGCCATCAAAACCTAATAAAGTCTTCTCGTAGAAGTTGCCTCGAGGAGAAACATTTAAACCCCTGCACTAATGAGACACATGAAAAGTGTCTAAACATTAGCTCATAGCCCAATGAGATGGACACAAAGAGACTAATTGGTTTGCAAATTTAGGATGCTATTATCACACTAATGATGATGAAAGATAATTTATCGATATAAAAGAAAAAGATCTGTGTGATATCTATCTTCAATTTCTTGTGATTAATAAAATTTCTTGTGATTAATAAAATTTCTTGTGATTATTAAAGTATTTTGTTGTATACCAAATATTTATCGGAAAAGGCAGCGAAAATGTGTTTGTTTCGAGGGACCCCTTGTTTCATTTGAAGGGCCCCTTTTTTTTCCAATGAGAGGGCCCCAGGGCCCCTCTTTTTTTAAATCTTAGAATTACCTCTGTTTCTCTTAAGCTCAACTGGATTTGTCGAGAAAACAGGAAGTGACGAAATGGAAGTATTTATAAAAATAGTGCCGTCTGCACTAGCTGAAGTTGAAGAGAAAAGATGCAATCCTCGGTGAAAGAAAACTGACCAGGACACATTGTGATGTTGCTGAATGCTTTCTTTGACACTCAGATGGAGTTTGTACACATGAAGGAAAGCCTAAAGATAATGGCAGCAAACGCCAGTGGATTAACTTTGTTCAGAGATGTGTATATACAGATCTCTGCTTTAATCAAACGTGCCATGCAAACTTCGTCCCCACACCATACTCAAGAATTTGCTCAAAACATTTCAAAATCGATTGTTATCCAGTCACTTATACAATACAGCAAGTCTTGGACTGTCAGTAAAACCACGGACGTGTATAGGTGGACTTGCTGTCTGTCTGCTGAGACCAACGCTGAGCCTCTTGCGAAGTTCTCTGCTGTTAGTCTCGGCGAGCTTAAACAATGAATGTGATTAAACCGGAAGCCTTGTCGTCCAAAGCCTCGTTCTATGACTTCACTGAAAAAAATCGTCTGCACGCAGTCCAATAATACAAGTTTGTGGTAAAACGAAGAAATCTTATTTTTACAGCATGCTTACTATACAAAAGTACGAGATGTTAAAAGATAACTATGACTGCTGGTAGATCAAGCATCAGATATGCAACATCGATGGTTTCTACACCGTCTGGTCTACAAGTAACATCGTGTGCCAGTCATGCACACTCTCTGTTACAAATACTTCGATCGCGTAAGAGAACCTCCAGTACAGGAGAGTACTTTTTTCCCCGCCTTCCTAGTTGCAGGTGAGAATGCCGATGTTTGAAGGCTTATATCTTTAAAATTAAGCATAATTATGCATTCATATTTTGGGAATTATTATTTTAAAACGAACTTAACTTGATCATAAAGAAATAATGTTGCACTTGGTTTGTTCTTTAAGGACAAACATTCTCCATTTCTACAGGAAATTCAAATTTCTTACACTTGAGAATGACTGTTCAAGGGTATGAAGCAAATGTGTTATTTCTTGATGATAGCTAAGATGGTAGGCTTCAGTTTGATGATATTTGGAGAGGACAATAGTGAACTATTTCATCCCTCCCAAAAAAAACCAAAAACAAAACAGTATTCAGCTTGAAACCAGTGGTGTACGTCTGTGTGTCATATAGCATGCCTAGTTCTGAAGCATGGACTTTATGTATAACCCTATTTTTGCAGAATATGCTTTTTATGATAAATTTACTAATACAGTAAAATTCTTCATTTTGATCATTGGTGCTTAATTTTGTTTCCTGTCATAATAAGGTCTGTATATGTTATGTTATTCTGTGTTCTGTTTATGACAGTGATTTGAATTTACATATGCTCAGTCTTTGCTAATTGTATTTCCTCTCTTTTTTGTTTTTGTTTGGATAAGACCATTACAAGTCCCAAATTGTAAAGTTTACCATCTTTTGAAGGCAGAAAGCTTCTTAACCTTAATTGTGCTATGGGCATGTTGGTTTACTGAAAGGCAGAGATCCTCATAGTCTGTTTTTAACATTACTAGTGAAATGTCTCTCCCTAGTTTATGGCAGTATCTTAGACAAGTAGTACGTGTACTACAGACTTTAGCAAAATCTCCCTATTAAGTTTTGCTAGAATCCACCAAAATCGGATCTTAATAGGGAAATAACCAGTCTGCTTTCGTTCCATGAACCATGACTTCAGACACCCGTAAAGTGGTACAGAGGCAGGTAAAATAGATGTTAGATTTTGAGCCTCAGAATGAGTAAATGACAGAAGGGTAAAAGCTACACAGTTCAGAGCTTTTTTTTATATCTTTATTGATCAGATGATGACATTAATATAAAGCAAGACAGTGATTCTCTTTTTATCAGTTGATATCAGATGCATCACCATTGATTAGGATGGAATTGTCTATTGAAAGTCCAGTTTCAGTGATGTAACCTTCACACACATGGAAAATCATCAGTTTTGATTTCACTGACCCATCACTGTATACACATTTTAGTTTCTAATTTCCACTTTTGCCATCACGCCATTTTCCAGAATCGACTCCTTTTCTTGATTATATTTTGAATTTAAGTTTTTTTTTAACACCTAGAGAATTTGCAGTAACAATTGCAGTTTCCACCTTGACCACTCTTTTTAAATCACCTTTATTTTTCCATGGAGAGTTAGTGCGTTTTGTTGTCATTTTCACTTTTGCTCAGTCATCCCTCCTGGTTATGCCTTTGAAGATGTTCGGTTAATACAATCTTCTTGGGTATTCATTTAGCTTGGTCCTGGGTTGATTTGACTTTCAGTGTTGGGGACAATGTTGTCCTGCATGTCATGGTGGGGTTGATTTACTGTGTGTGGTACTTCATGTCAAAGATTACAATAGCTGGCAAAGATGTTTTTTGGAATTTTTTATTATTAAGACTTGGAAAATGACAAAGTTTATCAGATTTTTGGCCTTGTTGGAAGGGTACCATTCAGGCCCATTTGATCACATTGTCAGTGCTGAATGTCCCCTTGCACTGTGTAAAAAAGTAAGGTGGTTTATTTTCACACCCTGACCATGTGATTGACTTCGAAAGTGTGTTCAGTAGTTTCCGTATCTGCCAAGTGTTACTGTTGTGATTGAAATAAGAGATTACTTGTGAACTAATAAAATAGTTCAACTGAAGGAGATATACAATCATGAATCATGAAAAAAGGAATACAATGTGCTAAAATTATTAAGTACAAAGTAAGCTAAGCTGAACAGCTTCTCAGGACTGTTCCTCTTGAGGTTATAAATGAGAAGATGTGATAGTTCTTGGCTTTACATTTATATTTAAATTTATATTTCATTTTCAGCCAGCTTATACTGCAACAGTTATGATGCCACAGACACAGACAGTGTATATGACACCACAGTATTCACCCTACCAAACGGTAAACCATTTTTATTTAGCTTGCAGATAATATATATTTATCTTACCTCATTTTAGAGCTTGTTTCTTGGTAGATCAAATTAATTTGTTGAAAAATATATAGTCAGCCCTCATCATGTACAGGTTGTCATTAATAATTAAATTTTATCATTTGCTAGTATAAGTACACATTCATTGTAAAAAGATGTGTTTAATCAAGAAGACTTGCAGTTTTGATTATTCGCAAGTGTGCCATCAATAATATTAAATGGCCTACTGCAGAAAATCACAGACAACATGTATAGATTACAAAAAGTAAAGAAAACTAACAAGTTTATTAAGATATAAAAATGTATTATTATAATCTATCATTTATTAATATAAATCTGCACATATGAATGTTAAATTTTATATATAAAAAAACTTTCAGTGTTCTGAAAGAACAACTGCAGACCACACAATTTGTTGTAAGGGGAAGGACCATTCCCACATTGATATTATAATTTTAACTTTATAAAACCTACTGTTACAAAATTATTTACATACTGCGGTGTCTTATTTTTGTGTGCTAAATCGGATAAAGTTATTGGCAGGTCCCCCAACCCATAGATATTGAAAACTGGCTGTTGTATTGATTTGAAGCCGGATAATATCTTTACTATAGAACAGTTGCAATACTTACATATAGTGGTGGTCATGTAGCAACAGGGCTTTCCATCTCTAAAATGCAATAGGTTTTCTTGGAGTAATCGTTAGGTTTGGAAAGTTTTAAATATAGTTGTCATAAGCAGTGGTCAAGAGTTGCTTGTGTAATTTTGGCCGCGCGTTTTGGTGTTCATGCGTATAGGTATCCACAGCCAGCCAAACTCCACATGGTGTCAGAAGTGGGATTTACACATTTGGAACATTTTTTAACAATTTGCCCTTGTTGGAAGATGACCAACTGTTTTGTGAGTCACTATCAAGCAGAATTCGACCGCGTCAGAACAAAACAGTGCAGTAGTTAGTCTTTGACCTTTGATTGCACAAGAAAATAAAGTATATAATTGATATGGAACAGCAGCAGCCACCAAGATACTTTACTGCAAATGTACCTACACTAAAAAAATTTTACATTCCTGGGGATGTCGAGCAAAACTGGAGATGATTCCACCATCAGTGGAAAAATTATACCATCGCAACTCACCTTGACGAGGAAGATAAAGCATACCAGACTGCTGTCTTTTTAGCCTGCCTGGAGGAAAATGCACAAGAAATTTATGAATGTCTTGCGTTTCCAACAGAAGAGG
The DNA here is from genome assembly GCA_004794655.1 of Marisa cornuarietis. Taxonomy (NCBI): domain Eukaryota; kingdom Metazoa; phylum Mollusca; class Gastropoda; order Architaenioglossa; family Ampullariidae; genus Marisa; species Marisa cornuarietis. Next base: position 2,330,373 of record SMMW01000013.1, on the reverse strand, counting down.
ACAGAACAGACATTACTGTGATTATTTAAAAGTTTGAGGAGTTTTGTATAAGCTCCACCCATAAAGTGAATGAAACATTTAAGTTTCATAGTAGGCAACAGAGATGATGAAACAATTGAAAACTATGTGTCAGTCCTTAGAAAGATGGCTAAGTCATGCAACTTTGATATGCAAGAGAACAGAATGATCCTTGACAGTCTTGTCATCGACATCAGAGATGATAAAGTTAATGAGAAACTTCTGGAACAGAGAGAGCTTGATCTGGACAAAGCAGTCCATACTTGTAAGGTGCATGAGACTTCTCAGTTACAGGTAAATTACATGTCCGGCAACACTGATGCATTATTCCAGCAAATCGAGGAAGCCTACCATGGCTAGTTCAGGATCAAAGATATCGAGACAAGAAGAGTTAAGATCAGCTGTGTCGTCAGTCTTCTCGAAATTGTACTTGATGTAGGAGAGAACCATGCAACAGAGACCAATGCGAAGCACGTAATCTAAAGTGTAGAAAATGGACAAAATTTGGACACTTTGCTATCTGCTGTCGGTCAGCAAGTGTTGAAGAAGTTGGGGGTTGTGAAACAGTAGAAGGTAGGTGTCTAGAAACAACGTTGATGAAATTACCTACACTCCTTGGAAAGTAGATGTGAAAGTAAACGGAGAAAGGATGAACTTTAAACTAGAAACAGGTGCAGATGTGACAGTCATCCCTAAAATAATGGTACCTAAGAATGTAGTACTTTGTTCGGCAGACAGGAAACTATATGGACCAAACAGAAGTCGGATCTCGGTGATTGGGAAATTTGCTGCCACACTTGAACACAAAGATAAATCTATAGTCCAGGAGATATGTTATTCAAGGTTTAGAGGAGCCACTGCTGGGTTGCCCTGCTATTTTTGACCTAAAGGTTTTATCCCTGGTGCATGTTGGTATTCACAAACGGCGTGCGGAATTTCCACAGCTCTTTGTTGAACTAGGACAAGTAGAACAGTCTTACCAAATCCACCTGAAAGATGGAGCCCACCCTTATGTTGTAGCCTCTCCACACAAGCTAGCAATTTCCCTACATACGGAAGTAAAAGATGAGCTGGAGAACTTGCAGTGGATGGGAGTTATCCAACCTGTCATCCGTGTTACAGACTGGTGTGCCCCCCATTGTTGTGGTCCCAAAGTCATCAGGTCACATTCGACTCAGTGTGGATTTCACCAAGCTGAATGAGGCTGTAAGGAGGAAGAACTTCCCTCTCCCATCGACAGACCAGCTACTCGCTCAACTGACAGGAGCTATGGTTTTCACAAAAGTTGGACTGTAAGGGTTTCACCAAATCCCTCTTGACCCTGAATCTCAGGACTTCACCACTTTTATCACACCCTTTGGCAGATACTCCTATACACAACTTCCCTTCTGAAATCATCTCTGACCCAAAAATTTTCCAGAGAATAATGTCAATGCTACTATCAGATGTTCCTGGAGTAGTGTGACCAGGATGACATCCTTGTATGTGCCAAGGCTCAAATTGAACACAATAGCACACTCAGACGAGTTCTCATTAAGCTCAAAGAGACGGGGTGGACTCTGAATGCAGAGAAATGTGAGTTTTCAAAAGCATCAGTGAAGTTTCTTGGCCATAATGTTTCCAGCCAGGGCATCTAGATTGATCCTGCCAAAGTTAGTGAATTTTCCCCAACCAGCTAATGTCGGTGATTTGAGATGTCTGACGGGAATGGTGAATCATCTCCTAGTTTGCAGGTTATAACCTGAGATCAGCAATCCCTTGGAAGGACGCTGATTGGACCTGGAACAGCATGCAGGAGAAAGCAATTCAGGACATAAAAAAACAATGAGTTCAGCACCAGTCCTAGCCCATAACAGCCCTAATCGGAAGACCAAAATCTCCGCTGATGCATCATTTGGATTGGGAGCAGTCCTAATGGAACAGCAGGAAGATGGTACAGTAGAGCCTGTTTTCTACATCTCCAGATCATTTTCAGCAGCAAAACAGCGATATGCTCAAATTGTGTGTCAGAAACTAATCCTATACTGTCAGCAAGGTTGGCCTGGAACTTGTCCGGCAGACGCATCTATTAAGCCATATTGGTCAGCATGCTTTGATATCAGTTTTGAGGACAACCTGGTTCTTTACAATACAAGAGTCATCATACCAGAGAAGCTGCGTGAAGAACTGCTCCGCAGATTGCATGTAGGGCATCAAGAGCTTGTGAAGACGCATGCACTGGCTCGTGAGTCATTATATGATGGCTAGGGCTATCGACTTGGATTGAAAGGCTTGTAGAAAAATGCTCTGTTTGCACCAGAGAGAGATGAAGTTCACCAGAACCATTCTTTCCAACTCCTATTTATGACTACCCATGGCAGGGGTTGGATTGGGTTTGTTTGACTTCCAAAAGAGAGACTATCTACTGGTCGTAGACTATGATTACAAGTTCATTGAGGTAGCCTTGTTGACATCCACCACATCTCTGAAAGTCATTGAACATCTCAGGGGCATCTTTTCTTGTCATGGAATCCATGAGATATTTTTCTGAGTTTGCCCAGCGCTACAACTTCAAGCATACAAGTAGACCATATCACCAGCAAGCAAATGGGGAGGCCAAGAGAGCTGTACAGACTGTCAAGGGTCTGCTCAAGAAAGCCGAGGACCCGTATGTGGCCATGTTAAGTTAGCGATCGACACCACTTCAGTGCTGTAAAAGTCCAGCAGAGCTTCTGATGGGAAGACTGAGGAGTTTAGTCCCAATGATAAAGTCCAAATGTATAAATCCGAATCAACAGGACTTCACAGAAGAGGAAAAAAGTTAAAGGCAAAACAGAAGGAAAACTTTGACAAAGCACATTGTAGCAAAGAGTCACCAAAGTTCAAACTGGGTCAGATGGTTTGGGTCAGACCTCAACATCGTAAGACCACTGGGAGAAAGGTCATACAAAGTCTCCACACCCCAAGGAACGCAGAGGCAACTATCATTTGGTCAAGCGTGATCCACAAGCTCACCCAAACAGTGTCACTACAAGAGTTTTCCATTTTGTTGCCGGATGGTCCCAACATGTTTGCAGATGACGTTAGTGATGCAGAGTGCCCAGTGCCTGAGACAGTGGGAGATCTTCCAGCCCAGAGTGGAGCTACACAGCAGCCTCCCATTATGGCCAAAAGTGGAGCTGCACAACAGTGTCCTGCTCATATCCATAGCCCAAGATAGACTGGACATAGTTAAACTATAGAAAGGAAACTTACTGTATACATTCATTTGGAACTGTCAAACATTTCCCTTAATTTTGAACATTTAGTTATTACGATGGGGGATGTGGAGTAATTGTTGCTTGTTTATGTTCCTAACTTTTTGGATTTACATTTAATTTTAAATATATAGTTGTTATAAGCAATGGTCAAGAGTTGTGTGTGTTGATGTTCATGCATATATATATATATCTCCACAGTTTTCAGAATCCTAGTTAAAATTGTTCTGGGCTTTCAGACTCAGTTAAAGTTGCAAGGCCTTGTAGAAAATGTGTAATAAGACCTTCAATTTAAATTCAGTTTTTACATTTTCTGACTCTTGATACCATATCATTACTTTCTCAGGACCGCTAGGCAAATTTTCTGTTATGTGGATTGGAACTGTTACCTGATCTATGCAAGTTTCTGCATAGTGGGAAACGATGAACAAGCAAGCAAATTTCTTTAACTCGCTCTTGACCGTAGGCTAAGCGGTGGTTTGACCCCCTTGGACAGCTGTATTTACCCCTTTTCAAAAAATAAAAAAAAATTAGCTAAAAGAGGTAAAACAACAATTCGAATTGATTGAGAGATCAAAATGTAAAGAAAAGGAACAGCCTTTTCTTGTGTTTGCTTGCAAACACACTTTTATAGTATTCCCAACAGAAAATGCCATGATAATGAGCCCATCCACAACGCGCGCAGTGAAACAGCCGCTTTCACAAGCATAAATGGATAAATACAGAAGGGAAGAAACTACTGAAACCGTTAGGAAATAGTCCACCATGATTCCTTCCCTTGAAATTCAGCCATCAAAAGTTTTCGTTTGTAAGAAAGAAAAGCATGTAAACATTGGTCAAGCGCCATTTTGACTATCGAAGTACCCTCAATTTGACATGGATTTGTACTTCAACAACCGCAAAGGAGAAGAAAATAGTAATATTTAAATTCTAATGTATATTCTAATAAAACATGTTTGTTTGGTACTTTATGTCTGTATATATTGTGTAAATCAAAATTTCACTCCCAGGCATTTGCTAGCCATTTTCCAAACAGAAAGACAGGTAGCATGGGAAAATGCAACGAATTCCTGTTTAAACTTCCTACATTTTTAAGAAACACAATTGTTCAGAAATGAATAAGCTATCTTATTTATTAAGTTTTTCTTCCCAAAAAATTAATGTTTAAGAGTAACAAAACTTAAAAAGTGCATCACACCATAGGGTGCGATCCAGTCCAGGTGAAGGTCACGTGATCACACCCATGAGGGCGAAGCGTGCGGAATGAGTTAAAAGTACACCTGTATGCTGGAAAAACTTACACATTAATTTTACAACTAGAATTGTTATGAAGCATTGATTCACATTTCTTTGTTTATAATGCTACTTTTCTGTTCTTTTTTCTTTTCTTTTCTTTTTTTGGTGTTATGTGCAGGCTGCTCCTCAGTGGACAACACCACAAGCACAGTGGCGATGGGGATCCCAAGTAAGCATTTGGCTCATTTTTACTAATTTGATTTTCTGTACATTTTGGGAAAAAATATAGAAATGATCTTTTGTAGGAAGTGTATTTCCACAAACTGTACAGTCAAAATCTTCAGTTCATACCATTCCCTTCCTAAATGCATTCATTTTTCACAACTTTAAAGAAAATTCTTGAAAGGAGAGCCTAACAGATCTGTTCCCCAAGTTACGATATACACAAAAGGGATTAAGAAAGTCCTGAGTCTTTCACAATTGCTCTGATAAGAAATTAAGCCATAGGTTATTTTCCTTAATGTGTAATAAATATCAGTGACTGTTAGTTTGGGCTGCATGTTATGAAAACATCCTTGAGTGGACCTTCTAATAGTTTTCTAGGTCCTTAGAATGTTTTTATTTTTGTTGGGGTCAGACCTGTAAACTCTGTATTCACTAGGCTGGCTGGCTGACTGTGCAGTATACCAGGAGTCCTCATAGCCTATGTTGTACCCTACCTATACCTGTTCTTATATTTCAAGGAAAAAAACAGCCTGAACTCTATTCACATCAACTTAAGTTTAAAGACTATGGCATGCTATTTTATGCATTCTCTGTTGAAAGTTTTGTTGTTCAGTCTGCATACCAAATATTTCCCCAGACAACTGGACAACAAGCTTTAGCAGGAAACCCCGGTTATGTGTGGGCAGCCATGCATGCTAGCCCAGATTTGATATATTCTCAGCCACCTCCACCACAAGCGTATCAGACAGCTGAACTGGACCCTACCTTTGTTGAAGGAGCACCGGTTGAGGTAATCCAAGGTCATTACACTCTTTGAGCAAGCTTGACACCAATTTTTAGAATTGTGATGATGATCCTATCAGACTGCATGGAAAAATACAAATTTAAGATGAATGACTTGAGCCAGTGGAGTACTTACCACTAGTCTTTATGGTATACATGTAGAATTTACCTTTTATGATATTGGCCAATTTTCTACATGGAAATTGTTTTAAGAATTTTTTTTTTAACTGGCAACCATATTAGTAGGGTTTTTTTTTGTCTCCACATCAAAGAATGCCAGCCAAGGAAAATAGTTCATTGTGTACATTTTTTAAAAATCACGTGTAGCTTACATGAATGCACAAAAAATGTGCATGCTTTTCACAAAATCATTTCACTTTACAGTGTCGGGGTATCTATACCAAAAGATTTTATTTCTCGTACCCATTCTTCAAGTGTCATTTAAAGTACTTATAAAAATGGAACTAAAGACTGAGCAAGCATGGTGGTATCTGCAGTAATTCACCCTCCCTCTTGTCTTTTTTGTGCATAGCAGAGGATTCTACAAAGCAGTGTTGTTTATTATTATTAGAAAGAGGTGATTGGTTTATATATTTTCCTCATTCCTAGTGTTGCTAAGCTGAAGTTGTGAGGTCAAATATCTTTCTATTCCCCCCACCCCCCCTTGGAGGGAGGGGAGAATTGGTGGTAAAAAAGCTTTGTGTGGTTCGTCTGCACCACTCTTTTATTAGATTAGTGACATTTAGAATTTATTTTGCTGTTTGTTCAGCTTTTGTTTATGAAATCAGTTAAAATTCTGATTCCATTTTATGTTTAACATTATTGATAGAGTTAAAATGAACAACTATTTTGTATATATAAAGGCAGAGTAAAATGCTTTGTTTGCACTTGTGCATTTGATTTGGCCTCGTGGATAGTGCAGTAGCAATCTCTTCACTATTGTCAAACGCACCTGTAATGTTCCTTCTTGACAAAAAGTAATTTGTCACCATGAATGACTTTCTTGTATAGGTGTTGAATCCCTCAACATTTTAACTCTGGTTTCTTCGAGGTAGTGCTTGTTGAATGTGTCATTTGACAGTGGGTCTCCACCTCACACTGACAGGGTTTCCTTTAAAAATTTTTTAAATATCCCTGGCCAGGTCACAAAAACATGCAAACAAGGGCACTGCCATAGTCCTTTTTGAATGATACAGTGTTGATTCAGTCAGGCACGACCGTGTTGTATGCTCAGGTCTGCAAAGTGCCCACTTGCTCAGTTCCTCATCGTTATTTCCTCCTCCTGCTTTCTCCATTCTTATGAAGTTTTATTGATGCCATATAGTTGGATTTGCCTCACATGCATGTGTATTATTTCTTTCATTGTATAACATGGAAGGCAAGTATACATCATCCCAACACCAATCTTATTAAACAAAAATGTCTGCTGCTTGGCAATGCACATTTGGAGAGTAAATCTCAGAGTAGCACATAAAAGGTATTTTCTCTTATAATATTTAAATTCATTATTTGGTTAGGAGGTTCTTTTTAAATATAAATGCAGATATTAGGCTAACATGAAATAGGTGTTGCTGCATGGGCATTCCTTAGCCTGTGTATTGATATAACCAGGCTGATATTTGATGGTCGAAATGACCAGGCCCTGTGAATATTGATGTTTCTTTACCAGTGCACATCAGTTGATTGTGCATCATTAATTACATTTTGCAGAAGCCATATAGTTATGAAAAATAAGATTATAACCAAGTTTTTCATGGAATGAAGGTAGGCTGGTTGCTACAACCCGATTTTCATGTATTGTAGCATTAATAGGGAGGTTTTACTGTGGCACCAGTAGAATGTAACTACAATATTTTTGTGGGGGTGGGGAAATGGATTTAGGGTAACACTGTAACACATCCCTACCACCATCTTTGTAGGTGGAGGTATAGAAAGAAGGAAGGGTGAATTAGGCAGATCTTAACCAAATGTTCTTGCAAGTCTTCACTTTTTATTATTACTATTTTTTGGCCTGCTCTCCCACTTTCCTTTTTCCTTTACACCCACTTTATCATTGTCATCCTTTATATGCACATATACACATAGTGCCATTTCTGCAGTCATTAAGTAGTTTCCCTCGGGCATAGAGGTGATTGCATAATGTAACTGCTAACATAAGTGTTTTCATATGTTGTCATGTTTGTTGAGGCCACTGATGTGGCGTGAGTAAATATTCCTCTTGGGCAATTATTGGTGATAGCTTCTTTTCAGTATGAAAGGCCAGTTTTTCTTATTTAACATCAGCTATTTTCACCTCTCCCAGTGAGTGAAATTCCATGCCTTAAAAAGTGATTGTGCACTTGATATTTAGTCTTGTTGATTGTTAGTAGATTTGAAGCACATTCCAGTTGTGTGCTCTATTTTGTGAAAATGCTGTTCTTTCAGCATTTATGTTCATACATTTATGAGACAGGTAGTGCATTTTCTCATCAGCAACAGAAGGTTACAATGGTTGCAAAAGAGCAGGCATTTTTGTGTTGTAAAAAAAACTTTTTTATATAATTTGGGGTAATGTGTGTGGTTGGTGTCATGCTTAGTCATGAGTAAACTGATAGTTTAGCATTGTGCCAAGTTTTGTTTCGCTACTAATTTTGTTTTAGGTAACAACTCCCCTAAAGAAGCTCTTATATACAAATTACTTTCTAGAAATGTTAGGGGCATTTAAAGACTTTGTGGGCTTCTGCCAGCATAGAAATATAATAAATGTTGAAAGTAAATTTAGTGCCAAGCAAAGATCAAATGGTCTGTGGTTTTTAAAGGCATAGCTCTGAAAATATTATTTAAAGGGATATGTGGCAAAATCGGGGTGTCATTTGACTATCTATTCAACAAATAGAAACATTCTGCCTGCCTAGAAATTCTTGAAAAGACAAAATAGTCGTGATGTCACGTTAATTTTGTACATGTAAATTTTCAATCCTAGTGTACATGCTGCTCACCTACCACTTATATTGGTGTATGACATTCGTTTAACCAAAAAAGAAAGTTACAGCAAGAAGATAAAGTGTTAAATAACAGGCATGACAAGTAGAGTTGTGCATTGCAAAGTGTATTTTATTCTGCTTACATATAGTTACGGGTTGGTGGGAGGAACTCCCATAATATACAGTAAATTGGTTTTTTTTTTTTTGCTTAAATCTTTGGTCTTATTATCTTCAGATTATGTCTAAAGGATTTTCAGTGCAAATACTTTTATTGTCTTAACAGCCACTAGCAGAAACAATGCTTTCATATTTGCATCAGAAGCTTTGTTGCATTGTTACTAGTTTTAGATTTGAATATTTTGCTGTGAATTGAGAGGTTCCGTTACTTCTGCCTTTTTACCCACATGTAAACAAAGCCTTCATGTGTGTGCTGCCTTTTCTTTTTGTCTAAATAATGGAATTTGTGCTCCCACCCTCATTTTAATTTAAGTGCTAGAAAAAGATGCATAGACAGTTAACCGGACTTTGCAGAAAATGACATTTCTCAAAAACATAACAAACCAACCCCGACCACTGTCCCTTCCCAGCAAAAAAGAGTATACAAGGTTATGTCGTGGCATAATTTTTGAAGGGACTGTAAACAAATCCCTTTAAAGGAAACCCTTAAAAACATCATAATCGAGAACTGCCTAGGAAGATCGGATTATTTCATATTTATATTTTTAAAAGCAAGAAATTCCGTGCAGAAAAATTGCAAAAAGTACTTAAAATAGTTGGGGAAATATGTAAATTTTATTCATGGTCCAGAAGATTTATCTGTAAAATGTTCTTGATGAAAAAGAATTGACTCAGTACCAACGAAAACTTAAGATGTTTCATCCTCACACACAAAAATTAACCAAAAAAATCCACTGGGGTAATAAGACTTTAAGAAGAGAATTTTAATTTCCTAAATAGTCATCTATTTCAGGTGTACATGAAGATCCTAAAGGTTTTCTTTTTCATCAGAATGAGGATGAAAAACAATTGTGTAGTATGGTGAGTTTACTTCCATTTTAGGAAATTGCTCAACCTTGTGTATAATACTGTGCATAAACTATGAAATATCGGTTTCACATTGAGATGAAATGTGCAGCAATTACACGCCTGCCTTTCCCACCTGCAGTAAGCTTGTTTTTTGCCTGAAGATGTTTTAAGGTTATTTATAAACCATTGGGAGTCTATGTAATTGTCTCTGCTTAACATACCTGGATTTGTTTTGTTTTTTTTACTTGTGCATTAATAGTGACGCTCTGTTGATAAGTTGGAGCCATGAAATGAGTCCCAGCTGCTCTGTGCCAGTACATCATCCATGCAAGGGTACAAGTTATTAGATTCCAGATTCACAAACAAACGTAGATGGCAAAACAGGTTTTTTGGTATCATCAGATTTGAAATATTTTTAATAAAAATTTCCAGACCTTAAAAACTAAATAAGAGGCAGTAATCCTGAAGGTTCAATTGGTACACTCATTTTTCATAACATTGAAACTGCTTTCAAATCGGTGTTGCATGACTATGCTTAGAGGTTGTTTTTGGAGGAAGGGGGAGGGAGGGTAATACCTCTTAACATTGCAATCAAACGGTTGAGTTTCAGTAAAAACTGCCTATTTTACATCTGCCTAGGCTTGTTCTTGTAAATATTTTAATGTTTTAGGCATCAGTCACATTTTACTCTTTCAGGAGTATATAGAGTACCAGAACCCATTCTTTCAAAAAATGTCTCCTTGGCCCTTTACTACTCCACTTTTCTCCAAAATGGTGGTTCACTCACGGTGTAACCAAGATTCTTTAGAACTACTGTTTCCTGTTGTAGGCTTTTTGAAACAGATTCTAACATAGACTTATGTTGTTTTTTGTTTTTTTTTTTACCAGTGTTTTAACATGTTGGTTAAGTTTTTATGCATACTCTATCTTCCTTCTGGCTTCTAAATGCTTGCTTAATTTTCCTGTTACTGCAGGAAGTGATATATTTGATGTCCTCCTAAAAGATGCAAAGGAATTTAGTGTAAGTTACTGACAAACCAATTTTCTCAGTTTATGCTCACGGTTCTTTTAAATTGCTTATTAACAGAGAACACAAAGTACTACTGTCTGCAATCATTGCATGTTTTTTTTTAAGTTAACAAACTTGAAATTTTTACTTTGTGAAGGAAAACTGTACTTTCTTGAGCAACCCCAGAAGTACTATTTTTCTAAAATCTAGAAGAATTATCAGATGTTAGGAGTCCAGTGACAGAACTGTTGATTCTGCTTTAAATTTTATATTCACAGCAAAGGAGGGTTGGGATTTCTCACTGCATACTCTTACACTTTCTCCATAATGATAAATATCTGATTTAAATGTTAAAGGTAAACATGCTAGTCTTGGAAGACGATGTTTGGGTTTTGTACCTGCATGGGAGCTGCATGTTGCATGAACTAGTGTGCTCCGTAGTAGTATTTTTTTTTTTTTTTTGACAGTTTCTAATTTTCTACTTCAAAAACAAATCTTGTAATGTGTTATAAATCTAATGGTATCGTGGTCTAACATCCAGAGGGATACTGTGTGGATGGAAACACATCTTGTCAGAAGGCTATCACTACCTGTTTTCTCTTTTAAAAAAAATTTGTTAGTCTTAAAAAAATTCTTGGTCTCAATCTAAATTTTTTAATTGTAGTTTTCAGGAAGATGGTAAATGGCCTTGCTTGAATTGAGCTCTCTGCTCTCCTAATAATAGAGGATGTCTTCCACAATTTCATGTTCGAGCATGACCATGATGTTCATCTGCCATTAACAAAGTAACTATTGATGAAGCTTAGAAGAAAAAATATGGCACTATGGTGACATCAGGAATAATGCATTTAACTAAAGGCTTTATTTATAAAACAAAATTTAGCAAAGGTTATGCAATAAGCAAGCAGATAATATGGGACATGAATCTTGAGGGCTTTGCCTTTTTAAAAAAAATAAAATGTATTTAAATAATTAGATGTTCTTATGGGTGCCAAGGTTTTTTTTAAAAAAAAAAATGTTTTAAAAAGGTCAGGTGACAAGCTGTCATTTCACCACCATTTTTAACGAGTTTGGAGGTTGGTTTGTTCTTGTTTTGGGTTGTCCTCTCGCTTGCACCCTTCCCTCCTAAAAATCGAAACATTTTCATCCCATAATATTAAGGTCTCTTTGTTGCAGAATGGAAGAAGGAAATAAAATGCTTGCTACTGTTTGACACACACCCCACTTCAAAACCTAAAACCCCAGTAAATAGCCTATTCCTATTTGATTTTCTTTTAAAACTGTCCCAAATCTGTTTATTGTATTATGGCCTTGGACATTTTTCAGGGCAATGTGATCCCCGTGGAGCAATCTTTGGCTACACGCATGCACACCCCTGTCACTGATGTTAACGCCAATGAGCAGTCTTCTGTCTCCACGGTTCCTGTGATATCCATGCAAACGCCATCCACCAAAGCTGGCACAGCAGTAGTAGCTAACTATAAGAAACCATATACTTTGACAAGACGGGCTTTTACTGCTCCAACAATACTTGTTAAACATGGACATAAAGTACAGAGAGTAATGCTGTCAAGTTCAACTCCATCTACAATGTATAATGGCCAAATATTGAATCCCAGTGACACTGGAGACGGGGATGGATATATAAGATACACAACTTTACAGAGTCATTCAGCAAGTAACTGATGTAAAAAGTTGAAAGTGTATTTCACAACAGTGGATTTTCTGAAATTTGGAGGGGGAAAAAAACAATGCGGTACACGATGAAGCATTTATACAGAGGGAAGATGTTTGTGCCTCCAGTTAGGGCCATTTTTTGTGTAAATTGTAATGAGAACTAAACATTTGTGACATCCTCGGTAGAATTTTCGTATTAGTATCTTAATATCATTTTCTACTTTATTTTCTTTATCTTCAGTCCCAGCATCTTGAATATCTGTAAAAATTGTTCAACTTGTTAGTCCTTGGGAAAGCATTTTATTTCGGAATGGCTAAAAGGATTGATTGTATTCAATTCTTTTGTAATGTTTGCTTTGGGACTGGCATACTGTGCAAAATCTTGGTCTCACGAGGTTTTTGGAATACAAGGGAGGAGAAAGGAAGGCCAGAGTAGTTCCAGGTGAAATCTAATGCTGTATTTATTCTCAGGAATATATGACTGACACTAAGAGTTCATCATCTGTGTTCTAAAACTTAATGTTGGTGCATTCCAAATAGTACATTTATAATATGCATTTTTTTTTTAATTGTAACCAGCTTTCACTTCTACTTGACAAACACAAGGCATTTCACTTCAAAACAAAATCGATTTCACAGATTAAGGATAATGATTGTAAACTACCTAACATGGCAGCATGCTGTGTTACATTAAAAGGTTTTTTCCAATTCTTTTCAGTAACTTAGCTACTATGCTTTATTAGGGGATAGTAAATAGTTTCTCTGTGTTCCCATATATCAGGAAAATGTACGCTGCATTGATTTTTTTTTTTTTTTTAATCAGATTAATTTTGGAGGGTCAAACTTTCAGTTCTTAAGGCTGGCAGAGAAATATTCAGGCTCTGAAATTAGGGCTCTCTAGGATGATGTATTCTGGCACATTTTAAAATAGCTTCGTCTAGAAGTACTTCCCATGAAACTTAACAAGTTGTCTTACTTCTGCATATTTTCCAGTCTTAAATTTTGGTAGTCTAATAGGTCTTTGTAAACTGTTGCCTGTGTGCCATGTATAACCCCATGAACTATTTATTATATGCCATTCAATAAGACAATGTACAAGAATGGTCTGCAGAACCGTTTTGAAGGCAGTCTTATTTTGACTACTTTTTCCAAACTAGTGTTTAAAGTTGACATCAGTGTGGATACCAAAATACCTTGCTTTAATATGGGTTAATTTCTCTTTTAAACATCTGATGCTGGAATTGGGGTTGGCAGGGGAAAAGGTGGGGTAGTAGACAGGACATGAATGCAAAATTTAAAAAAAACAACAGAACTTTGTGGATATTTAGCAACTGCTGCATGGTAAATAACTTGTGCTTCTATCATGTATGCCAAAAGCATCTACCAGGTTCCATAATTTATTGAAAACTGAAAAATTTGCAGCATTCTTTCCCACCCCATCCCTCTAACTTGGTTCTCAAGTCTAGATTTTAGCCAACTTTTTTTTAGGCTTGTTACAAAGACCTGTCAGTCTCAGATTGTTTTAACCACTGGTTGTGTTTGGGTTTTTAGTTTAAATGACATTGAATTTTGTGACAGCAGTTCTACTTTTAGAGAAAATGTTTTCCCAAAAGAGAAAAGACATTCTCAGTATTTTGCCAGTAAGACTTCCTCACACCCCCAATAAAAGTAATGTTTATTTTCAAAGATTAATTGTACTTTTTTCTTCAACTTCTATCTTGTGCAGCAACTTTGATAAATTCCTGAACTGCTTTATCAATACCCATTACATGTACAACAAAACATTTTCCCATGGTATTTTCACATCAGAACCTTTGATCATGATAAGTGTCACCTGTATTCTATCTGTGCACATTCATGTTTTCTTTAAAAATCAGAATCTCTACCTAAAAAGGAGGAAAGGGAAGCACCAAAAATAATAATAATAATAAACTCCCTACAGTAAGCAGGCAGCAGCATTTTTCAGGATCACACAATTGACTGAAGAAATTAATAAAGTACTGATATTAATAGAGAAGTTAATTTAAATGATTCAAGCGTTGGTATCCAAATTAAATTTTGTCAGGAACATATTTCATAACGACAGATTTCTAAATTGATGCATATTTACAGCATCCTGTACCTGGTAATCCTTATCAAAGCACAAGAATGGTTAAAGGCTAACAGAGGCTCAAGCAGCTTGTGGGTAAAAATACTGTTGCAAAGACTAGTCAATTATGAGCACATATTAATTCGCTTAATGATTCAGCAAAACTGGATTTGTAAAGATTGAAGGGCTATAGCTCAACCATTCCGTTTTTAAAACCTTGCATATATGTGTGCATGGGTTACTGGGGCTCATTGATAAACAGTTGATGCCAGAATTTTTCTTTTATTTCCTAGTTAAACTTAAGTGTAAAGTGGGTGTCGGCTGCGAGTCATGAGGGCTTTGCCATTTATAGGAAAATTGCTGATTGTCTTCCATTAAACAAAGCATCTTCAGCAGAAATGTAAACATCCTCATAAATTGAAACTGTTAGAAACAAGCTTTCAGCCAATATTTTCAGTTCTATTCATATGGACTTCAATTGGTCTTAATTTATATGAATTAAAACTAAGAATGTTAGCTGGTAATTCAAATAGTATTTAGTTTTCCTTTTTGTTTGAGTGGATCTGTTACTTGTTATTATTAATCATATGGCTTATTAAGCTTGATATGCAGTGTAACGCATAAGAATATTTCAGTTGTCATTTCTGATGCTTGTATTATGTGATACGGATTTTGCTTATGAGGAAGTAGGGAAGGCCTTAAACATGCTGGAAAAAATATTTTCTCATCCTTTATCTCATTTTTTCCCTTCTTCCCCAGCTTCCCACACCATCCCTTTTTAAACAAAACTAATGTTTAAAATCTATCAGAAATGCCAGAGTGTAATGATACATCATTAACTATAACACTTTAAAAAACTGCTATAAACAGTTTCATTTGCTGATTCAGTGCAGTTCATGCTCATGCACAATAAGCACCTTATGAACAAAGTGTTTAAATATCTCAGAAATGTCTGACAATGGTTCCACCCAACAGTCATGATCAGATTTGGATTCTGCAGAAGTTGATGTCATTGCAAAACTGGTAATATCGTCTTGAAGATTTCTTTTACTGCATGTTTGATGAAAAGTATGCCTTACCTAAGAGAATGTTGAACTTGTGCAACAGTATTGGGTTGTGGACCAGAGTATTGCTAATTAGTGAAGTGCTTTGAGTGTGTGTTTGTAGTGGCCTTCATATTTTGTGTTTAAGATAGGTGGACAGTGTTGAATGATCAGACAATATTTACATATGCCTATATTGATTGTTAACGTGGTTAGCATGAAAATTTTTACTTAAAATTTCCTAAATTTTAAGTCCAAACATTGCAAATTTTGGTTTCTTTTTTCAAAGATTAATAAAATTATTGAACAGTGTTAGATACAGATTTTCCCCCCTAATGAAACCAACATAGGGTATCTGTTCTGCCAAAGATGAGAATAGTTTCAAATAAATCCACTGATTGTTGCTGCTTTTCTGTTATGATTATGAAAAGAACTTTACCAGAGCTTTGGCCCTTGACATAAAGGAAATACTGGCATAGTGTGTGCCAAACAGTGGAAATGTATTTTATGGTAGAACTTGCATCTAGAAGGTCATACCAATATACAATACACAGCCCTAAATATTTTATAGGCTCTGCACAAGACTACATTGTTTTATGGTGGTGGTTTTTTTTTTCTTTGCTGCTGTTGTATCTGGACATTATCATTTGTATTTGCCTATCCATACAGTATATTCTGTATGTTGCATTTGGTTTCTCCGTGCTAATGGCATACTTTGAGATTCAAATGGTAATTGTCAAAAGATATATATATATATATAGAGAGAGAGAGAGAGGACTAATCTTTGGTTGTAAAATTTTGACATAAGGTGGGTTTTTTTTTTGGGGGGGGGGGGGCGGTCTCATCTGGAAAATTTGGGGAAGATTAAAATCACGTTTTGAACTCTTTAACAGTCCTAGCTGTAGTTGAGCATTTTAGATGGTACATGAGAAAGCACGCGTTCCTGAAGCTGCTTATTAAGTTTTGTGTTCTCTTTGATAAAAATAATTAGCACTGTACTGGGATCTATTAAAAAATGAATTTTTGGTGGCCTGTATCACTCAAAACCCCAAACGTAAACTTATTCCATTTTCAAGATTTGCTGCTTCAAGACAAGTGCTGTATCTTTATTTACAAATCTTGTACTAACTTCTTTTTACATTTTCCCATGCACTAAAAGCCGGCTGGGTTTTCGGCTGCAGAAATCTAGCCCCATTGCGTATTCTATTGTGGTAGGAAAAACCAGCTTTGGAACTATTGGGTTGAAGAAGTATATGATGCAATTAAAAACTTTGTCAACCCCTTTTGTTAATCCCCTAATATATAATATAGATATTGCTAATAAAATTAACATATATGTAGAATCCGTTGTACTTTATTTATGGAAGGAAGATTTTTAATGATAGAGTTTGCAGCTAATAGTAACTGTTAAGTGAAACATAGATCAACACGCTTTAAATAGGTGTTTTTTCCTGTTTTATTTTAATCGATGTCCAGATTAAAGTAAACTTAGGAAATGAAACATCTGTAATGCTTTAAAATATATTCAGCTAGACATGCTCACTTGAATGGTTTAGGAGATGATGTAGGCAATGGCATCTAGAATGTAAAGAAATTTAATGTTTTTTTTTTTTGTCTATGGCCAGATTAAAGCCCAATTTAGAAAAAGGTATTGTGTAAATTTCACTGGTGAAAATGTCATTGTTGATGTATATAAAAATGCATATAAATGTCATTCCAGTGTTCACATAATTTGCCTCCTGAATGTATCCTGCTGTCTCGATTTGTGTGTATGTCATTTTAATTTTGAAAATGCATGAGGTTTTAACTGTATGAATGTGGTCATTGAGGTTATATTGAAACTGTATCAATGCACTTGGCTTGTCCATCTTTACCGTGTTGAGGGAAACGCACACATGCAGATGGGTGAATTTGATCTTTTTCACTTCCTGTTAATGTATTTCTACGACTACAGATAGGGAATGAGCGATGACCTAATATGTTGCTATTGTTACAGGGTAGCAGGTAATTAGATATCTGGATTTTGTCAATAGCTACTTTTTAACCAAGTTGCCTTATGGGTGTCATCTGTGGAGCGGGAAGGAGAGAGCAATCAGATGTCCAGATGTCAAAAATCTCTCGCTCACATTTTTTTCCCTTCAACCTCATCTTCCAAGACAGAAAGATTCTAGAAAGTCTGCCGGTGTATGTGTAATAATTATCTCGGCCCCCCCCCCCCCGTTTATTTTTGATGAGGAGAAATGACAGATATTCTGCTCAAATTAAAAAAACTCCAATCCCTTTCCAAGATGAAATTATTTAGATACCTTGCTGGTATATAGTCAGCATTATTTCTGAAAAATTACGTGAACTGTTTATGGTGAAAGATGTGCCTGTGTATATGTGTGCATATTATAAAACATTTGACCCATCTGGGGTCGTGTGCATTCATTTCATAGTGATCATATCGTGGTTTTGCATTATGCCCATTGTCTTCATCTACAAGCTTGCATATAATAAATTCAAGAAAGCAATGCAGTATCTAACTCGTGTTCATTTTAATGTGACCAGTGCGATGATCCCTTTGTGATTATGCAATGACAGGCCAGTTGCGCAAGAACATGCAACACCAGAAAAACTGTGGAGAAAAGGAGTTAATTCTCAAATTCTGTATAAACGTGTGGGATCACAATATTAAGAAACACTTTAGCCAGAATGATGCGGAACCATAAGAACAAGATTGAAAGAAACCTGCGAGTTGACTGACCTTTCTTTGACTATTATCCACATCTGAAAGAATGACTTTCGAAAGATGATTTGGTTGGGTTGGTTGCAAAATGCTGGGTTATGACGGGCACCATAAATGACTCGCGAAACCTTTAACCCCCGACTAACTGCTCAGCCCTTCACCTGTGGTCACCCATTCTTTTCCAAGCTTTTTCACCTTGACCTGTTAACCCAACTGCCGTGGTCCCGAATGTGTACACGTAACAACCAAATGTGCAAAAGTACGTGTGTGCTTGTTCGGGTGGCGCAAGTACACGTGGACCCCCCTCACTCATCCCATTCTCTTTCTGCCTGACCTAGAAGCCGTATTACAGTGCATACAAGATTATTATCAATACTATTTAAGGGATCTAAATGTTGGAAAGTCCTGCTTAAAAATTAATCTTTACAATACTACAGTGTCGTAAATATAAATGCAGCAGAGTACGTAATGTATCATCTGCCTACCTGAGCTTGCTACCTTCGAAGGTAAAAAGCACAGATCGAGCAAATGGCTGTCAAAGAGGACATGAGAATACACAAAAGATTGGCAAATTTTCATTTGGCTATTTAGTGCAATATATTATTATTGCAGATCCACTTAACATTCCGGTTTGAAATGCCTGGAGCAAATGGTCGCTCTTTCGATGTTGAAGCTTGAATCATAACGATTCACAGCTCTCATCAGAGCTGTTTCCCAATCTTAATTTTCTCGTCGTCGTATGCTGAAAAATGCTAAGCCTTTGTGTCGACTTTTGCATGCTGGGCAGCCCGGAATCGCACAGCTAGTGCCTGGCATGTCAAATTAACTACAACAATAGCTCTGAGACGCACTGTGTAAGCGAAGCCGGAAAAGCCAGCGCATGCGCGTCGCAAGTTATTTGTTGCCGCGCTCGAGTCGCTAGTCCTTCTCTCTCTCTAAAATCTATGGTATGGCAGACAAATAAACACCTCAACAAAAGCATGACACCTCAACAACAAGATAAATGAGTTGACACTTTAGCAAAGACTTCATTGATAAGTCAATACTTCAACGAGAACATGAAAAGTAGATCAATAAAAACAGCAAAACATATTGGCAAAGACATGACAGAAAAAGTGACATTTCTGCAAGAATGGCACTTGGCTGGTAGGTGAATTTTCTCCAAGTATCCAACATTTCATTTACAAGCAAGTCTCCCTCTCTTTTAGAATGGTATCATTTCTTGGGGAGGAAACAAATTTGTAAGGTGAATTTTCACAAGTCAAAAATACCCTTGTAAATAGGCCTACTATGCTAAAAAAAGATACAATCACTTCATTAGTTAGCATTATTGTAATAGAGCCTAACAAGGCAGTTTCTCTTCATTGATTGCTCAAACCTCTCAGGGGATGAATTTCAAATGTTGCTACCAGAACAGAAGCTCTGAAATTCAAGATCACTGACTCTCAACTGCCCTCAAACTACAGTCATCAAAAGTTTCTCCCATTCTGTTGTACTCATGCCTGCCACAGCAAGTAAATCATCAGTGTTTGCCTCATTTAAAGCCATGCTCACAAAAATGTTTGCAATAAATCACGCCGGGAACAAAGTAATAAAAATTAACTTGAACTAAAATCTGCAATACAATGAGGGCTGTAAACTGTCACTTACAGTACACCATATGTAACCCTTCTCTGTATACTGTAAATTGAGTGAATGCAGTCCTCCTGTTCTGTTTGTGAAGATGTTTCAGTATCTCTTGCAAACAATGCCTTGTCTACCTTCTGCAAAATGAGCAAGAAGCAAGTCTTTCCTCGCACATGCAACTCCAGCAAACACTTTAGTATAATCCTTCCTGTCTGACCCTTCATCCCAAGAAAAATCCCCGTGGAGGCCGTGGGTCACTGAGGGGCATTGCCTGCAAAACTTCATCTAGCAGCTGTAAAGGGCGGTGAAGCTGAATTTCAATCCAGCATGGGGTTTCCTTTATACTCTTGCGAGGGTAGTCAGGACCCCAGCCTTTTACAAAACTCAGGCGTAAAATGCACAGATGGCGAAGGTCATCAACACCTATTCCTGCTGCAGCTGACAAACCTCCAACCGAGGCAGGACCAGGAATGTTGCCAGCGACTGCTGCAGCTTGTGCTGCTGCTGCTTGTGCTGTTGCTGCCTGCTGCTGCATTTGGCGGTGGCACTGTTGGATATCAAATACCTTAATATAAGCAGTAGGGTGTATTTTATGAACAGCATCCCCTGGTGCACGGCCTGCTTCTCTGTCAAGGTAAAAACTCTGTACAAAGACGCTATGGTCACTCACGCAGCGGATCCACACATCACCTTCACCAATGAACTCCAGCTGTACACCCTTACCAATATGCAATCTCGCTCGTTTACTGGCTTCGGTACGATGAACATTAGACAGCTGGCCAAGACAGAAGCGGTCCAAGGATGAGGGATCTGTGTAGCCATCAACTTTCACCACTGTGCAACTGTAGGGAACTTTGAATGTCTCCCCAACTTGCTGATCCAGCTCAAAGTAGGTGATGGTGCACCAGAACTCGGGAGGTAGCTGATTGGTGAGAGGGGGAGCTGCCTGCATTTCCGCTTGCATCTGACCACTGGCCCAGTACTGGGACTGTACTTGGGTGTAGGTTGCTGTGTTGTTTCCAGCCCATGTGGTAGCTGAATTGCGAGGATAGTGACTAAGGTTTGCATTAGAGTACTGAGGTAAGCTGTGGTTCCCATGAAAACTGTCCCCTCGTGAAGACATTGGGTGAGGCATAGGACCAGAAGGAACTTGTGGAACACCTGGTGAGCTCACAGGTGGTGCAAGGGAGCCTGGACCTGACATCAGTTGAGGAAAGCCTGGTTCTTGTGGTGGATGTTGCACTGTCTGGGCTGGTCCTGCCTCAATCTGTGGTACACCAACACTCACTCCAACCATTCCACCTCCATATTCATCCTTCAAGCGCCCAGGAGGCCCTGCATGCTGCAGTGTCAGACCCGAAAGATCAATGCCAGGTGAGACAACCCTCTCATAGTGATATGGATTGATACAGACACTGTCTTGCTTAAGATCAAAGGCATATTGACAAAACTTCACATGCTTCAGTTCATTTTTGTGTAAATCTGGCCACCGCCAGATTCGTGAATATATTACATGTGGAAATCCTTTACGACCAGCCACCTGCAATCGCCCATCAAGAGTTCTCTGTATAGTGACACACTTTGAAGGATGTGCACCATCGGTTGTAATTGCTGTAATAAGGCTGTCCAACTCATCCCTCTTCTCTTTAAGTTTTTTAACTAAGCTCTCAATAGCTCGCTTAGAGAAGCTTTCACTTTCACCACCTTGACGATGACACATTAAACTGTGGACAATACTTAAACAAGCATCTGCTGAAGTGGGTGCTTGCGTTGTCATGATGACTGACTGCGTGTTTATCCTCATCATCAATCACAACCGCTGTTTTCCCCAAAAATATATCTTTATTGCAGTTGCGGGCGTACACATAGAATTAAAAAAGGAAGGGAGAGAAAGAAGAGGAGGAGGCTGTTGCCCTGCAAATCAACAAACAAAAGCACATTTAAAATCTTAAATCTTCTAGACATATTCTGTATTATCTTAGCTACCCCTCTAACACGTGGTAACCACGTGGTAACCATGTGCCATCCCTATTCTCATTAAACCATCTTACAAATAAATCACATCACCACATCAACATTTTCCCTTCAAAACATCATACCACAAGTAAAAGATCCCACAATAAAACACATTAGAATAATGACATTAAACATAATTCCTACATCGATCTCACATCCTCTTTTCCCCACAAACCACATGAGGAAAAATGATCCCCTCTCCTCATACAAAATCTTCAAACATCGTGCACCTAACAAATCTAAAGTCATACAAAAATACTATGCCCTTGTAGAGCAGCGTTTAACCTATCAAACATCATTCATATTTTTCACAAACCTGATTTAGGACAAACTTGGGACGACGTCCCACCCGATCGATGTCTAACGCAGTGGCGTAGGAAGATGCTCGGCTTTGGGGGGGGGGGGCAAGCTCCATGCTGACAATGAATAACGTTCACATTCTTGCCTTCCCAGCATCTTTTTTTGGGGGGGCGGCTGCCCCCCTTGCCCCCCCTGTTCCTACGCCACTGTAACGCTTAAATGACCGGATGTGAGGAGTCGGGAGAGTTATTTCCCCTTATGTACTCTCGCGATCTCGAGACAACACAATTGCAAATAATAAAACAAAAATTATTAAAAATGTGTAAATGCACATGACAATGTGTACTATTTTTTCATGGGTGTTACAGAGGAAATTGCTCAACCTTGTGAATAATACTGTGCATAAACTATGAAATAATAAAATTTTCATTTGGCTATTTAGTGCAGACTCGGTAGTGACTAGCAATGAAAGATGATGGATATATCGGTAACTAATTTCACTAACAATTACAGTTACTTTGAGATAGTTTCTGCTGTAATTGGCTGCTCATAAAATACATAACATAGAAAGGAGTGAAGTTTACGATGATAATACAATAATCCCCTAAGAATTTAAGCACTATAAATAGTTCTTGTTTCACCGAGATCAGGGAAGACCGTGCAGAGTAAGAATGACGTTTATCCTGGAAAAACGAGAATTTCTCAGAAGGTAGCACGGACCAAGAAAGGAAACAACGGTGCCAGAACTTCAAAGCACTAAGCCTAATCAGCCACTCAAGCATGATGCTAAAAGTAATCCATAATAGCATTAACCACTGCGGAATAACTGCTAGCTTGAGAACAAATCTTAAACTGGCTCATCCTGATAGAATAATCTCTACAAAACTAGTCTGATATCTTCAAGAACTTCGTTAATTTTCAAGAAAGGTATTGACACGAAGGGCTCTGGCATTTAATGTTAAAAGTCAACATCGTAGAGAGCTTCTAAGTCCTTGAAGCGTTGTACAAGAGAACAAGGATCGCAGTACCACTTCACCGATTGGAAAACTTTCAAGCAACGGTGAGAGTCGGACAATGGTGCCTCCTGTCGCTTGGGCTGTTCAACATGATCTTGGAGATCAGCAGCCGAGGAACTTTGTGACTACCTGTAACAGGCTTGTTGCACAATGGAATATGCAAAGTAAAGGGGGAGATGTTTAAAGAAGTCGTTCCCCAGCCGCGGTGCAATCTTCTCATTCCTACTGTGAACAAAAAATCCCAGTGTGTTCCA
Organism: Marisa cornuarietis; assembly: GCA_004794655.1. NCBI lineage: Eukaryota > Metazoa > Mollusca > Gastropoda > Architaenioglossa > Ampullariidae > Marisa > Marisa cornuarietis. Next base: position 2,307,128 of record SMMW01000013.1, on the reverse strand, counting down.
GCAGAGGTCTTATTGTTATTAGGTGCCAGGACCTCAATACACCGTTGATCACCATCAGTTAAATATTTGCTCAATTTGTAGCAGATAAGTTAAAGCTGATATTAAAGGACAGCCAACAATTAAATATAAAACCTGGAGACCTAATTAAAATGCATGAATAAAAAGTAAATATGTTAAATAAGCAGTTCAATACACAGCAGGTAACATGCAATTATAAAAACTCTTAGGGCCCCCTTTAGGTATGCAGCTGGCGTCTTCAAAATGTCATCATAAACTGAATAAGGAATTTGAGAAATTTGGACAGATTTCTAGCAGTGTTAATCTGAACTAAGCTCCTTAATTGAACTAACGGAATCGCTATATATATCCTTGTAAATGCAAACCGGAAGGCTAAGCTCATGACAACACCATATATTTGTAATATGAACATTTTTTTTCCCTTCCAGAATAGTGAATCTGTCCTTTCAGTGCACGAAATCGATTGGGTCTTGTATTCCGCACTCGAGTTAATTTTTTCTAACAATAACGCAACAGTTATTTTATTGCAGAGTTTTGTCCACACAGTACAAAAGCTACTATATATGTTAGATTTCTGTCGTCCTTGCAGTTCTAAGAGGTCAAGTCTTACATGTTCCACGAGACATAGGCACCCGGGGAACTGGACACGTGGTGACAGCGTAGCTCTGACAACCAACGTTAATATATAATGCTGCAAAGGGAGAGTTACGTACAATGTTCACACGCCAGTCACTTGTATATGACACGCGGCTCACTAGCCCCTTACTTGACGCGAAAACAAAGTACAAGTGGGATTTAATAAACATACATGTTAGGCAAAAAAGCGATCCCAATACCATCCGCGCTGTCTGAAGTTCCAAAGGCTACAGTGTTGCTATCTCTAGTTATTTTCACTTGTGAACAAGCAAAACATTAACTTGTCCCTGGCAGTTGTTATTGCGAGTTCTTCCCACGTCATAGTCTCGTTACGTTTCGAGTCCACGCTTGTGATGAGGCAAGTAGCAGGTCTGAAGCCGACAAATGCGGAACGCTGGTGACTCTCCAGTCATAGTGCCCATCCCACTGTCCCCACAAACCACGTCGGAGAGCGACGACCCGTCCCATCCATTCATTCACCCACCCACCCATCCCGGTGACGCCGAGCACTGTCCCAGTCCAGAGACGTCTGGCTTCGACGACTGCTTGTTCACTCAACTGTTGTTATTCCGCACGCAGTGGTACACGCCGAGATGAATGCTACGTACAGTCGCTGAACAATCACCACCCTAATCCTCCTGACTCCGATGATTTGGAGGGGACGAATACACAAGCGTTCTCCTTTGAGGATGACAGCTTCTCCTGCCGGCGTCAGCGTCTCACAGGTAGCCCCAAGTTATGGTCACGCAATCCTTGGCGTTTTCACGACGGCTGGGCATCCTGACGGTCCGTTGTCGCTGACTGGCATATTTATGTATAGAAAGAAGATGAGAACATCCATGACATCCCGTCTCTGTCACTCGGACGATATTTAGCTCAGTTAAATAGTTTGGGTTCATCCTATTATCGTGTGATTTCAGGAGAACAGACAGCAAATAGGAAGAGGGGACGGTAATCCACACAAAGGCAACATAATCTGGCTTTAATAAATATGAAAACCTCTAAGGCTATACTGCAATGACAAGTATTGCAATCATTTCAGTCCCATTCACCGAGTGATCTCTTTAGTGCACAATGCTGAAGGAGACGGGCCAATGATTTCTGAAGTACACTCGGAAATTCCTTACAGCTTTGACCATGAAAGGGTCTGCAATTTACAGATTGAGATAGGATAGAGGAGATTAAAATGCTTTCAATTATATATGACAGAACACTGAAGTGGTTATTGTTCAGTCCTCACTGCTTGGGCTGCCCAAAGATGTGAAGGCATTACTGATTAAAGGTAAAGCTTTTCCAAAGTGGCTTTACAATCCTGTCGAGCACATTTCACAGTCATTTTATGACAAGGTTCTAAACATAACACTAAGGTGATGTAACTCAATAACAATTTTATTTTCCCTGTCCCATACTCCATGTAAAAAACAGGAATGAGAATGCGTCTTTTGAATACATATTTTTATTTGCTGTCACTGTATGAAAAAAATCTCATGGACAAATTTGTTTAAAACACACACGGACAAGCACTTTTCAACGCGACGGAATTCACCATCGCAATAGCAAGACATGTTTAGCATACCTCAGCCAATATTATTTAAGCATAGTAAGAAAGTAACCGATCTTTACTATTGATAAAGTATATACAAATCAAACCACATATATGCATTATAAGTATGTATTATACATATCTGTATTATAAGTGTTGGGACGATGAACATTTCTCGTTACTCTATGATTTTTGCCTCAGAATTTATTTTTTTTTTTGAAGGGGCGGCTGTCTCCCCTTGTCCTCCTGGTTCGTACGACACTGCGCTCGCACCAACCCCGCAGATTATGCCCATGTGAATAATAGCAAGAAACCTAACCAACAAGACAGCGATGCACCGCAGCAGTTTATCACAGTTTTCTGTCACTCTATCGAAATCAAAGTACGTAAAGGCAGGTTCATAATCAGTTAAAATTCTGACTGTAAAAGCTAAAGGTTTAGAAATAAAGTTTAAAAAATGATTACGACACATTACTCGGCGTTTTCTAAATGTTGATCACTGCTGCAAAACAACATCGTGTTTCTCTTATCTTCAGTAGTCTGCTCTCCACGTGATCGAGATAAGGTCACAGCTAGTACTGCTTCAATACGATGGCTACATTATTTTAATTGATCACACAAAGACGAGAGGTTGTAGGCATGGTTTTAATAAAAATTTAATTTTAAAAAACCCACCTAAATTCAGCAGTAGTCACTTTGCCCTAGACAACGAAGATAGATTGCTTCCACGCAACCACTTTAGACCGACATTCTTTTCATGCTGCCTCTATTTAAATTGCGTGTATATAATGTGCTTAATTTTGGCAACAGAAGCCGTATCAAGATACGGTTTTGGGATTTGACAGACGACAGCTGAGGGCGACACGACTTTGCGCCCACGTGGGCGGTGGCACTCGAGTGGGCAGCGGAACATGAGTGACGAGATTGCTGTCCTGCTGCAGTTCTAGGTCTGGGCAGGCGAAGAAAGGACACAGGTAAACGTCCAGCTGAGGGCCCCTTTCGGCTGGCTCTTCCCTTGCCGCACGCGGTTTAATCCACAACGGTGGCAGCACCTCGATAGCCTCGGCTCCCGGCAGCAGCTCGCTCAGCACCTCCTGACTCGGGTTCCAGGTGGCGTTGGCCAGCTGCAGGCCATGAACAAACACCCCTTGCGATGGTGGGGAAGTTGCAATGAAGTTCACAGGCATAACCTGCACATACAAACGGGAGAGAAAGAGCGCTTGAGTAAATATCAGGCGTGGTTTCCACGAACCACGACGCATTACCTAAAATTAGTGTGTGTGTGTGTGTGTGTGTGTGTGTGTGTGTGTGTGTGTGTGTGTGTGTCACTTCCGATCGTTGATAATAAGACGTGTGAGGATTGAGGGGGGTCGGGTGGAATACGCGCAATAAAATTAAAATCAAACCGACGATATGCTTATAGACCCCTCTCAGGCACAGGAAAGGAACATCTGCAAAGTTCTAGCTCTTACAGCCTCTTTGCTGTCAGTGTTGGTAAAACGCTTCTATTGCACAAGCAGGTTAATGCAGCTAAATACTAATAGGAGAGTCGCAGGTGTAATAACACGTTAGAATAGACGCATAGTAACCGAGGCATATTCTGCATTTTGTTGTTTGAACTTGATCATTTGACCTGCAGTCTGGTGGCTGCTGGGATCACTGCGCATTTAGCATATCTCTGCGAGGCGGAAACTGGCGCATTATAAAACGACATCATCATCATCATCATCATCATCATCATCATCATCATCATCATCATCATCATCATCATCAACAACAACAACATTAACAACAACAACAACAACCTAAAAGAGGAGGGGTGGCATTATAGCAGAAGACCCATGTAACTAATCTCTCTCTGGACAGAAATAGAAGTGGACGGCCGTTCAGCTACTGCTACTAAGTAAGAAGTGGAGTATGACACGGAAGCCGCTCCTGTAGAGCCACCCGCTACACGACGGTGAGCATCAGCGTAGAATATGCCAGATTCTGTGCTTATGTGTTGAATGGCTGCTTCTTCCTTCACCTTTAGGAAGTCTTTTCAAAAGCATGTAGTCCAGCCGTCGTAGTTTGCACACAGAGCAGTTGGGCGCAGCGTAGCCAGTTCCACCGCAGTGAAAGCAGCGGGGTGGGGACTTGCAGAAGCTAAACCCGTTGCCATAACACTGATAGCTGAAGCAGTGCAACGAAGAAGGAAGGAAAAAGAAACACTTTGTCTCAGATACTCGAACTGAATAACGTTGTGAATTATGGTAAAACAAATAGTAAGAAAAAGAGGCAAAGATTGCCCATATCTCTTGAGCTAGACTCTCTGGACAGCTGTAACTCCCTTGGATACCAGTTCTGATTTAAAGGCCGAACTTGTAGCTTATGGCGGGAAAGAATGGTTCGACCCGAGAGAGGGAGGTGATGAGCACATACAGTGCCGGTTACCCTTGTGGTCCTTTTTTCGCTAATTGCTTCCATCTGGTCCGACAAATACCTTCGTCTCCCTCCCCCGAATTGAATCCATTCTTTCTTGCCGGACGGTGAAAGTCCGGCCTTTAGTGTCGAGCTCCAACATTTCAGCAAGGCAGGACAATGAACTGTTTTCCATTCCCTCTGCGAAGTGCGAAGGCTTTTGGTCGAGGAAAAACCTGATGACCCTCAGCTATCGCAAAGTGACGAGAGCGCCAGGACCGATTCGGCGCCACTGCTAGAAAGCGAGGCCAGGTCCCCTCAACAGACTTTTGCACACTTCCTCTTACCTCATCTCCACTGTACAAAGACACCTTATCCCCCCCAACTGCACGCGGGCCACACAAACCAACATAGAAGTTCCGGCCAAATAAGTGTCTTGGTACGATGGGCCGCAACCCATGAGGGACCTCAGCCTCTAGGATCTCATCCTCCTCCGATACGGCCCACCGTTCACGGAAAACGAATGGGGCCTTAGAAAAGGCCACAAAGAAGATAGAGCAATGGAAAAGAAGGTGTGATTAGAAAAGGAAGACAAAGAAAGACTAGTATAGACATAATATATGAGAGATAAAAGGGGGAGAGTTTGTCGGAAAGGCCAGTAAGAGAAAGAGAAAAAAAGTGGGTAAGTCAGCTCAGTCACTCGACCAGAGAGGGGCTGGGAATTCATCCCGGCATGAGAAGCCGAACCCACATGACCTGATTTTGCTCTACTGTGCAGAAAAATGTCGTGGCTACTTTGTTACAACGAACAATTTCTTTAAAAAAAACAACTAAGGCAGCCTTCGTGCATTGGTTGGAAAAGGTTTCGCCTCTAACCATCCCCCCAGTGTCTCAGAGTACCATATCTTCAGTGACTCGGGAACATCAAACACACAAACACGCGCGCACGCATGCACAGAACAGCAGAATTCGCTACAGACGTAGGCAGAATCAGAAAAGGATGCCTGCTGTGTAATTTTTCGTGTTTTCCTGACGCTGCTGCTGTCTCCATTGTGTGTGGATCTTTGCAAACAACTCACTTTAAGCCATGTTTTTTCAGCACCAGTAAAAGGCAGATGCAGTTCTCATATCTTTGGACTACTTTGAGTGTAAATCCTGTTTAGTTAATAACTCATAATTTTCCCGCCTGAAGCTGAAGAATTTCGAATCTGTTTCCAAAATTCCTTCGTGACTTTTTATCTGTCTTATCTGAGATTACAAGGCTAGTACTTTCTAGCACCTTCTAGAAAAAAATGAGCCGATTGAGATAGACTGTGACAGGGTAGTGGTGACGAGCTCGTCCGAGATCCGGAAGAAATTTGTCGCACCCAGCGACCGCCTGTTACCACAGGGAACCAATGCCTAGCAACTCAGATGTAATCAAAAACATATCGAATGCATATACAGAAACAATGACGCTGTCACAGGATGTCAGATTTAAGGGAAACTACAGGTATCTTGCCTTCCGCCACGAACTGGCTCGCTCTATTGCTCTATTGCTCGCTCGTTCTCATTCTCTCTCCGCCCTCAAAGATATCTGCACGCTCTTATGACCTGGCATGGGTAGGCGTCTCAACCGCAAACTTGGATGGCCCACCCGCCACCTTTGCTCTCTTACCCGAGCCATCCCCGTAAGTCTTGCGAACGGAACAGTTGACCTAGAAAGTGTGACCTTGAAACACATTTCCGATGTGCCAGCCCACGTCAGGTTGCCGTGCGGTCGATGTTTACAAGGGATAAGGGAAAGGGTCTCGCGCGCACGGAAGGAAGGAACCCCCGGTGTGCTGTTTGCAAACAAGTGCCCAGAGCGCGCTACATTAGACAGCAATAGCGCAATCGTTTTGTTTAGTCCTGTATGAACCCATTTTAATAAAATAATGATAACTATTGTAGACCGGGCCTAATCGGTGAGTATGTATGGTGGGGGAAAGACACTTGATACCACGCCCAGCACACAGGAAATGATCGGAAAACAGCAGTCTTCTTTCTTCTTCTTTATTTCTTTATTACATCAGGAAACGAAAAGGGAAAAAGACGCGGAAACGAAAAAACAGTAAGGGGAACAAAGGAAAAAAAGGGAAACCTGGGTAAAGGAGAAAAAAAGGAAAGAGAGAGAGAGAGAGAAGAAGAAGAAGAGAGGGAGGGAGGGAGGTTTGCTCTGAAAGCAAAACAAAAAGCGAAACTTATAGACACGTATATAACACGTAATATCAAAATACTCAATTCATATCAAACTGCTTCACACACACACACACAGGACCGTTTTACGTACAGGCGCGCGCACTATTTGCAGATGTATTCATTATTTTATAATTACGTGAAGTAAATGTGTGCATAATTTCGCGTGACATGTGAGTGTACGTAAAGCGAGTGAGGTAAATAGGCGAGCTGTAGGGTCACCATCTGGTCAGGAACAATGCTTATGCCCGCTGCACACTCCTCACCTGCAGATGTCAGAGTGACACGCGGGAAAGATGATGGAGGGTACGTACCGGAATGAGAACAAACTACGAACCAAAAGTCTTGACACACACATCAGTTTGTTTGCGGAACCAGCGGGAACCTAAAGCTCGAGTGTAGAGTGTCAGCACGAGCTAGGTGGGCGGAGGGAGGCGCAGGTTCATCCATGACGAGTGCATGCAGCAGGTGGATGAAGTGAAGCTGCGTGCGTTGCTGCTGCTGCTGCAGCTCCTGTTCGCCCGCCCTACCACGCGCGCAGCATTCCTTACCATCCTTGGTGCCCGCCTCACGCACGACCACCGCTCTTGATCGCTGCTCACCACCTTTGCCACTGCACCGCACCACATCACAGCCGCCTCTTGCTGACAGTGCCATTTCGGCGCACGTGATGCCGGCGGCTCGGGTTCTAACACGTCGGGGTGTAAAATGCATGCACATGCTCTCTCTATTTGGGAAGTGTGGTGGTAAGGAGGCGAGAGACAGCGTCATGTTGTTCACGGCCATTTTTCCGTACAAGCTTTATTATTAAAGAATAAATCTACCTAAACCAACAAATAAAATTGCGTTTCATATAGTTTGGTCCGTTCAAATCTGATTTTTGTTTCTTATGTATATAGGATGAGAAAAAAAAAACAGGTGATTGAAACTGTGGATAGCGCCAAGTGCTGGAAGTGTAAGTGCGTGTGGTCTGCATCGAGTTTTTTAGTGTCTTTGCTGTCAGCGCTACGCTCCCTCTTGAACAAACAGCCGTGTTTGCGACATATTAAATCTCCGACAGTGCTGAGTCGTACCATTCCTCCTGTTCTCAGCTGAGACCCTTATTCAGAGGGTGAACACTTGAACATCAGTCACACACACACACACACACTCTGCTCAGCGTGAGTGACAAGTGATTTCAGAGAATATCAACAAGCAAAAGATAGAGAAAGGCAAACACCACGTTCACATATCTTGGTAGAGGAGCAAAAGGGCATTCTCTTCATAAGACCGCCAAAGGTTCAGCATGCTGACATGCAACACCCGCTACCATGAGAGTTGATGGTCTTACAGTCCTTGAACCCTCATTATCGTTTTACTTTCACTTTTCGAACAATACTGGAACTGCGTGTGATGATATTAACGTAGTACAACGAGGATGAACTGAAGAGGTAGCATAAGGATACACAGTAACAATGTTAATGATAGTATTTTAGGAAATGACACGATATTAACCATTTATAATGCCAAAATATAGAATTTCGAGCACTAAAAATGATGCAAGATGCTTGGAAAAATATGGAATACTTTTTTAATTAAATCAGTAGGGAATTACGTTGTTAGTTCGGCCTTCGATAAAGGGTGATCGACTCCACGTTTCAGGCGTTATTGTGCATGTTTCCATTTCACGATCACGCTAACTCACGTACCCGTTAAGGTTATTCTTAATCAGGTAAATATGGACGGAAGTTGGACAATGTTTGAACGTGTTGCTGCTGTACATTGAGTATTTAAGCCCATTTATCAAACTGAACAAATTTTGCTAGACTTTTGAAAAATATTCCGACTGGTTAGGGACTGGTTATCAACTGTTTGCCTGTAGCACTTAGTATATGCACTTGTTACAAGCGAAACTTCCAGCGACGAGAGAAAACCAAAAAAAAAAGTATAAAGGGTATTGAGGTCTCAAGTAAAGCAATGACACTAGCTTCTACCACCTGCCACGTACCACTGGAGATTTTCTGGCACCAGTTTGAGGATGGCAGGAATAGCCAGCGATGTCAGGCAAACAAAAAATAAACTTTTGAATAACCTGATAATGTGACTGCATGCACTTGAACTGCTAGAATAGTTCTAGATAAATTACAAGCATATAGTCGAGCAGGTCAGCGAATGGTTAAGTGGAGTAACTGCGTTCAAGAAACGAACACTTGAATAAATAATTTTAACCCCCACCCTCCCCGTTGGATAAGCCTCGTTTGGTGTTCTTTGACGTCAATTAAGACAACTCTAAAAGTCGGAGATAATCGAAAAGAGAACTTTAAAACCTATCTGTGAGCTAACTCAACTGGGAAGTTCACGGCATAAAATACAGCCGACCACTATTGTCTTTGCTGGGTAAAATGCGAAGAATAATAACAGTTTGTCATCTTGAAACACGAAAACACCCACTGCTTGACCAAGGATTATCTTTTCTCCGTTTGCTTTGGTTTTTGGACGTTCGACCAGTACTCTGTGTGGTGCGGTCCTCATAGACTAATTAAAGCGGAAAGACTTTCAAGCGTTTCTCAAAGGTAGACTCTCTCTACTTCTCTCTCTCTCTCTGCCCTCCGTACCCCACCATCGAGCCCTCCTTTCCTCCTCACCCTACCCTTCCGTCTACCTCTTTTTTTTTTTCTCTGTAAATCTCGCCCGCTGCTACAGGTATACATTGTACCAGGCTATCCCTCCCCCCAGTGAACAGAATGGAATTGTCCGCGGGAAATGCAGGTGCCAACAACTTCGCGTGTGAGGAATATATGGCTCTATAGACGCTCTTCTGCAGGAAATGATGGAAATGAAATAGAAACGAAACAACTTGTACATGTCAAAATGATGATCGCCTGTGTCTACACACACACGCACACAGATGTGTGTTATTTAGCTCCATCTATTTTGCACATGCACGTACGCGCGCGCTTCCTCTCCCTATCTCGCTCGTTCGTTGCCTCTGCGTATGACGGTTGTAAGAAAGAAAATATACCCCCCCCACTCAACTTTTAGAAGTAAGAAAACTGCGGCGGAATGCGCGCAAGTGGCGGTGTCAATCGTCATCGCAACCCGATGTTGGCACTGTTAAACCACGTGGCGCCCGAGCCTGCACACCGACAAGAAGACGCGCCAGGCTGTCAGCGGCACTAATGAGCAACGCAGTGCTACGAGCACCTGCCAACAATTTCTGTAGCCCGCTTCATCCGCGCGTTTTCCATTACTAGCAGAAGAGGGGGGGAGGGGGAACACCGCAAGTGACAATGCCTTGAACAGCGCCAAAAGAACAGGTAACGCGGGGTGTGAGGAAGTAAACAACCTTCTTACCTGCATGCCACGTCGTCTGACTCACACGTGACGAAAGTATGACAGTTATGTCGCGCGCGCTGATGCCAATGTGCACATATGTTGGTGCGTTTTTTTGTCTGCGTGCATCTTGAGACATAGTATTATACATGGTCTTCAGTGACAAGTGCAACTAACTCTCAATTATCCCGTGATACTGTCAGCAACAATCCTTTTCACAGGAGTGAACACGTTTCGTTCACTGCGTACATGCCCTTCATACCTCTACGAATTCTTTTTTTTAACGATATTTGCACATAGAAACATGATATGTTATTCAGAAACATCAACAATATTCTGTAAGGCACTGCAGATGCGTGGACAAAATGCATTCTTTTAATAGGAAGATTTACGCGGGCGGTGAGGGCGGAAGTAGAATATAGTTTCAACACGGACCGTGGTTTCAAAGAAATCATTTCTGTTTACCCTGGTAACACCTTTGAGGGGAAACATATATAAAGGGAAATAACCCCACAAACATAGCGGAAATCTGTGTGAAAAAATTATCCACCCTTTAAGATTCATCCTTGAATGATCGTCTGGTGTGATTTTGACATTACATCACAATATCATGTTGTAAAGTATTGTTTTTTTATCCTTATTCTCCTTTCTCAATTTCTTGGTTAATAAATGTACTACCAAATAATTGTTTTTTTTTTTTAAACAATCAGTCATGAACAACCTTGAGAGTCCTGCTATAGTTTTAAATACCTGTGAAATGGGAGCTAACTTTTATTTCTGGAAAGATATAGAAGAATGCAGAACAAGCTGTTTAGCAGTTCTAAATGTATACCATAGAAGATCTTGGGTTTTTCTAGAACACAACTGCATGTAAGCAGCTTAAGTAATCACAAACAAAACCCAATATGTATGTCACATTCAGCAGGAACATGAAATGATGAGCCACAGATGATCCATCACTCTCTGACAAAGAAAGAAGAAATATTTATTTCAGGTTTATATGGGCAATGATATACATTACTGTAAGTGACATCTGACAAAGAAGATCTTTGACAGAGAAGTTTTTATCAAAAAGGAAGATCACAAGGACAGCAGAATAAACATAAAACGTATATATTTGGTCAGTGATTCTGTTTTATGGTCCATGCACTATTCATGGGCAAAATAAACTGATTAGAAAAAAATCAATGTAATCTGATGCAAGCATACATTAATGTACAGTATTCCATCAAGAAGTATGTCTTTAAAAAAATTCCTAGTAAAGCAAGTGTACTAACCTGGAAGTCCAGAGATATCTCACTGACAACCTTGAAGTTTTGTTTGGCGTAAGTCTGTGCTACAGCTTGGAACAAACGGTCTGGTCGTAAAAACGCAGGAAGCCAAAAGATTGCAGGATGACTGATAAAACATTTCTGTATATAATGTACATGCTCAGCCATGCTTCCCACCCACTGACTGACACGCTGACAAGTAGCAAATGTTTGGCTCAACCACTGAGGTGGAATGTGATCAGCACAGAGTGAGTCCAGTACCTCCTGCAGACTAAGTGTGATGGACAGCTCTCCCCTGATATGGCGCTGAAGCAGCAACAGATCACTCTGGATCTGTTGACCAAAAACACAAAAGAACTTTAGCACAATGAATGCATTTCACCTAGCTTTTAAAAGTCATTTCATCATTCAGAAACAAACAAAAGCAAATTTGGAAGGTTATAAGCATCAACAAGTCTGTTTCAGGTCTATATTTTTGGGAGTAGGGGTTGGGGATGGTGTCAATTTTTCCCCCTCAGGAGAAAACTCCTACTTGCACTAAGTATGGGAAGTACCTGAAAACTCGAACTAGTACAAAGCTTGTTTATCTACCTAACATACTTCAAATGACTTTGTACATTTTAAACCTTTTATTAAAACTGAGAAATAAAAATTGTTTCATCAAAGTTCTAGGCTTTCACAACTATACACTTTACAAGCAGGAAAGGTAGAAGTAAAAAACTGCTTTTTGCTACATTTTACCATTTATCTGATTGCGACCATAATGTGCTCTGTATAGCACAAGAGAAATGCAGAACTCATTGTGACTAGCTGATCTTATAAAAGAAGTATAGTTCAAACACACATTGCACCAAGTAAACCACCAAAATCATCAACAGCTAATCCAACTGTCAAAGTTTCACCATTTTAATGCCATATTAACAAATGTAATAAACTTACCAGTTCCAGAAGTTTCCTGTAGCCTTCCAGTTCTATCTGCAAGAACTGGTCCAGGGGCATGATCTGGTGCTGGTCACAAGGTTGCAAGGATGGACATGCCGCCACCATGGCAAGCATCTGTGAAACCATGACTTGTGGCTCCAGAACAGCTGTGGTGGCTGATAAACGCACATGCAGCAGCAGTTCAGGGGCACCAGTCACTTGCACCAAGTCACTTAAAATGATCCTGCCACAGGCCACAAAGAGTCAGAATAGACCAAGATTAAGCAAGATATTTACAATAACAAAAGTTTTTTTCGACTAAATTACAGCATCTATTGTGCACTACAAGTTCTACAAGTCTAAAAAGTAACCATATAATTTACTAAATAATAAAAACCAGTCACATCTCATTGAAAAAAAATGTCTTAAATAGAATATCACTGTTTCCTAAAGCATTATAATGATATTCTTCCTTTCTACCAAATATTTACAACTCATTAATGTGACTCTTTTTCCATGTATACATCTGCATTGTTTTTATCCTTCTTAGGATGACATGAAAGATGTGTAGTCTATTATCTTTATTAACTTATCTTGTTATCAAGGCACTTTTCATGCATGTTTTCAGGGATGTGAAGGACATTGCAGTATGACTTACCGGCTGTTGGAGATCACCAGTTTGTGGTGAGCCTGTTCAGGCAGAGAAAATGTGCGTGCTGATGTGTCCTCAATAACATCAAGAATACGCTTCAATGAGTGACGCACCTCTCCAGCCTGCAGAAGTTTATGTAGCAGCTGTCCTGCACCCCCTCCTGAGATCTACAAACATGAATCATACACATTATCATCCAACGTGACACTGCGACAACCATTACAATGCAAGAAATAATGGTTGTCTCAATTTTCTTTATGTCCTCTTTCAGATAGTTATTTTCTTCAGTAAAAAAAACTACAAGAAAACATGTCATATAACAATAAGATTCTGATATGAACTCTCCAACCACAACAGTCAAGTTTTTTTTATCTTTGCAGCAATAACTACAGTTTCATTTACTGAGTATTGCCTAACTTGCTGATGTTTTAAGTTCCTTTCACCTTTCTCATTCCTTGTCCATAAGTTGGTGGCTACTATGAAATAAACACACACTGTTGACATTTTTATGGTAAATCATACAGCAAAATATACTCTGTGGAATAAAAGTTTATACCATGAAAATCAAACCTATTGTATACTTAAGAATTTTTTATGGGCAATGGAGTACTCTTTAGCTGCTGCCTCCACATCACTGTTGTCCAGGCAGTAATGTGCTGGCAAGAACCTGGTAAACTTAGGTGATGATGGTGAGATATATTGCCTGTATGTTCACTGCATGTGTGTGTTTGTGTGTGTGTGTGTGCACGCATGCACGTACATGTGTATGCGCATGCAATTTTCATCTACTAATTTCTTTTACCTTAACACAAACATTAAACCTACATTATTTTGAACTGCATCAATCAAGGGTAAGGTGTTCCAGCTAACTAAGGTAAAGTAGGTCTGATGCTATTAGGAAAGACTTCAAAGTTCTATAAATTAATAAGCAGCTTTCCTTTCACAGATTATAAAGTTACTAAAAATTCAATCTGTACAAGTTCACCCTGTATATTACAAACACAATATAGCCAGTTCTCTAAAATACTGCCTACTACCATAGGATCACATCATCACTGCTGGATTTTAAAAGATGAACCCCTTAAACTTTCACTTTCTCCTCCTACACAAATCTGCTGACCTGTTCTGGGCATGTTGTCTGCATGACCAGGTCCTGCACCAAGGCATGCACTATAGTGACATCACCAGAGTCAGTGCAATGATTAGAATACACAGTCGCAATGAGGTCAGCAACCTGGCAAGGGGAGTTAGATGGCAGCATCATGAGTCTGAAGACTTCTGTAGCCAGACCAAGATCACTCAATGTCCAGAAGTAAGGGTGGGCAAAGGCGTACTGGCCAAAGTAGGACTGATGAAGCAGTAGTGCATGCAGCAGTGCCAAAGGCATCACTCGTGTGAGGCGCTCTACAGACTGAACAATTAACTCGCTATAAGCAAAAGGAATAAATTAAACTTCTAAATACATATCCCAGTCCAGATTTTAAAGAATTCTACTAATTAAATTAGTTTAAAAGTAAGTAATATTCACATACTGTTTTCAATTAAATTTTCCCTAAAAGAATAAACTCTCTTCTGAAACCCACATAAATTCCTTTTTTAATGTTTCATTTTACATATCTGTGCCAAATATTATAAGTATGCTAATTGTGCTAAGCTCTCCTAAAATTATCCTAAAATTTGTTTCAATTATATTTAAAAGCATTTTAGTTTTCAGTTCTCTACATTTAGTTCAGACTATGCTAATCTATGCACAAAGTGATGTCTAAAATGAATATCAAAAGAAAACAAAGTCATGTGATTTAAAACATGACCAAAATCTCAAAATAAATTTTATGAAGAACATCTGGACAGAACACTGGGTTCTGTTTGATTTACTTGCTCACTTCTTCATCAGCAGGAGTGAGTTTGTTTAAAAGAAAGGCAGCTGATCGATAGGTCTTCTGCAGAGTACTATGGAAGTTTGCTGTTGTCTCACAGGTCACACGCAGGCCATGCTGTATCAAAATGCCTGCAAAGATCCAAACTAAATCTGCCTAGACTGATCCCTTCATATATAAAGGTTTTGTGTAAGATTTAGAATACAAGTCTTGCTTAATCTCAGGATCCAAGTCAGATGACTTGGTGGTACATTTGTGCAACAGAAATGTAATAAAATAAATGTACTTATAAATCTCCATTCTAGACCGTTAAATGCTAGACACTGCTTGCTGCTCTCTTGCCAGATTTCACCAACAGAAGCTCAAAATACCTTTATTTACTTTAGTGCTTTGAGAAATAAACATTCCAGGAAAAGTTCTGCGAGCAATCACTACAGATATGTTGTGAACTTAGGGAAACATTGCCGAGAAGAAAGAAAGTCTGTTGATTACACTCTTGTGATTATTAAACACTGCACGTACCAGGGATGATATGCTGAGCATTAGCAGAAGTGGTGATCCAGAGACGAAAGGCTGAATGAATATGGCTTCGCCTGAGATGAGTAGATGGCCGAGAACGTGTGACAAGACTGTGATCCTCACTCAAGTCAGCTTTTTCACCTTGCAATTCTTCTTCTGTCCATTGTGCATAGATCAGATCCTGGATATAAGAAAATAATATATGACTGAATTTATTCACAAATGCACACAATAAGTATCCTTCATCATCACCAGTAGCTTCATGAGAAGTGATATACTAATGCTATGCCCAATGCACGACTTCTCGATGCTGAATTAGAAATTCCAATTACACTTGCAACAGACAGAACAATCCACATCAGAAAGACTGAAAAAAAGGCAACAGATAATAAGCGTCTTAGCCTTGTGTCCCTAGGGGCAGTAAACATAGGTGGTTTAACCATATCTGGGATATGGCCATGTGGAAGTAGTCAAAGAAACCATTTTAAACTCTAATCATGACGCATGATCAAGTTTCATGTTCATGGTCAGATGTGAATGGGAAGATCATCAACAGTTGATTTGGTTTCTACATAAAATCTTCTTTGAAAATCTATGTGTGACTTAGTATCTAAGAACTGCCATGACCTCGCACCACATTTTGTCATTTTTTTTCTCAGCTGTGCTACACTTAATATGTAGTGTAGAAAGCATCACATCATTTCATCTTGGCATGAAATTTAGCCCCACCCATTTCTGAAAGTAAATAGTCAACAATTCTTCTGGAAGTTTTACAAGTCTATAAAGAGATGAAAATGACTTCTTTGTTGTGTTTTAGAGATAAGGATGCACATGGATGCTTGAAACTCACAGAACATGACAACATCATTGCACATGATGAAAACATAACTCTGTTTGAGCACTGCCTGTAAAATGCTATCTCATAAAATCTGCATTGTATTCTGTCATTCAATTACTGCAATCTACTCATTTAAGATGTTTGTCTAAAGACAATCTTTTGCAGCTGCTGACCACAAGCATAAAAGACTGCAGTGACTGCACAAGAATCAACAGCAAGTTATCTTCAAAAAACAAACCTTCAGCATGGTAAAAAACTGTGGGTCCAGTCCTGTGGTAAGATGATAGTTTTGAAGAAGAAGCCAGTTGCCTCCATGGATGCAGTCATCCAGTGCCTGCCGTACCTCCAATTCTTGTGACCTTACTCCAAAGTTCATGATGCGAATCTTGCCCTCCATGCCAACCTCTCGAGCCAGCCGCTTCACCTCATGAACAGGACTAATGTAAGGCTGGCCTTTGACAAAAACAAAAAGATCCTAACTGAAAACCAAGACTTAAGGTATGACCTTTCAAAATTAGCACTTGCTTATTTACTAAAGCACCAAGATTGGAAGGAAGGAATGATTGTGTAAGAATAATAATAATAATTATCACATTTATACAGCATCTTTCTCTAGCATCAGCCGGACTCAAAGTGCTTTACTTACAGGCCCGGGAACACACTTTTTTAGGGTGGCATCTTCATGAATACACAAACATGGGACCATAATGGACAGCAGAATAGAAATAAATTTAATTGAGAGAGTGCATCATCCACCATCAAAAGTAGGGTCAGCAAAAAAAGTCATGGACGCTGGTGTCAAAACAACAAGACCACTGCATGCCCCTGTAGTGTAGCCACTCATAAAGGTGAAGGCCATCAGCACAGATGTAGATGGCATTTTGTGTAGGAGTTAGATGCATTTGGCCTCTCTGTGTCTCTTTCTCACTCTCTCTCTCTCTCTCTCACACACACACACACACAGAAATGACACAGACCTTTATCTGGAAATCTGACTACAATCTGCCTTGGCATTTTCTACATCTTTACATGAAAGATAAGATGGCACACAGATAACAGTAAACACTATAGATATAGGTTGCAAAACAAAATGTTGTTGTCCCTCATATTATAAAGAAGTCAGATAAGACAGGATGACACATCCTGTTTATATGAACATTAAAGCTAAAATTGTACAGCCCTCAAGATAGTTGCGATGTTAGTGTTGTACTTGTCTTCTCTCAAAAGCCCTTGAAAATTTTGAGCAAGGAAAGCCCACCTTCGAAATGACCACCTTCAGCTTAAGCTTCTTAGTGGTATTTTCATCATCTTCCAGGACACATGATGTGAAACAAGTCCAAACATATGAGTACAGTAATCAACTCTTGACCTGCATGTCACTATCAATAGTTTCAGCATACTTTGGCATATAAGAAAAATTATTCAACTGATCTATTACATGCTTAGATATTTGCTGATTTTACAAGCTGTCAATTGGCTTTATTTTTACCATATGGCAATAAGGAAGCAACTAACATTGTTTTAATTAATTAATAATACCTTCATATTACAATATCAACAACATCATCATACATTTATACCCTCAGATCAACACCAGCTGGACCCTGATACAATCACAATTCATTTACACCTGCTGGCATTTAGTAGCAGTACAGCTGAAACAGTAAAAGCCTCCTCCTTCGTCCTACATGGAGGCACACAGAATCAGTGATGGGAGGTGGCAGAACTCTCCTAATAGGCTAGCTATTATTTAAAAATTTTCTGTGCCATCTGTCTTTTTAAAGGATAACAGCTTTGAAACAAGACTTGTTGAAAGTTCTACAAAAAGTGTGAGCAAAGCCTCGTCATAATTCCTGAAGATTTAAAACCTGGAGCAAGAATTAATCTGATTAATAGTCCTCTAGGAGTTCTGAAACATCACCAGTAGTATATTCTGCTATATATGAATCTAAATTTATTCTTCCATCTTTTGCATGCTATTTATTTGTGAACCACTAACATTCAAGTAATACCTATTAGACTGTATTAGAAGAAAGGAAAACTGAGTAAGGTAACAATAAAACGTTTTCACTAACAGACAGGAAAACAATAACTATTCGTCTGCTACCTTGGGACGCATCCCATGCCAGTCCCTGAATCTCTGTAGGTAAGATGAAAACAACAGGTGTATACTGATCAGCACTGGTGTACACCCCTTGAATGTTGTAGTGATTAGATGGAGCAGCAGCATTGCCCAGTTCATAGGTCACAATGGCTTGAGCTAGCTCTGCCATCTGTGGACAGCAGAAAGTTGAAACCCAATATACTGTCATGCATTTAGTATTCAGCAGTGAAACATAAGTGAATCTAGCAAGAATGATATTATTGTGGTTTTATATTATTCTTAATATAGAGAATATTGTGTCAATATTGTTTATATGCACATATGCAGGCAGGCAAACATGCACACATGCATGTACAGACACCATCTGTGTTTCAGTTCTTTGCACTGAATTAAGTTATGGTATTGGAAAAACAGCAAATTATAAAATTTAAAAAACGAATATATACTCCAATTATACCCTGTTGGGGCAGCATATTTTCCAAAGTAGGCATTTCTGGAAGATGGAAAGTTCCTGCAAAGTTGTGCCTGGTACAGGGTTGAGGAGGACCACAGGTAACTGTCAAAAAAAACCCAAAAAGCTTCATGCTGAAAATTAAAGCTATTGTTGATGCTACTGCCTTGAGTCGTGCCAGTTTAATGTTCATTCTAGGTTAAGGCTGTTGATAGTACCTGAGAACTGTCTGTCATAAGACATCAAAAGCTGTCAAATATCATGAAGACAATGCTAACATTATGGTAAGAAAAGCATGTGTGTGTGCATGTGTGTCTTGCCAGTGCCACTTACACTAGGTGCACTGATCATTTTTGTGTGAAGTAACTGACCTGAAAGTACTCCCTCCACTGTTCCCTGTTGTACACCAAAGAACCACATAAGCCATGAAAGGGGTGATGCAGGGATTCCAAAATACTGCAGTCTATCCATGCCTGGACACAAACATGATATCATTTATTTCAGCGGCAAAAATTTTTAACACATAATAATCTGCTAAATATATGTCATAAGAACAGAAATATGTGTATCTTCTCATATCATCCTCAAATAAAAGTTTAAATGGCAGTGCAGTGGCAACTGCATTAATTAGTCTCTTGACGTAAGTCACCATGCATGTATGTCTAGGGATAAGAAAAGTACCAGTGTTTATTCAAAGCTGGTAAAAATCCCACTGAACACTTTATTAAATGTTTTTGTGTACAATATATGCCTCCATGAAAACTTTACATTGTAACTGACGAATACAGAAAGCATCAAGCAGAAGCTGAAGGGCGTGAATTTATAACGGGAAGGGCAGGGGATGGGGCCATTAATTGGAGGTGAAGGTGACTATCCTTTCGTGATACTCGGCTGTCTTCTCTAACACCTCGATCGACCCTTACTGATAGTGCGCATGTGCGTTTATGTATGTGAGAGTAAGTGAGCATGCGTGTGAGACAGAGTGCATGACATGTTTGGTGAAAGCTGCCGCTTATTGCAATCTGTCAGACACGTACGGCTCTAAAACCCAGAAAAAAGTCAACAAACTGAGCATAGCCAGCATATTATACAATACTAACTTTATTTCGCTAAAAGCGCGAATACCAGAGTACATGTACTTGACTGGTCTGCCTTTGCCGGCTGTACATTCGGATGCCACTGTTGCTGAAAATAAGCCACGTGATGCTCCGAAAAACGTAACTCTCTCGATCGTACCCGTCCAACGTAAAATGGATTATGCAGCACTTGATGGTTTCTTCACAACCGGCATAAGCGGCTGCGGGTATGAGCAGGGCCGCCGACTAACAGCACGGGCTCCGGGGCAGACAAATTCTCCGGGCCCCTTCTAATTGTAATCCTAATATAGACTGCATTAGGACAAGTGCACTAGGATCACTACTTGAACATTGAGTTGTTTACACGTGAGTGGTTAGTAAATGAGGAAAACTGACGTTAAAGGATCAAACTTGTAATACCCCGCAGTGGCGTAGGAACCAGGGGGGCAGCCGCCCCCTCAAGGAAAATACAAGGGGGGGGGGCAGGAATATCTGTTCCCCCCCCCCCACAGTACTTGAGACGTAATTTCTCACAAAGAGCAAAATAAGTAAAGAAGAACAAAAATAAAGAAGAGAGAGTCAAGGGTGATAACTGGAATCATAACTGCCGCTGCTGAGAATGCGGAATGGGGGACCTACAGGTAAATAACTCTCTGGCTTTGGCTGAGTGACCTGCCAGAGAGGTGCTCATAAATCACGGCGGTCTATCACCTTTTCTTGCCGTCCTCTCCTGTGGTCTAGTCATCCTGGGAACAGGTGCCCTTTAATCATCTCAGCTATCAACGTTCCTCCCATCAACAGTTCACAAGAAACAGTATCCCCCCACCCACACGCACACAGTTTTAAAACAATACAAATTAGCAACTACATATTTTTTCAGAGGCATCAAAGACAAGAGTTAGGGTTTATTGTAGTTTACTGTAAGTATATTACCGTATTTAAAAGACATTTATGCACAATATATACTTTTGAGATCATTAAGATACGTGTTTAGTATTAAAGGGGAGCAGGTAGCTTAATGGTTACTAGAACTTAATCCAAACGCAAAGACGCGCATGCTACCTGTTTCTGTATCAGTGACTATAAAAGGTAGGGAAACGTAGAGAGAAGAGACGGTCATCACCGTCACAAAAGCTGACCCTGAGGTAAGGGGAGGCTCTAACACCTCATTCACCTCCGACATCAGATCAGGGACAGTCCCTTGGTATTTTGCCATGCTGATTGCAGGCTGTTGAAGCCTGAGCGAAGAAAGACCAGCCGGACAGTACATCGGTACATAGAGTGTGGTCTTCCGACCCCCTCCCCCATAATGCTACCCCTTTTCTTTGGCGGCGTCGTTTGACCAGCATAAAACTTCCCCCACCCACTCACTGCCGCCACGTTTCCTTTTTAAAGCCCTAAAATTATCTGCTATCGCTTACACCCTGATAGCTAAAGGGGCCACACTGGCCATCGTGATCAGAGAAGCTAGTAACGAATTAGTTGCATACCAATACCCCAGTCTTGACAGGAACCCTTACACTTTGTGAAAGCTAGCAAAGCACGAGGACGTCCGTCTATCTTACTAGACACCAACGGTTTAGTGCGAATTGACGGGTTTGACTACACCTAAGTGAGGCAGAGACTCTCAGAGTCCCTATATTGGTATTTTTTCTTGCTCAAATCTGAATGAAGATCTTCAAGAGGGTCTCGCGATACTTTTCTTTAGAGAGAGTCAAGTATTATTGCTATCTACGACTCAGCGAGAAGTGCATAAGTAAAACAACACAAGGTCTTTTTTATCATCAACGACTGTCGCTGGTAACATACATTACATTGGATATATGTGGGAATTTTATTGTACACATAATGTTGGGACATTCGCTGTGGAGGTAATCCGTGATTTACTGTAAATTCCCCTTCCCCCTTCGACCATTCAGGGAGCAGCTGGAGACGTCTGTAAGTGTTCCATGTGAAGGCGGAGCCATGTAGTTAAGTAAAATTTCAATTTATTGTAGCTATCCGGGCCAGATTATTCGCACACAACACTATCCTCTTTGTGTGTTGCATAATATCTCTCCTATCAGTTTTATTTTACGTTGCAGCTTATTCGTATTCCTTATTAAGATTATGTAATTGTTGTATTATACTCAACATAAGTTATCTGTGTTATACTGTTTGGTCTGTATATACGTGTCTGTGTTTTGGTAGATGGCCATAGAAATCACAGAAGATGCAGTTTTTGGCACACTGACTTGCAAACCTTGATTAATATGCTTAATAACGTTTATCGCATTTCTTGTGATTGTGTTAGCCGGGGAGTCATGGTTCAATTTGTTTTTTCCTGTTTAATGCTGCTTTGCCATAAGACTAAAACAGCGTGTGTTGTGATGCTACCACCGTGTACGTGCGTGCGTACACGTACCCCCCTCCCCCGATCCTTTTTTACGTAATGTGCGAGTGCGAACGCCGTTCACTGTCCGCAGGGAGTTTTTTTGCCCCCCAACGCTGAACAGCTTCCTACGCCACTGCCCCGCTCCATAGAAAACATCCCCAGACTGAGGAATGTTACCTGAACCTTTCTTTAAAAGGATAAGAAAAGGAAATGAAGAAGGAAAGAAATCCACTGACCAAGGCCGGGCCCCCTGCACAGCCGCGAACCCGGGTATACCAGACCCCCCTTTTGTCTCCTCCTCTCTTCAGGTCTGGGTACGACACTTAGCTTAGTGTAGCTGTGCGTCAGAAGCACTTCAGACAAGACTGGGACAGAGCTGATCAGCTGTCAAATCTCAAGATGCGTTAACCGATGTCAAGATGAACTACGCAAAAACCACCGCAATTTGGTTGCTGCATTTAATTACCAGTCCCGCACACACCCGAAAGAACTTTAGTGTCCCCCCTCTTCCCTCCAACTCCTGCGACGCTATGACCTTTCCTCTCTCCGACACACACACCGCATCCCCCTTTGCAAATAACCTGTCCAGGCTTATTATGGTTAGCTTATGATAGCACCCTGCATAATGTAGGTGACAATGTACGCTTTTCTTTAACTGCAGCCACTGTAGTAAACAGATATCTGAGCCTGGGAACTGACGTCAAGCAGATAACAGAAAGACGGTGCATTAACCGGACAATGATATACGGCTCCCCGTGCTGACAATCTCAACTGTCCTCTCAACCCATGCACAGCCCTGCTGACGGCGCTCTAGCGTCCACTTCATGCACGCCCTGGCACTGGTCACCTGCGAGTAGCAGACAACCCGGTCTGTTTCATTCTGGTTTATCTCAGGGTCCCTGTGGTTTGGTCAAGGGGTTCAATTCTTGTAAAACCAGCTAACGGTAAGCGACACTTTTTTTTCTTTCTCTGCTGAAGCACGAGCAGTTAAAATAGCAGCAAGTCACACTCACAGTAACCCAATACTGTTCTCCCTCAACCTTCTGGGTACGTTACTCTAAATACCTATTCCACCTATACTGCTCGAACTTTCTATAAGGTTACTGCGCCTGTCAGAATATTCAGATTTTCCTGCCATGTAATGAAACATATCAAGCGTGCAATAAAACATCGAGAGCTGTACAGCACGTGCCACTGGATACCATTTACACGGGCATTCGTCTGCCCGACACCACCAGATGGCATTCCCAGGTAACACATTCACTTTGCTGTGACCAGCCAGCTGTAGCTAAGCACGTCACCTACTGTCTGTTAGCGATCAACTGCTCGTAGCGTTATCGTTGGTGGGGAGGGGAATGTTTGAGGGGGAGGGGTGCTTTATTGACGTTTCGTGGTCTCCTTGACTGTCAATGTGAAGACAGTTAACATTTTAAAACAAACATCACACTGATTTCCCAGTGCAATGGAGTATGTATTGACAAGATAACGACCATATTTAATAGCAAGTAAATCTTGACTGGCATCACACAGAGCAGTCTGCTTGTGCGCAGGCATCCAGTCCGCTTCGTGACGGTCACGTCGAGCACTTGCCAAGTGACTGAAGTCTGGAGGTGACAGGGCTGCGGGCTAGTTAACTCCTTGAGCTCAGACACTGTGCATCTTAGGTTTCCACTGTATTCTGCCGTATTTTCGACTGTTTATTCTTCAGTGTGCGACAAAAGAATAACCGACTCTTGCGCTACGGCCAGCTGTGTAGACAGGTGCCACATCCATTGCTGGAAGCCAGATTCAAACTCCTAAATAACAACCCATTCTGTCTTTATGCGAGGCATCCACTGTTTTACCACCGTGCAACCAGACCGCACAGACTACAGTTTACTGGCAAAAATCACTGACCTATGTATACACGTCGATCAGGAACTTGAGGCAGATCAGAATAAAATGAGGCTGCGTCTACAACCAAGTGTAATATATTATGGATGGCATGACTGTGGCCTCAGCTTACCAAAGTTTCTGCTCGTGCGAAAGCATGTTCAGCTGGAGATTGACCTCATCTAATCTCATTGATATGTTGACTTCAGCAGGTGCTCACACAGGCCGGTGAACCAAGTTTGACTGATATAATTTTCTATAGTTAACAGCCGGTCATATATTCACCAAGCAGGATGGAAGATGTGACCCGTTATCTAAACTTTGGTGTCGTGTGAAGCTAACGTTTAGAACAGTTAACAAAAATTGCTGACTTCTAAGCATGAACAAGTATCTTATTATACGTTATGTTCCAATCAGTAAAAAATCTCATTTGGTTATTTGACTAAAATTGTAAGGAAACTCTTACTTCTGCCGTCAAAAATGTGCAAAATTGTTCCTCATGTTTACAACCCGTACACATCTTTTTCGGTACCTTTTTTGTACTGTGCCACGAGAAGTCTTTGAAATCTTCTGCTGTTTTTATCTTTGAAATATTCTGTAGCTGTTTTTTTTGTGATTGTGCAACCTTATGGACGTTTATTCTAAGTGTTGCAGTCCGACTGAGACGACCAACAGCTGCATCTGTCGCATCATGCGACTCGCATGTACCACTTTACAGTTCTTTATTCGAGATCGGTACAGATCCTGATAACCATGCATGTACGGTAAAGTTTACAGAGGTAATTCTAGGCTGCGGCCTTGCGGGATTCCCGCAAAATTTCGCTGAGGGGCGCATAGTCTGAAAGTCAGCGCGACCACGCGCCCGCAGAAATACCGTGGCTGGCGCACTTTTGAACACGCGATGCGGCACTTCAAAAATAATTGTTGTCATTCTTCGCGCTGGTTTGAAACCGACCCACTAGAATCGATGCTAATGACTGGACAGTTTTCAAACTGACCAGTTGTTAGCCATCTGATGCAACCTGCTCCAAATTTCGCGCCAGGAAGTAAAATGTTGACGCGCCCACAGCGAAAACATTTGGGACGGGAGAGATCAAAGGGTATTGGAAGCAAGCGAGTTGAAAACGAAGTGAACGCGACTGTCAACTCTGTTTGACTTTTCGTTCACGACCAGAAGAGCAGAAGATGCCCCGGAAAGTAGAAATCGACAAGGACAGAAAGAAATAGAAACTCGCCAGAGTGTGTATTGTTGGAACTGAAAATGTAGACAACGAAATAGACAAATTGAGACAGAGACCGCACGGGAAAAAACCACGCATCCAGAGAACCTGTCAGTGCATGTGAATGGCTGAAGAAATGGCCTTGGCTAATGACCGAGGACGAAGGCATGAGATGTAAAGTTGATTAAAACAATCAGAATAACGCGTTTACAACCCCGGGTGTGTTAAGTACCGAACGAGGACGCTGCAGAGACATTCAGACTTTCGACCACAGACACTCTTTGGAGGCTGAAATTCTTCAGAAAGATTTCAGCCAGGTAAACTATTTTTAAGTCTAATTTATTTCTGTCCTCATGACCTTTTCGGAACTTATGCCGGCGATATTATGTAACACTGAAAAATAACGTGTTGCGAACTTGATACAACATCACAGGACATAGAAGCTGTCAGGGTTGCTTTTGCGACAATCTGTGCAAGAACAAATGACAGGTTCCCAAAAGATGCAGGTGATGTTGCCTCTGGATTTTTCCATGCGCCCCATCTTTTTTCTGTCTGCAGAAGACAGAACACCCTATGGAGACAAAGAATTAAACAGATTTCTTTGGAAAAGCAGCACAAGGTGGCAGCAAATTTAGTAAAATCTTGCTTGACAAAGCAGCATGTTTAGAGGAATGGACTATGGTCAAAGAAACTGTAACGCAGAATGCATATCGGAGAAATTCCACAAACTGTTTAAACTGTTACAGGGATTCATTTCCCAATTTGCTGGTTCTTGAAAAGCTGTGCCTCCTTATGCTATACCACAATGCAGGGTGTGAGAGGGGGCTTCGGCCATCAAAACCTAATAAAGTCTTCTCGTAGAAGTTGCCTCAAGGAGAAACATTTAAACCCCTGCACTAATGAGACACATGAAAAGTGTCTAAACATTTATAGCCCAATGATATGCATACAAAGTCTAATTGGTTTGCAAATTTAGGATGCTATGATCACATTAATGATGATGAAAGATAATTTATCGATATAAAAGAAACAGATATCTATGTGATTAATCTTCAATTTCTTGTGATTAATAAAATTTCTTGTGATTAATAAAGTATTTTGTTGTTTACCAAGTATTAATTGGAAAAAGCAGTGAAAATGTGTTTGTTTTGAGGGACCCCTTGTTTCATTTGAAGGGCCCATTTTTTCCATTGAGAGGGCCACAGGTCCCCTCTTTTTGAAATCCTAGAATCACCTCTGAGTTTAGCTGTATGAAGTAGAAGTTTATCAAGAAAGGCTGCGATCGCTGGTAAATAAATAGGGCGGTAAAATAGGGCAACGGCAAACTATATATATCGTGCCAGTTGTATTTTCGGCAACAACACGCATCCTGCTACACTATGTACGTACGTGTGTGCACGCACGCAGAACTGTGTGTAGCATGCATGCACTCAAAGACAGTTCAACATAATATAGAATCACTACATCCACCCCCACCTAGCCCCTCACTCCCCCCACACGCTCATGCATTATGCTTTTCTATGTTGTATGAATTTCACAACAAAGAAGTTAAAATTGGTACAACACTTAGTGTTTGTATCATTAACAAGAGTTTTCTTCTAGGCGAATTACGACATTTATGGCCGGAACTCATATTTATAAAGATCATGCAGGTTCCCCACCTCAAGCTGCGTGAACATGCGGGTTCCCCACCTGGAAGGTGCTTGTACCATTTGACCACTTTGGAGAAAGACAAGCGAGCAATATATCGGGGAACTCTTGTCGGGAAACTGTACTGCGCTGTAAATAATCTTCTGTCGACTTCATTCTACTTAAAGTAAAAAAAAAAAATGAGCGAAAGACACTGGATGAGAGCCCGAACATGTCCCACATGCATATGTTCAATCGAGTGCTCACGCTGGTCTGTTTTGCTGACCAAAGAAGACACAACAGAAATATTGGACACACTTGCTCCTGTCAACAAGCACGTTAATATATCATAAGGGTCACCTTATCAAAGGACGTGCTAAGAGTGCAAGGTAAGCTTTATAATATCTGGTGAACTGACACACAACAACGTTGCCGTACGAAGTCGTGACTCGCAACACTTCATTCCCTCCTTGACATTTGGAGCATACGGGAAGGAGTTTTAGGACTGCGCACCCCAAAGATAGTGGCAGTTTTTTTTTAATTCTGTGTGTGTGCGTGTGTGTGTGTGCGCGTGTGTGTGTGTTACAGAAACATAACATCCACAACTTTTACTCTGCTTTTCTTCCGCAACAGGTAGTAAGCGGTATGTTTGCGGCAATCAGTGAGCCAGTTTTATTTTACTTTTGTTGTTGTCTGTTGACTCTAGCCATGAGAAGAAAACACTGTGGTGTAAGCGGTCTCTGCCTGCTGGTCTGGACAGCCTTTTCTGTGACGTCACTCGTGGATCCCACCCCAGTACCAGACAACATCTGCACCAACATAATTAGCAGCTGTAGGTGCACCTACAAAGGAACTCTGGCACGTGTCAAGTGCACGGTGCCAGCTGCAAGTAACAGTTCTTTGCACCGACTTTTGATATCTGAATTAAATAAAACCCAAACCACTTCAATAGACCTGCTGGATTTATCGAACAATGATCTTTCCTCCATCCCAGCTGAGTTTTTGGCCGGCCTGTCCAGAATAAACACAATAAAAGCTCAGCACTGTGGTTTGAGCAAAATACCAGCATTCATTTTGAGCATGAGGAAAGTGGCACACCTCAACTTGTCTCACAACCTCTTCGTCAACTTGTCCCTGGACTTTATAGTAAGCATGAAGCTGCATGGACTTAGCCTAGCTTACAATAAAGTGGAGCATATCACAGTCGATGGAAAGTTAAGCTCAACACTGGTCACCATGGACTTGAAACACAACCAGCTGACTGAGCTACCTGTGAACATCTGGCTTTCTCTACAGGAGATTGATGTATCCCACAATGCTCTCTCCATGCTGCCCAGCTTACCCAGCCAGTCACCCCTGAGAAAATTGAGTGCAAGCCATAACAAGGTAGCAGAGTTCCCCAGCAAGTTCTTTGAGTCTATGTCAGTGCTGCACACACTGGACTTGGCATGGAACAGCCTAAAAATGCTGAAAAAAGTTCAACAGAAGAATGTGAACCTAGGACAGCTGCAGAAATTGGTCTTACCTCATAACAGCATCCAGTACCTCAGCATGGGACTTCTGGATGCCATGCCAAAGCTAGTCCACCTTGATCTCAGTCAAAACAAGCTGCAGTCCTTGAACCATGATGTTTTCCCACCACAATCATCTGGTCTTCAGTTTCTGAACCTCTCCTACAATGCCCTAAACTATGTGCACCACACCACCTTCCACCATCTGGAGAGTCTGCGTGACCTCATCCTCTCTCACAATCCTGGCCTGGGACAACAAGGCATTGGACACTTGAGTCTTCCTGACCATCTAGTTAGTCTGGACCTCACAAACTGCTCCCTGACAACACTGGACTATTGTCAGATAAAGCGCTTGCAAGATCTGACATCGCTCCATGTTTTTCACAACCCGTTGATATGCACCTGTCATCTCTACATGCTTTACAGCTGGTTTATGTGAGTTTTACTACTAAGAACATCTATTCAAACCCATTAAACTGACACACTTTGCAGTCTAATGCCACTTAAAGTCTTACATTTCTAAATGCATAATCATTGCCGTGTGTGTGTCTGCCTTTCTGTACTACCTCTAACATGTTAGTTTTCATTGCAGTAGATATGATTTCTCTCCCCTCTCTAATACTTCATTGTTATGCCCAATAGTCTCACATTTCAGTTTTGTGTCTAATGTTCTTTGTTTTGGACAACAGACAGCTTAGTGTTTAGAGCAACAAAGGTGCACACACCAGCCAGTTTGATACCCATGTAACACAGTGTAATGTCCCCAACTGAAGTTGTTTTGGTTTTGATTTAAATTATTTCTTAGTCTCACAAAGCAATTTTCGTATTCAAACCACAGCATTCTGTTTGGACTCTAATGTTCATTATCTGCGGAAAACATTTAGCCTTTTTGTGTAGAATGCTTTTTGGTAATCTCTTCCAACTTGTACTACAAATCTTTTTGTCTAATGCTTTCTTTTCTGAGGTGCTCTGGAAAATTCCTGATAAATTTGCAATCATGTACTTTGTCCAGTACTTTTGGTTTTATCTGTTAAAGGACATAACAATAAATGTTTTTTCACTGCCTTTAATTTTAGCAAAATATCTGCCTTACCACCCCAGCACACATCTCCAACCTTTAAAAAAAAAAAGTACAGTCTGTACACAGCTAAAGTCAAGACAACCACACAAAGTCTGATGGTATCTCATGCTTATCATATTATGAAGAGAGCAAGTCACCAATTTTCACCATGACTGACCTTAAAATAAATTTTCTTTACCAGCCACCACAGCCCTTCAAAGAGGAATACAGCAACTGATGACCATAGCTGGCAGTGTTTTGCAAGAGACAATCAATCACCTGTCTTGATCATTCAACGACCTTGTGTGGAGAGTGTGTTTTGCCCTTCTGCAGAAACCAGCATACAGCAGAAGGAGGGGGTCCAAGTGCATCTCAAGGTGGTGCGGGCCAAGAAGCACATTATCACCACTTGGACAATCACTGATAGCAGCCAGCAGGTTGCAGGCTTTCGAGTCCTTTGCATGCACCAGGGTCAAGAAGTCTCCAACGAGCCAGAAGCAGAGCAGACTGAACAGGACACAGCAGCTGTCCATGTATCCCCTATCTTAGGCACAGACCTTCGAAGTTACACTGTGACAAATGTTGATGCTGATGACCCCTTCATCGTCTGCATTGATGTACTGAGTAACACCACCCGGGTTATTAAACGAGTGTGTGAAGCAATTCTCACTGAAAGACCAAATATTCTGGCAGGTATACTGACTGGAGTAATCTTTCTCTTACCATGTATCATATTTATTACTTATGTTTTAATCAAAGACAAGAAAATTAAACAATCTTCTTATTCTGTGGTTCAGAGTAGGGATCAGCAGAAATCTGGCACAGATGAGAACCAACTGGATGACATTTCTGAACTGCCAGTGTTTTACAGAGGCTTGGGACTTATGGATTCTCTTCCTCATTTCAATCGCACACTCATCCATGCAACTTCTATCAGCGAACCTTGCTTGTTTAATCATCACAATGTGTCCACCCAGACAGAAAATGCCAGCATCAGCCTTGACATGAACAATGGAACTGCAGAAGATGAGAAAGATAGAAGTGTTCTGGATGATGCAGGGTTTGCTGCAGTCCCTCCTCTCTTTACAACCCTATCAACACCAACACCAACACCAACACAACACCAGGCTGACCTAAGTATGCTGATTAATGAGGTGGAAAGTCCCACCAGCATTGAATCCACAGTTTTCCTCCAAGACCCTGGCTGTGAAGTTGGAGGCAGAAGCCTCACTTCTATTGAAGATGACATTGCTTTCTTGGAGCAAGAGGTGTCTTCCCTTCAGGACCTTAGCAATGACAGCAAGTACACCGTTCGGCTTCTGATGCCTACAAGAGACAGCCATGCTGCCATGGCAGATCACACAACTCAAGCTTTAGACCATCTGGATGACCTCGTATCTGAGTTACAAGCTATGATCATGGCAAGTGCTGAAGAAGAGGGTGTTGCTGAACACAGAGATGACAAACGCTAAAACACAGTCTGAGTGTAACAACTGCATGAGGCAGCAGCATGGACCAGCAAGAGAGCATCATAGAGGAGTGAGTGCCCATAGACACATACCACAATGGTACTTGTTATCCTCAGTGTGAACTGACTGCTTTACCCAAATACTGCTTTATGCTGATTTATATGCACATTCCATGTATTTTTTAGATGGGGGTTATGCTTAAATGGCATATATTATTTACAGCATAATAATGAAATAAAATCGGTGAAAATTATAAACATAAGATTGTATCAGACATATATAAAACTGTAACATTGGATTATTATACAATACCTTCTGACATATATAGAGCAAATAAGTGTTTGGAATATGGAAATAAAATGGTCCACACTGTTAAAATGAGGCCATCTGAAACCCCAGCAAGGATATGAAAAATCTGTATTGTTAGTCTCACATCACAATGTCACCTGCACAATCAGCCACAATCTCTGTGTGGGCTTCCACTTTCACTTGCATCCTGACTTTGATATTATGATATTGTGAATCTGAGATATTACCTTCCAAATGACATCTACATAAAGAAGCTAAAACTTATGTTGCTGCTTTTACATGTTAAAAAGAGAAATCCCCCACCTACCCTTTCCAGCCCCTCTGAAAAAAGGGAGCAGCTGACACTAAACCTTGTGAAAGATTTGAAAAAGCTTTAGAGCTGGCTGTCAAGTTTGATTGTGTGTGTGAGTGAGAGAGAGAGAGAGTCACATTATGCTTGAATACTTACTATAAATGTGTAACAGCAGGTAATTATCATTATGACTTGCTAATAGGATAATACAAGTGCTATTGATTTATCAGGAGTAAATAATGCTAAGTCACTGATGTAATTGGATGGACTAGCAGTTGGTTTAAATAAGCCAAGAGCAGCATGTCATCACATCAGAATGGCATGTGGACTAGAACTGAAAATGTCCTAGTGGCACCAAGATGATCTGAGAATTGATGATGAGTTTGTTATGTCAGACTATTTATTATGTAAGTAAACCTAAATAAACCTTCATTTCTGATGGAAAGAATCTTTGAGATGCTGTAAATCTCTTACAAGGAAGGACTTTGAGGTCAAAACACAGTGAACATGACCTGAGTTGCACAAAATTTTTGAATTTCCTTTTTTAATAAGTTTCTTTTTGCAGATTTACAGGCAATTTATGAATGCAAAAGAAGATACACCAATTTACCCCAAGATGTTTAGAGAGTGGTCATGCATGCCAGTGTGCCCATACACACACTCTCTCTCTCTCTTACACTTTAATGGTATTTGATATTATACATGCCACAGTTGAAATAGTACTGACATGTGTGATGAAACATATTCACAATGAGGATCTGGACATTGTTAATCTATTTAGTTCCTAGATATCATCTTTGATTTTTTAACAAAAACTGCTGAAATGTTAACACTGAGATTATCTTCCTCTACCTCCCACACATTCTTTCAACAATTTTATATCACACATAGAGTCCTGCTGACATTTTTTTCTATCAGGTACTTTGAAAACCTGACAGTCAAAGATTAGTTCACACTTCGAGATCATCAAGATAGATCAAAGTGATCCACAGACTCTCTACACTCAGCAAACGCTATTGAAAGCTACCACAATTACATATGACGACAAGCATATCCTAGAGAAAGAATCCTGCTGGTTCCATTCGGATTGTCAAATCTGTGCATCTGCATGTAGGACCAGCAGGAGAAAGCTGTCCTTTGTTGTTTCAGCCATATAGCTTCTGAATGCTGGTGTGTGTAATGAATTGTGGTTGTATGTTAGTCTGGCTGGTGTTGAGCTATATGATGAGTATATGTGTGCTATTTTACACAATTGCCATTGTTATATCTATGTGGGCTGTATAACTGCTCTTTGGGACAAATAAAGTTGTATTACGCAGTGTTATACATACAATAAGGAAAATGCAAACAACTCACTGTGCTGTCCATCCATGCAGGTTTTTGCTCCAATATACCAGCTTCATCCAACCCATGTTTTTCAAAGCCATTGACAAAGAGAGATAGTTCCTTATGCGAGGCCTTGCGTTCAATACGAAGTCTTTCAAGAGAAACAAGCAGCAACAGCAGATTGTAGTGTAGCTCAAACATCATCATTGATGCATGATGAAATACAGCACCTGTCACCGCATCTGAAAGCTCCTGTGCACGAGCTTGAGGTGCACCTGGTAATTAAAAAAATTTTCCCGAGTCATCTTAATTCTATAATCATTTAGGTTTAGAAATAAAGAAAGGGATTAAAGATCTACATGAAGGAAGGGAAAGAAAAAAGGCATGAAGCCACTTGTATATATATATATATATTCTTCTAAAGATATATCTCATCACCACCATCCCAGGAATGATGACAAGCTCTTTTGTTCTTACTACATGAATTTTGAATGACCAAATGGCATTTTTAAACTGCTTACAGGCAAAGCTTAGCCAAAGATAATGATATTACATACCAAGACTGCCTTTGCCTCGATCTCGGCTCTTGATCACCTGTGCAAATATGTCAACAAACTTGTAGAAGGGGACATAGTACACAGGGTGTAGCACTGTCAAGCGCTGCAAGATGTTGTACAACACGGTGCCGTTCACCACAAGGGGAAGATAATGGGTAAATTTGTCCTGCAGATGATCCCCCATGTACCGTGTCTCCTCAAGGATAATCCTGTTGTGCTGAACATTGTCTCTACACTTCATTAGTGATTCCAGCATGGTCCCATCATCCAGAAGCGGTCCATCAAGGTTCAATGTCTTCTCACGAATAGCTTCCTGAAGAATCAATGTAAACCTCAGTTTATGCTACTTCTACAACACTGTATTCACATTACTTTTGTGTGCTGTGATTTAAAGAACATCACTCTAGGTATCACTGTGATGTAAGAACACTATTGTGATAAAAAGAATGTCACTATACATAAAGAACCTTTTTGTGTATGTAGCACTCTAGTAGTGTACGAGATAGTTTTATTTTTGTAAAGGTCGGACGGCCACCGCACTGTCCCCTCTCTCACGCCGGCTGTGTGTGTAATAACCAGCCCCTGACCTGTCCGCGGCCTGTAACTGTCATTGCGTGTCGCAAGGTGACCCACTAAGAAAGGCCCTGACCAGACGGTGAACCGTTGCCACTGTCGTACACGAACACACACGCGTACACACTAACACACGTACATGCGGTCATCACACGCGCTAACACATGCGCACGTACAGGCACACGCATCGACATTCACACATGATCGTCGTACGCGTGCGTACACACATGCACATACTTACACACGCTCTCAAACACAAATCACACCACGCGTGGACAGTAAACCATGACGTCTGGCCTGGGACCCTGGGAACGGGTGGGGGGAACAATGCCCGACATGGTTCAGGGACAGGTCGAAGCCGGGGGAGAGAAAGGGGTGGTTGCTGGAAAGTTCGACGGGAGAGGGATAAATAGTGTTGTTTCTGTTTGTTGCTGCCTGTCTGTAACTAGAAGTGAGAGAGGAGAGACGGCAGGGCCAGCCGCCGAGTTACATGGAATAAAAACTACAGTATGCGGCAAAATTCGATCTTGTGTTTCTTTGAGTAACAGCTAGCCCAACCCTAAGTAGCCATCAGGTACCGACGTGTTGGTTACATGTATAAAAGCATCCCATGTTCCTGTTCACATCATTGTATGTGTTGAGTACCACCATACAGACAAAACATCGCTGTACACTCACATGTTCTTGTACAAGTCTCTGACGGTGCAGGATGATGTCATTTTCATTGGATCTTCGCTGACCTTCAAATTCTTTTCGCTCAACTTTCATTGTCTCAAAAAGCAGACGATTGATGATGGCCTCATCACTAACAGCCATGTTGATTATGCACATGCGGTGAATGGGTACACTGTAAAGCCCATCACCTGCACAACATTACACCAGCAATAATGTTAAGTTACACTAGCACTATCATCAATTCTAAGATATTCTCTTTCCTGACAAGCTGTTTGCAAAAACTGAACACTTCATTCAGCAGGATGTTAAGTAAGTTTTGCCTTTTACAGAGAGTTTAAATAACAATCTAAGCTTCTTCATTGAGTTGTGAGGGATGAGGGTGTTAGACTTTTCTTTAAATAAAGGACTTTGGTGATTGGAAAAGTGAAATGCTAAGATTGAAACCTATTTGAAAATAAGTGGTTTATTTGCTGGAGATGAATAGTTGTGTAGCTCTTAATGAGTGTACAACCAAGTGGTATGAATTTCATTTTTATTTTGGCAATCAAAACAGTAGCACCTCACCTTTTAGAAAGAGTGGTATTGTGGTTGACAGATAAAGGCAGAAATTGGGATGAATTTTGAACTGCATTTCACCCACACATACAACCTTGTTGCCTTCATGATCTACATAAAACTGCTTTAAAAGCAGTCCACGGAACACAGCTGCCAAGGGTCGTCTTTCTAGGTGTGTTACCAACACAGTCACACCTGCAATCATCAGTACTGTTGAAAATCACATCTAGATACACCAGTGCTTGTATCTGTGTTCCAGCAGATTGCCTAACAAGGGAAGAAGGAAGCAAAGAAGGGAAAGAACAGAGAGAGCTGTAGACAAATGGAAAGAGAGACAGAACATGAAAGAAAAATGTGGTGAAGCAGAAAAAAACAAGTACTTCAAAGACTTTCTATTATTTTATATTTCCATTAGTATTTTATTTTGATAGGAGAATGAAGTCCCTTCATCTAAAACTGGCTATAGGGTGGCTGCTCTCTGCTACTTTGCATCTTAGGGGGTTGATCTACTTCAAGTTTTGTGTCTTATATTGATCTGAGTGTCTGTTAAGCGGTTTTGCTTTGTTCCTGGATTGATTTTTGTGTCTGCACCACTTTATTTTTGTTTCTGAACCCTTTTATTTCTACTGCCACATCTTTGATATCACTGCCATTGCTTAGATTCTAGATCTGTTTATCAGCAGTGTCTATTTCAGACTGATTTATTTTTTCCCCAGATTTTTTATGCTAAGCTATTACAGCAGGTGTTTTGTTCAGTAAAGGCATATCTGATGTCTGTGTATCTCCAGGAATTTAAGCTTACAGTGACTGTTAACATGATGCCCTAGCAAGAGTTGCATGGAAGGAACCATATTTATCTGTGGGAAAGTTAGGGCAGAGCATCAAAGATCAAAGATTGTGAGGTAAGCTTCCACACAAGTGTCATAATAGCTTTCAGCTACTTTTAAAAAATTCCATGCAATGAATCAGCTGAAGCAAAAATCTGTTCTGATGGCATTTACCTTCTTCTCAACATGAGAAGCTACACAGCTGGGCATGCAATCAACTCTCAAAATGAGTAGCTAATCTACTGGGGCATGCAATCAACTCTCAACAGGAGTAGCTACAATACTGGGGCAAGCAATCAGCTCTCAACATGAGTAGCTACACTACTGGGGCCTGCAATGAACTCTTTGTTTTTGAGGCCAGCTTCCATTATTATTATTATAATTATTATACCTGTGTGCTTTTTCTTTATAACAGTGCTTTGAGCCAGCTTTTGATGGTAGGATAAAGCAACTCAACTTTTTATTATAACTGTCAAATATTTAATCTGGTCTATTTAAGGTACATATACGCACTAAACTTTCATACTAAATTTACACAATAAATGACATATGCCCCAACTGAAATTGGCACCATATTGCTTACCATGCACAATGGCGCTGACTAACTTGCTGTTGATAGCAGAATCATCAGCCTCCACTACCCATAAGCTTGCCTCATTGTGCTCCATGCTGATGTCCATGGGAAGGCTCACTGTGTCCCAGCTCCCAGTCACTGAGGTAACTGGTCGTAACTCATCCTTCACCCCATTTTGATGACATGTCCAGCCCTGGCTGTAGAGAAGAAGACAAGACGCAGTTTTAACCCCCCTTCCGGTACCACATCTGTTAAGTAACAAATATTTGTTTAAAGTTCCATAATATACAGCAGATGGTTAAGTTTATTCTGCAGTCTCACATCAATTTTCTTTTTCCTGTGAACAGCATAGCTAATGGCACTGCTATGCTCACATTTTCCCAAGATGAGCAGGTGCAAAGTGAGAAGACACAGCAACACCATTATGCCAAAGACCCACCAAAAGTCCCTCAAAGTTGCCATCCTGCTCTACAGATGTGAGACACAGGTACCTGTTTGTTGATACATGTAAAAGAATCCTGGCATTTGAGAACAAGTGTCCTGAGGAAATTGTTCTGAATTTCTACAAGAAGGCAACAAATAGATACAAATAGTGGTCATCAGCCTACTGGGCTACTATAAGAACAAACACCTTTTGACAATAATGAAGCAGAACACATGACCAAGCATGACACTCTAATTAAGGCTGTCCTTTGGTGTGCAGTGGAGAGTGGCCAGTACTGAGGCACACAAAGAAAACACTTATTTACCATTGCTCAAGACTGGCAAGCCTTGTCGACCACTGGAGCTATCCATTTCCCCCAACAACCTAGTCAGCTAGTACCAGTGACTGAGTGAATGAATAAGCTCAGCAGATCACACACTGAGGATGCCACCAGCTGTTACAGTGACTAGACCAGACCTCTGCCTTCAAAACATCTTGACAAAAGTAGATACATCTAACTGATGAGGTAATCTATTTCAAAAACTGTCAGTCTACACAAGCAGCCTGTCTGCATATTCTATATTATGCTGATTGACCCTGACCTTGTGTGAGTGTAAGAGGTGAGGGTGCACTCAGAGTTGGCTGCTGTGACATCAGACAAGGTAAGAGCTGTGCCACGGCTGGGAGGAGGTTCAGGCGGCCATTTTTCAGTAGGATCATGTTCAGAATTCTGAGTTACCTTCTCTAGTGGAATGCCTGCAAAACATGACCACAACTCTACGACTTTCCTACCAACTTTTTTAAACAATAACACTTCAAAATGTCTCAATAAAACATCAAAATAATTGAATCGTTTTCTATGGTAAATATGCAAATGAGCAACCAAATACGTGGATGTAAACATATTGCATATTTTTATTTCAGAATGACAAAGAAACAGAACGTATGAAGCTATTCAGGTCATAACGACAGAGCCACTACAAGCTTCAAATAGGAAGCAGATTCCGGGATCTTGTCATACTTGATGTTTTTTATCTTTAGCACCATGACAGATGGAAATGTCACTACCATTATCAGCACTCACCTCTATCTTCTTCCACAGCTACATCCCGTAAGGTGAAGGTGTTGCGAGACCCCTGCAGGGCCTTCACCCACATCTCCGCCTGGTTGTCAGGGTCAAGCAACAATGGCCAGCAGTGTCGACGGTTGTGACAACTCACCCGCATCAGAAGTGCATTCTGTTGTGCATGAAGGTCGGTAGGCAGGCTGCGCATCCGCCAGTCACTCAGTTCATCAAAGTCCGACAAAATGTCCTAAGAGACATGTGCACAGACACTCTCATATCTGTTGGAGGTTTGGCATGTATTGTTTACAAAATGCCACAACCAAAAATTCTCACAGTCATTCAGCGTTTGTCCACCTCTCACCTGGATGGTGTAGTTAGAGCGGGTGGGTAATGCGCTCAAATCTTCCTCATCATCTGAATCCTCTAGCTCATTGTTGTCTGGCTGCAAACTTTCCATAGTGTCGGTCTTCTTCAGCTCTGACTTATAAAACTTGCTTGTGTCATAGATGGCAGGCATGTACTTAAATGTTCGTACCTGTACAGATATTCATACAATTTACAGTTTTGCCTTTCTAACAACGTCTGTCTATTAAAAGACATGTCTGTTCAGAAAACTTAGATTAGATTCTTAGATTACCAAAACAGTCTCATTTATAATTGCTGCCATTCTAATTTTGACCCTCTCTCTTTCACTTGCAACCAAAATGCCCTATAACTTATTACACCATCTTTATTCTTACACATTGGTTACATTTGCTGTCTTTTGTCACACGCTGTTTTTGTCAACTCGCATGTAAAACATGACTGTACCATCTGTCTAAGCCTCTTTTATCAAGCCCTCACATTCTGTTGTCCACACGTTCAAAACACATTGCCTGGGTGCTCTCCTGGTATGTGATGTAGTCTCCACAAAATTATCTTGACTGCAAACCTGTCTGCAGTGTTGACCATATACTAACCTGGGGTGTTGACTGGAGGGTAGAGCTTGCTTCACTGATGTTGCTGTCATTTCCAGAGTGGACACTGTGGGTATCTTCAGTAACCTGATGCCCATTTTGTGAGCTTGTCTCTAACAGCACTTCCAGCCTAGCTATTATGGAATAAGGGTCATGCTCTTGGAACGCCTGCAGCAGACAATCCAACCATGATAGGTAGGAGAGGATAAAAGAACACACACACACACACACACATGTATGCAATTTTTTTTTGTTTTGGAATGTATATAGTGGCATGGGGAGCAGGAAGGGTGCATGCTCTATCGGTTCAGGACCTATTCTCGTCCATTCCTTGAAGTATGTGAGGCCAGAGCAGGTAGATAGAGGCCGGGTCAGAAGAAGCCAATCATGCCCTCCTTGTTTTTGCATACAAGTTGCTACTGGGCAGATAAAGTTAGTACTTAAATCTCTCGGGATGCAGCTGAGTGATCATATGCAGGCTTTTCCCTGGTTTTGATGTGCCGCAGCAAAGGTTAGTCTGCTCAGATCAGTTGAAATGTCCAATCATTGAGCACCACATAGGCGACTAAGCCACAAAATGGACTACAAGCTCAAGATAAGAAGCAGATCCCTGAAATTTGTTACACTGGATTTTCTTTAACATAAGTACATGTGCAGATCCATGCCAAAGCATGTGATTTCTTTACATGATTGCTCTCATATTAATGATCTAAAATCATCAGATTGGGAAATTAATGCTAAAAAGATAAAGGATTTGCAGAAATCGCATTCTTGAAGTAAAAATCTTACCTGCATGTGGAATGTGCCTTGTCGGCACCTCTCCATCCAGTCAGTAATGAGCTCCTGGCGAGCTTTGTCATCCAAAGGACCATGATAACAGACACAAGCAGCTGTGATTAAAGCATCACCAGGGGCTGCCAAAATGTGGCGCCGTGCCTTTTTCAACTCTGCGCGCCAAAGGAAGTGTTGCATTGACATGTTTTCCATCAGGTTGCTGGCCTTTGCAATCCTTCGCTCTATCCCCTAAGGCAAAATCAAGTTCACTCACTTTTATTCTATCTTTCATTCACAAGTTTGATTTGCATTCTTAGATGAGACTGTTCTTTGTAACTTTCCTGCTATGTTACTGCACTCAGCATAGAAATTTATTCAGTCGCACCCTGAATCTCATCTGCTCACATTTTCCAGACACCAATCACATCATTATATCACTCTCTAATGCCACCTCTGGCACACTAATTGCTTCATTCTGTCTTCATGTGTTTCAGTACCTCACCATACACTTCCAAACACATGGCAATACATCTCCTTACCCATACTTCATATCTCCCCATGCATGCCTATATATCTCCACACATTTCCCTGCACATGCCTCTATATCGCCACACACATGCCTATTTGTCTCCCCCACGGGCATGCTTACAGGTCTCCACACACATGCCTACACATCTCCATGCATATGCCCACAAAAAGCCATTTACAAACAATGACATTGCAGCAACTAAGTGCAGTATTTTTGTCATGTCAAGGTGCACTGCACTTTGTACCAAATCAGCATCCCCCAAGTACAGCATACTCGCCTGAATTGTCTTCTCAATGGTCTTGGCTTCCTTCAATGCCTCCTTGTGCTGGCCAATGGTTGCCTCTAAAACTGACTTAATGCCATGTGCTTCAACACGCAACTGGCCCAGCTGAG
This sequence comes from Marisa cornuarietis, assembly GCA_004794655.1. Classification (NCBI taxonomy): domain Eukaryota; kingdom Metazoa; phylum Mollusca; class Gastropoda; order Architaenioglossa; family Ampullariidae; genus Marisa; species Marisa cornuarietis. Next base: position 2,266,328 of record SMMW01000013.1, on the reverse strand, counting down.
CTTGTACCTAGAGGGATCCATTTGCATTTCAGAATATTATTTTGCTTAAACGTCTAATGAAAACACCTCCAAACAATTAGAATATTCTATTTTTCAAGGATTAATAGACTGCTTTGTAAATATTTAAGTAAGGATACAAACACATACACACATACAAACATTTATAAGATATATAATAAAATAACTGTATGCAGCATATTGACAAATGGAGGTCAGTGGTACTCTCAAACATCACACAGAGTGAAATTCCAGTTCTTACTCTGGTGAACTTGCTCTCAGCTTCAAGCAGGTTCTTGAGATGAGGCTGCATCTTGCGGTAGATGGAAGAGTAATGATGTATAGCAATAACCCATGTGCACAGACCACTGGCAGCTTTGCTGATGTTCTTCATCATCTCTGGCTACAATGTACCAAGGCATAGTTTGTACCTCATATTACAGAGAATAGGGCTTAACACACTAAGGCAATGATAAGTAGTTTGATTACTGAAGAAACCTGTCTAAATATTTGACTTACCTGGAAATCTGGATTATGAACAAATTCTTTCAAAGCTTCAAATAAGTCATCAGGAATGTTGTCCTTGTCATAGAAGATGAGATCCTGCTTGAAATGTTCTCTAATCAAGAGAACTTTTGAATCCTCCCATCTGCAATGTAGATAAGGGGGGAAATCTCTATTGGTGCTGGAGCAAATACAATTTTAGTTTATTATGAGGATTATTCTTATAAAATGTGATTATGGCACAAGTTAGCAAAGATTTCTGCTTCAGTTGTAAATTTGTTCTTAGGAAATCTGCACCTGAGGCCACTACTTTTATGAGAAATGAGAAACAGTGATCTGCTAGGCTTTACTAAATAACACTGTCAATTTTTGTCATGATGTTACAGACTCTTGCCCTTACAAGTTATTCTGTTACATTTCTTGGAACAGAAACCACAAATTACAAAAGAAATGCAAACTCATAAACATTTCCATAATGTTATTGCCCTCCCATGCTCCCATTAAAGTACATTACAAAATTCACTTCGTCTGCTTACGTTTGTGGTTTTCCAAACATAAGGCAGAGAGCTCTCATCAAGAATTTGACTTGTTCAGGTGGGCTTGGAAAAGACTTGATTTCATCAATATCTCTGGGGTTTAAGGCATCTATAGCTCTCTGAGCAGCCTCATACACTGGATTTACCTGTTCAATGGGTGTATCAGTTGCATAATGCATTTAACATAACCCAGGCATCAATGCATAAAACACAGTAAGCAGTATCAATTTGAAAAAGGTCAACATTATCAACTGGAAATGGAGCAAATCAATAAATAATTGCAGGTTTTAGTAAAGCCTTATCTTTTTAAATGGTCAAAGAATTTTAATTTCTTTCTAGTAAACCTCAATAAGCTATCATGAAGAAAGAGGCAGAACAGATGTTTACCTTGTCAAACTCTGACTGAGCAGACTTACGAAGCTGCTCCAGGGGACCCTGCATCTCTGTTATTTTCTCCTCCTGGGCCTTGCATCGCTCAAGAGACTAAAATAGAAGTTATACAGAACTTAACATTGACAAAAATATGTAAAAAAACTAGACACCAGATATCCCAATTCATGTAACCATGTCCTACTGCATGAGAGCAGCGAGAATTCAATTAACCAGTGCAGCTAACCAATAAAAACACTGCCCAACTGGATGAAAAACAAAGGAAGAAAGACTTGCATTTACAGTTGGTATTATCTGAAGGCATGTAACTCTCATTCACTTGTGAGGATGCAGTTTGTCATGGTCAAATTGATTGAGCTCTTCAAGTGCCTGATCCACATTCACACTATTGCAATCATTCACCACACATTGTACATCTCCAAATCAATTATATTATTTATGCTTCCAAGTAATTAAAATCCCAGCCATGTAGGCTTCATATTCTGGTAAGAGACCGATTACCTGTATGTAGACCTGCTTCTGTTTCTCTACATCTTCAACAAGTGAACGCACAGTGTCGTTAGCTGTTTTGTGTCTGGGTGCAAGATTTGACACTTCTTGGCGGTATTCTGCAATGCTACCAAATGCTTCGTTGATCTTGCCAAGTGCCTTTTCATACTTTGTGGCTTTCTCCTGCAAACATTGTTTATAAGCACTGTACACTTTCCTCCAGAACTAAAAGGAAGAGATTAAATGTAGATTAATTGTTATTTTTGCAAAGAACACTGAAGAAAACAACATTCTGAGTCCCTCACCTTTTCTTTCTTCACTATGTAGGCAGAAATGACTTTGAAAAGGTGAATAAATTCCAAGAAAGTAAGTGGCGAGTAGAAGCGCAGTGGTTCCCTCTCATGACAATACTGGCGATCAACTGCAGCCTTTGCTGACAAGTGAACGTAAGCCATGGCATCACTGGCCATTTTCACCTGCTCACTACAGCGTGCAATGTTCCATGGTATTTTCACCTAGACCACAAACAAATAAAAAATTTGCATCATTGTTAAACTGCTGATATTTGAAACTAGATGTTTCTGCTCCAAGCATTTAGAAATTATGCATAAAGTTTTAAGTTTAAATTACCTATTTTGAAAGATACAGAAAAACCACAATGTTTTCATATGCAGTATAACTCACGGATAACTTATCATCCTCCAGCCAAGTGGTGGCAACATGGGAGAATGTAGAGAAGTCCCAAGGATGATACAGATCAACACTAAATGCATTTTTTAGCAAGCCTGGGTGTTGCTGCAGTTTTTTATTCATGGAGTGGAAGTCTGAACTGAAGCTGTTGCCTGCAGTGATATTTTTAAAAAGAGAAAACGTTATAATCTTCTGCAATAAAATTACATAGTGCAAAGTAGAAAGAAAACTAAATCTTTACACTCAAGAAAAAAGGTAGCACTCCCTGGAGCTTTCATCGTGCTGAATTTCTTAAAATCATGAAAATATGTTAACATCCTTTGAAATGCTACTCTTGGGCTTCAGACTGAGAAGTCCTTCTTGCCAATCACTCTTGAGCAGGATGGATAAACGACCACTAGTGTTTTTATCCATATCATGTAACACTAACTATTCAGTGCACTGACAATCATCCTTGCTGGGTGGTTGAGTGTAAGTGTGTGATGTGTGACCATTTTGTTGTAGTCTATCACTTATGAGTGGTCCCAATGAAGGACAAATTCTATCTCTCTTATGAAAAGAAGTTGACAATTAAGATGTATTTTAAAAATAATAGTTGTTTTAAACAGATCACTCACCTTTGTAGTTGAGGCAAACAACAATGTGCAGGTTTTGACAGACACGCTTGACAAACCGTTGGAAAGCCTGTTCAATCTTATCAACTCGCTTGGTTTGCACTCCTCCAGGCATCATATGACCAACAATAGTTTGTAGCTCATCCTCCGAGTACAGACCTGGAGATGTACCTGCATTCAAGAAGATGTGGATGGTTGGTTGGTCGTGTTTAACGCCATGCGAGCAACTAAGGCTATATCATGGCAAGAAAAAGTAATCTTACCTTAAAATGCTTAGGGACAAAAACCCCCAAGTGATATAGCCACAACTTCTTAAACAATAAAATCCAACACAAGAAGCAAGAATAATGTAAGAGAGTGGGTAATGTGTAAAAAGGAGTGTTGTGGCCCAAAAAAGGCACCAATATACCAAAAACAAAGGAGGGTGGTACAGAGGGCCTGAAAGGCAGGCCAGTCTGCTCTAGACAGGTTTCACCTGCCCTCATGGAAAGTACCTTCCTGCTCTAGGAAATTTAAGAGTTTTAATACTGTTGGTAAATGGTCGCTGCCACACAGGTTGTCATATACTGTTCAGAAGTTGTGGACATCAAATAAAAAAAATGCTGCTCTCTCAGCCCTCTCTCACATCTTTCACATATATAATCAGTGAACATTATACAAGTAACAATATAATCTATTATAAATTTCAATACTGCAAAATATTGTAAAGTCAATAACTGTATCAATGTTAAACATTTATGTGATAGAAGCTGGCCAAGAGGCCAGCTGAAGGCCGATTGGCCAGTAGGACGGCCAGTTAGCGGTGATTGGCTCCCGGGTTTGTGTTGGGGCCGGGAGGGCGGAGGGGAGCCACGAGAGGACGGGGCGACACCCCTCAACCCCACCTTCCCCAGGTGGACACAGCAATGCTGCCGTCCGATACGGCCGGGCACCCCTGCCACTTTAGCCCTCCCGGGGGATATAAAAGGGAAGGGAGAAGCTCGACGGGGAGAGACGAGAGAGAGAGAACACGTGAGAAGGACGCAAGCCAGCAGCCCGGCTGATAGAGTCCTTGATAATGTTACGGATACTCGAATACTGTGTAATGTTCAGCTGACCAGCACGCGGTCACAAGAATAAAAAGGTTTCATCAACCTACGGCACGCGTTGAGTGTGTTGTTGTGTGCCGTGTGGTAGGCGACCCTGTTACATTTACATTTCCGATATTTCTGACTAAAGGTAAAAAAAAAGGTAAAGGTCATCCCATAACCTTTTCAGGTCGTTGGGGAGTGAGGTGTTAGAGACCCCACTTTTCTCAGGGCCAGCTTTTACATGAGGGTGGTGCCAATCTCCTCTCCCTCGCTGCCTTACCTTCCCCAACCCTCTATGGAGTCAGGTACCTATTCCCGTCAGCTGGGTCGACTGGGGGAAGTTTGGTGCGCTTATTGGGAATTGATCCAGCGCGCTCTCGGTTCGGAAGCCAGCGCTCTAACCACTCGGCCATCCGCTTCTGACTATATCCTTGACAAACCTTGTGCCATGAGAGCGCTGACATCAGGCAGACACTGATCACCAAGGTCTTCATGAAGAAGCAGTACTGTGGACTTTCCCACCACACCAGCATGGTAGCAGCTGCGCTTCATGTGCTCAGTCACCACAGCAATATTGTGAGTTGAGTCAGCATGTGGCTTAGGTTCAAAAAGCTGCACACACATATATATTGGTCAATTAGAAGTAACATGTTTTTTAAAGGCTGTATTATAATGGCAGTTTCAGGAAGAAAATCTACCTTTTATTTTCAGGGTAGACTAGCTAAAAGTTCCTGTTTTATTTCAAAGCCTCTTATTCTCTTGTCCTGGATGGAAATACATGCATTTGTAAATGACATAAATAGTTTAGTTCAAAACCACACCTTGCAGTGGGCGATATAGGCAGCCAGACGTGTTAGAGTGGCCCGACCGGTGCTGTAACTCATGCCAAGCAGCAGTGCATGTCCCTGGGGGTGTGCCTGTAACACATCACATCTGTAATCAAAGCAAGTTTTTGAAAGACATTTTCAAACAACCTGTAATGGTGCTAATGCTGGTGAAAGCATCTTATGCTGTAATAATTCTACTACAATACTTGTTTTTAAAGCTGATATAGTTTGGTGTTAAATGTTAATGGTGCACTGTATCTTATTCATCATATATATCATCACATCATATTCAGCAGTGGAATAACTCTTGTGTGAACAATAGCAAACTGTTGGGACAAAAGAGAAGGCACCTAGACTACATGCAAATCATTCTGACAGGAGGAAGTTATCGAGGACAAACTGAAGCCTCTGTTTTCATTCTGTGAGTTCAAGTATTAAAGAGAAAGAGAAGATTAATGCAAGTGATGCATTGTGACAGAATTTCAAACATCAGGAAGGTGACAGAAATGAGCAGGTCATGGAGAATATCTAAATAACAAATTCTACAATGAACCCCCAGAAAAACACACTCTGCAATATCCACACTCAAATTTTATAGTTTGCTGAGAGTAATGGTAACATAGTTTTCTTTCTTTCTGTCCTATGGGTGCTCTATTTAACACACATGCTTACAAAGACACGGCTCAAGCGTGCAGCATGGTGCACAGCTTCTGAGAAGAAGACCAGATTCAGTTGCTGTGAAGTTCCCTCATTGTACACACTGAGACATGTCTGCAGTGCCTCACCCAGTACATCAACAGAGCTCTCTAAATAACCTGGAAACAAACCAGACACTTCAATGTGCACAACCACCAAGAACACAGGCATGGAAAGTGATGCAAAAATAAGGAAATGAAAAACAAAGAAACACATGAACACAAAGTATGCCAGACCAAAGAAAGGACAAATAAATGGCATACCAATTATGACAAATAGTCATATATTTAACTGTTAAAGTCGACAACGTTGACACACTGAAAGGTGTAGAGTAAAGAATTCCAAATGACACTCCCCACCCTGTCCCCCCACCCCCTTCTGCCGCCAAAAAAGGTCTGCTCGCTGTTCATGTAAATCTCTGCTTTGCTGTTGCCACTGACCATGACCTTGTTTTATCCGAGCTGGTCTCCATTCCATGTGTTTGAACTGTCAGTCTGTTGGTAAGGCTTTGCAGTTCACTATTGGTACCTGTTATCAGATTGATGTGGTCTGTAAAAACACAGGCTGCCTGTCAAGAATCCACCAATGGAAATGAAAGTGTGACAGTCGTTGGTGAAGGCTTTTTCTCATGATGTTTCCCAAAAAGATGTTAAACCATATGGGTAATGGGGAAACCTACACCTACTGTTGTGTGAAAGAAAGCTTCAACTTGATCATCCAGTAGTACTGTACTCAATGAGCTCTTGTATAGCGCTTCAATGACTTAAATGAGCCCCTCTTTGATGCTGAATTTTAGCATCACATGTCACAGCCACTCTTGCCAGACTCTGTCAGATGCCCTTTCTTAAGTCACTGAAATTGTGAAAGAGATCTCTCTGGTGCTGGAGATGTTTTTCTATCAGGATACGGCAGTTGAAGATCTGTTCAACTGTGCCCCTGCTTGGTCTGAAGCCAGTTTGTTCTTTTGTTGGCAGTTCCTCCACAGTGGTGTTGACATGATTATGGATTACCATTAGCATCATTTTGCTTGGGAGGCTGATTAGGCTTAATGGTTCTATAGTTCTGGTTTTGTCTGCTTTCTTTGGAAGGAGTATGACCAGTGATTGTGTCCATTCTTTGGACCACTGTGTTCCTAGATTTTTTGGCACAGAGAAGTAAGGGCATTTGTTGCTCTTGATCACAGAAATCTAGGGTGTCATTGGTGAATAAGATGTTATTACTTCTTATTTTGTTGCCTGAGTACTTCTTGGGCTGTTAAAAGTAGCATCTTTTGGATGTTTCCATCACAGTCCAATATGTTTATGGTGTCAAAAGTTTTCATGTCAACAGATTTTTAACATTTTAAATTTAAATTCAAGGCACAAGTTTCCTCATATCTTATTCTGAATGGTTTTAAGAACGTTACTATAATGCCTGCAGTAACTCTGTATAAATTCCCAAGAAGTCTTCCAAAATGAGACATTGTGCCTGAACCCAGAGAGCTTGTTAAACTAAGCTAAGGTAATTCTCTAAGCAGGCAGTTGAAAAGCTTTAAGACAAATCATATCTGGGCTGTTTTCCATGTAAGCTTCACATGACAGACACTTTTATAGTCTACATTGTCTCAGCTTTTACATAACACAATTGTTGGAAAAGACAAACATCATTTTTTTGATAACAAGAACATATATGCCCACTATTCTGTGCCATTAATAATCACATACTTAAAATTTTTTAAAGTAAATAATATTTTATTTTTATGTGATGGTTTGTTTCTGCATTAAGTCCCTCAAATCTCCCATGGTCAGCTTCTTTATAATGAGCTGTTACATGCATCATACCTTTCTCTGGTGAAATGCCCAGGGTTTCTGTATGACAGGTAAGGAAATACTTGCTGAAAACAAAGTCTGACAGCAATCTTGGCAAGCCCTTGACCTAGTATGCACATGCACAAACACACACGTGCACACACACATACACACACATACATACACAAATCTCTATTAAAATGGGTTACAAAGCATAAAATACTTTTTGGTTGAAAGGTTTTTTACTTACACACATAATATAGTTTCATTTACAGTAATACTATCCCTGAATTATTTAACTCCCTTGCAATACTGTCTGTCATGCTAACCATCATGTAATGACTCCACCTCACACTGTTACAGTACCTTTATCCCTTCATACCTTCTTCCATTGCTTTACATTCTACTCTTGTACCTCATCTTTATGTTTTTTCAGTACGTTCTACCGTCCACTGTCTCTTTCATTTATCATTACTGGTCTGCGTAGAGAAAGCAATTTATCTTGGTCGAGATGCTGCACGTTATAAGTTCACATTATTTTTATTATAAAGGCTACATCTTACAGGATTTCAGAAAGTTAAATATAGTTTCATTCATTCTAAAGTATACTCATCTTACAGGCTTTAAGGAAAAGACCATGGAAATGGCTTAAATGATTTATAATGATAATTTTAATCATTTTCACTCAAACTTTTGGGTTGCAAAACAACTGTAAATAGCGGTCACATCTAAAACACAACTCAGGAGTGGTAGTGGAGTGATGTCATGCAACATACAAGCCTTTACTTTCAGTTTCTCTCACTGCAGTCACATCATTTTCTTTAAGCACTGACACTTCTGTCTGCAGATCAAGTCCTTAAAAATTCATCTACTTAAGCTGTCAGTTCTTTTATTCTGTGCTCCATGGTCACAACTTACATCTTCAACAGTCAGTAGTGGTCCATAGTAAGTGTCAGCCTCTTTGTCTGCAATGAGGCCAGTCTTGAAGGTCACACCACGCTTAGGGCCACCAGTGTGGGAGCTCAAATGCTTCTGGCTACTGCTCACTTGTGGAGAGGCAGCAACTGCTTTATCTACAGTAAAGAGTCAAGCATAACTAGCATTTCTTGGATGCACTGTCAAGCACTTACTTTTATAGTTTATAAGGCTATTAAACTTCCTTCAGGGGAAGACATTAATAAAAGTAACAAAAATATCATTTTATTATTGCACTGTTATAAGGTTATCTTGAAAAAGTTGAGATACATTTTATATAATCTTCATGTTATCTTCTCTTTTTCTGCATCTACAATGGAAATACAGATGAAAAACAGAGACATCAAGAAATATAGTCAGCATACCAGAAGCCTGCATGTTTTTGATGAGTGATTTAAGTTCATCTTTCCTATTCAGATCCTCTGTTGCCCAGCTGCTGCCCAGCAAGTCAGGTGTCGGTTTGACTGAATCTAGATGATAAACCGTGATCAATACAAAATAAAGAAACATGAGAGAAGCAAGCAAAATTCACAAAAGACATTAACAAGACAATAACTACAATAGCTTCTCTAAAATGCAATAAAAAATAAATTTTTGTCGTCTGTCTTCTCTCTTATTCTGTCTGAGACATCAAATCATGGAAACATACAAAATAAATTTTTTGAATTCCTATAATGTCTTTAATTACAAACAAATAAGCATCAGCCTGTTGTCCTAAGTGAGCAACATAAAAATGTAACTTTTCAACAAGAATGAGATAAGAGTACAACTAACCAAACAACCACATAAAATCTCTTTCATTTAATTTCTTCTACATGTACACAGATGCATACACTTGTTAAAGGAAAATATTAAAATGCTGAAAATCTGTTTATAAATATCGTTTAAGGCATAAATCAGTTTTTAATCAGATAACCCACATGTTCTCTTATCTTCTTATTATCAGATGAGGTGGCCTTTGAAATCATATGGCAGGAACATATATTAAAATGTCTTCTTCATATTACTTTAACAAAAGATTTTACTGTTCACAACCTAAATTTGTAAGATGCTTTAAATGAAAAAAAATCAAAAGTTTCTTCACAAAGCTCATGAAAGTATACCTGCATACAAAGATCACAACCTTAGACTTTGAATGTTAGGAACAAGCTGTTACCGAGTTTGTTCCTTTAGTTGATTTTATTAATATTTTTCTTTTTCTCACAGCAGTTTAATGCACAGATAATGTTTTGACCACTGACAATGTACTGAATAATGATCTTCACAAATGTATCTACAACCAGTTTTATAATTATTGCAAAACTGCAAACAATATAAATAAGCAACAATTCTGTAACCAAAGAAAACTTTCTTAACTAGCAGGAAATAAAAAAAATAAGCAAGTTATGAGTGAGAATTTTCTGGCGAACACCATGCTGATGGTAGGATAATACTTACACAAAGTAAATCTACTGGCTCAGCAGATAAAATTCATGGTATTTTTTTTTTTTTTTTTTTTACCAGGTAATAGGTCATAAGAGGTGAGAATTGGTGGTGTAAGTTGTGGGTCATGGTTTATTTCTTGGTTGCCTGAGGCTGGAATTTCTAGAATTATTATGACTGGGATGATGTGTGGATCTTTCTTCTGCATATACATTCAAAACAAGAAAGAAATTCATGATTTCAACTGCTTCAGAGAGGTAGGTCCCATGGAATGTTATGAATATTTTTGAAAATGGCAAGAAAGAAAATGTCCCAAATGGTTTTCGACTTCATTCTGATGTGGCTTTACTGAGGTCATTTTGAAACTATCCCCAACATCCACATTGTCTATAAGGCTAAAGCTTGGAGCTGGATAATTAACATATTAGGTCTCTAGATACATAACATATGTGGTTCAAATTTCTGTGAAATAGACTTCTAGCAACTAGTATAACAATGAGAAGAAAGAAATGTGTCTGGCAATAACTAGTGCAAAATATGCAATTTAAAACAAATTGTCAAGTGCAAAATTAAATGGACATGATGCATTATTTTTCACTTATCAGTGTAATGTGCAATACATTATAATAATATCTTTATGGTAGGACACTTTCACAGCCAAAATTAATGATGTGTAAACCTAATATTACTGAAAAACACAAATTGTCATCACATTTGACAAAACTACATAAGGTATATGTGATTGAAACAAATCTCTTAATTAAAACAAAAATAAAACCATAACAGCTACTCTGAGCTTAGTCTTTAACTAATACACTCCAAAGTTTTCTTTTTGCGTATTTTTTTTATACAATTCATAAATGATAGAAAATGTTTTTCAGTACGCAAGCACCTTTCAGCTAACTGCTACTCTGAAAATGAAAAGCACGATATGTAAGCTACTTATTTTAAACATGTCTACAGCTGTAAGCAGACTTACCCATGGCATTACATGATTTAAGTTTTTTCTGATATTTGTTCTTCTTTCCTGTTGATGATGGAAATCAAACCAGTACGCATATATCTGTGTTTTAAATAATATGAGTAAAGAATCTTGTTGTATTCTCTCATGTTGCTGCTAACGAGTGCTGGGATAAGTAAATAAACTTAACATGGCAATGCTCTTTTAAAAAAACCTGATATTTTTTAAAAAGCTCAAAACAAGAGGAAAATCACAACAGCACCCAAATAGCATATTTAAAGTTCACAGGCACAGAATAAATAATACTAACAGGCTAACTTTCCTATGCATTGTTGAAAAATTGCTTTCAAAAATTTCTGAGACAATATATCATTGTAGACACAGCTACCAGCCCTTTTCCTTTAACTATACATGACAGAATGGCAATCACAGAAGATTCCCCAACAAGTTATCATTAAAAGCCATAGGAAACTGACTGGAAAGGCATGTTCAGATGATGGTAGCAATATGAAATGCATATTTTAACTTCTCTATTGTGAAGAGAAGGCATTTAGGGACTGGGCATGCTCTTCCAAGAGAAAAGAAATGTCTCATGAGCAAAAAGACAATGGTGCCAATCATCTGAATGAACTAATGGTAAAAGAACCACTAAAGAGACACAAGAATATCAATAAGCCAGCAAGGGTAAGCTGCTACCTGCTGGAGGCTTTAGCTGCAGCAGTCACATGAAGAAACTGCTGGTTACTCAGTACACATACTCTGATCACATCATCACTCCAAAAGAACTTAATTGATTGCTCAGCTTAGAACAGTTATATATGGTGCAAGCTTGAACACACTGTAATCTCAGGGGATCAAATGATCTAACTGGCAATACTTCCATCACTATTCTAAAACAAAATTCTTTAAAATAATCTTCCAAAAAAAAACAACTGATCAATGATCACTGACACCTGATTCCAGGCACTGTTTCTAACATATGACACATGCATGTGTTTGGCGATTTTATGCTATTCTGAACCTGATAATTGCTTATCTGGTTCAGTAAGGTTATCATTGTCATCATCATCACCTCATGATTGATACCATCTGTTTATCTGTTATGTTGATCTGCCCATACCAGTCACTAGGGGAGACCTAGTGGCTGATGGCTCACCCCTTGGGCCTTTCTTGGTCAACAATGAGAATGTCTGCATGGAAAGACCAGTCCACTCTTTTATGTTTACCATCCAGTTCTTTCTCTGTCGACCTCAGTTCACATCAGAAACAGCTAAGTGAGCAAAACCCCTGCATTGGAAAAGACCACTGGCCTGCCACAAGCACTGAGTCCATGACAACAAGGCAAGCTATGCCACTATCATGGGTATTAAGCAGCTACAGAACACAGAAGATCACAAAAACTATCTACTAGTGGATTGTAGAAGAACTATCCACAGTCCTAAGGAAGTGATTTTACTTTTTTTTTTCTTAATTCTAGGTAACTATAATTGAAATGTTTCTCCTGGTCTCAAAGTCACAGTCTATGTTAGAATATCCCAAACACACTACACATTTACCCATTATTTATTTTATTCATTTATGAAGTGTATTTATGTAGGGCCTTTCCTCAGCACCAGCCATGCAGCCTTACATATATGCAAGTGCATATTAGGTGGAAACACAAGGGAAGGCACACAACAGCCTGTTATGCATGCAAGAATGACTCTCTTTGTACACAAACATGAATGTATGCATATAAAACACACACACAAACACAGGGTGGAAGAAACCAGAATATCCAGAGAAAACCAGCCACAGTCAGCCCTGACAGAAGTCACATCCAGAGAAAGGTCCTTCAGTGCAAAGATACAAACCTATGATTAGATAAAGGTCATCTCCTAACCTTTTTAGGTCATTGGGGAGAGGGGGGAGGTATTAAAGACCTCACTTCTCTCAAGGCCAGCTCTATGTAAAGGCAGTGACCATCTCCTCTCTCTCGCTGCCTTACCTTCCCCCTTAACCCTCTAAGGAGTCAAGTGTCCATTCCCACCTGCTGGGTCGACTGGGGGAAGTTTGCTGTGCTAATTGGGCATTGAACCAGCACACTCTCAGTTCAGATGCCAGCGCTCTAACCACTTGGCTATCTGCTTCCTATGATACCCTATTCTCAGTGTCATGGTGATAGTCACTGTAGCCACCGTACAAACTCTAATTAAAATCTCTGAGTCAGGGCTGTATCAAAGACATTACATGCCACAACAGTAAAGCAAATACTGATTTTAAGGTAAAAGGGACCTGTTCCTTCACAAATATAAAAGTGCCATTACAAACTCTGTTATTATTTAGTTTAGTAAGTTTAGCAAGTGTGATATTACTTCTGTAAATGTAGAAGTGCATAGAATTGGTACCCTAAACTACTCCAGCAAAATGTTCAGAAAAAGGACATGATGTCTAGCTTCCAGCCAAAGCGGAACAGTACAAAGGCCTCTTTTATAGCAACAATTTTCTGCTTCATGGTCAAATACATGTATAATACTCATTTGTGATAACTCCAAATCTTTCAAAACTAGGCTCTTACTTTTGGCTTATGGGGTTTTGAAGTTTAAATATTTTAAATGTCAGACTATAACCCTCTGGTAAGCATTTATGTGCAGATACTGATAACAATAATGTATGGGGTGCTTCAGACCAAAACTGAAACAGAAAGCCTCGCTTAATGAAACATGCACTTCAAAACTAAATATCACATCCGCCTACCAGAGAGAGTTGTGGCCGTCTCAGTTTCTTCAGATGAACTCGTGTCTTCGCTCAGATCTTCTGAAGAATCGGAATGTTGCCATTCATCATCATCTGCACCATCTTTGTCTTCAGCATTCCTTTCCAATTTACAGTCAGACTCAGTCATGTGGGTTTCCATGACTGCTGCCTTGAATTCTGACCCATCTTTTGGTGTGTTGCCTTTAGGAAGATATATATATAGATATGTATATATACTGAAAACTAGAAGATTGTTTTCACTGTTTTTAAACTTCACTAAACATTTCCACTGACAACAATGCTGCTTCCCCAAACATCTTTAGCAGAGAATACTAATGCAAATAACTGGTATATGCTTGCTGGAATAACAAACACGTTATTCACAGAACTGATTGTTTTGGTCATAAGTAGCTTTGTCTTGACTGTCTTTGTGCCAACTTTTTTTTTAGTGTGTCCCACAGTGCTTTACAGATATTCACAGCCACATAAACCATGTCCAAATCATGCAGTATTTGCAATTAATCAAAGCTCTGAAGAAAACTACCAGTACTTTCCACTTGAATATTGTCAGATGATGACTAGACTTACCTGCATTAGTGGTGGTGCATTCTTCTGTTGTGGCTGCCATAGTGAAAGAAGCATCTCCTGATAGACAGTCTGATGAAGGTTTATGCGGTTCTACTTCTGTCGGTTCTTCAGGTGGAGGAGACCTGTGCAAAGTCTGTTTGCTGTCTCTTTCATGTCCCTGGCTTACAGAAGAAGAGGTTCCAGCTGAAGTTTGTGACTCATTCTGTATTTCCTCCCTATTTTGTACAGTTTCTGTGGCAGCCTCATTGTCCATCTCTACAGGTGTTTGTGGTGGTGATACTGGTGAGTTCAGATGATGGACAGGCGTTTGTGCTGGTGATACTGGTGTTGAACAGCTCTGCATCATCCACAATTCAAAAATCAAAGTTAAAAAGAAATTTAAATAGGCCAGAAGCTCAGTACAGTCAACAGTCCACTGAAGAGACAATCCCCTTCTGTTGCAATATCCCTAGCAATTAGGAGCTAATAGACTGGCTAAGGAGGGAGGAAAGCTGCCCAAGAGATCCTCAAGGTTTGCTTTGCTGAGACCAAGACAATAATCAGTCAAGCAAAATAAAAGATAGCTTCAATAGTTCCTCAACTACAACAGCCAAGACTAAAAAAATTATCTTGAGGCAGAGAATAGACCACTGCAGGCATATTTTCAGTAAGTTAACTTATTGAATTCTGCACTGGCAGTCTTTAATGTGCCCTTGTGGCACAGTTCGAATGGCAGTGACCCAATCTGCAGGACTGCCAAATCCAATGGCACCTAAAAGCAAAGTTGGCCTGAAAACACACTAAAGAGAAACATCTTCAGATCCCTGAAGTGTCTCCAGTGCACAGCAGTTCTTGCCAGGAGTACCTCTCTGAATGACATAAAACCATAAGCACACTTTTGATGCTAGTGAAAAATGAAACTCACTCCTATTGGTTCTTCTTTGATTGATGCCATTTCCAATCTGGGGTCATCCCGAGGTAAGCAGAAATGTTTCACAGCTACCTCTTCCAGAATAGTGGCAAACCATTTGCGATCTGAATACAACAAACACAGAAGGCAGCTATTATTCTCCATATATTGATAGTATAAGCCCCTTTAGCTTGACTGCTTCATACAAACTAGTATGGCTACCCAGCTGTCACCTCCCATAATCTAACCATAAGATCTAAACTGACAAAATCATAGTTTTCTCTCCATTCTGATAAATGGCATATATAGTTTGTACACAGAAGTGTATAGTTGTATAAGTGTGACACTTACCTTCGGCTGAGATGAGCCGATCGCCAAAGTTTCGGGTACACTCATGACACCACAGTTGCGTTATGATCTTCATTGTGGGAGTACTACCACCTACTTCCATCTGTCCTGTCTGGCTGCTCAGACTGACTGTGCGAGACCGCATGGACTCATGGGACAATGTGCGGCCCACCGTCTTCAGCTCTGTGAACCAATCAATTATAGCCAGGAAAAATAATTAAGCTTTTTAAAGCAATATTAGAAATTTTTCATAATTATAAAAATTATATTTGCATCCAATCATGCAAGTAGTTATAAATGGGTGCCATATTGTGTTTAACACTGATAAACTGCCCTTTATCAACTGCATGTACTTGTGTACACTCACACCCTTTGAGCACAAGCGGTAAAATGCCACTCTGCCAGTCTCATACACATAGGAAAATGTTGCCATTTCAGGACTCCAAAAATTTAGAATGTGTAGCCAGGAAAAAAAAATCACCTCATTTTCACAACTCTTTTTCCCCCCTTTTCTTTGTCCACCTCCCACATACATGCATGCAGATGTACAGGGACATGCACAAACAGGTACAAACACTCTCACTCTCTCACTCACACACACATACTCACTCTCTCATCTTCTTCTCTCTCACACGCATGCATCCACAAGTGCACTGCTATTGCAAGTGACTCACTGGGATCCTCGCCTTTCTTGTGTGTCCGAAGTTTACGGATGTGAGAACGAGGAGACATAAGAAGAATTCCATGAACAACTCGTGAGATATCATGCAGATTGTAGACATAATGTGCATGAACCGGCGTTGGCCGAAGGTGTTCTTTGACTAGATGATAGAGTTCTAGCAATCCAAGAGTGAGTGCCTGCATAGTTTGGTACATCATACTATAGCACTGCAGTATGGCAATGATTAAAACAAACTTTACACTGTTTTCAATTTTTTTTTCTTTTCTGCAGTACATTTGGCTCTCACTTTTATTGTTATTAGGCAGAACAGACTAACTTAAACTTTTATTCTGCTGATAAAAATGCCAAATATACCAAACATGCTAGAAACTGCCATCAGAAGTATAGCTTATTGTGAGATAAGAAAGTGCAGCTTTTATGCTGACTAAAGTACTTATAGTATTCCCGTCATCATAAAATCTGACTGTTCTCTGCACCTTTAAAACTACAGAGCTTCAGTTTGTATAACTTGCAGGGGCAATTACTATGACTTATCAACAGAACTGAAAAGTTGAAACCTCACCTTGGCAAACTCATGGTGGTGTTCTACTGAGTATGCTGGGAACTCTTCCAACCATGTTTGAAGTGGACGTGAGTATATTGTCAGAAGGGAGTCAGTGTTTGGTGTGAATATTG
The DNA here is from genome assembly GCA_004794655.1 of Marisa cornuarietis. NCBI lineage: Eukaryota > Metazoa > Mollusca > Gastropoda > Architaenioglossa > Ampullariidae > Marisa > Marisa cornuarietis. Next base: position 2,249,452 of record SMMW01000013.1, on the reverse strand, counting down.
TCAGATTCACAAATTGTCGCAGCAGTCTTGGTGACAGTACATGAGTAGCCAACCCCAATCCTGAGCCTGCCATTAAGATGAGGTCAGCTAAACTTTAAACAGCATCAGGCTGACACAGTAATCTAATATGTTAATTATCCAGCTCCATTTTCAACTAATATGCTTCGTCATGTGACTCACTGCTATGTCTTTATTTCGTCATATGATTCCACAAACAGCATTTCCCATAAAAACTCAGGTAATTTTGCAGTTAGATGGATCATGTGAAAATGTTGTCAGTTCAAACTTGTTTTAGCACCCACAATTATTTGGTACTCATCAAGATTTTGTGCTGACTGTTACCAATGAATTTACTGTTTTCCCAATCAAACTATAAACTTTAAGCTTAATAAACACGAAATGTTCACAACATAAACTAAGATGGTATTTTTTTACAAGCACAGAAAGGGAGCATGCAAAACATTCAAAATCACCAGCAAGAAAAATAAATCTGCCAGACCTGCAGCAGATGGAAGAGTTGCAGCAGCAATGAATGATGCCTCCTTCATATGCTGGAATGCTTGGCGCTGGTGGTCATATGTACCTCCAGTGCAAAGAATATGCCTCAGTAGCTCTACGGGAGGCTGATAACCTACACAAAGACAAGCAAAGAGCAATTCTTTTTCTTGGCCACTGATCTCACCACTTTATAAGCTGTAGTTCCGAGTACTTTGCTAAACATTAATGTTTCAGACAAGACTGCTTCTTCTTGCTGATGTCTTTTAGTCCACAAAACAGTCGAGCATTGGCAGGGAGGTAAGTCACTTACTATCCACAGGCAGGAAGGAAGTCATTCACTGATTAAGGCATTCTTAATAATCAACCACCCATTCCATGATTCAGCACCAAGCAACTATGGCAGGCAATAGGCCTGTCGTTATGTAAACATAAACTTTGCTTACTTCCCAATGTTGGTGCCATGTTAAGATCATCAATGAAGAACAGATGGCGTTGGTTACTTGGGACATTTCCTTGGCCAACCCCAGGGCCTGGCACCAAGCTCATGGCTTTACTCTGCAGATCCAGAATGTGGTTCAGCATTGACCGCTGCAGAAGTGATGCTGACACACCTGGTGACAGGGTGATAGAGGACGAGGCATGTCTGGTCAACACCATGTTGTTGACAAGAGCTGTTTTGCCAACGCCAGGGGCCCCACTCAACAGTACAGGATGGTGCTTAGTCAGCAACAAGTCCAGCAAATAGCTGTACCTTTCAACCTGTTTTTGTGCGTAACAGATGTTCAGTGACATGTCAAATAAAATCTTTGCTTCAGCTGATAACGAAAAGAACATTCTCCAGGCAGCTGCAATAAATGTCCAGAGATTTTTTTAAAAACATAAATAATGCTAACCTCTGGTGTCAGGAAGAAGGCACTTCCAACAGGTTTCATTTTGTCCTGCTGGCGATCACTCCATCTGGTGAAAGAACCAGTGCTGTCATCCACACAGTAGTCGAAAACCTGGCCCCACACTGGGAGACGAACTGAGTGCACAGCACGGTACAGGGCATCATGCACAAACTTGCTGAACTTGTCTCGGAATCTGAAATGGCATGTAGCATGGATATGCACCTGATGTCTGACAAATCTCATATACTGCAAGACTTTTTGTCTTCAAGACAATTCAAATATCATCAGGTGATACTCTCTGATCTTGAGATGTACTTTCAATAAATGAGTGGATTATTCCTGCTAGTTCAACAAGACAGAATATGTGTCTGGATGTGCTTTTCATCTGTAAATCATAAACTGCATTATATATGATGTGTGGCAGAAAAGTAATGAGACAATGCTGATTTGCTTTTTTGAAAGAAGGGGAATCGTCCACAAAGAATTTGTTCCTCCAGGACAAACTGTCAACGAAGTTTTTTATAAAGACGTTCTTGAAAAGCTCAGAAAAAGGGTCATTCGCGTGAGACCAGACATTGCAGACAAATGGATGCTCCATCATGACAACGCCCCATGTCACACTGCCCTCTCCGTCATGGAATTTTTTACCTCAAAAGGCATTCCTGTGGTTCCTCAACCCCCCTATTCACCTGACCTCAGCCCCTGTGACTTTTTCCTTTTTCCTAAGCTGAAAAATTTCCTCAAAGGACGTCATTTCGGGACTTTAGAAAACATCCAAAAGAGTGTAACGGACATGCTGAAGACCATACCAGTTGAAGACTTCCAGCGCTGCTACCAAAAGTGGCAACAACGTCTCCATCAGTGTGTAGCTGCCCAAGGGAACTATTTTGAAGGGGGTAACATTGATGTTTGAAAAAAATAAAAACTTTGGTAAATAAAAAAATCAGTCTCATTACTTTTCTGCCACACCTCATATATATATATATATACACCTTATTATGCACATTTCTTTTGCAACTATTTTTAATTGCCATGTTCTCATCTGCATTTACAGTCTCTTTGGATTAAATCAATAAGCTCTCAACATTACTGATAATATAGTAATAATAAGCAGATTTATATAGTGCATTTCTCACACTATAGAACAGACTCAATGCACTTTACACAAATGTGTTTAAAAACAAATAACATCAAAATATAGTCAATTAATCACTTACAGACTGTATGTACACCATGTGCAGTAGAGAGAAATGTAAATGCAATAATACAGTATTAAAATATCACAACATAAAACTAATAATAACAATTATTAGTAATCTTGTATAGCGTGTCATCCCAGCCAAAGCCAAATTCACTGTATTTAACAAACACAAAGACAATGTAAAGCCACAATTTCTGCGGCTCTTTTGTTGCAGTTAATGGAAGACTTTGTAATTGCTCTGCTTGATGAAATCTTCTTTATAGACCAAGATGTTGACTTGGTACATTTAAAATCTATAGGTCGCAGATTAATTAATAGTTCGTAGTAGTGACAACTGGAGAAGCCGTTATGACATCAGGTAGAAAAGACAAGTCAGAAAAGTCAGAGACTGTGAAAGTCATCGTTGCTCTGCTGGAATCCATCTTCTTTAGAGACCAAGATTATAATCCGTTAACAGCTCAGATCTAGAGGGCATAAAGTAAATGTTTTGTCTGTGGTGAACACACATCAATTGCTACTCAACCTAAGAGTTGATCAAATCATCAAGAGACTGCTATAGATCTATGCAGTCACAAGACAGAGAGAAACTGTTTTAAAATCATGATTGTTTGACACTGATGGAAGGTCAATAGTATATAGTGATGACTCGAAACTGTTATGGCATCAGGGAGAAGAGACTGGTAAGAGCCACAAAATTAGAAAGATGGACATGAAAAATAAAGTCAAACAGTTCTGCTCAGTGACGATGCAAATAAAAGCACTGGCCCATACAATGGGCACCAAAATAACACAAAAAAAAATCAAGTAGAAATACATAAAATATTAATTTAAAAAAATTAAATAAAATACTAGATATTCTCTAGTCTTTTTAAGCATCAAATTTATTGCCTCAGTGTCTTTATTGAGATGATACTAGATTCTTGCTGTAAAGAAAACATGGGAGTTTAATGCCTTATTTTTGTAGTTTTCTGGCCTTTGATTACAAATTCTAATGTTTTGTTGAATTCTGGCTTTATGGCTGTTCTGTTAGGACTGATACTGGTATTTGGCCCTAATACCTTGCCATGATGCCATCAAATATCTTATGTAGTTTTTCATTGAAACTCTTCATAGCTAATATCATTATCTCACAATCAGCATATCTTCAATTCACAGCCAAAGATATGAGTATGAAGATAAATGTGTTAAAATTCTACCTGTCATGAAGATGGCCCCCAAAGCTCCAGATAAATGCAAATGCAAACATGTTCTTGATGTTGTCAATATAGTGAGGAATGAACGCTTCAATCTGTGAGCTGTTTGTTAGGCGACTTGCCATCTGACGAGATACTTTGCCATCGGATGCTGCTCCCACTCTTGTGTGACCTAGACAGCACCCAAATAAGTGCACAAATAATAATGATGAAATGCGTGGCTGCAAACACCCACATTCATATACATCTGTTTCCTGTTTGCATAAAAATGAACACACGTGAAGATACAATAACACTGACTCACTCCTAGATTCATCTAAGCGAGCTTTCTTTTCCAGGTCTTCCCGTAAGATCACCCTGTCCAGCAAAGCTGAGAACATCTTCAGGAAGCTGCTCACCTCAGCCACTCCAGAAATCATAGCATTTACCCTGGCAGTAGTGATGCCTAAATCAGTGCAAAGTGCCATACAGCAATCAGTCTGCAGGAATCTGATGGTGGCAGGAAAGACATCCTGTATCAGGTCATCCAAAACCTTCATGCTGGAGAGACAAAAGAAATAAAAATATGATTGCACAAAGAAATACTAAGTACTAAACTAAATTCTGTCATCCTACGTCTAAAACTTGAGTTGACAATCAGGTTTTCAGTGTTCACAAAAAAGTTTATCTGAGCACCTGCCAGCAGTCAGAAGCCATCGGGTCTTTGCTGTCTGCTTCCAAGTGTGGTAGAGAGCACTCCAATGAGATGTGGTTTCTCCAAAGTTCACAACAATGCAGTGTGACACTGCAGCTGGGGAGGCATTAATCAAAGACGATGTCTCAAATATCAGGAATGTAGTGTCTGGAAGACAGAGATAAAATGAGAAGTCCCTGAGCTGCCAGCACATCACCTCAGATGGTGTAGGTATACAGCTGAGAAAGAACAAATGTTTCCTTCACGTCTGTTTTCAAATGGGGGAATAGTATGCACACATATACTTGCAATTTTGTTTGTTGAGTAAATCCACATTCAACTTCTTCAATTCATTACAGCTGAGTCATCTATTTTGTTTCCCTACAAAAGATCCTATTCAGCTACTGTAACCTACCTTTTAACTGGATACTTTCTCCATTGGCAAGTGAAAGGCAGTGGTTGCCATCAAACAACGTCTTCATGCTATCCATCCAGGAAGAGTCAAGGTCACCATCCAGAACAAGCCAGCGCAGAAGAACAGAGGGAGTTTCTCTTTGGAGTTTTTTCTCTTTTCTATCGGAATTCTGCAGACTTTCAATATATATCTTGTTTGCCTGTGACATGAAGAATGAATCTAGTGCAATCTTTCCCAGCACACCACCCTCCCAGACACTTGTTCTGAAATGACCCAAAAGCTGAAAAAAAAATCAAAAGAGTAGATATAAAAGTGCAGTGTCATTATTTGTTTAACTGTTACATAAGAAAGTTACATTACTCTAAATCTGTAGAAAAACTTATAGTAAAGTGCAGATCAAGCACATGAACCAATAAACATTTAAAGAAATCCGAAAGCTGATTTCACAGAGCATATACTGGCTGAAATATTTCTTTAAAGACAAGACCCATTCAGTGATGACATTTTTATGTTAAAGATAAAATATGTTGATTAAAAATAAATGCAAGAGACATCTTATAAGGCATTATACAGAAGAGCTACATACTTCTTTAGGTTCCATTGCTGTTGGAACCAAATGTACCACATCCACCTTTGGATATCTGGCCACTTCACAAGATGACAAAGCTGAACCGTTCTCATCTGCAGCTGCATGAGAGGACTCGACTTTACTGCTCATCTTCTTGAGTTCACGGAACTTCTTGAAGTCAGTTAGGGGCTTAAACTTCAGGTCTTCATTGCAGTTCATTGGCTGCTGTGGTAAAACACAACTGCCATCAATATACATCATTTTTTCAAAAACAGAATTTGATGAATCTAAACAGCACCACAACACACTTGCCCACATGTCTATCTATCATTAGTATTTCATCTGTCAAATGTCATGATTCAGATTTTTTACTTGTACAACAACTCTTCTGCATGGTAGTCGTATTTTTTCCCAGACACAAGTAAACACAATAGTCCAAAACATATTCTTTCTCAAGTGCTCATGTTAATTTTTTTTAAAACCAAACTTTCAATTGTGTGTAATTTCATCTCCCTTAAATTTAGTGAAAAAATGGTGTTAGTTAAAACTTCGACAAGTTAAGACATGTTTATGCCAATCTTCTTTATATCAACTACATAATTTTTAAAACCTAGACAATATGTGCTTACCACATCTACATTCTGAGCCTCCTGGTCACGCAAGATCTGGAAATGAGGATCTATAAAGTTAAATGTATTAATACATATAATAATTTCAGGCTTAATTAGGGGATCTGGTACAAAATATAAAAGTACTGAAAAATTCATGGAGCAAACCTTTTCATGCAAGAGGCCTTATTTCTTAATCAACAGTACATTTATTTTTTCTTTCAACAAACTTTCAAGTAGAAGGTCAATGGTTCAAATGGTTACTTATAATTGAAGTAAGAGAGTTCTGGGTCCATATGCTGTACATTAGAAGCTGCAAATTACTTTATGCCCCTCTGATCTCTTTTTTGGGTCTTTTGGGTCATTACCTTTTGCAGACACACAGATTTAATATACTGAAAGTTTTGTTAACAGGAGTTTATCCATGCAAAATGGTGTCAGATATGCTGTCATTTACAGAACACTAAACACTGGAATGTAGTTGTCTGTCACAGAAATGCATATAACTGACTGTTTAGCAAAAAAGGTACCAGTCACTAGAAAACAAGTAACAGCCCAAACTCATCATGGGAAGGTGAAGAATTCTGTCACAATTCTTCTGTGGAAAAAGCAACAGATTGGAGACAAACAAAAGAGAGTGTCTCATAAAAGATAATTTTACACAGGCAAAAGATCAACAATCACACCTTCAGCCTGGGTGTGCTCTGCATGACAATGTTGTGGTCCATGGTGAGTTCATCACTACAATGATCTGGAGCAAAAAGTTTGTAATTCAGTAGGTTTATGGCACGGGACAAGATGCGGAAACATGTGGTCTTGCCACTGCCGGCTGGACCCACCAAGGTGACAGGAGAATGTGATTCCAATCTTTCATTTAGCTCCAGGACCTGTCACAAGGACAAATCAAAAGTTTACACAAATGTTCACAAAACTCCATGTTTTAACTACAAGGTAGTCCCTTAAGTCTTAAACCCAGAGGTTCCATGACTGTGTTATGTTAGTCTGCTCAACCTTTGCTGCAGTTTCAAATCTTGAAACAACAGCTGGAAAACATCCTCGCCATGATGAGGGGGGTGGGGGAATTGGTGTTTCACGTCAAGCCAGCAACTAAGGCTATATCATGGCAAGGCAGCCAGCCCTGTAAACAGATGCCACATGCAGAAAAAGAACAGCATGCTCGAGACAAGAGCTGAACCGAGGACTGTCAACCTTCACTGTATTGGTGACAGGCGCTAACCATCATGCCACCAGACCGCCTTAGCCATGATGAACTACAGTTCAAACCCCAATGACTACACAATGCCATGCTGGCTGCTTTGCTGTGACTTATTCTTAGCTGTATCAAACTAATTACAGCTTAAACACTATGGCCACACAAATATGACACATATCTAGTGTGACTGACTGCTCTGCTGTGACTTGGTCTTAGCTGACAACGTGGCATAAGTGTAAACAAAACCCCCCCCCAAAACATCTATGAATGCAAGTGTCCTCAAGAATGCACTTCCAAGTACACTTCAATATTTAATTATAATCTATCCTTTAAAAATATTCAACATCATGTGGCATGAAGACCAATGCAGAAAAGACTAAACTGACAAACAATAGCACTAAAGCAGAACTTCCTAAATTAGAAAACTCCTCATCTGTAGCACTCTCACTCAAAATGCCAATTTTCTTTACCACTTGCCATAGCAACATGAAACAACTTTTTTCATCAACCACTGTACTACCAGTAGTTTTCAGACCCTTCAAATAACATATCAGATATTTTTAAATTAGTATGTGTAAATATTAAATTTCATGAACTCATCATACAGAAACTGGAGCATTTATATTGAGAAAGAATTTCCATCTCCATCTGCTTTCATTATCTGAACATCTCTCGCCCATCCAAAATCACAGTGATCCCCTTCCTGGTCATCATCCTACACACATGCAGGTCTTGGACCAGGATTTACAGAAGCAAATAAAGTCATGAAGATGAGATGATACAGAAAGATCATTCATATCTCCTCCAAAGACCACATGACCAATGAGGAACTATGCTAGAGAATTAGGCTCATATTCATAGGGACAAGACACTTCCAGGCTACTGAATGATCACTGATGCACTCAGAGTGTAAAAGTGACAGTTGATCAACTTCACCTTTTGAACTAGAGGCTCTTTCTCCTTCAACCTGTCTTCCCGCATCACCTCTCTGATGGCCTCCACCAAAGGAAGTTCTTCTTTGTCACTGTCTTCTCCTTTCAGTACCCAGCCTGCAACTTGCGGAAAGAGGTCATGCAGTAGAACACTCAATGCTGTCTGGTCATCCTCTGCCACCTGTGGTCTCACCACCTGGTGCAACGCCCACACCAAGCAGCGCTCCTCAACAGCTTTGGTGTCAGTTTCTGCATCAAAGGAATTACTTTGATAAAAAGTGAAAGCACCAAAATAGTATAACTGAAAATTACAATCACTTCTTATATGTCAAGAATGGAACATATTCATGTTTTACCAAAAGCTACATTATGAACTCTCTCAAAATATGACCTGCACATTTATGCATTTGGTGTGTGTGTGTGTGTGCACGCATGCTTTTGTGAAAAGGGCAAAGAAAAAGCAAAGTAAACTCACATATCAACCAACCCCTCCACAATGACTCTGTTTTCTCTCCTGTTCATTCTGGCTTTAATGTTTACTGTAACTGGGTAATTTACTACAGGGCACATGCATGCACACACTCTGCAAAGATAATGCTCAAAGTGTAGCCATAGGTTGCAGGTGCAGCCGGGCTGATCTGCTGTTCACAAGGCTTACTACACACTGTGTCTGGACCATCGGTTAGTCGCAGTTCCTAAAAACCCTAGCACCAATCAGTCCATTCCTCTTTGTTGTTTCAGAGGACGGAAGTTCCCTAAGAGAACTTTCGACTAAAATTCTAGCTCTTACTTATTGGGTGTGCTATTTAGTCTAATCCCTCATGTTGTGTTCTTTTTTTCTCTTTCAGCTACTACACACCTGCTTTTAGCCAACCTAGGAACCCACAAGAGACCTGCTTTTTAAAAAAAAAAAAGTGTGTTCTCATCGGTGCATCATACAGCTCTGTATCGGATGGCTTCTCAGTCTTATCATATGTGCTCTGTGTTTGCTATTTTACTGTGCATGAGAAAACACAAGTTTCATTCGCCCAAGGAACATATGTCTATTTTGTTCTTAAGCATAAATGTACAAAATATGCTGAGTCACACACACACACTGAGGTATATAAAATGGATTTATTTACATTATTTACACATGCAAATCATTTCCATCCTACTCTACACATACATAGCTTTTACACCACTAATACCTAGCACAGCATTTCTCAACCTTTTACTTGTGATGCACCCCCAGACGAAAAAAAGGTACATCCGCGCGCCCCCTTAGCCACTAATACCAATATGAGATATGAGAAAATGACCGCCTCCACACCCCACTTGTCAGCATGTCATGAAGCCCCACAGGTTGAGAACCGCGGACCTATCACCTACTTCTTCTAATGCCTAATTGTACTTATGTTACTAAATTACTAATGACTAAGTGGAAAAGAGATTTCAAAATACATAAGCCACTTGACAGCAGACCAGAACACCTACACAGTGCTATGCTACTTCTCCCACACTCAAAATAAGGAAAAAAATGAAGGGGAAAGAGGTATTTCAAGGGAATGTGAACCACCTGACAGCGGAACATAACATCTACAGAGTGCAAGGGTACTTTCTCCTGCACTCAAAATAGGGTAAACTATAAAGGTGTTATTTTAAGGTATATGGGCCACTTGACAGCAGACCAGAACACCTTCATGGCGCACTGGTACTTCTCCCACACTCAAAATAAGGGGACTAAAGGGAAAGAGTGTTATGAGCGTCACTCCTCTCACTCACATGGTGACTTGCAGTTGGTTAGATGAAGGGAAGGGAGAGGGTTGCAGGGTGAAGGGAACAATTAAGCACTGTCAACAGTACTCGCTGCCCCAAACAAGCGCTACCACTACACTGATATCTTTTATTAAGGCAACCGCTTGATGGCCGCCTACAACTACCTGTGACACCACCACCTAACAGAGCAAATTCTATGCTAGCTTCCCACTAAGTCCCCAGCCAGGCTGCTGGTTGAGATGGCAATCCATTGACGGTGCTGTAACTTGTGTCTTGCTCGCTCCAACTTCTGTCATGCTGCATGTCTCCCTCCCCTTTTATACTCACTGGGAGGGTTAATGTGCCAAGGTGCCTGCCACTATTGTAGGACAGCACTGATTGTGTTAACTGGGGTCTGCCTAGCAGGAAGTTGGGTGCATCCCCCTCCTTCTCCCTGCAGCCCCCTCTCGACAGCACAAACATACATTCCAAACAGCACTGCTGACCAGCACTGCCAACCAACCAGCTTTCAGCTGGTATGTAATCCAGCCTCTATTACACTTACCTTTTACTGTTTTTCTAGAAACTTCAGGCAGGGCATGGTTGTTTCGATATTTACCACTAGCCATGACCACAATTTTCTTCACATCATGCAAAGGCCGTCGGTAATGAGTCTTTCTTGGCAGCTGCCACAGGCAAAAGGGTCATCTTTAGAAGAGTCACTTAAGCCATCAGACTGAGAAATAGGAGTACTAAAACTTTAACAACTTGGAAAAGTCCATTAACATGACCACGAGTACCACAAGAGAAGAACAAGGGCAGTAATAAAAGGGAATCATGGCAATAAAGACTGAATAATTCAATTTGGCATTTAATCTCCTACCATAAATTGTAAATTATCCTTTTACTTTATGTTGGGTTCTACTACTCAACTTTAGTTTTTTAACAGATATTTTCATATCTTCCCAAACATGACGTGCTTCTACACTTTCATCTCCGGCACTTCCCTATTCAGCAATTCACATTTGAGGAGGACTATGCAAATGTAGCCACTGTCATCATTAGTATAGTTACCTTAGTCTTCATAAGTTCCAGGAAGAGCGTCAGTTTTCTAGCCCACAGAACATATTCTTGGAAACTGTAAACCCGCAGCCACATGGAGAGAATGTGCTGAGTGTCAGGCTTGATCAGGGCACACGGTCGCATCAACAGCTGTTAATAAAAATAATAACCCATTTTAAAAATAAGTATTGCTGTAGACTCAAGTCTCGAAACTTAAATCTTAATCTGAGATGTTATGTCTTTTCTTTAATATGCAGCAAGCTAAGTCATACTTTCCTTAACTTCATTTTCTCATTGCATTTTCAATCTTATTTTTCAAAACTAGATTGTAAGAAAATCGTACTCTGAAATTGTCAGGAAACATAGCCTGGTTGTTCCCAGTCATGCCCATGGTCATGAAACCACCAAAATTGCTGTTTGCTAGAATCAGTTTCCCATTGAACATGACATTTCCCAGAAATCTTCTCACATATGATGGCTCTGGAACCAGTTTTGTGTAGTCAGGAGCTACACGGCGTCGACCAGCTTTGACATGTTCTGTGAAGTGATGCACATCAAAAAGTGAGACAATTATCTCACCATATTAAGTCACAAACAAAATCACAGAAAAGGACTGTACTAAATTTAATTACTATTAAAAAGAATAAAACCTAATTTATAACTCATATTTATTGCCTATTGTTTATTGTGGACTTAAGATTAATAAAAAAAATTCAATTAAAGCCAACCATAGAAGAGAGGAGGTGGTCGATTATTTTTATACAGTTCTGATTCTTTTATCTCAATTTCACGCTCTATGGAATGACGGCGCTGTTCTCGCTCTGCCACCCATGTGTCCTCAAAATAGGTCACTAGTCCCTTTTCCTGTACACAAAAAAAGTTGTACTCTTTTAATAATTCTTAGTATAAATGTATTTATTTTACATATCAAAACACATCCAAATTGGTGAATTCTATTATTGAGTGCCCGTTCTACAGTCATCAACATCAGTGTGGTGATGCAAATTTATTTAGATGCTTATCTAGAATTATGTACAGTTATTTTAACTGTAAGTGAATAACCATTAATAAAGAAAGAACTTGTATACCATGACATGCACACAATGTCGAAGCTAAAACCAGTCAAGTGAGATATCTAATTTTAGCAAGCTAGCTCTGTCAACAACACAATAAACATGCAAAAAAAATTATGGCACTATGAGCAAATGATCCAACATCTTCAAAATCAGGGGCTTATATCTTTCAGAAGAAACAATGCTCACATTAAAGCCATGAGGAACTGTACGCTGACGTTCAAGCTCAGGTGAAGGCTGGGCTTCAGCTCGAGGCAAGGGGTGCAGTGTGGTCAGTGAGTTGCGACGAATAACCTTGTCCCCCACACCAGACTTCTGTTTGTACACATAAAAGCACATGAAGAGAATAAGCCCCACTTCTACTAAATTTTCAGAAGTATGTCATAAAACATGACCATAAACATGGCCCTTGCTCCTCTGTTACTACTTATCAAAGCAGAGTTATAGATAACACAGCACAATATATTAATTACCATTCATTCACCTTTCCGCTTCTCAAAAAATACTTAAGATGAAATACTAAACCAAACATGATCGAACTATTAATTCCAAAGTAATGCAAGGCAGAATTATTTTTAAATAGACTATCTCTCAAACAATTTCTTTCATCTACAAATCTATAAACATCCTGGTAGTAAAATGTAAATCTAAGTAGCAATGCCAGGGTCTATGGATGGGCATTATGTATGTTAGCTTTTAATGAAGCAAAAAAGACAACTTTCCTGCTATTTTACATATAAAAAGCATAGGAAAGCAAAAAATATTAATCTGTGCATGCACAGTTCATTGTCCTTATAGTAAATAGTATATTCTTTAATGCAAAAAGAAGCTACTTCCCCATCATCACTAAACGTTAAGATCTAGGAAGTAATAAGAGAAAAACAAAGCAAAACACCAAATGACATAATTTAAAAACTGCACACAAATGAAGATGAGGAAACGTCAAGCATGGCTGGCAATATGGAGTAAAGAAAACAGTAAATACTGCATACTGGAAAAAAATTAAATTAAATACTTTATTTATCAGTTTAGAGATACTCTTGAAGTGATGTTTTTTCATTGATGGTCTCTGCAGCTATTTCAGTCAAGAGACATTCTTCTCTGGTTAGATGCATACACAAATAAAGACCACTGTCACATTGTTCTGTAGGTAAATATGGCTGAAAATATTTTGTTTCATGTTTTTAAGTTCAACTAAGTGACTAACACAGGCTTGCCTGTTATGATTAACTTATGCTCTCCATATTAAAAAGATTTATGTAGCTTGAATATAAGCATCACAGTATACAAAGATCTGCCTTTTTTTTTTTTTTTTTGCTCCACATGCACATAATGCAAAGTGAAAAGAAAAAAATGCCTGTGCCTAGACGACTGACTACTATTTTCAGCAAATTCTGGACAACAGATTCTGAGATTCTGCTTTTTGCAATATATACAGAGGCACTCCTTGAAATTTTTGTCAAATGTATGTAAAAACAAAAATTAACATACCACAGACAATATCTGCAAATGAAGTCACATTAGCACTCATGAGTACAATGGGGTATAAAATTAATCAAACTTCTCATTTAGTAATAGGATAGCTTGTGTTAATGATGAAATAATAGGGGAAAGAGTACAAAGAAATGAAATATTATTTTTACACACATCCTTAAGTAATGATCTCTAAAACTAGTTTATTAACTAGATAAGCCCATGGATTTATGAAATTAGTGCCCATGTGTTGCAGTCTGTTCTGGATTTAAAGCACAGGAACACAATGTTCATACAAGTAAAAAAGAGCAATTAAGATCGTCTGCTACAGAAGAGGAAGTTCTTCACAACAGTGAGAGGGAAATTAGTAATCACCGCAAAAATAACAAACAGCACAGGTTGTTAATAAGTATGCACATAGCTTTGATCAATACCAAAGATATGGTATTAACATGTTCTAGTGTTAATACAGGATGAATGGATAAATGCAGATCAGTGGTATTACTTGATAACTGTAATAGCAGCTCCTTCCTGTATCAATCAAGTAACTGCATGCACAAAATTCTGTGTATGTAAATTATTTCAATTTTGTCTGGTAATTAAATCTATATAAATCAAGGTAGAATGCTTATTTTCTGATTACATTTAGTTTTTGGATTGTTCCTACATGCTTTTCTGTTCTTTCATATTGCAAAGTACTTTTGTCGTGATGTTTCAGATGTTTCAAATAATTATCTTAAGCTGTCAAAGATGGGTGTAATTGTTATGGATAAACCACAGAACAATATGGCTACTGAGCTGTTAAAGAAAGTTCTCAACTTTTGTGTCAGTGCTTCTTCAGTTGTGTACCAACATGCTAGCACACTAATGATTTCAGGGAGGAATGTTACAGCAGCAACCAGTGTAATGTGTCATAACCAAGGCCCAGGGGAGCAAATATGGTAAACATGTGTAACAATGCTACAAATAATCCCCACCTTATCAAAACGAGGTTGTCCACGTATCAAATACTGGTTTTTGCTGGACAAGTCCAGTGCTCTGAGAGCTGTGTGAAGGTAGTCAAGTTGTTGAGCTGCTACTGACAGGAGACCTGAGTAAAGATGTCACTTGTCACATGTTAAAGATAAGGCCTTTCATGTCATATGCTTTTACTAGTCCAATTTATGGAAACAGTTTAAAGATTAGATGACTATGAAAATAGAAGGCAAAGAGTCACATCTGTATACAAATGTTCAGAAGTGGGTGAGTGGGTAATGTGAGTTGATGGGTGAGTTGGTGGGTGAATGAGTGAAAGAAAGAATGAGGACTTTTTGCATGCATTTAGATACAGAAAGCTTTGCAGTGCCAAGTAAAACAGTTTAAAAAATCTAATCACACTGTCCATCATAAGAGAGGAGTATAACCTTTAGTAAGATGGTCAGCATCATCAAAAAGGGCCCAGCACCCAGACTGCACCATCCCAGTCATATACTGAAGTATCACTGGAAGAGTAATGCTATCGGAGCAGGTGAGAGTGAACATGCATCTCCCCAACATCTAACAAAAAAACAAACATTTATTTTAGATAAAATCAGTGTGCAGGTCTGTGAACCTCCAAGGAATGCACCTCTTAATTAGCAGACACAAGATACCTTCTCGTAGTTAGATTAAACCCTGGGAACATATGCACTTTTATGTGTGTTGTCATGTATAGCTTGGGGAGATGATGAATTTTCAAAACAGTGTTTATATTTGAAAACTACACTTACTTAGAAGTACATGTACAAGTCCTTCATGTTAACAACCACACTGAGCAACCACAAACACTATTTAATAGTACTTTTGCAATCAGTCATTCAGAGAAGTTCAAAACCTTGGCAAGGTGTTTGATGGTATCTGTTTTCCCCGTTCCTGAAGGTCCAATGAGCATGCAGCAGTGAAAGGATCTAAGCGACTGTGTGAGGGACAGGGTGGTTCGCTCTGTCAGTGGTGTGATCACCAGGCTTGGAGATGGTCCCAGGTATTCATAATCATAGAAGAATGTGTTGGTCAGCTGCTGCACATAGCATGGACTGAAGTCATAATCCGTGGAGACTGTAGTTTTCATACGGCTCAAGTGTGGCATTTCTTCTGTATAGACAGAATTAAAAAATTATTTAAAAACATATGGTAGTATGGAATTGGATGGGGCCCCACACATACACACAAATATCCTGACACATACACACACACATACACACACCCATCTCCCTTGTTACACATAAACAATATGAAATTATTACCATGGGTTTCTCGTTTCTGCATGCTGCCTTGCATCTTACGAGAAGGTTGAATTTTTGGAGAAGTGATTGTCTGTTTTCCTCCATCATTGACTGTTGTTTTGGCACGGAGCACATTGCGAATGTCCATACGGAACTTAAGAACTTTGAGCCAGTCAAAGTTTGATTCTACCACTGCCTGTTCCTTAAGAAGGTCTAACAAAAGAACCCCAGTTCATTCAATATTCAGCAAATTTGTACTTAAATATAAGCCCAACAGCAATATTAAGTTATGACAATAATTTTCATATTTACAGTATAAATCAACGCAAGTGATATATTTCTAACTATGCTTAAAAATGGTCCAAATATATATTATTAGTAATAAAACATGTTAAAGGTAATCCTGTGATCTTATGGTCATTGTGGAGTCAAGTTTTAGTAACCCCATTTTTGTTGAGGCTATCTTTTTTTGTAAGGGCAGTGTCCATCCCCTTTCCCTCACCACCTTACCTTCCACAACACTTTATAAGGAATCAAGTACCCATTTAACAGCAAGATCAACTGGGGGAAGCATGCTGTGCAGCTTGAGTATCGAACTGGCTAATGTGCAAGTCTTTGGGTTTGCATGCCATTGGATAACCACAAGGCTATCCTCTTCCCATAATGTTAACTGCTGTCAGCCCAGACTACATTTATC
This sequence comes from Marisa cornuarietis, assembly GCA_004794655.1. Classification (NCBI taxonomy): domain Eukaryota; kingdom Metazoa; phylum Mollusca; class Gastropoda; order Architaenioglossa; family Ampullariidae; genus Marisa; species Marisa cornuarietis. The sequence continues at coordinate 2,232,979 of SMMW01000013.1, read as the reverse complement.
ACAGGTTAATGTTTGATTACATGAAGAGAGCAGCTGTTTTATGACAAGATGTGTCAAAGGATGGATGAGAAAGGGAGACATCAAACAAGCTGTAATTTTCAGATAAAATATCCCACCTTTTGCATTAGGGATTAGGCACCAGAGATCAAACAGCTATAATGGAAAGATATCACAGTGTTATGCCTCTCACTGTGGGTGCTGCAAGCTAGGTACATTTTTGAAATATACTTTGAGAAACTGAAGTATTTCAATGAGCAGATGGCACAGACTCTGGTTCCCCAAATGACAAGTGATTTTACTTTAATCAAATGCTATGAGAAATGAATCTGATCAGATGGTGGCATAAACAGTTTTTCTTAGGGAGTATAACATATTAGATCACAAAGTAATCATTTTACAAATTGTATATCTGTATAATCTGTTCTTCATGTTGCTGTTTGTGGGATTTTAATTAATCAAAACCCATTTTAATTTTGCAATTTCAAGTCTGCAGGGTTAATTACAGGATATGCCTTGTCAGCTGCTGTTTCTACCTAGTTTTTCCCCCCTGACGACCAGTACCAGCAGACTAGAATACAATAATCGTTTGTCAGTTGGTACCAGTCAAGGGAATAAAGAATGAATGAAAAATGATTTCTAACTCACTGCACATTAGAAAAAAAGCATCTGTACACAGCTGTGCCCTACACTCTCTCATATTACAGTTCTAGTGCTAGAAATAATTGAGCATCTGACATCTGTCATTTTCTTTAGGGTGATGAGCATTAATAACAGCATGCAACAACTTACTGTCCATAACATCTCGATGGTGGATATTCTGGATTACAAGAGAACCGAGAAGGCAAGAAAGATGTTCTTGCATTTCATTGTCCAGGTCAGAATTCTTGTATGATTCATGCAAGACATCCACATACTGCTCGATCTTGGCTGACTGGTTGCATCTGCACATGTGAAAAATTACTACAATTAATAAGTTGATTGACTGTTTAATTGTCGCGTGTCTGACATTTTTTATTTTACACCAGCGATCTTTAAGTGCAAGAAAAGCGCTCGATCAGTACAGTGAAGCAGCGACGTTTGTCTTTAGATCCAGGACTATTTCAGTCCGAAAGAAAGCCTGAGTCATGACTTGTTACGTCACACGTCGTCTGCTGGAATGCTGAGTTCGCCGATGTATCTAGCAATGGGGGCTCTGTGCTCATGTCTGAGAAAGACGTTTGTGTTCCAGTGCTGATTCGATCGTGTGCGAGTGACCGCCGGGATTTTCACAAGCCGTGTGGGCTTCAGTGATTTACTTATTTTCTTCGACTATTTATTTTGACTTTCTTCCTCTGCTAATCGTCTTGCTCCTCTACACTGTCCTGTACTTGTCATCGCTCCTGTCATCGTTATCGTCGTTGCTGTTCTTCGTCTTCACCTTCTTCGCTACTTCTTCACCCCATATATACGCTCCTGTGTGCTGGGAGTCGCATCTATTCTAAGTACGTTTGTCAACTTTCTTCGCTTCATCTGTCCGTCGCCTTCGTCATCCTGTCCTTCATAGTGTGACGTGTGGTCAACGAGGCAGCTTGGACTGAGGACCATCAGAGAGTCCCTGTGTGCGCCAGAAAGAGTGGGGTGGCAGTCAGCGCGAGAGCGTCGCGCGAGGCCACTGAAGGCTAACGACACATCGCACCTAGCTTTTCGCAAAAAAGCACCTTTTCGCTTATTTACCTCTCGTTAATAAAGAATTGTCATTGTCATTGTCGTAAACGAAGTGTAAAGAAAGTGCAAACTTTTAGATCTAACGCTGGGTCTGAAGGATCCAAGGGCAAGAACTCTTAGCGCCCTAATAAGACAGTGACACGTTGAGTTAAGATCTTTGTCTTTTTGCCTCTTTTTTTTTTTCTTGGGTGTGGGGCATCTCTGTCTTCTTAATTGCGTGTGTGCATGTGTCTATGTATTTTCCTTTTGTGTGTGTGTGTGTGTGTGTGTGTGTGTTATTAAGAAAATTACCTACGGTAGGCACGAACTTATATCACTGAGGTTTAAGACTTCTGATCGCTCATTAGCGCTTTGCACCGTGCTTCGTACTTTGAACATTCATAGCCACTGTGACATTTCTCGAAAGAAAAAACGCCGCCCGTTCCGTGGCGGTCGTCGGCGACACCAGCATCGCCGTGATCAAAGTGAACCAGTTGACATAACCACCAGTAACACCAGCCGGAAACACGACCGACCAACTGGGTCAAATAACTTTACATCTCGGCGACCAAACCAACATGATCGCCTGAAATCAGTAGTCACCCAAGTTTCCCGCACACGACAACTGAACACTCGCCTCCATGTTGGGCTTTTCAACGCTCAGTCGGTATCGTCCGCACAACAGTCACTGAAGCGAGTTGAAATAGTAGAATTTGTGACAGACCGCCACCTTGATATTTTCATCATCACCGAGACGTGGCTTAAACAGCGAGGTGACGAGAGCGTGTGTGTCGATCTTACTCCAGTGGGCTACTGCCTGAAATCTTTCCCCCGCCCTACACGTGGTGGTGGTATTGCTATAATCTACAGATCATCACTTGCCAAGTACCTGTCTTTTACTACTGCCGTATCGTTCCCTCACACGTCTTTTGAATTTGTACAAGTCTCCTCTTCGGCTCCTCATTGCTCGATGCACCTGCTCTGCATCTACAGACCTCCTCCTAGTGCAAGGAACAAACTTACAGCCTCTACATTTTTCTCGGAATTCCATGATCTCTTGGATTATAGCAATACACTAATTGGACCCGCCATACTCCTCGGAGATGTGAATGTGCACTTCGACAACAGTGCTCACCCTGACACTGTCAAAATGTCTGAAATGCTGCACACCTTTCGTCTCGTACAGTCCGTGTCGCAGCCAACACACAAAAGAGATCACATCCTGGACTGGGTCATACATCGACCTGATGACCACTTAGTCCAGTCAGTTGATGTTTCCCACGATCTCTCATCTGACCACTGGTGTACTGATCGAACTTGATCACAAATGCCCATCATCGGCGCCAGTTTTTAGATCCACTCGCTCATTACGAAATGTTGATAGACTGGCATTCAAAGCACAGCTGCAGATGGAGCTCCTCCAACCACCCTCTGCCGAGCAACTTGACTGTGTTTTACGTCGAGTAGTTGATGACCACGCCCCTGTGTCTCGACGTCTGATGCGCCAGTCTAAATGTGCGCCTTGGCATTCACAGATCCGCGTTGAACTCCGTGACCTGAAGCGCACGCGCCGGCGAGCTGAACGTCTTTGCCGGAAGACTGGACTCGCCATCCACAAAGAAATTTACAATGCTGCAAAGCGAAGCGTGGCAAAATGCATTTATGAGGCTAAAACATCATACCTTCAGGGCCAAATAATTAATTGCACCTCCTCCAAAAAGCTTTTTGCCATTTGCAATAAAATGACTGGATCTAAGACAGCAACACCACTGCCTACTGCCTACTGCCTACCCTGCTTCACTGCTGCCGCAAGTTTTTAGTGATTATTTCACCAGCAAGATATCGGACATTCGATCATCATTAGACTCGGCGTCGGCGCTTGACAGCATCTCCTGTGATGTCCTCCCAGGATGTTCCATGACCAAGTTCCTACCAGTCTCTGAGACCGATGTAAAAGCGGTTATCCTAAAAGCTAAAGCAACAACCTGCGAGTTAGATCCGATGCCCACGAGCCTTCTGCTCGAGTGCCTAGATACTCTACTTCCTGCCATCACACATATTGTAAATGTCAGCCTGTCGTCAGGTGTTTTCCCATCTCTGTTCAAGAATGCGGTGGTGAGGCCACTTCTAAAGAAATCCACGCTTGATGTCAATGTGCTAAACAACTACCGCCCAGTCTCCAACTTGTCTTTTCTCTCTAAGATCATAGAGAAAATAGTTTTGACACAGCTCTGGGCCTATTTACAAGACCACCATCTTCTTCCACAAGCTCAGTCGGCATATAGACCTTTCCACAGCACTGAGACCACTCTTATTAAAGTAACAACAGACATATTATCTGCTCTTGACAGTGGTGATGTTTCTCCATTAACCCTACTGGACCTGTCTGCTGCATTTGACACTATAGACCACTCTCTGCTTCTTCACAGAGTCCACACCCTCTACGGGATTTCTGGACCTGCCCTCTCATGGTTCAACTCCTATCTCACTGATAGGACCCAGACTGTGGTAGTCGATGGTCAGACATCTCGCCCTGCTTCACTTTTCTGTGGCGTTCCCCAAGGCTCAGTACTTGGCCCAGTCCTGTTCATCCTGTATACTAAACCACTTTCATCTTGCATCCGGTCTCACCAGGTGTCTCATCAGTCCTATGCAGATGACACGCAGCTTTACTGTTCTATTCCACTGGCTGAGTCTCACTCTGCTATTAGCTCTCTAGAAGCTTGTATTAGTGATGTCAAGGGCTGGATGGTGAAAAACAAGCTTAAACTGAATGATGATAAAACGGAAGCCCTCTTGTGCCATAGAAGAAGACATCAACCTTCACTAGTCAGTCTGCCCAATCACATCAAGGTGGGCGACAGCAACATCACCTTCACGTCATCTGTTAGGAATCTGGGATTTATTGTCACCGCAGACATGACCCTTGATAAACATGTTACAGCTGTCTGTCAGTCTGCCTACTATGAGCTCCGTAAGATCAGTGCCATCCGTCACTTTCTCTCTACACGTGCCACCAACACTCTTGTCTGTGCGTTTGTTCTTTCACGACTTGACTACTGCAACTCCTTGCTGGCAGGCTGCCCCTCATCCCTCATTCAAAAACTCCAGAGAGTACAGAACTCCGCTGCACGTCTGGTACTTAGAGCAAGGAAACGGGACCATGTCACACCTCTCCTTCGTTTTCTACACTGGCTACCCGTCCGTTCTCGCATCCAGTACAAACTGTCTGTGCTGTGTTTTAATTTCTTTGCTGGCTCCTGTCCTGACTATTTCTCTGAACTTCTCATCCCTTACTCTCCGGCCAGACAACTCCGCTCTTCCTCTGACAACCGTACTCTGACTGTTCCTGTCACCAGAACAACAACATATGGTCACAGGACTTTTGGCTACTGTGCTGCAAAACAATGGAACTCTCTTCCTCTCCATATCCGCCACCTTCCTACAATTGAATCCTTCAAATCTGCACTGAAAACGCACCTCTTCCTTGAGCACTACTCCTAGTCCACAATGCTAGTCCTTACCCCCCCCCCCTTCCCTCTTGCTACTTTACCCATCACTATTTTTCTCTGTTCCTGTTACTTGATGCCTTTTGTTATCTGTTTTTGTCAGTACTGTCGTTTTCTTTCGTCCCCTGTGTTCTGTATCTACTTAGTCCACGTCTCTTCCCCGTTTTAAGCGCTAAGAGCATACTCTCTACGAGTGTGAATATGCGCTATAAAAATCTTCACTATTATTATTATTAAAGCTATTTTTGTAACGTTCTTTTTGCCTTTGTGATGGTTTGCGTTCATCAGGGGTTCGATAGGCACGTCGTGTCCTGCCTCTGGTAGAGTGATTGAGCGTTTGCGCTGACTGTGTGAGCAGCTGCGGGTGTGCACTCAACTACGCCAAAAGGTGGTAACGCGACGCTGTTTCCATTTACTGGAGGCAAGAATGACTTGGTAGTTTGTCATTGGACAAGTGCTTTAAGCAGATTAATTACATAACAGTAAAAGTATATAAATGTGGCAATCATATGCTTGATCTTTTTCTGAGAAACATATGTAAGCTTTACAAAAAGTGCAGCATCAAAGGAAGGCATGCACTCACCTAAGAAGTTTCATTTCTTCCTGATCTGTCTTCTCAAGTATGCGAGTCATGCTACGCTCCCACAGTATGCAGTCAGCAATCTGCACACACTGTGCAGGGAAGTGAAGCAGCCAGTGCTGGTACTGATGTCGGATCTTTGATGTTATCTCTGCCATTTCTGCTACCTGTGCTCCACTTGCTCTTGATAGTTCTTCTAGAATCAGGATAGGCTGGCGTGTTCCTGAAAAGGTTGTAAAAAGGGAGATTGTGTGTCATAAATCCAGGCTTAGGCACAGTTCCAGGTCTGGTTAGCCCAGAGTGGATGAGAAGCAGATAAGAAGGGGGTCCAGGATCCCCATCCCAGGACCCTATAGACATGCACCCCAAAAGGGCTGTCTTCCCAGGAAGGTGAACTCCTATGGCACAAATGCCCCACCTCTTCCCCAGCACATAGATAAGCAACTGAAGTGTAACAAGAGCAGCATCAGTTTCAGCCTTAGACAATCAATGGTAGACCACAAAGCACACCAAAGAACAAGTACTAACCACCCAAGTAAGCTGACAAATGGGCACTCTTCAGTCAGTGTCAGACTACTTTCACTGGCCATGACAATTTCAGTGTTTCGGTCAGAATATGGATTTGGATGTACATATAGCAAAGACTTCTATATAGAAGACTGGAAATTTGCTTAGTCAGCAATTAGCAAGTGATTGCCACAAAGATTAAACCTTTCTTATAGGTGCACTTTATAATCTCAAAAACAACCTACTTACATATAACTTTAGTTATTTACCCTCCTCTTAAAGATAGGTCTTATTTGAATGATTTTTAGAAATGATCAAGTTATTCTTGATGCGGATGGCCGAGTGGTTAGAGCGCTGGCTTCCGAACCGAGAGCGCGCTGGATCAATTCCCAATAAGCGTACCAAACTTCCCCCAGTCGACCCAGCTGACGGGAATGGGTACCTGACTCCATAGAGGGTTGGGGAAGGTAAGGCAGCGAGGGAGAGGAGATTGGCACCACCCTCATGTAAAAGCTGGCCCCGAGAAAAGTGGGATCTCTAACACCTCACTCCCCTACGACCTGAAAAGGTTATGGGATGACCTTTACCTTACCTTAAGTTATTCTAAATCACTTCAGAATATCTAGAAAACACAACAAGACCGATGGGAAGATCTATGAGATCCATGTAAATGATACAGGAAAGTCAACAAGCCCTAGCCTAGGCAAAAGCCTATATCTGCTTTTTTAGTTTTGAAGGGATCTGGCCTGTCCTAAGATTTCATGCATCAGCAGTGTGATATGTGACCTCACCTTCTTCCATGCACACCTGGACACATGCTTGCAGCAGGATGGTCATTGTGTTCTTCAGAATGGACTCCAGGTTGTAAAGCCAGGCACTAGCCTGTGAGTGGGGCTCCAGGCGTGTATACAGACTCACTTCCTCTCCACATGCTCCTTTCACACAAGCCACCTGCAGCTTGTCACCTGCATGTGGAAATTCAAGAAATATATTTCTTTAACGATGTCTGCTACCGTTTAGGTTGTCCAGATAAAGAAAATGTTTCAGTCACAAACATTTCCAGCAGTATAATGATCTCAGACATAACTGAGTGATCCTCTCATCATCTAATATCCTAAATAATCCCTAGTGCTAGTGCAGGTATGACAGACTGATATCTATTAACTTATTCTTCAAGAACTGTAACAAAATGGAGACATTAATAATTTAGTTGTCATCTCATTATTTTAGTAACATAAGGAACATCCCACTTTGCTGTAATGGACTTCCTTCAGTAAATTTGCAATACACTTACTGTTGAGTGCAAAGTCCAGGACTGAATTTAGACCTTCAAGATCTCGGGGAAGAACAAAGCTCATGTCGGTGACACCTGGGAAGCATTTGCGAACAAATGGCAATAAACTCTGAGGACTGCGTGAGACTCCAACCATATCAATAAGATCCCCATTTGACAGGAAATACAGACGTGGAAAATGTGCACGGTGCTTTTCAAGGTACTGCTCCAGGTCTTGTAGAATTTCCTCCTATAATTAGTACAATGCATATAGAGATTATAACCATTCCCTATGTCAGGTAAAAATATATATATACACAGCTGTAAAGACTGGAAAAGAAGTTCAAGGATACCAACAGGTAGCTGTTATCTCTATATATTGCTAGTATGAGCACTATCTGGAAATTGCCCTTGTGGATTAATTAAGTTGTATAATCTGTCTTGACATGACAAAAATGTATGATAGCTAGAAAAAAGACTGCATGTAGATATACTGATGAAATGGAAACAGGCATGCTCTCAATTGCTCTCATTTCTGTACACATGTGGGCACACACACACAAATACATGCACCAATGGATGCAATATGTTTATAAAACTATAAATCATTTCAGTTGTCCCATTCTTCAAATACTGTTCAACAAAAAAAAATCCAACATAAAGTTTCTCCCCACCTGCTGCTGTATGAGACTGAGAAACAGAGAACGCAAGTTATCTCCTTGTAAAAGGCGGTATCCTTTTTCACCTCTACGCCGGTTGACAACAGAAAGGACTTTTGAGTCATTGGACACCACACGCATCCAGTCCTGCAAAGTATTTCAAAATAAATACTTCAAAATATTTCAAAATAAAGCATGCTCAAACATTATGCAATTTTTTAATGCAGGTTATGTAGAAATATGTTGTGAATAATGGGTAGGATTTGGCATAGTTGTGCTGTGAACAATGCTAGTAATATCTTTTTATTAGTACTGTAGCCAGACTGATCCTTTTTTAACAAGGCTAACTACACACTGTGTCAGACCATTGGTTCGTCGCGTCTCTTTAAAGAACAGTACTCAATGTTTTCTTTCAGATCAAAATCAGATAGTTTAACCTTTAGTTTATATTTTATCTTCTAATCTAAAAGCTTCAAATTCTCAGCTGTAAGTGTTCAAGATCATTGGGTAGATTATTTTGTTTGGTTTTGTAATTCAAAGATTTACTTACCTTGAGTTTTGCATGAACTGCTTCAAATTTGAAGGCATGCTGGGATAACTTGCGATACAGCTTTGGCTGCTCAAATATCTTCAAAAGGTACAACCACTGAAATAAAAGTATAAGTATATTGTGTTTCACCAGTTATATATGCTTTACCCTTTGGCTAACAGGAATCTGCTAGTTAGATATTATAAACCAAGATTTTTCTTGTAGACATGACTGAATAGTTATTTGCCATTAAAATCAAAAATAAAAAAAATCTGATTGTCACACCTATCTGGAAATTTAGCATCCAAAAGTGATTGTAAATAATTGCTGCCCAATTCTCAGGCAAGTACCTTTTTCTGGCAGATGACCCACAGATCTGTGATTTCTTCTATCTCATATAGAGCACTACTCCATTCCTGAGCTTCAGTCTCAATATCGCCTATATATGGTGACTGCAACATTGTTTCTACACTGATGCGGCTGTCCTGCAGAGACAAAGTAAAAAGTGGAATAAAACTCAGTACTAAAACAGGACAGATGACCATGAACTGTTAGTTCCTTAAATACATCATACAGTGATTAAACCTTGACCTTTGATCTTCTTGTGCTTTACCTCCAGCTGGTACTTGAGCTCCTCAACTTCAATAAGGACATAAAGGTCGTCATTAGCAACATCAAGACCACGAGGAGCACCAGCAGCTGCAGCCACTCTTTCCTGACGGTAGCGTTCCATCTTGGTAGCCTTCTGTACTGACCCAGGTCGTTTAGCAGGATCTATGCCATCAATGGAAGAATGATAACCACAAATGATAGTTCCAACAGATGCATCCCATTTTTTTACAAAAAAAACAACAACAACCCAAACCTCATGCTGTTTTCTCCCCTGATTTGACTACATATATTGCTACATTTCATAAAGTATGTCACCCAACATAATGCATGAGTCATCTGTCTTCAGTGGCAAGACCCACTGTTCTTTGATAATATGATACTATAAAACCCATCATGGATTTCACAGTACTTGGTAATCAATGGCTATTTCTTAGTGATTAAAATGCCAATTCTTTACATTTTAAGGATTTCAATCTCAATGCAGGACAGACCTTTCAAAAACATGCTGTCTGGAATATGTTTTGCAATTTTGAAATTTTTATCCTGCCACAGGGATTTGATGCAAGCCATCAGTTGCTCCAAGTCATATTCTGCAATGGCTGAAAGGTAGACATTGTGCACCACCTCTGCATTCTCAGACAGGTTGTAGCTCATCAGCTCTGCCACTGTAAACTGTGTATTGCCCATGTATGGCTCATTCATGCCAAGGAAAATAGCGTGCCAGTGTCGGTCCTGTATGCAGAATAAAAACAAACTGCTCAGGACTTCCTCTGCCTGACTTTACTAACAGCACAATCCAAAACCTGCTACACAAAAAATAATCATACAGTGTCATACATTCATATATATGTTTTTAAGTATTTTACAAAGAAAAAAAGTAACTGGACAGAAATGGGGTCACAATAAGCACTATGAATGGAAGATGAGAGTAGCAAACAAGGCAAATACTACACAACCTTTAATGCATCATTTGCCAGCTTAAACAGCACAGGCAGATCTTTGTGGAAATCCTGCAGGCTGGAATACCAAGAGGTGAGGACTTTGTCACCCTCAGGAAGGTAAGGTCTGAGCTGGGCAGCAGCTGACAACCATTCTGTCACCCTCTCTAGAGCTTTCTTGATATTCATCTGCCAGAGAAAAAGATTGTCATAAAAACTATGTGAAAAGCCTCTTACTTCTGTCATCTTGTTTGCTGCATAAATAAAGATGCGACAGAGCTCCAAATATTTCACTCACCTTTCTGAACAACATTTGTTTCCAATCTTTGATGGTGTTTGAGGACACTTCAACATATTTCCAAAGTTCTTGCCGCACATCCATGCGTACTGTGATCTCGCTGAGGAACTTAAGGTTGTATGGATCACCTACAATAGCTTCCCTCCACTGGCTTGCTTCTTGCAGCTGCAGCTGTGTTCTAAAAAACTTCTCCCGCAGCTGTTGGAAAGAAAAAAACAACATACACACCGATACAGGGATAAAATCATTTAATTAAAAAGAGATATCCAACAACTTTTAATCTCCCTTCTCGCAAATATATCTTACTGCATAAATAAAAATATTCTGTTAGTTCTATCTACATAACTGGCATGAAAAGCAGTTATAATGGAATATAACAAATAAAAATAACACCCACCTCCTTCATGATCCTCAGCACAAGAAGTGGATTTTGGTTAGGATCCAGAAAACAGCCACTAGTTGCCTGTTCTGCTAGCAGCTTGGCCTCTTTTTCTAGTGTCTGAGGAGTAAAAGAAACATGCTGGAACAATCCACTTTCTAAACATAAAATAAAAATAGATCATGTCTGCATGATTTTTGCGGATATGTGTCTATATATATATATAATAGGCATTCACATACACATACATAAATATGTGTATGTGTGTGCATGCACACATGTTTGCACAGATATTTTGTAGTTTGTACATAAAAGTGTGTCGGGTGGTGGAGAGATACAGAAAAAGGACAAATGAGACAAAGCAGAGAAAGTGAGCAAAGACAGAAATCCATGAAGAAAATAGGGTAAGGGAAGAGCCAGGACAGAAGTCTGGACATGATATTCAAGTCAACTGAATCCAAATGAAGTTACCCTAAATCAAATATGAAATAAGGTAATGATTCCTGTTTTGCAGTAATTAGAAGCATACTACGTAGTCACTAATACATTCTTCTAAGCTTAATCAAAATTATTTTTTAGATGTACTTTATCACTTTTTCCCTTTAACACGTTGCTGTACATACCCTGCACACATTCAATAAAACATAGCTAGTTCAATGCGATGTGCTAATGCAATAAATGAGCTTGAATACTTGAAAGAGTAAACAGAAAAAGTGAACATAAACACTTGAAAAGAATAGGCAGGACAAATAGATTTTCATAGGCATCCTATTTATCTTTTAAACATTTTCCAGAAATATCCTAATTAATTTCACTTTAATATTAGCAAGCATTCCTATTTGTTTTTTCAAACAATTCAGATAATGTGTAAAGCCATAATAACTCCAGCATATAAACAAGAATGCATGACTGAACAAGTTTTTAGTTAGACTAGATATATATGAAGTTTTAGTACTTTAGGGGAAAAAATGTAACAGCAATCAAAACTATTATATTGATGTTTGAAAATTTTTCCAAAGAAGGAGTGTGATATCAGTGCAATCTATATCAGTTTTGCTGTCCTTATGTCTTTTTGTCTTTTGCCCAATTTTTTTCAAGGAAGCTGTGCAATGACGATCACAAACAAAATAATATCAGTATTAAGGTAAAAGAATAAAACAATTACTTCATGCAGCTAAGCAAATGCCTTGCTAATTAAGTGAAATAATGAACAGACTACATTAAAATCTAAAAACAGTATATACATAAAATACCTTTGATGTCTTTCTCTTGTCAAATTATCATGCTTATGTTAGTTGAGTATGAATTATTGAAACATTCTTTTTTTCTGTACATTGCTTTATATTTGGATCTGCCTTCAAGACGTTCTTAAAAAATCTTTAAAAACCACAAAAATAGTTTGATCAAACAAATGCTCCTTGCACAAACTTACTGATCATAAACACCACTCTAAAGAGGATTTTTTGTTAGAAAATGAAAAACATGCATGTGTGAAGAAACAAGACCCACAAAACAGGCAGTGAAGTGCTTCATGCCATAAAAAGGACTGTAAAATATTTAGTGCTACTCATTGCTATTGAGATAATTCATTGTAGTCTGCAACAATCACTGATCTAAATTAAATTAATAGATATATAGTAGTATGGAACATGGCACGCACGCGCGCACTCACACACACACCCGCACGCACACGCACAGAGGGAAAGGCAACAGGTACGGATTTGGCGGTGGGAGTCAGGGCTGACCTGAAGGAGAGCAAGAGGAGGTCGCCTAGTGACAAGAGGGGGTGTGCAGGGATGTTTTGGAGAAAAGTGGGATGTTGATCAGGGTCGGGACAAGGGATCACAGGCAGAACGCAAGGGGACAGCTAAGACTCATCGAAAGCACTAGTGTGTGAGGTGCATGATTTGGCTTAGCCAGAACCATAAACCCTCATTAGAGTAAAAGCACCTGAACCCATGATTGTTCTTGTGGTGAGACTATGGCAAGCATCCCCTGTCTACCTTGTTACAGATAGACCCTTTGATAGCCAAATAGCTCTTTCATTCATTTTTCCCTTGAGTGGAACTGGTCATGGTGGGGAGTACATGGATAGATGCAGCAGCTGACAAGGGCCGCCACACACCTGTCTTGGGTGATAGTGAGCAGGACAACCAGTACATTCCTTTATGTTCTTTGAAGCTACCTTGAAGGACAATCTTCAGCAAAGTGTTGTGTCAGGTCGCATGGCCAAACCAGACTGTACCAAGCTGCCACACTAGCTGGTATCTGTAAGGTGGTACTGTCTCAATACTGTAATTTTGTGATTTTTTAATAAACTGTCAACATAAGATACTTTTTTTCATTCTCTAGTTCTTTGATTTCAAAACTGAAGATGTATAGGTGCTAATCTGTTCATGCTCCATGCAGGTTTCGATGACACTACAAGAAGTAGGATGTAGCAGCATGACAGTTTCAGCAAATTCTGTTACAGTGTATATACAGGGTCTACCCAGTAGTTTTAGATCAGGATCACCATTAAGAGCTCTGAGTTTCTGTTGTGGTTTTTGGACTGAAAATGCTTGGGTAAATTGTAAAGAGTTAAAAGAACAGGAGATTTAAATGTAGACTGTATGCCCTAATGTGCAATGTACAATAAAATTAAGCCATTTCTACTGGTCTGAGAAGGAAATAAAATATAACTTAAAACATCATAAAAAGAATATTCAAATCTTTTCTGTCTGCTGCATTTAAATGATCAGTAACTGGGTGGACACAAGTAGTTCTTCTGCCTCTGGTCTGAGAAAACTTTAAACATCAACTTTCTGCTTCAAAGTGGACCACACTATCCATGTAGCTAATGAGCCTTGCTCTTAAGAGATGAATATATATGAGCAATAATGACTTCTGCTGCAAGGTGGAGAGGAAAAATGGGCTAATCATAAAAAAGAATTAAAAAAACAATTTTTAAGTTTAAGAAAGTGATGGCTCTGCTCCTTATTTACTGAAGACAATGATATAGTTGAATTGAAAACTAACTGAAGAAAACTAACGTGAAACACATGTCATTAAATACAACATCACCATTAGCAACACACATCATGATTTCCAGTTTGACACAGCAGTTGTGGTGCTATCACCTACACCTTCCTTATTTTACAGATACCCCATGAGAAACAACTGCAAGATGAAGTAGTAGCTTAAACTGGCTTCTAAAGAATGACAAAAATAGTGCAAATGGCAGTGTAATTTTAAATTCATATGAACATATATATTCATCATTCTGGCACTTCAGAGAAAAATGAGCAAAAATAAAAGGTTTTAAAAGTCATGAAAACAACAGAAATGAGATGAACAAGTGATGCATACAATATGTTGTCTCCAAACATTGCAGTGTTCTCTTTTAAGCAGTGTGACAGTCAAGAATAGTGTGTATGTGATATTTGATTATAGTAAATCACTTACTACATAACCATCTTACCAAGTCTCTTTTTGGTAATAAAAGAATTATATTTCCTGCTGTGGAGAACAGACAAAGCACAACTTTATGTAAAGCTTCCTCGAAAACGCATAATTTATAAACTTCATTCTTTATCAACTAATTGTGAGTCATTTTGTAAGATTAATCAATATGACTATATAAATCAGATTTGAGGCTCATGAAAAGAACTCAAGAAGGGCAACTAACTGAAACTGAATAGGATGTAAAGCCCATTAATTCAAACTATTTTAACAGAGAATGACTAATGAATATGGAAAGTGTCATTAAAAAGATCAAGCTGAGAGGGCTGAGACAGAGTGGAAAAAAAGCAAAAGGCACACAGTCCAAATAGTCATCAACAGGAATTGTTGACTTACCTCAAATGTCTCTTCCAGCTGCTGAGTCATAAGGGGCGTTTGGGTGTTGATAAATTCACCAGCATCCTGCATCTGCATCAGAAATGCTTCCCATGATGCCCAGACACTCTCTTCCACCTTCTCCTCTTCAGCAGTAAGCTGTCGGTAGCTCATGCGGATAACCTGTGTCAGGAGATATTTTGCTTCATTCTGCTGCTATTTCTCTGTAAGGAATCTAGTCAGCCATGTAAAAACTTTTTGCTATCTTCTTTATTCACCGTTCACCTCTCTTTGTAAAGAATTCGCATCTCATTCTGTACTGGAATGCTAACCATATAAAAACTTAAGATGTTGCTGTATTGGTGAAATTTGTTTTATTTTTTACTTTTACAAATTAATTAACGTAAGTTTAATTTTTTATTCTTGAAAAACTATGGATCACTCAAGCATGTTATTTATATTTCTGAGCTAGAGATCTGTATAATTTATTAAGCAGAATTAATAACTACCTTGAGATTTTCAAGTTTAAAAATTTATCTTGCATTAAGAAGATAGGGAAATCCAAGTATTTCACCACTTTTTTGACTATGTTACCTCATAAAGTGACTTGATGTACTCCACACGCTGTTGGAATTGTACTGTGCTTTTCTTGTACTGTGAATAATTTTTGGCAAACTGAGCAAATGACTCCACTGTCTCTTGCTTGTCCTTCATGTTCTGTGCACAGAAACATATCCTCTGCTGTCTCTGTATCATTGGCACATTTTACTAGAGTCCTGTCTTAAATTTATTTAAAAAGATGTTTAAATGTTGGAACAAAATATCCCTATTTCAAATGTGGCAACATCTCTTTCAAAAAGAAGCCTATTTTTAATCAATACCTTTATATATTAAAACACCAAATATTAACCTTTAGCACTATTTTCATCTCTTCACAGAAGGTGGCAGCAAGACTTCTGGCTTCATCAGCAACAAAGGCAATCAACTCTTGGTAGATTTGATTGAGACATGGCAGGAGCCCTTCATGAATTGCAGAACAGTCTACAAAGAACATGCCATTCTCAGAGATGAAACTTCTGTCAAAGTTGCGCACTTTCTCTGACCACTGGCGAATTTCTGTTAGCTTTTGCTGCAAGAAAACAGCCAATAATGCAGAAGGTATGTAGTCAACAGCTGCAGTAACTAATAAAAATTCAAAAAAGGAATTATTTTCTTTAACTTCCACGAGCAAATTATGACAATTTTATCTTATTATAATGGACACAAAAGAATACAACCTCTGAAAATATGTACAAAAATAGCATCTCAGATCAAGCAAAAGTACCAGCATGAAAATAGACAACTCAAATGTACTATACATTATATTTATATTTTAATAAGGATGAATGTTTCACACCTCTATGGTAAAAGCAACAGCTCCACGGAACTCCTTAACTGACTTTTCATTCCAGCTTCGGCAGAAAATATGAATTTCATTGAGCCAGTGGTTGAATTTGCAGTAAATATCAATCTCATCCAGAGCTGACTGCATTAGGTTTTGTTGGATTTTGAGAGCTGCTTGATATTCTTCACTTCAAACAAAGAACAAAAAAACACAAATGAAGTATTAATATACAGGCTAAAGCAGTATAGCTTGCTTGAAGAAACAGTTTGCACTGGCTCACAAAGCAGGAATGGGGAAACAAGCAGAAAGGCCAGCGTAGGTGATGACAGGCTGGTACAAACCTCGTCTTGGACATCCTTTTCTGGCATGCTCATATTGCCTCTGCACAAAGGATATAAAAAAGGCAAGTGCAACAGTATCATGGTATACGGGGGGGATAGGGGGGCGCCCAGTAGTGTAGAGGTCAGAACACTAACTTTGTCACCATTGCAGTCAAAGGCCCTGGATTCAAATATTGTCTTGGGCCATTCTCTGTATGTGACACCTGTTCACAGGGCCAGTCATCAGCGGTTTTCTCTTGGCATTCTGATTCCCTACCCCCTCCCACTCCCTTTTTAGTGTGAAATCACCCGATTAAAGACACCACTACAGCATGCATACAAATACTTTTTTATAGCCAGAGTGTCCTGTGTGGTATGCTGAATAAGAATTGGCTGAAAAGTTTTTGATTGTGTGCTTAGATTCATAGGAGGCAGTTCTCATTTTTATTTCCAAATCTTTGATCCTTTCTAAACTCATACAACTTTTTCTAACCTACAGGCTGCAATGGTGACATGGTAGAGGCTGGCTTAGATGCCAGCTGAAGGCCGATTGGTCAGCAGCATGGAAGGGACGGTAGTTAGCTAGGTAGTTAGCTAGGCAGAACCCATCAACATGACCAGTGCTGTCTTTTGATAGGGCTGGGCACATACAGCACAATTTCCAGTGGAAATAAAAAAGGAGGGAGAAGTATAGCAAGGGAAGTCAGGAGACAGCAAGTCGCAGCACTGCCACTGGAAACCTTTGCCACCTCAACCAGCAGTCCAGCAGTAACCAGGACCTACCTTCTGAGGATAAAAGTTTGTCATAAGTTTGCTTTGCTTGGCAGTGGTTACACTAGTAGCTGCAGATGACCAGCAAGCAGTTGCTAAAATAAACAACAACCTATGGCTATGGCTATGCATTAAGCATTATCTTTACAAAGAGTGCAGATGTGTATGCTGTGAGGTAGCTTACCAAAGTTACAGATACACGAAAACATAAGACTAACTTTTCCACTGTGCAAGACCTTTTGACTGAAGATGACTTCAATAGGTGTTTTTGCATGCTGAGTTCACAGGCACAAAAAGTGCATAAAATGTTAGTGGAAAGTACATTGAGCAGAGCTAGAGTATTTGTGAAAATATAAGAAATCCTTTTGCTTCAAAAATAAATACTTTTTGTCTATATTTCATTTTCTAAGCATGTTTTCTGACCATCCTTTGTATCTAACATACTCAACATAAATTGTTCTTTAATAACTCACTCCAGGGTCAGCTTGTCTTCCAAACTGGCTTGTGATAAGGGAACGTACTGGCCCAGGAATCCCTCACCTTCTATTGCAAGCCTCTTGTTGCTTAGTGCAGGCAGTACAAGGTCAGGAGTTGCAATCCCAAGGTCATCTTCCAATTTGGAAGGTGTATCTGCAATATGTTGAAAGCCATGATGAATTTCAGATGCAGTGCAACCCAGGCTTTCACTAGAATGCCAAGACCACTAAATGAATGCTGCACAAAATTGAAGCCATGTGAACAAGGAAGTAAAAATAAGTCAAAAATAAGCAACTTAAGATTTACAAGAAAGGCAAAATTAAGACAATATTAAAATATCAAAGATAGTGATATTTTTGTAACACCCATGACAAATTAGTATATTTGTCATGTGTATTTACACATGTTTTATTGTTGTATTATTTGTTTTATTTGTGTATTTTAATATAGTACTAATTTTTTGTGTATAGTAGAGTAAGTTTGGTGTGAGTCGATCATGTTATCGCGTGGTGTAGGAATACGTGAGATCTCGGCTGCGAGATGTTGTGAGTATTTATAGGGCCAAAGAGTCTGTGTTGGGGTCTTTTGTTGAGTAAGGCGAATTGAGGTGGGATCGAGGGCTAGAGGCCCGAGGGGGCCCTGAGCCCTACTTCGTTGTCCTAAATGAGGTAAGTAGAGAATAATCTTGTTTTTAGATTATTGAGATCACAGTCTAAGAGAATGTCGTATTTTGTATGATTTTTTATTTGTTATGTGTAGGATGATTTCAGATTCCCAAATCACATTTTTCTTTGTGTAGTGTTGAGTACAGGAAATGAGATATGGCATGAGATACCCTTGCACGTAAAGTGGGGAAGGAAGAAGTTTATGTACGAGATTTTGTCATGTATGATTTAGGTGTATGAGATTTTGAATAATATGTTTGGGGAATTCTTTGTGAATTTGATGTTTGGTTTTCATTAATCATGACGTGCTACAAGTTTATGTTTTTGTTTTGCTTTCGGGGCAACCATTTTTCGTCTCTGTTTCTGTGTTCTTGCTGTTGTTTCTCGGGCTGATGTTGTGATTTTGTAATGAAGAAAAGAGAAAAAGGATCACGTCATTTTTCTCCTGATCATTTTCTGTGTGCTGACATGACTGCAAGTGTCTTTCCCCCCACCAAAAACACTCACCGATTAAGCCCGGTTTACATTTTTAACATTCAAAATAATGGAAACTATCAACAGCTTCGAAAAAGATTAATAAATGTTCCCTGGTTTAGGAAACACAGAAAAGCTATTTCAAAATCAACAACAGGTAGCATGTTCTCTTACCAGCATGAGGAAGATGAGGTACGGATAAGCTGGCAGTCTGAACCCAGGATTCTTGTTCTACCATACTGTTTTCAACAAGGCCTTCTCCACTCTGGGACTCTTGCTCAGACATGGTAATTCCTGTCATACTATCATGTTTATACAAGCTGACCTGGAGTGTTGAAACACTTTTCACATCCCTCTGTGTCTGACTTGAAGACGTTCTGAAAGAAAAAGAAGTGTATTCTTCTCAGTCACTGAATGATGCATTTCCTCAGCTTTCTTTGTTAATGCAGCTGGAAATGTAATAGGGGATGGGGGTAATATTTCAGTCTCCTACTTGGCCCAAAGAATCAAACACGTTTGGTGGGTCCCTGTATCCCTATTCATTGCCTATTGACAGAAATGGTGAGGAAAACAGTTTTCCACTCATTCTAATGCTCCACGTCTCCAGAAAACTCTTCACTTAGCTTTTGATCTCATCTGTGAGGCAGAACTTTCCATATGCTCTAAATCAGTGTCCTTCTCTTTTGAACTCTGATCTTATCCCAAAATGACTTCTATCCCCTTCCTCTTCACTATGTGGTCAAAGTTTCGAGGCAGGCACAGATCTGAGTGCACCGGCTTGGGGGCAGCATTGCCTAGGAAAAAACCCAGGCAGGTAGACCTCCCCGCCACACTCTAGTGACCATCCAATAGCAACACAAAGCATAATTATCTGTTATTTCATTTAAACACTACATTGCTACAATAGACCACTAAATACATGCATGTGTGTGTGCACGTGCATGTATGCATCTGTAGAACTTACCTATTATAGAGACATCTACAAAAAACAGTTTAACATTTGAAGCCCATGGAAACTGATGTATAAACTACACAGAATCTGGGAAAGAGACACCCACATAAATGATCTGCCATCTGATCTGGCTATCAATGCTCATATTCATACATATCTAAGCACATAATGTAAATCAAAATTGGCCAACTGACTTAGGATCCTGCAGTATGTGGAGACTACTGGAATCAATATCTGCAAACTCTTTGTCCTGCTGGGAACCATCTATAGGAATGGCACAGCTATACAACACTGCTGGAATGCCATTTAGTGTGTTGCTGAGAACTTTCTGGAATCTCTCTTTGCTTGGAGATAGGCACAGCACATCTAAAAGAAAGACTTTGTTCATTAACAATCTGAAATAATATGGATCCCGAGTACTAATTTTAAAAAAGGGAAAAGAACAAAATAAAACAAAGAATTGTATGCAAATGAACTACGATGTTAATATGCGTTCTCAGTATGCTTTACCTCACAAGTGTGTATTCCATGTGCATTTCCTTTATGCCAGGCGGCAAATCGTTTGCATCTACTTTCAGCACCTAAATATCTACAGATACTGTTCATTCTATCGGCACTTTCATCTATGAAAAAGAAATAAGTTTCATGCAAACACCCCCAGAAATCTTCAAGAAAGTCTACCAAACACTTTGAACAACAAAATTCAATTTTGACCTTGTTTGTTGAAGACCAGATTTGCCTTGAAAAAGCCATCCCTTTGAGCCTCAGCACCAATGGCCAGCACATCCTTCACAAAACTTATCACTTGAGATTTAGTTATTTGAAACAGGTGCTCCACAACCATCTGGTCAACCAGCTTCACAAAATTTCCAAGACGCCTAATGAAAAAAAAAGACCCCATATCACACACACACACACACACACATACGCATATGAAGCCACACCAAAATGACCTATGTGTATTTTAACATATTTAGAATCAGAAAATGTTTAAAACATCATACCCAGACTCACTCTTGGCCTTTTGCAAATTTTTTTGTCTTTCTTCCTTCTTCATCTTTTGAAGGTGAAGGGAATCTTTAGAACTGCAAAAGAAACAAATTTTATCTAAAATTTAACATATTATTTGGCTTCCAATATAAGCAAATAACTGCAAATGGGGTTTATTAAAACTCACTTAATGAAGTCTAGGTGGAAGCTGTAATAATAATACACTTTAACTGGACAGCTGGGGGAAATTCACTGCAAAAAATGTTTATATATTGTTGGATTATGCCCCTTGAGGTATTATTGAATGGCAATCACTGAAAAAAAATGGTGGAATTATGATCTGCGTCTGATGGGATCTTTTGTTGAGCATCTATATATAATATTTTTGATTTTAATGTGATGGACTAAAATCAATTTTAAAAAAAACCAAGGTAATTTCAAACTCACAAGTAGGTCTTCTTTCTCACTTGTTCTTCACAGTATTTCATTTTTCGGAATGACTCTTCTGCAACTGTATCCTCTACCATCTTGCAATACCTGTTGATAAGATCACATTGAAACAAATGTAGGCTAGCCAGTAGTTAGTCTCTTCGGCTGAGTGAATTTGAACATGCTCAACAGCCATAAAGTAAAAACAAAAACAATTGTTGAGTTGACAACTTGACATTTAGATTGACCATCTAAATTTCATCTGAATTCAACAAAACATGTTTATTTATAAATAACTTACTTGAAGAATTTTTCAAGGATGTGCTCTGCCTGCATGTTTTTGTAGTTTATGTTGTTCTCATATTCTGCGAGCTGGTAAGTTTTACTGCAAACATCATATTTATGTTTGACACAATATAATCATTTGCTTAGTCCTTTATTTATATTTCCATAAAAGGTTATGTGAATATATATTGACATAACATATTAACAGACTTGTACACGGTACACAGCTGAAGAGTAGCAGTATATACAAAGTCATCTCGATCATGTGGTATGACCAAAGAAATAATGATTCATTTCTCAGTTTAGATTCAACCCCCAAATACCACTTCTTGCTTTAGAACTTTTAAAGATAGGTACCCCCAAATACCACTTCTTGCTTTAGAACTTTTAAAGATAGGTATAAGCAAACCACTCAGTTATTACTTACTCTGTCTCAAATGGCAGAAATTGCATGGTCATAAGCTCCTTCAGCAACCTTCAAGTAAGAAGAAATGAGTAGATGAAAGTTACAGCACAATACAGTTAGACAAAAAACTCAACTCAATGCTAGGGATTCTTTGAAGGTTACTTTCCCCACTACTTTACTGAATTCTTGTCTGTCCACACCCCTGCCCAAAAGCTTCACTCCTCATAAGACTCATGCATTCTTTTCCTCCCTCCCAAAAAGACAGTCACATATAGACAAGAGATGTTCTCCGTCTGTGCTGCTAAGCAGTGGAACTCTCTTCATTACCACATTCGTCACTCTGACTCAAAGGCTATATTCAAACGCTCTCTGAAAACATATTTTTTCACAAAGCACTTTCACTGAATTACTATTCTTAAGTCCCTTGCAAGACTGTCTGTTATGCTAACCATCATGTAATGACTCCATTTCATGCTGTTTACAGTACCTCTATCCCTTCCTACCTTCATCCATTGCTTTACATTCTACTCTTGTACCTCATCTTTATGTTGTTCAGTGTGGCTATACCTATCTCTCCATCTGCTGTCTGTTATCTTACATTTATCATTATTGGTCTGGACAGACTATCTTGGTTGTGATGGTGCGCGTTATAAGTTCAAATCATTATAAGATGCATGCAGGGGAAGGATTATCATCACTTATAAGCAACATTTGCAGAAAAAAATTGTCTTTAAACCTGACGAATGCTTGTGATGTTTGAAAAGAATGAAAGAAGAGATGCCAGAAATTCCTTTCTTCTTTGTACTGTACCAGATGACATGACTATAAGGAGGTATCACCCTCCAGCTACCCAAATCCAGCTGTGCAAACTTGCAAGGCAATAAACAGGTGCTTCACAAGCACTAGAACTCTGCTCAGCCCCCACCCCAACCCCTACCTGTCCCGCTAGTGAGCACTCTTCACCAGTTTTTTGTCCGGCTGTGACCAAGGTTGGTCGCGGTGGTTAGCTACCCTTCTTGTGAAGTTTTATGAGTGCTGTGCCTTCTGTCATGGATAGACCGCGTTCTGTTTGTGGTTCGGCGGTCTCCTGCTAATTCTCATGGGAAGTGCCTTGACTACCTGCTATTTTCAGCTAACCGACCGTGTGATGTTTGCCGAGCGTGGTCGGAGGATCGTTGGGAGTAGGTTATTCGCGACGAGCCGCGGCTTCAAAGGAAACGGCCGTGTTTGGCTAAGTCTAAAGTATATCGATTAGAGAAAGGAAAGACAAAGAAGGTAAGATTAGACAGCCAGAGGTGCCCTGCGCTTCACAAGTCTGTGGCGTTTCACCCCGACAGAGTGCAGAGCGGGCTGTGTCGGAGCTTACTCTTGAAACCTTGTCTGCCCTCCCCCCTCCTTCTCCCGGTTTGACTAGGACGAATAGTAAGAAGGCAAGGGTGTCAGGACCGGCGTTAACAGGGGTTCCCCTGTCCAGGGGGCGGGTCAGTCGGTCAGCTGGACTCCTTGGGTTGGTGCTCATACAGGGGATACCTTTTTTGTTTCCCTTTCCTTATATGCCCTTTCCGGTCTCTCAGCCGTCCGGGGGGCCCCCGCCTCTCCCGGTTGCGTCAGGTAATGTGTGTCAGTCGGAGCAGCCTGAGTCAGAGGCCCCTTCTGAGTTATCACAGGAGGGAGGGGATAGAGATGTAAGCTTCAGGTCGAGTCCCTCGGACCTGGAGGACAGGGAGGAGTCGGAAGTAGAGAACAGTAATGTACAATTGAATTTGCAGAAGGCGGTTAACATCATTTATAGAACCTTGCCGGCGGACAGATGCCCGCATTTTCTTGGAGACCTTTCAGACCACAGATCCATGGGTCTTTTTAGTCATCAGCGAGGGGCTGAGACTGACTTTTCGAGACGGACCGCCTTGTTCTCTGTCGCCAATGTGGACGCCAGTGCCAACAGAAAGATGGAAGGCGTGGTCACTGCGAAGCAAGATCGAGACCCTGCTGAGGAAGAAGGCCATTCAGGAAGTGGCAGGAAGGGACCTGCCAGCCTTCTACTCCATCCTGTTCTTAGTGCCAAAAGCCACGAAGAAACTGGAGACCGATCCTGGACCTCAGCAGGCTCAAGAACCTTCCTCTTCCCTCCTCGATGTGCCATGGAGACCGCCAGACCAGTGAGAGCGGCAGTAGCAGTCGGCGATTTCGCAGTAAGTATAGAGCTAAAAGATGCTTATCTCCATGTTCCTATGCATCGATCAGCGTACCGCTACCTGCGTTTCGCCTTCGAGGGCAGAGTGTACCAGTTTGTGGTGATGCCGTTCGGCCTGTGTCTGGCGCCTTGGGCTTTCACGAGGATTATGGAGGCTGTTGGGGAGGCTGCGCATGACGCCCATTCAGATGGCACTATTGGCACACTGGAGACCAGCCACGGGTCGACTCGGATCAGATCCCATTGGGAAGAGAGGTCAAATGTCACCTATCAGCTTGAACAGACAACAGTTGGCTAGACAAGGAGATACCCCTCAGAGACCCTCCCCCGGAGTTTTCTTTATGTACAGATGCCTGGGGGCCCTATCTGCTGCCGGGCTTCGATCTGCGGCAGGGTCTATGGTCGGTGGAAGAACAGACGTTACACATAAATGTAATAGACCTGCTGGCAAATTGGGGAGTGCCGTACAAAGAAGAGTTGTTATGATACTGTCTGACAACTCAGCAGCAGTCTCTTACTTAAGGCGTCAATTAAAGGGGGCACGCTGTCACCCAAACTGTGCCTGCTAGTCTGGAGAATGGTGCCTAGACCAGGAGATTTCACTGAGGGCTTCCCACATTCTGGGGAGACTCATTGTGATAGCAGACACACAGAGCAGGAAGGGTCAGGTACTTCACTCAGAATAGTCTCTGCATCCGGGCACCTTTCAGCAGATGTGTCAGACCTTTTGACTCATGGTGGACCTGTTCGCTACCAGTTGGAACAACAAGGTGCTGGCATTTGTGTCTCCAGTGCCAGATCCTTGGTCCTGGTCAGTGGACGCTATGTCACTCGATTTAGACAGTCTTCTGGTTTATGCCTCCCCCCCCCCGTCAGTTCTTCTTCCCAAGGTGTTAGCAAAGATCCGGGGGACCAATGTCATGGTCCTTCTGGTGGGACCCCTGAACTGGTGCAGGTCTTGGAGTTCGGAGTTGGCCGATCTGTCCATGGTCACACCGAGGAAACTTTCTGCTCGCCAGTTGCCCTGAACCTTCACGCCTGGGTGTTATCAGGCCCTCCATCTGAGGCAAAGACTTCTCTAGTGAGGCAGTGGTGCGCAAGGTATACGAGGCTAAGTGGAGAGTTTTTCAGAGGTGGAGGAGAGACCAAAAACTCAAGCTGACTGATATGTCACCGTGAGGGTTGCAGATTTCCTCCTTTGGGTGTTCCACTCTAGATGTCTGACAACCATCACCATCAAGGGCTATAGAGCTTGCTTTCTGACACTTTCAGACATCTAGGTCTGTGGGATGCGGGGTCAAACAGAGACATTTCTGCCTTACTGGCTAACCTCTTTCTAACCAGGCCGGTGACCTGCTCTATTTTTCCCGCATGGAACCTGGGTTGGGTCCTGACGTTTCTAAACTCTGAGGTCTTTGAACCTTTGACTAGGGTATCCTTCAAGCTGCTTACTTGGAAGACCTCTTTTTCAGGGACCACAGGAAGTTGTCATTCAGTCTCTCCCTAGAAGGGGGATAGGGACGTGGCTAGACTCCAGGACCCAGTTAGAGTGCTAAGGATCTATATTAAGAGATCTGCACCTTTCAGGAAAGGTTGGTCCAGATTGTTTTTACCGTTGAGGCAAGGCAAAACAGTTATTTTGGCCCAGACAATGGCAGCCTGGATAAAAGGGGTTATCAAAGCAGCCTATATAGCACTTTCCCCTTCAGCAGCCACACTGGTGCTGGCTAGGGCTCGTGAGGTTAGAGCAGTAGCAGCTAACCTAGCCTTCTCCAGTAATGTAGCATTATCTGCTACTATCAAAATGATTGGATGGAGGTCAAAGTCTACCTTTTGTAGATTCTACCTTAAAGCCACATGTGGACTTCTTACATGCTATTGGTAACATCATGGCGGCTCAGCACGTGCCAGGTGGTTTGGCCTGCTCAGCCGCGTACGATAAACCTGAGCTGACACTTGTGGCAGCCTCCCAGCTTACAGCCTGGCTGAATTTGGGGAAGGTAAAAAATTTTTGTATTGTGTTTTAAGGAACTGGCTGGAAGAGGAACACTCCCTCCTCCTTTTATTTAGTCTCCTTATAGTCATGTCATCTGGTACAGTACGAAGAAGAAATACCATTTTTGGTAGTAAAATGTCTTTCTTCGAGTACTTACCAGATGATATGACAGCTAGCTCCCTCCTGCCTCCCCGCAGTGGGGTCAGACTCAGTCCAGGCAAAAACTGGAGAAAAGTGCTCACCAGCAGGGCAGGTAGGGGTGGGGGTGGGGGCTAAGCAGCGTCCTGGAGCTTGTGAGGCACCTGTTTCTTGCCTTGCAAGTTTGCACAGATGGATTTGGGTAGCTGGAGGGTGATATATCCTTATAGTTATGTCATCTGGTAAGTACTCGAAGAAAGAAATTTTATTACCAAAACTTTTTTTTTACCCCAAAAAAAGAGAAAACAACTAGAGATAAAAAAAATCATCAAAAGCATTTTGAATGTAATCACAGTGTTGTGAAACAGATGGAAGTTTGTCAGGAAAGCTATCAGTTTTCCTCACAACTATAGGTTGCTTCAATAAACCTTATAGTAAAACCTGGAATGTGTAGGTCACCTGACCAGTGAATACCTTCCATCTTGAGACACTTTTACTCCATATGGATTGGTTTTCAACACAAAATGACCTCTGTCTAGCAAACACATGCTAAATGCAGACATGAGATTTTGGGGACAAAACTCATTCCACCATCTGTAATGAATGGAACATTACCTGCTACACCCAAAATAAAAATCACAAATAGTGTTGCATTTGATTTTTTTGTTAAAACTCTTCCTCTGGATATAGGGGTATTTCAGTTTCATTCTGCTCACCCATCAGCTAAGATGCTGAACTACAAAATCAACATTGCAAACATACCTTGAGACCTGCTGAAGAGCTGCACCAAATGCAGGAATATTTGCAAGCAAACTGCTAGCCACTATTTTCCGCCGTCTTTCATAGTCCTGGTATAGCTTGTTTTTGAACCACCTGTGAGGGTAAAAACCAATTTAATCATATGGGTCTAAACTGATATTTGAATATAACACTGCGTAAGTCTACTTACCACCAAATTCACAAAATATAATGGTGATTCCTGAAAGAAAAATTAGAAAAATCTATGATGACCTGTAAAACATCTTCCTGATGAGAAAGTTCTTGAAGAAAGGGATTGCTGACACAGCTTTCCACAAGACAGCCTCACGCTGCCATTCTGCTAAGGTCATGCTCTCTGAAGGTTGGTCAGGGTACACGTGCAGCACTCCAAATGATGAAAACACATAATGCTCTGGGTTTACCTTAAAAAGGAAATAGTATTAGCATAAGAAACACGAACAAACTGATGAAATTAAATATTTCAATGAAATAGTATCATACATAGTGTTCAGCAACCATATACATAAATAACAAGCACAGGAACAGGATTATCACTGTACAGATTTTGATTCATGAACAAATCTTGACGTCAATCAAAATTTGATAGTTCCAAAATGTTTCATTGATAAAGGATCTTCTAAAACTTGAACAGGAAAGTGATAAATAACTTGTAAAGCCTCTCTCTCTATGGTAGAGATTCTGGACACTGAGCTTGCGACAGTTTTCTACCTTGGCTTTGGGGACCGAAATAAGGTCATACGGTGCAAAATGTCGTGAAGGCGACAGGTTGAAAAATAAAGACTTGATTTTGCCAATATGGTTGCAGCCTGCAAAGAACAGCACAGCCTCTCGCCCATTCATGACAGGGACATCCTCCTGCATAAATGTATAACACTGACCAGAATTAGTTTCTAAAGTACATTTCCATCGTGAACATTAACATTAAAAACTGTAGAACTGTAGAATAATGATACAAAAGATAAAATAAAGAATTATACTCTCTTATTACACTGTTAATTTTGGTTGTACCTTTTGCAGCTGACTCTGATTAACAACAAAAATAATTCATTTTATTTTACCTTTGAATCTTTTCTGGGACTTGGTCTAGGTCTTCTGGGTGAAGGTATTGACAAAGGTGGTGATGAATTGTAATTGAAATCTAATGGATCTTTGCCATGACTCTTTGGCTGTAAAATATAAAAGCTTTCCACTCAATTTACATATAATTGGTAATTTTAGAGTGTGGTAACATTAGATTCATAAAGGTTTAATGTAAAAAAAAACATAAAAAAACAACTGACAGTTGATTGAAAAAAAATCCTGTTAACTTACATCTGTTCTACATTGTAATTCAAAAGATTGTTAAACCACCCACAGAATTTCAAATTTGTGTTATTTACAAATATAACTGGACATTTTGTGAAGATCATAACTTAATCATAGCCATAGGGTTTTGAAACTGCTGTGGGTGATGTCTGTATCTAACAACAGCACTGTTTGCATGGCTAGGGTGCACCTAGTGAAAGGTTTGGGTGTGGCACCTTTATCCTTAGTATGAACCCCTCCACGCCCTCTGGACCAAAAGAGCTTGCCAGACAGTCCTGCTGACCAACTGGACATGCATAAGTCAGTCTCTGCCACAATAATTTGTCTTGCTGTGCATACCAGCTTTAAAGGTGTCATTTTGAGATTCATGGAAATGCAGCATATGCTTTACTTATAGTTTTATCTTTTAACAAATAAACCTTCACATTTCTACCCATTAAAACTAATTATAAAAACACTTTTTAATTAAACAAAAGAAGAATTGACACTACTTAAAAGAAAATTGTTTGAAAAAATATCAATAACATAAATGTTGCCAGTCAATGTGAAAATTACTTCTTCTGGTATGTTGGTATTAAGGGCCAAAGCTGTAGTGCCCAGAGCCTGATTCCAGATTGACTCTCCTGAAAAAAAAGTTAAATATACAGAGCCATTCTCTTATGAGCCTACAAGAACCCTCTGCTTATTAGTCTCCCACATACCCGTTTCAAATTTGAGCGATCTATAAATTACAAGCACAATCTACTTATACGTATTCAACGTGCCTCGCTACATATTAGAATGTCTCCCGCCTTATGCTTGTAACTCTCAAACAAGCACAACATTGCAAACTGTGTACATGCTTTATTACAGCATTCACTCAGATTTTTGGTAATAGCATTCTGTGATGCAACAGTAGAGAACTTTTCATAAAGACAACAAAGATAACGCATGAATAGATTTGTCTCCAACACACACAGCTGTTCTCTTGATGTACCACATGTTTACAGCTGGATTAACTTGCCATAATACAGCAAAAAAGATTTGCCTTAAACTTCAATTCAGAACCGGATAAATAATACTTGGCTTCACCTCTGTGGTCAGGACTAATTATCAACAAAAACATCACAAATTTTGATGTACTTTATGGCATATCTCTGGCAGTTGTTTGTGTGGGTAAAAATATTTTCACTTACTTGCTGCTGTTTCAAAGGCAACATTTCCCAGAGATAGTCGGATGTCACCAAAAGTAAGTTTTTTGGCAGCCAGAAGCTTCTCATCACTCTGAAATCAAACATAGGTCATTGCCAGATAAATGAATTACTTCCAGAATGTTCTGTAATATACAAAGAACATTTAAAACCTCTGCAAAAGAGGCCTGTTTCCAGAAAAAGAAAATCCACTACCCTCCTCACTTCACAGTTTATTAGCATGATATATTTTCATTTCAGTAGATAAAGACCATGACAACACAGGAAATATGTTGCACAAAGCTAAAGGTAGTAAGGCAGGTGACAATAGGATAACTTGTTATCAAAGAAGATGTGTAACCTGACATCTAATGGACAGACATTTGCTCTGTGTGTTTTTCCCAAGCAAAACATTTCACAGTTCAAGTATAGAATATAAGCGTAGAAAAAGAAAAACAAAATATTAATAAACTTTATTATAATGTGATGTACTCTTCATGACATGCATGTTTTAATCCTGTATCTTAGGTGTCAGTGGACAGACACTGTTTATTCCCAGATGGCGTCACTGTAAACATCAAGTCAACAGAAGTCCCCGTTTTTTTTCTCTCCCTCAATATTTGCATATAGAATGCTCGCTATTCAAACTTTCTAGGATTTTCCATGTCTAACCTACATACCCAAGTCTATGCATCACAAGCAGAATTTGATCTGGGTTTCTGGGGTGTCTTGTTTCTGGCTGGGTAGGATTGGACAGAGCACCAACATATGCACACAGACATGTATACATGTACACATGCACATATGCACTCAGTGTGCGTTTGTGGCTGCATGACCCTGTGCAGTGTCGTTGACTGCCTGTAAACTGCGTGACTTTGGCAGCAGAAACTTGGTAGCTGCTAGGGTCATTTTATGTGACCCTTCTTTTTTGCTGACCAGCCAAGCAAGGCCCATTACTGTTTGAGGCCAAGTTACTCCATTCACAGGGTGTGCACCTAGAGGGGTGGGTGGGAACTGCATGACAGCAGGATATAACATCCATGACTAGCAAGTGTAATTTGTCATTGAAAGAAAAAGAGTAATGACTTGCTTTGATAATAAAATCAACTCTACCTACAAACTCTGTGTTCTTGTGTCATTAATTCATCCCTGAAGTAACCGCATAGGGGAAAAAAGTCATATTAGAGAATACCATCACAAATGGTGATTCATCCTTCTTCAGGAAATTTGTTTAACTGCTATTAATCATCTCTTCAGAATATTAATGATAAAGGTTAAAAAGTTATCTGCACTCATTTCATTTTTAAGTGTTTTTTTTTCTTTCATTGCTGGCACAGAATATGCTATCAGTTATGACATAAGCTATAAAGACATTTGGTTCAAATGTGTATAAATCATTTTAACATGCTGAGCACGAATAAATCATCCAAACTCTTAGTTATATGCTAAATTTCAATAAAAAGACTTCAGGATAAAAAAATAGTTACAGGAATGTGGAGAGAATATGGATTAGAACCATCAGGCAGCAACAGACGTCTATGTCTGCTTCGAATTGGCTGCACTGTTGACAAAGAGACCACGGGTACTGATGATGACACAACCGGGTATGTAAGTCCTGGTAATGCACAATAGTCTTTCAAGGGGTTGGCACCCTGCCTCTTCAGTCTCTCCATCTCCTACCAGACACAAAAGGTAGTTACATCACTACGCTAGCATTTTAAATGCTTGGAGGATGCAGAGAAAGCATTTCTCATTTCAATTAAAGACAACTATCACTTTATATCACAATATATCCACAATAGATGGCATAACATTTCAACAACAGAAAAAAACTGAAAACCCAATAGAGCTGAGAAAACCTCAGAAGAAATCAAGAAATTCCTCTCAGAAACTCCATCTCACGAGAAACTGACCTCAGGGAAAATTCTCTGCAAATGCTGTTCAATATGTAGGTCAAAAAGACGTTCCCGATGTTTGTTTATGTGATGTACTATTCGCTCCAGGTAATGGTGAAACTGAACATAAACACCACTGCTTCATTATGCAAGTCATCATAGTAAGCAGTACTATTTCATGATCCATTAACTCAAGGCTCAAAAAGCATTAATGATTCTAGGTACATAAGGACTGAAGAGTTCACATGTATAGGCACAGGTGAAATTATGATAAAGGATAGTTTATATCTGATGCAGCCTTGAATAAAAAGTTAATGAAGACCATAAAGGGTAGATTAATGGAATATTGTTCTACATTTTAAAAACAAGCTTCAGGATACAAATATTTTTAAAGAATAATTACAACTTGATATTCTTGGCTAGTTATAACTTGGCATGGAAAAATACCATTTTTGGTGGTAAAATTTCTTTCTATGAGTACTTACCAGATGAAATGACTATATAGAGATCACTCTCTAGCTACCTCAAATCCAGCTGTCCAAACTGTGCAACACGGTAGGACTTGAACAAAGCTCAAACCCCATCCAAACCCCACCTGACACGTCAGTGAGCACTCTACTCCAGTTTTTGCCTGGACTGAGTCTGAGCCTACTGCGGGGAGGTGGTAGGGAGCTAGCTGTCATGTCATCTGGTAAGTACTTGAAGAAAGAAATTTTACCACCAAAAATGGTATTTCTCCTTCATACTGTACCAGATGACATGACTATATGGAGAATAACTAACAGGTGGAGGGAGTGGCTCTCACTTCTGGTAACAACCTAGTAACTCTAGGTGAGGTAGAGCTAAAACCTACCCCAAATCCAGCCGGGCTGTAGGCTGTGAGGCCGTTCTGAGTGTACTAATGCAACATTGACCTCAAGAAGGCTAGGCTGGTGGCAACATCTCAAACCTCATGCGCTCTGGCAAAACAAGAATAGCCCCTGTCAGAGACAGTGTGACATAGGCAGCCTTGATGACCTTTAATCCAGGACATAACCGTTTGTGCTGAGATATCTTACTTTTCGTCCTGCACCAGTAAAAACAGCCTTGAGCAACCCTTTCTGCGTGGTGCCAATTTCTTTA
This sequence comes from Marisa cornuarietis, assembly GCA_004794655.1. Lineage (NCBI taxonomy): Eukaryota > Metazoa > Mollusca > Gastropoda > Architaenioglossa > Ampullariidae > Marisa > Marisa cornuarietis. The sequence continues at coordinate 2,200,444 of SMMW01000013.1, read as the reverse complement.
GATAAATCTTTAAAGCTAGGACTCGGTCCTGTAGCTTAATCGTGCCCTTGGGACCCTTTCTCAGGAGAGGAAGAAGAACAACTTCCTGAGGTCCAAGGGCCGGAAGCCAATTCTTTAATAAAAAAAAACCTGGGTGTGTCATACGGGAAACTGAGCCATCTCCCTGAAACTGCAAACAGGATGTGTCGGAGGAGAGCACATGGATCTCTGAAACTGGTGCAGCAGATGCTACCGCTACTAAAAACAGGTTTTCCAAGTTGAAACTTGAAAGATACTCTAGCTAAGGGCTCAAAACTGCCGGGTTCAAAAAAGTCAAAACCCACCCCAAAGTCCAGGAAGGGAAGAGGGTACGACCTACTGGGCAGACCAACAAAAAGTGGCCAACAAGTCAGAAATATCTTTATGAGCCCACATTCCAGTGGCCCAAATGTAGATCAATAACCTTTAATGGTAATGGGCGCCAGAGATCTCTCATTAAAAGTCACAGAAAAAAATTCGCCACCTCCGCCAGACATCTCACTAGGGGTTAGTCTCCTGCTCTTTCTCCAGCTCTCAACCCCCCCACCACTTATCTTGAAAAACTTCTGGAGGGCCTTCTTGTGGCAGCAATGTGCACACTGGCAGGACACCAGGAACCTCTACTATCAACAGTCAAGTGGTGTAAGCTGGTCTTCTTTGGCCATGTGACCCAGCACGACACTTTGTCGAAGACTATCCTTCAAGGCACCTTGGAGGGTGGCCGATGCCACGGTGACCAGAGGAAAAACAGGTTTACAAACGTCAAAGACTGGACTGGTCTTCGGCCGTCTGGAGTCCATCGTAGGGCAATTTTGGAGAAGTCTGCTGGCGGAGCACATTTCCAATCCATCGCCAACGCCTTCGTTGAAATTGCGTGGTGATGGACTCGGTTTCAGTTCTTCAGTGGAGTTCTTCATTGGTGATGGTGTTTGGCCAAAAGATGTTAAGAATGCGCCTGAGGCATCTGTTTTGGAAGACATCAAGCCTGTTACAGATTTTTTTGGTCATCTTCCATGATTCTGATCCATAAAGGAGGGTGCTGATCACATTTGACTTGAAGATTCTCAGCTTGGTCTTCTGCCTGATATTTTTTGCCTTCCATGTGCTCCTGAGTGAGGCAAGGCCTTGCTGGCTTTCGCCAGTCGGGCTCAAATCTCCACCTCCGCATCCCTGGTGTTTGACATCTTGGACCCAAGATAGGTAAAGCTGACAACTTCCTCAATCTCTTCTCCATTTAGTTTGATGTTTTCTTGGACTCTGGCATTCACTCTGAATGTGACCGCCAAAAAGAAAAGGTCCTGAACAGTTGGCTCCCCTGAGCTGTGGTTTATAATGTTCCTGCAGCAAAGAAGAATATTGTAAATATGAATCTCTGTGAACCAACAGTAATTGGTCTGTACAGTCATGCCTATTATCAAAGCATGTAATGCTGCCCTTTTGCAATATCTGCTTTATGTGTAGGACCACTGTCACTCTCAGACAACACAAACATGGCATCACTCACCAAGTACATAAAAAAATGAACATGGTTAAAGTGTTTTTTTTCCCTTCACATATGGTGCATGAGATAGATTGGCAGTACTAGAACACCAGTAACAACTGTCAGACCCAAGTTGGTGCACGTTTCGTATGAACGACTACTGGCTTAAATCATCTAGGAAGAGCTTGCTGAGTCGTCCTGTTAGTAGAGAACACAGATGTAATGTCTGTGTCTAACTGCTTTCGTACAAAGGGGAATTTCCCTGAGAATTATCACACATCCCCCGAAAGCCACAGTTTGGAAGCCATGTTTCTCCTAGAAACTCCTAAGTCGCCAGATTGGCAAGTTTACTTTCTGGCAGTTTCATACACTCACCAAAATCTGGTTCTGCCGGTAAGACCATCTTCTGTCTTTGTCTGGCGGAATCTCTATCCACTGCCACTGACAAAAAAAATCATTCATTATACTTTTACCTTGCAGAGAAAGGTCAGCCGACAAAGTTCTACAGATGATGTCAACTGCCTCCTGAAAGTCATGAACTGAAACACAGCTATCTCTGTCCTCCTTAGAGAACTTCTGAAATGAACACTCACCTGCCCCTCAAGGGAAAGAGCGACCTTCCTCCCCAGGCACCCATGGTGTGTCTGACCTGCACTGAGCTGGCTTGCTAAAATGAGTGAGAAAGTGGGGAGGAGGGGTGTTCACCGCAAGGTTGTGGCACAGGAAATGGAAAAAACAAGGTGCCCCCTTCCCTGCGTAAACCTTAGAACCTACTGCCGGCCATCCTGGCGGCGGTGCGATCGGAAAAGGAAAGACTGTCGCGCCTGTCTGCTCTACAGAGCTGCCTTTCACATGAACTCGGAGGAAGGGAGGGAGCCGAGGTAATGCCACAGATTTGAGCTGCTGCTCAGACCCACCCTGTTCCCCACCACGCTGCAGCGGCACACTTACCCCTGCATGCGGGGAACGGGATGTTTTCGGCCGTCTAGCCTTACCTTTTCTTGGCTTTTGTTTCTCTAACAAGCGAGATTTAACCAAACACAGTGTTCTATCCCATTTCGGTGCATTCCTATGGCAGATTGACAGAACGTGTTGCACGGTTTGGACAGCTGGATTTGATGCAGCTAGAGGTTATCTCTATATAGTCCTGTCATCTGGTACAGAATGAAGAAGAAATGTTTGAGGTGGAGTTATGCCATAGTCAGGTGTAGTGTAATGTACAGAGCTGTAATTCAATTACGATTGTACATTGCAAGTGGAATGTTGTACCTCAGCCTTTGTTTCAAAGTAATCCAGATACTCTTTATATCCTTCAAGGAGCTGAAGCACTTCACACAGATAACTCCAGGAACTGTGGCTGAAAATTTGAAAGGTTTTACGCATTTATTACTGAAAAAGGTCAGCAACACAGGAGTCAGGATTTTACATGTTTATGTTGTGATGGCTTCAGCAAATGGGAGACCTAAGACCATCTGTTAATTAGCCGTATTTGTGTTAAAATGTAATGTCATGGTTTTGACCTCCTTCTGTGCAGTGATTTTTGATGTGTATCTCAAGAACAGAAGGGGTTATTTACCCAGATTTGGGGAAATATTGTCTTGCACTGAGCTTTATAAAATCATCAGAAAAAATGTGTATCAACCTCTCTAATCCTTTAAATCGTTGCATTTCTCATGTAAGAGTAATGATAAAAAACAAAAGCAGGACTGTGGTGGTAAACCTGGTGGCAAAGCTATTTTATTCATACATAAGGTTTGCTGAACACATTTTCCTTCTTTGTTTTCTTCAGTTCTACATTGTAAGTTTATATGTAGCCCAGTCTTTTCTATAAACTCATTTAACTTTTGCTCCTTCCTATCACAACATTCCCTTCTTCCTCTTTTGGGAAGCTCGATCTGTACCTTGTGATTAGTGTTTTTGTCTGAAGAGCACTAGTTTAAAGTCTGTTTGTCCCTGTGCCTATAAAAATTCCCCAGCCACCCAGCAGTTTTCTTGCAGAAATGGGTATCTGATTTTATCACGGAAAAAAGAGCCAGGAAAAGAAAATGTTCACTGGGAACCAGCTCTTAACATGCTTTTCTTCTCATGCATATATCTGCAACACCCATGTTCTCATTCCTTTCCGTAAACCCTTGTTGGATGCTCACCTAATTTTCTTGCCCTTTTTTCCTCTTCTTTTTTTAGAACTATCTATTGCATAAAAACATTTGCTCTGCCTTGATATGACCCTGCAGCCCTTTCACCCAGCATCACTGCAACCCCACCATCACTGTTTGTATACAAAGCCATCCTCCCATTCTGTGTTCATTTAGTAGTGAGATGCATGATCAAAACTATCCACTAAAACTTGAGTCATTAAATTTACACAATATCATGCTGGCCATTCTGTTACAGTTGCATATATTAAGTAGTCTGCAGGAACTGAATACAGTGGAGTTAATGCATCAAGTGAAAATCATCCATGAAAATAAGCCTGTTGAGCTACCTATCTTGTTGCAGTGTGGATATGAAAACAGCAATAAGTTCTTGCTTCAGTCTCATCATGTCATCCTCATTAACATCTTCATGTTGATCCACAGTCATGGAGATGCTGAAAACAGATCAAATAAGTGAAATGAAAACAATGTAGAAGAGACTATAAAACTATTTATTAATGTGGAGTTTTTACTATATTAAACCTGAACCAATCAACAGACACAAAAATGGCAATGTACTTCTGATCAAAAAGCCAACTAATTAATTCAAAAAAGTTTAGCGAATACAAAAGACTATATTTTTTCTGCTACAGACAACAAAATCATTTGTAAAACATATCACTCACTTTCTGCGAATTTCTGCTGCCCATTCTGAAGCTTGTGGCACTGTCTGCTGCTTGTGACTTGTTACTGAGGAAACCAGACTGCTGCGGTTATGTAGTACAGGTAGCCTCTTATCCCCACTTTGAGAAGTATTAGCCTGTGATGCCATTGTGCCATTGAGCACTAGCAGGCCTGAAAATCTGTTAGTCAGTGAACAAAATGTTCTAAAATGTATGAGGGGAGAAAAAAAGATGTGCACACCAAACTTTTTTTTTCCAAACATAATTCATTCAGCATATTAACAAGACTAATTTGAAATTACTGTTATATATCATGTTATTTATTCAGCCTATTGGTAGGTGTCATTGTACAGTTATATATTCCCTTTTCTAAGTGTGAAAAAAACCTTTAAGATGGAGCAAGTTTCCTGTTTTTGGACAAACATTCAATCTTCAATTACTGTTATGCACCTAATTGAATTCAATTGCATTAGTGTGGAGATCTTTTTAAATCTATGCAATACGACTCTCCTTATACAAATTTTTAAAAAGGTTTAAAAGACCATTTATGAATTATGAAAATATGATGTCTAACATTTCAGCATCCCTCAAATGCCTACAACCAAGAAACTAACAGCCCAACCATGCAATTACTTAATTAAATTGTATGCTTAATGTAAACATCATGCAACGATAATTTTGTTCATGAAGTGTTTTAGAACCTTTACCATTCACTCAGTTTATTCATTTCAGTTTAGTTCAATTTACTTAATTGTCAAGAGATTTAACGGTCTGTGACTCTGGTCAGCATACACTTTTACATACAATAAAATTAAATGCCTGAAAGTTCTATATTGTTCACACACACACACACACACACACACACACACACACACACACACACACACAGAGTATATGCTGCTATGGAGTCTTATGGCTGGTTAGGATCATATTCAGTCCCTACACGGCGTTATATATATATCTGTAGGTCCCTATATCATAATGACACACTGAAATTGTTTCAAGCTTTTCCGAGGCTCATGTAAAATGAAGCCTTGAAAACAATACTTTAAGAAACAGAATATACTTTATTTCTTATACTAAGATCCCCAAATATGTACATTACAATCGGGAAATAAGTTCTTACGCAACCAGAACGCCAAGCTAGAGTCGGCTGTTAGTACGAACGTTGCCATGCTGCCATCTTCGTGTAATCCCTAACAAACAAGTCGCGAAGAAAAGATCGGACTCTCTTTCAGTTATTGAATTTAAATCAAGTTAAAGTCAAGAATTACATGCCATAATAAAATGTACTTTAATATTAAGCGTTACAATTTATTACTAGAAAGATTCACATATTTATAACTTTTTTAGCCAACAAAACAGTGTGTGCTGAACATGGCGCCATTTTGAAAACTTGATTAGGACTTGTTTTCGCTTGACAACGGAGTACGTAGTCTGCATAGAAGCGACGCTTATAAGCTGAATCTTATTTGAAGGTAATTCAAGCGCAAGATTTAGTTTATCTATCTCAATACCCTTTCACTGGAGTAAAATCTATTTGTGAATGATCTTTGCATGTATCGTGATAAAATTTAACATTTATATCGCGCAGCATCACAGCTACGATCAATTAGTTAGCCTATTTGCACTTACCAACTTAAGCAATAAAATTAAAAGAAATTGTACTATTAAAGAAATACTAACAATGACATGCTGTGATGCACAAGACATACTTAGCCACCAAAGCATGTCATCAGCAAGCTGAAAAGAAATACACGGAAAGATAAGAATAGATCAGTAAGAAAATCAAGTATAGAAGACATTTGACTAATGAAAATTGCTGTCGAAAAAAACCCCGCTTCGATTCATAATTGATATTATATATGAAATAAAAAAAATCAAGCGTGGTATTTTTAAGACATACGTTTCTAACGAGTGTTCAAAAGCTTACTTTTAGTCTCTCAATCTGTTAATTAAAAAATTCGATAGTGATGTATTAATAGTTTAATGTAAATAACCTTCCAAACCTCTATGCATATGAAACCACAAAATCACAGATTCAAGGGAATATGTCCCTAGCACATGCACCGCCACCCTCATGTCTGCCTTATTGTGTTCTAATCTAATTATCTCACCCATCGGAGACAATAAATATTGTATGTATATGTTAAAAAATGCTTAACAGTTTCTATTGTTCATATGGTTTAAAAGGGATGCAGCTTTAGATTTCTATTGTTTGACTTTTTTTTAGGAAATCTGTTTTCTTATCATTTTCTAAACAAGCTGTAAACCATTGAAGACCACAGATAGCGGTCAACATGATGGAATTGCATTAGATTGCTGGATCCAGAGTTTTAACCTTGACTCATGCCAAGACCACATCAAACTATGCTAAAATATGAATAGACCCATGCCAAAAGACAATAAATCAACCACCCATAGCATAAGTTGCTGTTCATGTCAAACTGTTTCTTTGAATATACTCAAAATTTGTATTGAGTCATGTTGAAACATTCAAGAAGTATAAAGAGCAGTGATATCAATACACTATTTATGTTTGAAACTCATGCATAAGGCCTGTGTGTTTTTCAAGATGTCTTTCATTGTTCTTTCTTTCCAAGGTTTCCTCTAAGAAAATATTTGTAAGCATGTCTGCCCGACCTCGTCCAGTGACAGCAACAGTCACAAAGCCACTGTGGATGTTATTTCCTGATGCTGATGGCGTTGTTTACCAGCGAAAATCCTTCTCTTCAGATGGTTCAACTGCATCTCTAACATCTATTCTTGACCATGACAGCTATACAAGTGAACCAGAGCTAAGTGATGAACAGAAAGAAGAAGTTAAAAAACTGAATAAAAGGGAAAGAAAGAGCATTCAGTCAGTTAAGCAGAAAAGGTAAGCTTGAGTTTCTTTGAAGTTGTTTTTAGTACTTTCTGTAAGAAAACCTGATTCTACATTTAGACTTTTCTTAAAGCTACTTGTTGGGAGTAAGCATGCTGACTGCACTGTGACATTTGAAACTTAGTAATGAAGTGCATTTGCAAGAAGTTAAGATCTTTTATTAGTGCAGTCCTAAATAGATATTAAGATCCATTCTGTTACAGCTCTGGAGAGGCTTGATGGGACATCTAAAGATTATGAAATATTGTCATTTTCTGCTGAAAACCTGTTATACAATATACCAAATCAAATTTGAATTTATTTGTATCCTTTACAAGTTTAACTACCAGAGAAATGAAACGTAAGAGTTCTGGCATGAGATGTAGAAGTGCATCATACTTTTAAACTGTTATTTTTATGTATTGCTGTTTAGTATTAGTTTCTGTTTTCCTTGAACCTTATGCATTCAGTGTTTTGCCTTATGCAGGAAAATATTCCAGCAAGTTGGAGTCAGAGAACAGAATAATAACAATTCAATAAATGAAAGATACTCGCAGCTGAAGGGTATTCATTTAGCTGAAAATGGTTTGTCTGCATGGGAGAGCTGGTTGATACAGAAAGCTCAGCAAGAGAGAAAGGAAAAGACTGCAGCACTTCAGCAGAAAAAGAAGGAAGAACAAGAAAAGGCATCAGAAGAAAAGGAGAAAGAGCAGAAACTGAAAAGAGGAAGTGAGCTAATACAAGACTGGTTAGAGAGAAAGATCCATCAAGAGAAATTTAACAGGAAAATGGAGAGCCTGAAAATTGAGCAGGAAACAAAGGACAAAGAAAAAAGAGAGAAGATGCGTCAGAAGTCTGATGAAAATTTTGCAAAGTGGATAAAGGCCAAAGAAAAAGAGGAAAAAGAAAGGAGAATAAAAGAAAAAGAGCAAAAGCAGAAAGAGGAGGAGGTGCGTAGGAAGAAAAAAGAGCAAGCAGAGGTTGAATTTAAGGAATGGCTGAAGAAGCACCCAAACAGACCACAGTCAGCACCTCCGCTCAAAACAGGTATGCCATAAGTGTTGTTGACCTGTAATCTTTAAAACTGCATTTCACGCTGTCAGTTTTTATTTTGTTTGCTGGTACATGTGGCAGTGTAGCAATAATCATCTTTTATATTTAATTCTTACTCTTTTCTAGTTATCCTTTAATCAGACCTGGAGCTAGTGCTGTTTGTATTTAATACCTGTCATATTCTTGATACCATCTTATAGGTACATTGTATAACAGTGCACAAGATATTATAGAAAGTTATATTCTTTTGTTAGAAAGTGTTGGAAAGGCAGTATTTATTGAAAGTCTCTCCATTTACACCAGGTTTATTCATCCCCATCCCCATTCATGTATGTTTTGTACCAAGGTTTTTTTTTTGTCCCGTAAGATTTTCTTCTCTTTGATCTAAAATAATGTTTGAGAGTTCCAATGAGCACACCCCATACATTCATATTTATGTGGGAGACATTGAGGTATCTTTTATGTACATACTTTTGCATGCAGGAAGAAAGACTAAATTACAAAAAAGCCTACTGTTAAATATCCGTGACCAAAACAATATGACCTGTGCCTTTTCTGTTGTCATTTGATTTCACAGCATGGTTTTGATCATGTTTGACAAGAGTCAGGGTGTTGAAGATAAAGACCTTTTTTGCCCTTTTAAAGGTCTTGTGAATTTTTCTTTAATGACTGGGTAAAGCTCAGTACAAAATGCTATTTGTCTGAACTGGGGTTAATAACTTCCCCATAAGGTCTTGAGATATATTCCTACAAACATCACCATGCACAGAAAGAGGTCAAAGTTGTGACAAACATACTTGTCCATAGGTATGGGTAATAACATATGGTTTCAGCTCTTCTTGACAACATAAATGTACCCCATGTACAATCCTAATGTTCTGACCTCATATGCAGGAAACCCCAATTGGATTATTCTTATCCAGAGGCCTCTGTTACAGCAGCATATCATACAATAGCTGGCTATGTGGGGTTGGGGGGGCTGCATAAAAATTTTCATGCACTATCATGAAGATAGTCCAATTAGGGCTTCCTGCATACAAGGCCTGATGTCTTTGTTGTTGAGCTTTCTTATGTTCCCTGTTTTTGTAGATGTGCATTCTGTTATTTGTCTTGTGGATTACATATGATGTCAATGTTTTCAATCACATTACCTTCTTATTTTACCACATTCTTTGGAGTCTTGTTATTGGCAACCCTATCAGCCAAGCTATAGTCGTGGCCTCATATGCAGAAAGCCCCGATTGGACTATCATCACAATAGTGCATGAAAATTCTGATGCAGGAGCTCCTGTTGGCATATCATACAATAGCCAGCTATCAGGGGCTTCTGCATCCACGTTCCTGCGCTATTATGACAATAGTCCATTCCGAGCTTCCTGCATACAAAGCCTGTTTTACAATGGGCTGCTGTTTCAGCCGCAATGGTTTCACTGGTATTAGTTATTTTGTTCTTTATAATGCATTTAGCTTGACACACAAAGGGAATGCATGCTACAAACTCACTATTATTATGACTACAACTGGGAAAATATCCCAGTATTATAGCTACATGCTGGAATATTTCAGAGATTATTTGCATGTCTCTTCCCTTTGAATAAGAAAAGTGATGCTACTACATCTGCTGATTAGTATGTACAGCTCAGTGTGGCCTTTTTCCTGCTTTTCCTTGTGTTGGACATCTTCATTATCCTCCTTGTGTTGGATATCTCCATTATCTTCCTAAATCATTGTAAGTAGCTGAGGTTTCTGGGCCATTTCAACTCAATCAAAAGTACCATATAACTATCAGAGACAAAAAAAGTCCTTTGTCAAGTGTAACTGTTGAAAGTCTCCTGAAAAAATACTTTTAACAGACCTTATGGCAGCTCTAGGATTGTCTTCTATAAATGCCTTAGTCTGCCCTCCAGATTTCCCCTTCCTAATTTTTGTTGTCTTTGCTTGGTCTTCCTTCTGAATCAATCAATCAATCCTCTTCATGCTATTTGCACATAAGGCCTCAACCAGAGGCCTTATGTAGTCTGAAAATGAGTTCAGAGCAGGATCGCCCAGGGCGAAATCCTGCTTGCTGAGGCCGGAGGTCTTTCTCAACGGTTGCTGTCAGTCTTGACAAAACAATCTTGCTGAAGACCTTGCTGGTGAGGGAAAGAAGTGTTATACCCCTCCAGTTATTGCAGTCTCCAAGATCTCCTTTCTTGGGTAACTTGAAGATGAGCCCTGTCTTCCACGCATCGGGGATCTGTCCTGATTCCCAAACTTGCCTGAAGATTTCAGTCAACATGGGAGCTGTCACATTCACATCTGCTTTCAACATCTCTGCTGTTATTCCATCTGCCCCTGGTGCTTTGCCGCTTTTCATTGCCTTGATTGCTGCTGTCACTTCTTCCAGGCTTGGCGGGTCTGTGCAGATGTCAAGGTCTGTATCTGCTCAGAACCGACTCAAAATGTTCCCTCCAGCGCTGTAGTTTTTCTGCCTCTCCCTGGACAACATTTCCGTTCATGTCTTTCACTGGTATCTCACTGTTTTTGAACCTGTTGTTTAGCTGTTTATTGATTTTATACAGTGTCTTCAGGTCATTTTTTCCTGCTGCTTCTTCTGCTTCATCTGCCAGTTTCTCTATGTAGTCCCTTTTGTCGGTTTTGATCATCCTCTTTACCTCTTTGTTTATTTCTGTATATCTTTGTCTGTGTTGTTCCTTCAGACGTTCAGATCTGGTGTTGTTGATTTTCTGCTTGGTTGACTTTCTCTCGTCTATCCTTTTCCATGTCTCTTCTCTGATCCACTGTTCTTTCTTTTTTTGTTGGAAGCCCAGTATTTTCTCTCCTGTTTCCTGTAAGACTCGATTGAAGCCCTCTAAGGTCATCTCCTGTTGGTCCCCTAGTGCCTGGAACCTGTTCTTAACTTCCACTACAAAGGCTCGTTTGGTGGCTGGGTCTTTCAGTCTGCCGGAGTCCACTCTCTGCTGACGTGCCTGTTTTCCTCGCGATTGACGTAGCTTCAGAGAAACTGCGGCTATCACAAGAGTGTGGTCACTGGCAACGTCTGCTCCTCTGTAGGCTCTGACATCTTGAAGTGAGCTCCTCCATCTTCGGTTAATGATGACATGGTCTATCTGGTTCTTTGTGATCCCGTCTGGTGATGTCCACGTTGCCTTGTGGATGTCTTTGTGTTGGAAGAGTGTGCCTCCAATCAGTAGATTGTTTTCTTCACAAAAGTCTGCAAGTCTCTCTCCGTTGTCATTGATGGTTCCAATTCCATGCTTGCCCATGATATGCTCCCTGCAGGTATTGTCACTTCCCACCTTGGCATTGAGATCGCCGGTGATGAGCAGCATATCATGGGCTCGGACGCTCTCCGTGGCTGCCTGGAGCTGATCGTAAAAAGCATCCTTGTCTTCTGCCTTGGAGTCTTCTGTTGGTGCATACCAAACTAGCACTGTCAGCTTGGTGTACTTTGAATCGAATCTTGCTCTCAGAATCCTGGGTCCATAAGGCTTCCATTCCACCAGTGTCTTTTCAGTTTTCCTATTGAGGAGTAGTGCTACTCCTTCAGAGTGTTGATCATCTGATCTTCCTGAGAACAGGATAGTATGCCCTGATGCTAGTCTCCTTTTCCCTGTGCCGGTCCATCTGACCTCGCTGACTCCCAGGATGTCCAAGTTGTACTTGTCAAACTCCTTGACTAGTTGGGGCAACCTGCCAGTCTGATACAAGGTCTGGACGTTCCAGCACCCCACCCTTAACTTCTGCTTTGGCTTAAGTAAATCCACCATCGGGGTGCCAGCTCTCTCTCTCTCGGGTTTGACTGTTGTCCGTCATAAGTCCAGTTACCTGGTGTGTTTCATTACCTTCGCCATCCGTAACGAGTACTCTGGTTTTGGTTTCTGTAACGTGCATTTTTTTATATGGTGGGGTTGTTAGCCCTACCACAACCTAATTTACCTCTAGGTGAGGTGTCCACCTTAGTCTCCTCTTACGACATGCCTGGCTGGACAGCAGGGACCCTATTCTTACAATGCTCGCTAAGCAAGCATACCCCGGGGTCCCACGGGGCTTCCTTCTGAATAAGTGTGCTTATTAGCTTTTTAACAGAGCAGCCTCTTCTGTTGGGTAAACATTAGTACTAGGTCTAAAGGTTTGGGTGCTCACTGTCGCGCAAAATCAGTGCCGGATTAACCACAAGGCAAAGTAGGCAATGCCTATGGGCCCTGCGACTTAAGGGGCCCCGCGAAAAAAAGATAAATGTTTTGTAGGATTGAGTCTTAAAACTACAGTATTGGCAGTGACAGTGGAACAATGTGAAGTGAGCGGGCGGATGCGACCAAAGCGCTATCTTATGGTTACAGCAGCATCTAAAAGTCGTTGTCGTTCATTGCTGAAGATGCGAAGCAAAAACCAGAGACAATTTATGAAGCCGAGTGTCTGTTAAAAGATCTGTCTAAGAAGGAAACTGCTGTAATGTTAGTCTTCTGGGATGTTATCTTGGAAAGAATCGACACAGTCAACAAAACGCTGCAGAAAGAACCGATAGAACTAAAAGCGGCTGTTGATCTGTTGGAATCACTGTCCGATTTTCTAACATCACAAAGAGAACTTGTTGATGAGTACGGAGCGAAGGCGAGTGAGAAAGCTGAAGCAGAGAACTCTGATATCTATAATCGGTTGCACAAGCCAAAACAGCAGGGCGCTGATGGTGACGCGGATGAAGTTGTACTTCGTGGAAAGGAAGTTGAGGATTGAAACATATCTGCCAGTACTGGATAGGTTATCTGCTGAGCTCAACTGTCGCGAGCAGGCGTACGAGAAAAGTCAGTCGTTGTTTGGCATTTTAGTTGAATTTCCATCCAAAACAGATGACGAATGACACTCAGCCAAGACATTTCGAGATAATTATCCCAACGACATCGATATCCATTTTCCGGAGGAACTGGTTCATTTCAAGCATTTCACATCGCAGGTGGCAAATACTGATGATTATACAATACCAGCGCCGCAGTCCTATGCTCTCATTTCTAACAACATGGTTCAATCAACTTTTCCAAACGTTTTGGCAGCATTATGAATATACAGATGCTTAATAATCACAAACGCAACCGGCGAACGAACATTGTTGAAATTTCTGAAAAACTGTCATCGAGCGTCAATGACCCAAGAGTGATCGAATTCGCTCGCCATTATGGCCACTGAAAACGACATGTTCAGTCAGTCAGTCGTCCCTTGCCTGGCACCTGGCGTTGGGGGGATCACATGGATAGACGGGGCAGCTGACAGGGCCGCCACTCTTGTCTATTGTGGGCGATAGTGAGCAGGTCCTGTACAGGACGACCAGTCCAGTCTTTGACGTTCGTAAGCCAGTTCTTTCTCTGGCCACCGCGGCGTCGGCCACCCTCCAAGGTGCCTTGAAGGACAGTCTTCGACAAGGTGTCGTGCCGGGTTACATGGCCAAAGAAGACCAGCTTACGTCGCTTGACTGTTGATAGTAGAGGTTCCTGGTGTCCTACCAGTGTGGCCATCTTGTTTCTTACAAAGTCATTGGTTTTATGTTCTTTGTATGAGATCCGGAGCAGCCTCCTCAGGCACTTGTTCTCGAATGCCTGGATTCTCCTTTCCGTTTTGGCGAGCAGAGTCCACGTGTCGCATCCGTAGAGCAGGATCGGCACTACCAAGGATTTGTATAGCCTGTACTTGGCAGTGAACCTTATCTTGTGGCGATGCCAGATCCTATCTAGCCTAGTCATTGCTACTGTTGCTGTTGTGATCCTGGTGCCGATATCTGGCGTGGAGGTGCCGTCCTTGTAAAAGGGTGGCTCCCAAGTATTTGAAGCTACTTACCTCTTCGAGCTGTACCCCGTTCATATAGATCTCTGCTTTGCCGCTACCATTGATCATAACTTTGCTCTTTGCAGTGCTGGTCTCCATTCCATATGCATTTGAGCTGTCTGTCAGTCTGTTGGTGAGGTCTTGCAATTCCTTGTTAGTACTTGCTAATAAATGCATGTCATCTGCGAAGCGTATAGGTTGCAGATTGGTCTTCCACCGATTGAAATGGAAGTATGATGGTCATGAAGAGCTTCCAGCATGATGTTCTCCAAAAATATGTTGAAAAGCACGGGTGGTGTGAAAGTAAGCTCCTATTTGGTTTTTCAGCAGCACTGTACTTGTTCAGCTGTTATACAACTGACTTTCAATGTATTACAAATGACTCCACTACTACAAAGCTAAGGAAGAAGAGTTTTTAATGTTTTATTATGGACCCCAAAGATTTGACTGTCTATGGGCCTAATTTAGTTGCTATTTTAATTCGTGTTTCTTTCCTTTCTAAATAAATTGGTACTTATGCGTTTTCACAGTGACAAGTTTATTAAATTCATAATCTAATAAGGTTGTATTACAACATACCAACATTTACGTTGCTAGCGGCTCCACGGCTGACAGTGAAAAGGAAAATATAAACTAAACTGAAATAAACTAAGAAGACAATTGATGGTGAAGTTTGCGAATTGCAATATGGGTCGGGGCTTCGGGGGGGGGCCCCCAAAAGTTTGACTGCCTATATGGCCCTCCACAGTGCTTAATCCGGCACTGCGCGCAATGGATAACTTAATCTGACTTCATTCACCAAACATCATTACAACACTCATATGCGCATCCGCACAATGATTGAAACGATATATATATATATGTAAAACAACAAAATATAATTAAGCAAAAGAAGAAATACGTGAAATAAATCATATATACATAAACAACAATTATTTTCATACAGTGATTAGCTATTGGTACTTGGCTACTTAGCTTTGGTAGTGAACGACTGCCTCCGCAAGTTTTTTTCCTTCCAGTCAATATTTCACACTATAGATAACCGTCCACGGTACAGCTTTGATATGGGGGAACTCGCGACGGCCATAACAAAAATGGCTTGCAGCATTTGTCGTCTGCTCGCTCCACTCAATTGCCCAAATGTACCTAATAAACTAAACCTAAACTTATCCCTACCCCAAACCCTAACCACAAACCTATGGCAAAATAACAGACCGACCTATGACGTCACGAGCTCCCCCATATCAAAGTTCTGCCCCGTCCACATACATCATGCACATATAATCCAAAGTAATCTACACAAGTCTGTTCATGCACAGTTCATTGGTGAGTCACACTCTCACCAACTTAATCTACATACAAACTGTATATCTCCAACAGTTACGCGTACCGTTTAACGTCTCCGCGAGACGGACCTCCTCTCGCCAGCACGCAAAATCGGAAAGTGAGTAAGTTTTCCTTACGCAAAGGCCAAGATGCTTCTGCCTCCGCGTGGTGTGTCCCTGATCACCCTTTAATGTTTGACCGATTCAGTGAAGCTGGTATGTACTAAATCTTCAACAAAGCCGTCCTTTTTCAGGTCGGCATGCCACGTGTCACTGGTCAAGATTTATAGCCACCCGCCTTGACCATCCTTTCAGGCCATTAACAGGGGCAATGGTAATTTGACCAGTAGACTATTGGTAGTCCCATACAAACTTAACTAAAGGTAGAAAATACGGTTTTTATGCTAGGATCAAAAGTAAATGAATGACAACTTTCATAGTCGGCTAGAGAACAAGTTGAGAGTTTACTTCATGAACTGAATTTATTGTAATTGCATGGTATCTACTTAATTTGCCATAAACTAAATCATCTAGCCCCAAGAGAAGTTTTAAGGCAAAAAGGTGAACTTCTTTGCAATATTGAGATGCCTTGTCTAATCCCCATAGTTCTGCACCATATTGTAACATAGGCTGAACTTGGACATCAAGAAGTTTCAAAAAATACATCTAAACTTGTGTTCTTATAGGATCTAAGAATTTTCATTATTAAAAGTAAACCCTGTTTTTCCTCTCTTTGCCAGGTCCTGACATGCAGCTGTAAAACTAAGCTTAGTAATGAACAACAATCCTAGATATTTATCAACATTAACAACAGGCATTGCAATATAATTGTAGGTCAAGCATTTTCTCGCTCGTGGAAACACACCCTTGTGAAAGACTTTGATGATGATGATGATGATGTCCATTTGTAATGCGCAGGTATCCATTAAGAAGAATGCTCATTGCTCAGCAAAAACAAAACAAAAAATAAAAAAATAAAATAAATAAATAGATAAAACAACAGGAAAGTAAAAAAAAAAATAGAGACAGAAGTGTTGCTTGGTTGTTTAAGTCCATCTCAAATAAACAGATGGGTCTTCAGTCTTTTTCGAAACGTGGTTGCTGAGGTGATGGTGGACAATGATGATGGCAGGGCATTCCACAGCTTAGGTGCTGCATTTTTGAAGGCCCTGGTTCCAGTGCGCTTCTTGTTTGTGTCTTCCACTGCAGGGAGACAGAAGCGTGACTATGGTATGGAGGTATGGAGGAACTACCTCTTGCAAATAGTCAGGAGCAGTTTTATACATGCAGGACTGAGAAATCGAAAGCACTTTGTGGTCAATGCGCTTGTTTACTGGGAGCCAGTGAAGGCTCTGTAGGATAGGGGTGATGTGCTCGGTGGACGACTTTGCACGGGTGACAATCCTGGTGGCAGTGTTTTGAACTCTTTGGAGTCGATCCAACTGTGTGGCAGGTATACCCCACAATGCACTATTGCAGTAGTCCAATCTCGATATGATGGTAGCCACAGCAAGTGTGTTGGCAGCAGCCTGAGTCAGCATGGGCCGTAGTCTACCTAAAGTCCTCAAAAAGTAGTAGGATTATACCACAACACAGCTAACATGGTTGCACATGGAGAGCTCTGCATCAATAAACAGCCCTAGGTCCCATACACAGCAAAGGCTATAGAGGCATCGCCGACCTGCACAGCTCTAATGCCAACCTGCTCCCGTCTGGCCCTGGGGCCACATAGTAACGCGTTGTCGTCGTTGAGTTTAAGACTATTCTGTGTGTCATCAGCTAAGAACTGACGTCCCATCTGAAAGCGCTCAATTACCCGTCCAAGCTGTGAAGTATATACTGAAAATAATAAAGGATCCAGAACAGATCCCTGTGGTATGCCACACACCAGAGGATCTGCCTCAGAGCTCGCAGAGCCAACAATCACTCTCTGAGATCTATTGACAAGATAGGAGTCAATCCACTGCAGCGCAGTGCCCTCGATACCAGCTTCCGACGACAGTTTCTAGAGCAGCAGGCGGTGGTTGATGGTGTCAAACGCACTACTCAGGTCGAGTAATACTAAAAGCACTAAGTTGCCAGAGTTGACACTACAAAGAATGTCATTGGACTACAATATTACTTTTATCTAGATTTACACTCAAGTTCATGGTAGATGCAGTTATACTTAAATTATTTAACTGGTTTTGCAACCCAATTATTGTTTCAGCTATCAAGACGACGTCATCTGCAAATAGTAAAATAAACAATTCTAAGTAATCTATAGATAGGGAGGCACCATGTTTTCCATTCTGAGTTAATTGCCAATTCATTGATTAAAAGAGAAAATAATACAGGAATACACACATCCCCTTGCTTTAAACTCTTAATACAATTTACATAATCAGTTAACTATGCTTTATATCTAATTCTTACTTTTACATTATTATATAAAGCTTTGATGGGGTGAACACGGTTCAGGGTAGTGAAAGGATGCATTTTCAGGTGCTCTCTTAGCTCGCTAGCCAATTCCATTTATTATATATTAATGTGACCAGTTACAGCCAATCAACGCATGTTACAAATTATCCCTTCAGACAACCTAGATTGTTTTTTGGAAAGTTTGTGGATCCTTTATGCCAACATTCATCAAATTTATGCTGATGAGAGCAAAACTGAAGCTGTCTGTGTGTGTCGCCATGATTATGCTCAAATTCCAAACAGACGGGGCAGTATTTGGTTTGTTGTTCTCACTTCTGTTTTGGGGCAGTTTGCTCATGTTATGTGGTGATGTGGAATCAAACCCTGGTCTCACTGGTAAAGGTGACACTCATTGGTATTATTATCAGGCAGACACATCTGGGTACTGTCCATGCATCTAGGAGTTTTATTGTAGACAGGGCTGATAGTGGAGTGTACACAGAGTCCCATCATAGAACTGAGCCGACCTTATCGGATTATTGGATGTTATGTATAATTGGAAGTAACATAGCATTTTACTCATCTAGGCTTCTTCTGTACTTGTACAGCCACTGGCCCAGATACTCTATAGGATCACTGGGTTGCTTCTCTACAACTTCTGTCAATGCCAGAGTGAGGGCTGTACCTAGGTACTGAGAAAGGTATTTGCCATCTCCTGTGCTTGGTGGAGGCACCTTTTCTTTCTGAGTTCTTAGGATGTACCTCTGTTCTGGCTTGATCTGTGCAGTCTTTGGTGGGTCTGGTACAAAAATGGATTATTAATCAATTCACAGTTATGCCTTTCAATCGCAAGCATTATCAAAAATCAAATGGCTGAAAGTGTTTAAATGTAGTGTGTTAATTTGGTTTTTATCAATATATTCTTTCAGAATGATGTTCAAAAAGCCCAATCAAGCTCCAGTAACAGCTGTCTTAACACACCTGCAAGTAGTCCTCGCTTTGGGGTTTCTTCTAGTTGACTTAGCTGTGTCTCGACTGCTCTGCTTTCATGAAACAGAGTACCATCTTTAGTTGCAGATTCTAGTTTAGTTTGTTCTGCTTCTGATTTCACTCTTCTTGCTCTATCATGCAGGATATGCAGTGCCCTTTTCTTAATGTCTTCTATCTTCATGGTCTCAGGTGTCTGAAAATAATCTTTTGGTGTCTTTCCGATCTGTTAGTCAAATATAATCCATTGTCATTATTATTTTATTTTTGGTTGCATCTCAAAGGTCATCTATTTCTTTTCCATATTCTTATGATAAATGGTTGAACATCATGCCTTAAACTCAGGAAAGTAGTTTTTAGGCTGTATAAATCAGTTACCAGTCTGATTTCTCTTTATGCTTTGATAAAAAGATTTTAATTATACAGCCAGAATGCATAAAAAGAATGTTACTATAGGTTTTTAATAAAATAAATAAGCTAGTAATACATGTGAGGAGAAGATACTCCACACTTTACCAGATCAGTTATGGCTTCATCTGCCCCGGCATCTTTCAAGAAGTTGTAAAGATTCCCTTTGTCTTTAATGGCTGCAGCAAAATGTAGTGCTGTCCTTCCCATCTGTTGATATACTTTTTCCAATAATTCAAATTGCTGCCTTGAAACAAATATCACGTAAGATAAGAAAAAGTTCAGGACTATTTTGATTTCTAAATAATGCATTACAGGAACAGCACCTGAATTATACAATTCAACACTTTGTGTTCGAGGATTAGATACTCACATGGTCTTTGATATTTAGGGCATCACTAAATTCCTTCAATATATATTGGGTCAGCTCCTGTTGCTCAAGAAGAACTGCTTTCTGTAATGCTGGTAAGCCAGTGCTGTCAGCAGCAATGGCCAGCTGGTCGTGAACCATCAGTCTTTTTATGTCTCTGACATTTCCTTCCAGCATAGCAGAATTAATCTTATCCATTTTGCCCTTTACAAAAAAAAAATCAAGGTTCTCATTTGCTTTAGAAAAAAACACACGTAAAATTTATAGTTGCTAATTCACCTACATTTCATGAATTGTCACTTAAAATTAATGTTGGCATTTCTGTCTTGGACTGCCATGTACAGACAACAAAGTTTGATTTGATTTGTTAACCCAGATATAGCAACCATTGCACTAACCCCCCAAAATGAAGAAAAAAATAGAGTAAGGGACCTTACACAGTGCTCAAGCAGTTTATCCAGGATTGCAACTGTTTCCTCTGATTTTACTTTTGCCTCCTCTGTGGTTATTGGCCAATGATTCCAGCCAGACAGCAAAAGGTGCTGGATAGCCTTATGTTCTACCTTTTCTCCAAATAACAGCTTTCGCACTCTGATCTCAATAGCAGCTATCTCACTGTTCAAATGTCCTCTGGACCAGAGAAGATCAAGGACATTTTGGCTTTCTGTGTCACGCACAGTGAAATCCACACAATCCACAAGAGCCTGGAATATGTTTATGTCCACTCTACTGAGGACTGCATGATGCAGAAAGGTACGCCCCTCAGAGTCACGTAAGTCTATTTGAGTATTTTCATCTGCAACCAGGCTTTGCACAGCATCAAGATCATTGTTTCTGACCGCTTCAAACAGTTCACTGCTTTCCATTTTGGCAGCTAGAGATCACAGAGACAAAGAAAAGTACATAGAAGAGCTTTGTTCTTTGAAACAAGCAACAGACTTCTACTTTCATCGTGCAAGCAACCACAGGTCCTGCTTTATCACTGCCTGTTTCTATAGATGTGAACATCTACTTTACCATAGTACCTTAGAGGATCAGTTGTCTTCTTGCTCATATTCTTTATTACTGCTCAGGGTTTCTTATCATCCACCGAGTATACTTTTTTGGTTTATACTTATGTGATTGAATTGTAAAGAGACAACAGGGTAATTTGTTATTTTTCATGTTAACAGTAAACAAAAAAATTCAGGCTGGAAAATTATTCGAAAATAACATGGAGACAAAGTAAAGGGTAAAGTGCATAACCTCGTGCCTCTAGGTTTTACTGTCTATTCAATGCCAAGATCAAATAATACATTTTGGTGCAGCCTGGGAATTAATTAAATGCTCTTGCACATGCATGATAAAACATTCCAACATACTAAGCAGACATTGAGGCCATGGCACATCGTATGCTGTGGATCTGTACAGTTTGTTTCTGATAAACTCTTGAATTTTAGAAGAGATGATCATCTTCTTCTGTGTCAGATAGTCTACAGGTCGCATACCCAACTAAAAAAAAAAACAGAGAGAAAAAATACATTATTACGGTATTTTAACCTCCTACAGATTAGGGATGGCTGAATTTTTTCTTGAGCAGACAGTTAAACATCGTTAAAAGCTTATACTTTGGAAAACATGAATCTCAGCTCTCCTTGACATCATATTGTCTTTATTATCTACTGATGTCATAGATAGGGTGAACCCGGTCCTGAAGATGCTGAACATAACACTACTTCTTAACTTGCATTACAAATGATGCAAAACTCTTATAATATTGTGGCTAACTTTTGTAGGCCACTATTGTGTGTTTCTTTCTATCAATCATTAATCTTTAGCTACCTTGTCTCATCTTTGTATGTTTATCTTACAATTTTTCTTGTGAGATTTGGAATTTATAGCATTTGCCGGAGTACAGTATGAAATCCAGAACTTCTGGTCTAAATGTCAAATGCCCTAAAAGTAAATATTCACTTTTTCTTCTACAGCATTTTCCTTTATTAATTTATATCTTCAGATTCGCTTGCCTCCTCATTTGATTTCAACTGAAGTTCTAATTGTCATAACATACTCACACACACCCTGGCTGGTGTAAGTGGCCACACAGCATAAACAGGCCTTGAAAGAGATATATCCCTTGCCTGGCTTTAGATTTTCAGTATTTTAAAAATTATTATTGCAACAAAGTTTAATATGTACTGTACCAAGTCTTCATCATCCTTAGCACCAGCCCTTTGCAAAAAGTTGTAGGCATAATCATTGTCAGTGTGGCCTGCTGCATAATGTAAAGGCGTGCGCCCTAGCTGCAAAAAATTGGATTATATATAGGCAGATTAGACAATTTAAGAGTGTTAAGCAGTGCATTAAATTAACCATTAAGTTTCGTGCTTTCATACATGTATTATTTTTTTCCACACTTTTAACATGACTACTTTTGAGTTGAGACAATGAGGATCTCATAAAACACTTACACAATCGGTTATGTTGACAGTGACTGGGAATTTCTGGATGATGTGAGCCAGGAGTTTGATGTTGTAGAATATTGTACAGATATGAACAAGAGACAGACCAGCTATGTCCAGAGAGGCAACGCCAATCTCAGTCTCCAGCAAATGAGCAAAATCCCCGACATCAGCTTGAAGTGTAGCTGCTTTGTGCAGCTTTAGAATTTCTGCCTGTGTTTGGCAACAGAATAAAATTTCTTTATATTCGAATTCAGTGTGATATAGTACAATGAAAACAACTGCATTTTTAAATGGGTTACAGGGGAAATATTAACTGACTATATATATATATACTGTTGATTTCTTCTCATGTTGTAATCTGTTGTGCTAATAAACTCACAGCCACCCATTTATCTTAAGAGAAATTTAATCAGACTGAAACAAAATATGTGTCAGACTGACATCACCATAATCTGATATACATAATGATTGGCTATACCGTAAATTCACTGATGTGGCAGAGAAGAGGAAGTGTGTTTGGAGAGGCCAAGGGTACCAAGAATTGTACTGCGTAGTCCATGCTTGGCCAGTACTGCCAGCCATCCTGTGCCAGTTTCTGAAGAGCTATTACATCTTCTTTCATGAAGAGCATGAGTATCAGGTTCATGAAAATGTTGGCATGGGTCAGCCGTTTGTGTTTAGTTAGTGCCAGTTCAAAAGGCGTTAGCCCATCGGCATCCTTCTCTGCTGGACTAATGTAGCCCATCAGCATACTAACTATATGAGGGCTAACATAATGTGCTACTGCAAGGTGAATATAGTTCCAACCCTCTAGACTTCTAAAGTTCACACATTCACCTGTTTCAAGCAGCTTTCTCACAGAAGCTATGTCATTGGTGATAATGGCTTCGTACATACTTGTCTCTTCAAATAGCAGATCCTTGGCAGTCCTTTGCTTAAAATTGCTCGCAAAAGACATGACAGATACAGCTGTTTGCCAGCAGTGGGTCTGACTGTGACTGGGATGGGTAGAAAAAGATACTGGTTGGGCTGTTTCTTGAGATTCATACGAGAGAAAAGATGGGTTGTGTTTTTGTTTTCTCTGCGAGCATTTAATTACTCGGTCCCTTTGGTGATAAAGAGGAAAGAGCTCTGGATTTTCCATGTAGTGTTTTGGCATGTAGCCTGCCTGCACAGAGATACTTGAATGAATAAAGCAAAAAAATCTTCAGCTAAGAATGTTTCTATCTCATAAAGATTTAAGAAAGTGGAGGACAGCAGTGGAGTCTGAGTGCACAGGAATGATGATGATGTTATTTCAGTCCAGTACAACCTTTGTGAATGTCTGCCTGTAGATTTTAGAATATATCTGTTTAAAAAAAGAAAAATGTCTCTGTGTGCATAACAACATGTTTTTAAAAAAGCAGTATTTTTAGGATTGAAGTTTTTTCCTCACCAAATCTTTGATTTCCTCTTTTGCCCCAGCCCTCAGTAATAGTTTGTACAGAATATTGTTTTGATTTTCATTGTAGGCAGCTGCATAGTGTAGCGCTGTACGGTTCATCTGTTAGGCAAACAGATTTCTGCTTAAGCACCTGACAGTTAAGTCTGGATTTGAAATATTGTATTAGCTATACTAGATCTTTTTTACACTATTTTTCAGAAGAAGCTGTTTAAATTAATAATAATTTCTGTTAATACCATTGTTCATGGTCAGTGTCCTCACCTGAAATCTCAGATTTTAATGGTTTTTGATACTTTTAAAACTTCAATAATTTTCTTAGTAATTTCAATAGTCATGTTAATTTACAACAGTCTTTTTTAAGAAACCGAGTGCATTACTGTAATTCTTACATGATCTGGGTGGTTGACTGCTTGAGGAAATCCCAGACTGAGATACTCTGCCAAAGAAAACCATTCAAAAAGCACTGCTTTTTGAAGGGGTGGTAATCCTGTCTGATCACAGGCAAGAACTAGTGATTCTTCTGTCAACATCTCTTGCAAGGTAGGAAGGTCTCCTTCACTGACTGCTGCATGTATTGACTGGATCTGATTCTGTGAGATTTATGTCATGCCATGCTAAGTTCATTACAGTTTATCACAGAAAAAAATCAACTAATTATGCAGGAAATATATTTAACTAATATCATTCTGTTTCTTGTCTTCTAGTCATCACCTGAGTTACCTAGTAATTAATATTGTGTTTATTGTGTAACTTACCTATTGTATGGAATGAGAATAGCATAGTAAGTTTGACAAGCATACATCTTGACTCACATGGACATGTGAAATATGCTGCTGAAATGGGCACATGGCAAAACTAGGCGAAGTCAGGTCTGGCCAGGTCTGCCATCCAGCCCACAACAAAGCCTGCAGCTGTGCACTGTCATCTGACTGTAGTATGGCCCTCACCCTCTGCAGCACCACCTCCTCTACTTGCAGCATTCCATACCTGGAACAGAAATCCCTGGAAAGTGAATTTCAATATTAAAAATGAAAATTGAGCGACCATGGAACAATTTTAGTGCATGTCTGCTGACAGAAAGTTAAGGGGTTTCATGAATACAAGCTTGCAGAAAAGACACCTACAGAAAAAGAAAGGCAGATTGCTTCATCTGTTCTAGGTGAAGTGAGGGAATAATGAAACCGATGTGACCAATGGTATTCAAAAGATTAGAGAAAGCATGTTCAGGGGCTACAGTTATGAAGCAATGTAAAGTAAGTTGCCCAGGAACAAGGACAAACGTTTCCCTAGTTGTAAAGTGGTGTGTTGACCTGGCAGATGTTATTTTACCCTTGAAGCCATAGCTAGTGAAGTGGCAAAGATGCCCTTGGGTAAAGAAACATAAAGTAATGTCCTTTGGGTCTGGGCATTGCATTGTAACTACAGAAACAAATGGCTTTTCCTTGAGTTCCTGATTTTGCCCTGGGAAACGATTTACTCTCACTTCATAACTATTAACCCTAAAGATGATTCGCCTTCCTTAGAACTGTCAAAAGAAAGCTCACTGTATATCAGGACCTTTGTCTTGCAGCATCCATATTACACAGACTAGCGGTCACTAGCCAATGGGATTGATTGAGTCAACGTTCGAAATAGCAAGCGTAAAACGTTTAAGCAATATATGACATGCAAACGCAATAGAAGCTGGATACCTAAGTGACAGATCAAGAACTGTGTCTCCATTCTCATCTCGAAAGCCAAGAAACACTTTTTGCGCGAGAACGTCGATGACCTCCTGCTGCGTTAGTTCGATAGCCAGGTGAAGGAAAGATCTGCCTTGCTTGTCTCTCAGGTTCAGGTCTTGATCCTGCAGGCACCACCCGAGTGCTGCAAGGTCGCCATCCAGTATAGCTTGGTATATTTCGCTGTCCTCGAATGCCATCACTGGGACGGAAACTTCAACAGGATTAGTAAAGATTTCTGAAAACTAATATGGCATAGTAGATTGATGTGTGTACAATAACCAGCAGGCCATGGCGCCGTGCTGTGGATGTGACCTGTTCTCAGTTCCACGGTGTTATCGATGGAGCTGTTGCCTTTGTGTGCCAGCTGAAGATATCTTTTGAGTTTCAAGGCAGAAATTAAAAAAAAATAGTCGTGCACATGTTGCCATAGTGATATTAACGCGTACGTTGTTGTCATAGCAGCACCGTGGAGAAGCGGCAACAGCCGACGGGGGTTTATTGATCGCTCAATATGCTAAAGTGTTTTACATACATTTTGTTTAGCATTTTTATTCTGTGACTGGAGGCAGGTGCTTTTGAGTCGAAGAGTGTAGCGTTTGCACAAACTTGTTTCAGCAGACGCAGAAGTATTTTGGCTAAAATGTAATCGTCTTGTTTTGACATATTTTAGTTTCTTTCTCTTGGTGTGACGCACATTTGTGTCATATTTTGTACTTGTGTTAAGACTTTTATTTATTATAGCATCTAGTTAATGGTAAAACGCATGCGAAATTTTGTACCGGTCGAACTGCGAGTGTCTCATCTAGTGCGTAGGCGTGTATGTGCAGGCGTGTTTGCGCGCACGTTCTCGCGAACCTGCAGGGGTATGGATTTATTTCTTGGAGTGACTTCAAAACATATGTTAAAAGTGTGAATAAAACAGTCGAATATAGACTTGTAAACTCCTGAAATGATCTACTCTCCCCCTCTCCCCTACCCTTTCTTTATCGTGTTTGTTTTCATTTTACACTTTATGTGAGATTATTGAGAAAATTCTAAAGCTGCAGGCATAAGACAAGAAAGAATTGTGGTATTATCCTAAAATTCTTCTTTTTTAACGAGCAGGTCATACTTTTTTTTAAACCTTACTACCGTAGCTCGATGCAAACAGTACAACCGAGGTCATTATAGTGACATTTTACCCTGGAGGGTAAGAGAAAGCGCCGGGGAGGGAGGGAGGTGAGATACAGGAGCTGGAGAAGAACCGGCAAATTCATGCAGGCTGCATGGAAGGCTGTATCAGAGATTTGACAGTCAGAATTGTTTGGTCAGGTCAGATTTTAGTCCCTACAGCCGCCGATTTTGTTTTTGTTTGTTGCGTGCATACACAGCATTGAAAAATAGCTCCATACCCTAGAGGCTTAAAAAGAGTTATTAACTGTAATTAAGTGGCTCACCATAGCTGAAACACGTGGAAAGTAAAGCCCAACCATCACCTTCTGCCACCAGAGAAATCTGTGTTTTCGTGATTTAAAAAAAGAAAAAAGTTGTTATCAGTTTTTCCCCTCTCCCTTATATGTAATTGGTAGTGTGGAATGTGGCACACGTGCACGTGCGGCATGACCGGTCGACGACCCTTTGACCACACACACACACACACAAGGATGGGCGGCATGAGCCGGCAGTGACCCTGTGAGGCACACGCACGTGCGCACAGGTTCCAGACATAGTCGGGTGTCAGAGTCGGGTCGACATGAAACAATCATAGTTAAATAGGAACAGCGTAGAGGTGGAGGGAGCACTCTCGACCAAGAAGGATATGTTCTCTTGTGTATGCTTCGCCTTTGCTGGAACCATCAACCGGCGTTAGAAGTAAAATAGCTGGAAACCCACGACAGTGTTGACGTGTTCGTTATTGCGAGATTGGGCAAGCAACCCCGATCTACCCTGTTACATGTACGTTGTGTATTCACTATCTTAACTCGGTTATTCAAGAAAGGGGAAAATCATGCATTTGTGTAAATCATTAAATCTAGACAAATCATTTTGTGGGAGACCGCTTGATATTTCCAGTGCTTAATTTACCTGCTACAGATGATTTTAATACGTTTCTAGCATGTTTGAAGAATAACAATAATGTGTCAGATATTTCTGTTTCAGGTAAAGCAAGCTACCCTTGCAACTTCAACTATCCCAAACCCAGCTATATCAATCCTATTCCTTGGCAGCACCCAGTGATACCAAAAGAAAAGCAGGAGAAACCCAAGCGGCCGAAGACAACAAAATATGTGTGGAATCCTGACAAATACTTCTAGACCAACATTATTTAATACCGTTTCCTTCAGGACATTGCTGTGCTAAGGACTTTTCTCAGCATCAGATAGAGCAGCAGTGAGTGCTTCTCTGGAGAGAGTATATGACAGTGATACCTTTACTAAAAACAATAAGGTCTATATACATAAGGAATTTTTTAATGTGGTGTGAAAGGTTGTTTCAGTCCTTTTAAATTTCATTTTTTTAACCATTTCACTACTGCATTTCAAAGTTTGATTATGCATTCCCTGTCAAATCAATAGTGTGCCTATCAAGTGCTTGCAGAGAACAAGTATAATGCTTACCCTAATGCTGTCTGGCAAAAAAAAACAAAACTGGTCAGAGTTTTTTATTTTTTAAATTTCATAATGTTTGTATATTTTTTGCAGCTGCATTTTCTTGTATTGCTGTCAAAAAAATGTATATTTCCGCTGTAGCATGAGGAGTAAGGACCTTGTAAGGACAGAAATTATATGCACCAAGCTGATTTGTGTTTTAGACAAGGGTATCTATGGACAGTGTATGTAGATAAGAATACTTTTGAATAAATAAATTAAACTAGTAGTATATGAATGATGAATGATGCCTCTAGTGACCAGATAGCTGTACAAAACAGGTGTAAATGTATTCTTAAAGTGATTGTTCTGCTCTGCAGTGCATTCTGTGTCATCTTTTATATGTGTGTGTTATTGGCATATCATATTTATATCATCTCTGGTAAGAGGTCTTTTGTACTAGTATGACTGTAAACTTTCCATTGTCTGGAAATAAAATTTGCTGTCAGTTAGTATGTCATGAAGTAAATGTGGCTTGCAGGATTTTTAAACACACGTACACGTCCATCTGCACTTTTATTCGTTCAGTGAGGTAAGCCATGAAAAGCACGAGGAAGTATGGTAGCTGGTATGTGGACAAATTACAGGAAACTTAACTTCTAAAGATCTCCGCAATATCGTAGTAGGGGGAGTTTAAAACGGTTTGCGTGGGTCGTTAGCAAATTGCGACTTTCCTGGCACAGCCCTGACGAGAGGGAAGGAAGGTGCACCTGAGCGCGCGGCTGTGGAGTGGACCAGGCCTTGGTCAGTAATTTGTTAATTTTTCTTTTAAAATAAAACGAAAAGAAAAGGCATTGCGAGCAAAATTAAATAAAGCTAGACATTAAAGAACACTGTAAAGTGTTGGCTTCACCGTTACTACTAATTGTCCCCAGATCTGTGACGCTGTGATATCACACATGCGTGAAAAGTAGAACCCTTGTATTGTCTTTAATCTGTCGATTTTTTTCACGTCCACTGGTGAGACTTTCCTATAGAAGGTGTGAGAATCGTTTGATCTTTTTACATCATGTTCCCTCATTTACTGACCTCTCACGCGTACGCAGCTCTAAAAGGTTCCATCTCGTGTAGTTTAATAGATTGTGGTTGCGTGCACTTTTCTTAACATTTGCTGTCAGTATTACGCTACTGAACGAAATGTAGATAT
This sequence comes from Marisa cornuarietis, assembly GCA_004794655.1. Taxonomy (NCBI): domain Eukaryota; kingdom Metazoa; phylum Mollusca; class Gastropoda; order Architaenioglossa; family Ampullariidae; genus Marisa; species Marisa cornuarietis. The sequence continues at coordinate 2,171,519 of SMMW01000013.1, read as the reverse complement.
TTCTAGTCGAATTATAACTTGTAATCATACTGTTACATAAGGGAAAATAATAAACGATTACAATTAATTAAAGCACTCTTAAAGGTCGCCTGTCCCGGGGCACTTGGCTTTCGGCGGCCTGCCTGCCACCATCTTGAAAAACGTATAAGGAGCATGTCATGAAATAAGCTTATAAACATGGAACGATAATTATGATCTTGGCTGGGCCGATTTGATAGGCGGTTGAAGGGGGAGGGATGGCTTTGGGGCGAAATGACCGGTGACCGTTCAGAAAATGTCGCGATTTGTGATAAACGGGCTACGGAAAACGGGCATTTTGGATGGGAATACTATTTATGAGGCATTTTGGTGGTAGGCAACTCTATTAATACAACCTCACTAAACGCTATTGCCCCGAGAAAAGTGGGGTCTCACTTCCAACAACCGAATGTTACGGGACTACCTTCTAGACTCTAGAGGGAAGCCGGTCACATTGTCCCAAAACCATATCGTCCCACTGCCTGAGTCAGATCGTCCAAGCCATGACCATAATTTCCCCAAGTAAGACCACGTCGTCCCAACGCCAAAAGCTGAATCGTGTCAGGCCCAGAAGACTGGTCTGGGCGAGGTGAGAAACATCCTCTGCCCACTTACGGCTGGCTGTCAATTTCGAGTGGACTTTTTTGTGCATGTCTTTACAGTGCATTAAGATCGGTTTTGGGCTGTTGTCTCCGATCAGACACCCGAGGACACTATAAAGTCACTGTGGTGTACATGTTCTTGATCTCCTCTAGGAGACTGACGCGCGCACACTCAAACATAAATGCGCGCATAGAGGAGAGGTCTGTATGCAGGTCGATCAGTCCACTCGTTCTGAATACAACACATCAAGATTCTTTTAAGTGGGGTTCACACGTGACCACCGTGGCACGTGTCGGTGCACTACTGTAGTAAGACGTGCGTCAAGCTAAACGAATACCTGAACAGCGACACCGTTGCATATAATTATAAAAAAGTACATTTCTCAACTGCAGAGCAGACTCAACCTTTAAAAACTCAAAATACAAATTCAAAATAAATAGCACATCTTCAAAAAGACCAGTTATACAGAGACGAAGCAACAGATCGAAATAACAAAACCCAACAACATTTAATACGAACCGCCAAACTCAAGAATAAATTATGACAACGCCTTAATACAAAATTTTAAAGAGCAAATCGCGTGTATGCGCCATTGTGAGATATGTTCTCAGGATTTGTATTGCCTAGCATTAATTTTTCTTTTGTAAAATGGTTGCTGAACTTGTTCGCATATCTCTGTTTGAAATAGGCGGTTGTTCGAACAACGTATATGGTTCTGTTGGTAATAGCTGACGGTTAATAGCTACTTTTGTTATTGATGATCGATTTGTCTTTTGGGTCTGGGACGATTCGGCCTTTTATGTTCGAACGGTGGTCTTACTTGAGACGAAATGGACATAGCTGGAACGATTTGACAGGCGGTGGAGCGATATGGTTTGGGAGCGAAAAGACCAGTGACCCTTTTACATATAGCTCAATTGGTAAAAGCGACTGAAATAGAATATTGGGCTCCGCCTTTCACATGTTAGACACGGTGAACCACTGCTCATCACCATGCACGGTCACCGGTCATTTCGCTACAAGACCACATTGCCCCAGCCATATCGTCCCAGCTGTGTCCATATATTGTCACAAATAAGACCACATCGTCCCAACACCGAAAGCCGAATCGTCCCTGCCCCTAAAGATGATTCATTCGCCGATGACCAACAGATCCATATAGGCCTACATCCTGGGGCGAAATGGCCCTCCCCCCTCCCCATGACGACACGATCTGTTTTGCCTGCAACCTACATTAACCTTTTTAAAATCTTTTTGTGGATTTTCCCACCCCAATCATGATTTTAACAACGTTTTTTTTTTGTTTTATTTGTTGGGGAAACGTGCTCTTTTTTCTGCATTACTTAACTAAACTGGACGGTCCGTTGGTTGTTGTTGAAAGGTGCTGAAACAGTAGCGAACCCAAACACAAGCAATTAAGCAAACTGGACTGAACTAAGACGTACAGCTTCTGTTGAATTAACACAAAACACCCTCTGAGACAAAATGATACATATATTCATCTCAGATGCAGCCCTACCACTACCACTGACCCTGAAAATAATTTAAACCCCCATGCACAACTGACATGATCGACGCTTAAAAAATTCAACTCGATCACTATATATATAACGTGGAAAATCCAGACAGAAAGAACCCACGAACATTGGTTACATACTTTATAGAATACTTCCCAAAATCGAAACAGAAAGTACAAGTATTCCCATGTCGCATCTGATGAGTAGACTGATTATAGTAGTGTCTGGGAATAGCTTTCTACTTCCCTATTCTCCTATACCATGATTTGCTTTTCGTCCTCTAGCTGTGCTCTAATGACGTTCGAGATAGAGAAATCATCGCAACCACATCAGCACTAAGGTACCATTAATGGTATTATATATTTGTTAGGCATCCAGAGGTTCTTCTTAGGTATAATTAATTGCGATATATTTCATTGCTATAATTAGTTGTGAATACGCCCTTCAGCGACTGGAACGATGAGTCTGCCTTGGGCATCAAACAGGGCATCTTGACTGAATATTCTTACATTTTTCCAAGGTGAATTGATTTTTTTTCCTTTTTAATTTCCTCCTGTGATACTTCTTTACTTTTCTTTGATTTTTAAGCCCATCACGAAAACAGATATTAATATATATTATTTTAAAGCGTACGACGTGAAAACGAAACGAGCCAGGGACAGATAACTCTTGAGTGCGCAAACACATACTTGTGGTCCATTTAATTCGGTCTTCAGTGCACATTTTTCATTTTTCGGAAATAATTAAATGTCTTGAAGTTATTTAATTTAGACATGTAGTCATGTCCATTTATCCGAAAATGTATCTAGTTTTCATATGTCAGCCTTGAGGAAATGATGATTACACCGAAGACTAATGAAGAGAGCAATATATCACGCATGGCTTCCTAAACAAAATTCAGGGAAGTTCTTACTAACTGCCGCATTATAGTGCGATGAAGCAAAATGAATTGACACAGATGTATGTTGGGTATGCAGAAAAAAGCCGACCCGACTTAATGAATGTCATATTTGACACTTAATTATCCTGGCTTTGGCCCTCAGATTCAAAGGGTGGTAGTGAAAACGAAACAAAGTTGGAATTGTTAGAAGAACATTAAAATATCTGGACAAATTTATATTTCTAAAGTAGTGCAAGGTATTTCGCGTGAGTGACTTCAGGACAGGTAAGTATTTTTCCAACTTCAGGAGTGAAAATATAATTTGATGACCATTTCTTTTTTGTTTAAAAAATGGCATTTAGGCCTAGGTATTATATTACATGTATTGGAAATTAAGAGTTCGAAGGAGAGCAATAAGATTACTATCTTAATGTAAGGATAAGATTAATCAAAATATTTAATATTTAAAGCTTAATTTATTTAAGGATAGACGACTACAAGGTGACTTAATTCATACATGAAATTATGGCTTTGATGATATTAATATGCATAAATTTTTCAGTGATCATTGACATACCAAACCAAAAATTTTGAGGGTAAGATATTTACTAAGCATTGCCATACCAATATGAGAACATTTTTCTTCTTACAAAGAGCTGTTTCAATTATGTGATGCACTTAATTATTTCTTTCTAACATTAAATTTGAACAAAAACTTTAACAGTTTCGTAGATCGTTTCCATGAATTTGATCAATAAATGAAGGTTTTCTGGTGTGTATATTGTACTGAACAGATGAAAGGAGGAGATATTTAACAGGCCATGAAAACATTACTATATTATGAATTGTTCCTGAATTCTTTTTATCTGCATTCCAAATAGCATGCTTGTCAGACTTTGTTATGAAGTGGACTGTCTATAAATTTATTTATCTAACACTCTCACACACATACAAAAACCAATCTCATTCACTAAATGTTGCATTTTGAATAAACTATAATACAGTCACCCTAGCAAAAGTAGATTTAATGTTGTTTTTGTTCTCATGTTGAAAGGTTCAAACTGATGCCAATAATAAGCAATCTACTCAACAATGCAGATGGATACTTCTTGTATTCAAGTTCTTGTGAAACATGATTCTCTCCATAAATTCAGTAGAGACCACCTTCTCAATTACCTGGAATCTATATGGGACTGCAGTGTGAAAGAACTAAAAGTCGCCAGCATGGGTAATGCAGCAGTGATTTGTTTTACAGAAGCTCAAGGTGAGTGGTGAATGTAGAATAGGAATATTAATTTGTGTAGGTGGGTGGAGCTGGTGAAAAAAAATTGTTAAATTTATTGTAACGTGATTGAGTAAAAGTTTCAAAGATCACATTATCTGTGAGAAACAATTCAAATGATACAGCTGGCTTTGTAGCTATGGTCGAGAGTCTATACAGCTGACACCAATTAAAGGCTTCTTTATCTTTGGTTCATAATTGCAACCCGAAGGGAACCTGCTGAGAAATGGACTTCTAGGCTACATGCCATTCCCAAAACCTCCATAACCTAGATATCCCTAATAATCTGTAGCTACCTCTGAGGTAGATTTACTTCTTTGTCTGTGGCTTGGGATTTATTTTTAATTTGAGCTAATTTAAAAAAATGGAAGATACACATGCTTATTTTCAGAGTTATTTCTCATATCTGTTGTTTAAAACTGTGATTAAATAATTCATTATCATTACAGATTTCACTACTCTTCAGAAAACATGTTCAGAAAAGCCATTAGAAGATATGGTTTTAGAAGTCAAAAGGACTTTTGAAGGAGGTGTCGTCATGGTTTCCAATCCACTCCCTACAACGACAAATGAGTGCTTTATGTACTACTTCAAAAATACTCGACGTAGTGGAGGTGATCAGAGTGCTAGAATAATGAAGAGGGACTCAACACATAAATTTCTGCTTGTGCATTTCAGCAGTAAAGAAGGTGAAACAAATTTTACCAGGGACCAAGGCCATTTTTTTAAATTATATATATATATTATTAAAGTGATTGCATATTCTCTGGCTAGTATACTTTGATATTGTTTTCAAACCTTTCTTGGTTTCTTTAATGGGGTAAGCTGACACCCATTTATAGCTTCTTGACCAAGCTATGATTTGACTACTGATGACAGCGACTCCATAGACAGGGAGAGAATTTGCTAAATAGTCGTTACCATCACAATTGTGCTGGTAATTTCAGAAGGAGATTTGTATCTTTTTCACTACATATTCACAGCCTTTAGAGATATTTAATGAAATAAATTCTGAAAAGATTTTATGCTCTTTAATAAAGTATAAAATTAGTGGTATAAACTATTGAGATTTTATTAATTTCTGTAGGTAGGAGAGATCCTGCAGAAATGGAAGATTTAGAATTTTTCAAATTTTCTTTCTTTAGACCAGAAGATTTATGCTTATGTTGAAAATTAAAACAATGCATAGTTTTTCCACTTCATCAAACTTTTATATTTACATTAGGGTGTGTATGGTTTATAGGTGGCATATACTTAGCTTTTCTGATAAAGTTATTTGTTTAATTTAAATATTTCAGTGGCAGAGAAAGTTTTGCAATGTACACATCATCTTGAAGACACCCAGCTGGAGTTAAAAGCCTTTGATCCTGATTTAGACTCCCTGCCTTCAGAACAAGAACTAGAACATGCCCAGAGAAATCTTTCAGCAGCTGATAGTGAATGCCAAGTGAGAAGAGATTTGGAAAGTACTTCAAGTTTCTTAGACCACAACATGCACTGCCATGAACCACAAAAACAGCAGGAAATGACAGCTAATGAAAATTGCACAAGATATGTTGAAGGAATGTGCAGAGTATATCGAGGCATTATTGAGGTGTTAAGTGAAGTGGATTTAGGTCTTTTTCAAGATGTCAGCATCAAAGAGGAAGGTGATGAACTTCTAATTGAGGGTAAAAGCCAGGTAGCAGTTGAAAATATTGATAATTTGCTGAAAACCCTTGTGAGGATGCAAGCAACCTCTAAATACTTGAGTAAAGTAGGAGAGGAGTTTACAGAATGGGACGAAATCTTCATGAAAATTAGAGAGAAAATAGATGAGTTTTCTTATACCGTGTGTGTGCAAGATGCAGCAGATGATAGCAGTGCTGAAGAAATTTGCATTAAAACATGCGAAAGCTTCATCTCCATTGATCAGATGCTGGAACGTTTCCTTACGAGAGAAGATGTCAGTGTCACGAGCCATGGAGAAAGAGATCTTTTGACCACAACAGAATGGGACAGATTTTTAACTGAAGACCTTCAGGAAGAGTTTGAAGGAAATGTTTTTGCTGTCTACAAAGAAACAAACAATGTTATTATGGTTTTTGCTCCCGAAGACCTGATTTATAGAGCTAAAAGTTGTGTGTGTCAGTTTCTCAGTAATTCGTACATGACAGAATTTGTGGAATTAACTGAAAAGGAAGTATGGTAGCTGGTATGTGGACAAATTACAGGAAACTTAACTTCTAAAGATCTCCGCAATATCGTAGTAGGGGGAGTTTAAAACGGTTTGCGTGGGTCGTTAGCAAATTGCGACTTTCCTGGCACAGCCCTGACGAGAGGGAAGGAAGGTGCACCTGAGCGCGCGGCTGTGGAGTGGACCAGGCCTTGGTCAGTAATTTGTTAATTTTTCTTTTAAAATAAAACGAAAAGAAAAGGCATTGCGAGCAAAATTAAATAAAGCTAGACATTAAAGAACACTGTAAAGTGTTGGCTTCACCGTTACTACTAATTGTCCCCAGATCTGTGACGCTGTGATATCACACATGCGTGAAAAGTAGAACCCTTGTATTGTCTTTAATCTGTCGATTTTTTTCACGTCCACTGGTGAGACTTTCCTATAGAAGGTGTGAGAATCGTTTGATCTTTTTACATCATGTTCCCTCATTTACTGACCTCTCACGCGTACGCAGCTCTAAAAGGTTCCATCTCGTGTAGTTTAATAGATTGTGGTTGCGTGCACTTTTCTTAACATTTGCTGTCAGTATTACGCTACTGAACGAAATGTAGATATTTCTAGTCGAATTATAACTTGTAATCATACTGTTACATAAGGGAAAATAATAAACGATTACAATTAATTAAAGCACTCTTAAAGGTCGCCTGTCCCGGGGCACTTGGCTTTCGGCGGCCTGCCTGCCACCATCTTGAAAAACGTATAAGGAGCATGTCATGAAATAAGCTTATAAACATGGAACGATAATTATGATCTTGGCTGGGCCGATTTGATAGGCGGTTGAAGGGGGAGGGATGGCTTTGGGGCGAAATGACCGGTGACCGTTCAGAAAATGTCGCGATTTGTGATAAACGGGCTACGGAAAACGGGCATTTTGGATGGGAATACTATTTATGAGGCATTTTGGTGGTAGGCAACTCTATTAATACAACCTCACTAAACGCTATTGCCCCGAGAAAAGTGGGGTCTCACTTCCAACAACCGAATGTTACGGGACTACCTTCTAGACTCTAGAGGGAAGCCGGTCACATTGTCCCAAAACCATATCGTCCCACTGCCTGAGTCAGATCGTCCAAGCCATGACCATAATTTCCCCAAGTAAGACCACGTCGTCCCAACGCCAAAAGCTGAATCGTGTCAGGCCCAGAAGACTGGTCTGGGCGAGGTGAGAAACATCCTCTGCCCACTTACGGCTGGCTGTCAATTTCGAGTGGACTTTTTTGTGCATGTCTTTACAGTGCATTAAGATCGGTTTTGGGCTGTTGTCTCCGATCAGACACCCGAGGACACTATAAAGTCACTGTGGTGTACATGTTCTTGATCTCCTCTAGGAGACTGACGCGCGCACACTCAAACATAAATGCGCGCATAGAGGAGAGGTCTGTATGCAGGTCGATCAGTCCACTCGTTCTGAATACAACACATCAAGATTCTTTTAAGTGGGGTTCACACGTGACCACCGTGGCACGTGTCGGTGCACTACTGTAGTAAGACGTGCGTCAAGCTAAACGAATACCTGAACAGCGACACCGTTGCATATAATTATAAAAAAGTACATTTCTCAACTGCAGAGCAGACTCAACCTTTAAAAACTCAAAATACAAATTCAAAATAAATAGCACATCTTCAAAAAGACCAGTTATACAGAGACGAAGCAACAGATCGAAATAACAAAACCCAACAACATTTAATACGAACCGCCAAACTCAAGAATAAATTATGACAACGCCTTAATACAAAATTTTAAAGAGCAAATCGCGTGTATGCGCCATTGTGAGATATGTTCTCAGGATTTGTATTGCCTAGCATTAATTTTTCTTTTGTAAAATGGTTGCTGAACTTGTTCGCATATCTCTGTTTGAAATAGGCGGTTGTTCGAACAACGTATATGGTTCTGTTGGTAATAGCTGACGGTTAATAGCTACTTTTGTTATTGATGATCGATTTGTCTTTTGGGTCTGGGACGATTCGGCCTTTTATGTTCGAACGGTGGTCTTACTTGAGACGAAATGGACATAGCTGGAACGATTTGACAGGCGGTGGAGCGATATGGTTTGGGAGCGAAAAGACCAGTGACCCTTTTACATATAGCTCAATTGGTAAAAGCGACTGAAATAGAATATTGGGCTCCGCCTTTCACATGTTAGACACGGTGAACCACTGCTCATCACCATGCACGGTCACCGGTCATTTCGCTACAAGACCACATTGCCCCAGCCATATCGTCCCAGCTGTGTCCATATATTGTCACAAATAAGACCACATCGTCCCAACACCGAAAGCCGAATCGTCCCTGCCCCTAAAGATGATTCATTCGCCGATGACCAACAGATCCATATAGGCCTACATCCTGGGGCGAAATGGCCCTCCCCCCTCCCCATGACGACACGATCTGTTTTGCCTGCAACCTACATTAACCTTTTTAAAATCTTTTTGTGGATTTTCCCACCCCAATCATGATTTTAACAACGTTTTTTTTTGTTTTATTTGTTGGGGAAACGTGCTCTTTTTTCTGCATTACTTAACTAAACTGGACGGTCCGTTGGTTGTTGTTGAAAGGTGCTGAAACAGTAGCGAACCCAAACACAAGCAATTAAGCAAACTGGACTGAACTAAGACGTACAGCTTCTGTTGAATTAACACAAAACACCCTCTGAGACAAAATGATACATATATTCATCTCAGATGCAGCCCTACCACTACCACTGACCCTGAAAATAATTTAAACCCCCATGCACAACTGACATGATCGACGCTTAAAAAATTCAACTCGATCACTATATATATAACGTGGAAAATCCAGACAGAAAGAACCCACGAACATTGGTTACATACTTTATAGAATACTTCCCAAAATCGAAACAGAAAGTACAAGTATTCCCATGTCGCATCTGATGAGTAGACTGATTATAGTAGTGTCTGGGAATAGCTTTCTACTTCCCTATTCTCCTATACCATGATTTGCTTTTCGTCCTCTAGCTGTGCTCTAATGACGTTCGAGATAGAGAAATCATCGCAACCACATCAGCACTAAGGTACCATTAATGGTATTATATATTTGTTAGGCATCCAGAGGTTCTTCTTAGGTATAATTAATTGCGATATATTTCATTGCTATAATTAGTTGTGAATACGCCCTTCAGCGACTGGAACGATGAGTCTGCCTTGGGCATCAAACAGGGCATCTTGACTGAATATTCTTACATTTTTCCAAGGTGAATTGATTTTTTTTCCTTTTTAATTTCCTCCTGTGATACTTCTTTACTTTTCTTTGATTTTTAAGCCCATCACGAAAACAGATATTAATATATATTATTTTAAAGCGTACGACGTGAAAACGAAACGAGCCAGGGACAGATAACTCTTGAGTGCGCAAACACATACTTGTGGTCCATTTAATTCGGTCTTCAGTGCACATTTTTCATTTTTCGGAAATAATTAAATGTCTTGAAGTTATTTAATTTAGACATGTAGTCATGTCCATTTATCCGAAAATGTATCTAGTTTTCATATGTCAGCCTTGAGGAAATGATGATTACACCGAAGACTAATGAAGAGAGCAATATATCACGCATGGCTTCCTAAACAAAATTCAGGGAAGTTCTTACTAACTGCCGCATTATAGTGCGATGAAGCAAAATGAATTGACACAGATGTATGTTGGGTATGCAGAAAAAAGCCGACCCGACTTAATGAATGTCATATTTGACACTTAATTATCCTGGCTTTGGCCCTCAGATTCAAAGGGTGGTAGTGAAAACGAAACAAAGTTGGAATTGTTAGAAGAACATTAAAATATCTGGACAAATTTATATTTCTAAAGTAGTGCAAGGTATTTCGCGTGAGTGACTTCAGGACAGGTAAGTATTTTTCCAACTTCAGGAGTGAAAATATAATTTGATGACCATTTCTTTTTTGTTTAAAAAATGGCATTTAGGCCTAGGTATTATATTACATGTATTGGAAATTAAGAGTTCGAAGGAGAGCAATAAGATTACTATCTTAATGTAAGGATAAGATTAATCAAAATATTTAATATTTAAAGCTTAATTTATTTAAGGATAGACGACTACAAGGTGACTTAATTCATACATGAAATTATGGCTTTGATGATATTAATATGCATAAATTTTTCAGTGATCATTGACATACCAAACCAAAAATTTTGAGGGTAAGATATTTACTAAGCATTGCCATACCAATATGAGAACATTTTTCTTCTTACAAAGAGCTGTTTCAATTATGTGATGCACTTAATTATTTCTTTCTAACATTAAATTTGAACAAAAACTTTAACAGTTTCGTAGATCGTTTCCATGAATTTGATCAATAAATGAAGGTTTTCTGGTGTGTATATTGTACTGAACAGATGAAAGGAGGAGATATTTAACAGGCCATGAAAACATTACTATATTATGAATTGTTCCTGAATTCTTTTTATCTGCATTCCAAATAGCATGCTTGTCAGACTTTGTTATGAAGTGGACTGTCTATAAATTTATTTATCTAACACTCTCACACACATACAAAAACCAATCTCATTCACTAAATGTTGCATTTTGAATAAACTATAATACAGTCACCCTAGCAAAAGTAGATTTAATGTTGTTTTTGTTCTCATGTTGAAAGGTTCAAACTGATGCCAATAATAAGCAATCTACTCAACAATGCAGATGGATACTTCTTGTATTCAAGTTCTTGTGAAACATGATTCTCTCCATAAATTCAGTAGAGACCACCTTCTCAATTACCTGGAATCTATATGGGACTGCAGTGTGAAAGAACTAAAAGTCGCCAGCATGGGTAATGCAGCAGTGATTTGTTTTACAGAAGCTCAAGGTGAGTGGTGAATGTAGAATAGGAATATTAATTTGTGTAGGTGGGTGGAGCTGGTGAAAAAAAATTGTTAAATTTATTGTAACGTGATTGAGTAAAAGTTTCAAAGATCACATTATCTGTGAGAAACAATTCAAATGATACAGCTGGCTTTGTAGCTATGGTCGAGAGTCTATACAGCTGACACCAATTAAAGGCTTCTTTATCTTTGGTTCATAATTGCAACCCGAAGGGAACCTGCTGAGAAATGGACTTCTAGGCTACATGCCATTCCCAAAACCTCCATAACCTAGATATCCCTAATAATCTGTAGCTACCTCTGAGGTAGATTTACTTCTTTGTCTGTGGCTTGGGATTTATTTTTAATTTGAGCTAATTTAAAAAAATGGAAGATACACATGCTTATTTTCAGAGTTATTTCTCATATCTGTTGTTTAAAACTGTGATTAAATAATTCATTATCATTACAGATTTCACTACTCTTCAGAAAACATGTTCAGAAAAGCCATTAGAAGATATGGTTTTAGAAGTCAAAAGGACTTTTGAAGGAGGTGTCGTCATGGTTTCCAATCCACTCCCTACAACGACAAATGAGTGCTTTATGTACTACTTCAAAAATACTCGACGTAGTGGAGGTGATCAGAGTGCTAGAATAATGAAGAGGGACTCAACACATAAATTTCTGCTTGTGCATTTCAGCAGTAAAGAAGGTGAAACAAATTTTACCAGGGACCAAGGCCATTTTTTTAAATTATATATATATATTATTAAAGTGATTGCATATTCTCTGGCTAGTATACTTTGATATTGTTTTCAAACCTTTCTTGGTTTCTTTAATGGGGTAAGCTGACACCCATTTATAGCTTCTTGACCAAGCTATGATTTGACTACTGATGACAGCGACTCCATAGACAGGGAGAGAATTTGCTAAATAGTCGTTACCATCACAATTGTGCTGGTAATTTCAGAAGGAGATTTGTATCTTTTTCACTACATATTCACAGCCTTTAGAGATATTTAATGAAATAAATTCTGAAAAGATTTTATGCTCTTTAATAAAGTATAAAATTAGTGGTATAAACTATTGAGATTTTATTAATTTCTGTAGGTAGGAGAGATCCTGCAGAAATGGAAGATTTAGAATTTTTCAAATTTTCTTTCTTTAGACCAGAAGATTTATGCTTATGTTGAAAATTAAAACAATGCATAGTTTTTCCACTTCATCAAACTTTTATATTTACATTAGGGTGTGTATGGTTTATAGGTGGCATATACTTAGCTTTTCTGATAAAGTTATTTGTTTAATTTAAATATTTCAGTGGCAGAGAAAGTTTTGCAATGTACACATCATCTTGAAGACACCCAGCTGGAGTTAAAAGCCTTTGATCCTGATTTAGACTCCCTGCCTTCAGAACAAGAACTAGAACATGCCCAGAGAAATCTTTCAGCAGCTGATAGTGAATGCCAAGTGAGAAGAGATTTGGAAAGTACTTCAAGTTTCTTAGACCACAACATGCACTGCCATGAACCACAAAAACAGCAGGAAATGACAGCTAATGAAAATTGCACAAGATATGTTGAAGGAATGTGCAGAGTATATCGAGGCATTATTGAGGTGTTAAGTGAAGTGGATTTAGGTCTTTTTCAAGATGTCAGCATCAAAGAGGAAGGTGATGAACTTCTAATTGAGGGTAAAAGCCAGGTAGCAGTTGAAAATATTGATAATTTGCTGAAAACCCTTGTGAGGATGCAAGCAACCTCTAAATACTTGAGTAAAGTAGGAGAGGAGTTTACAGAATGGGACGAAATCTTCATGAAAATTAGAGAGAAAATAGATGAGTTTTCTTATACCGTGTGTGTGCAAGATGCAGCAGATGATAGCAGTGCTGAAGAAATTTGCATTAAAACATGCGAAAGCTTCATCTCCATTGATCAGATGCTGGAACGTTTCCTTACGAGAGAAGATGTCAGTGTCACGAGCCATGGAGAAAGAGATCTTTTGACCACAACAGAATGGGACAGATTTTTAACTGAAGACCTTCAGGAAGAGTTTGAAGGAAATGTTTTTGCTGTCTACAAAGAAACAAACAATGTTATTATGGTTTTTGCTCCCGAAGACCTGATTTATAGAGCTAAAAGTTGTGTGTGTCAGTTTCTCAGTAATTCGTACATGACAGAATTTGTGGAATTAACTGAAAAGGAAGTATGGTAGCTGGTATGTGGACAAATTACAGGAAACTTAACTTCTAAAGATCTCCGCAATATCGTAGTAGGGGGAGTTTAAAACGGTTTGCGTGGGTCGTTAGCAAATTGCGACTTTCCTGGCACAGCCCTGACGAGAGGGAAGGAAGGTGCACCTGAGCGCGCGGCTGTGGAGTGGACCAGGCCTTGGTCAGTAATTTGTTAATTTTTCTTTTAAAATAAAACGAAAAGAAAAGGCATTGCGAGCAAAATTAAATAAAGCTAGACATTAAAGAACACTGTAAAGTGTTGGCTTCACCGTTACTACTAATTGTCCCCAGATCTGTGACGCTGTGATATCACACATGCGTGAAAAGTAGAACCCTTGTATTGTCTTTAATCTGTCGATTTTTTTCACGTCCACTGGTGAGACTTTCCTATAGAAGGTGTGAGAATCGTTTGATCTTTTTACATCATGTTCCCTCATTTACTGACCTCTCACGCGTACGCAGCTCTAAAAGGTTCCATCTCGTGTAGTTTAATAGATTGTGGTTGCGTGCACTTTTCTTAACATTTGCTGTCAGTATTACGCTACTGAACGAAATGTAGATATTTCTAGTCGAATTATAACTTGTAATCATACTGTTACATAAGGGAAAATAATAAACGATTACAATTAATTAAAGCACTCTTAAAGGTCGCCTGTCCCGGGGCACTTGGCTTTCGGCGGCCTGCCTGCCACCATCTTGAAAAACGTATAAGGAGCATGTCATGAAATAAGCTTATAAACATGGAACGATAATTATGATCTTGGCTGGGCCGATTTGATAGGCGGTTGAAGGGGGAGGGATGGCTTTGGGGCGAAATGACCGGTGACCGTTCAGAAAATGTCGCGATTTGTGATAAAGGCCGAATGCTACGGAAAACGGGCATTTTGGATGGGAATACTATTTATGAGGCATTTTGGTGGTAGGCAACTCTATTAATACAACCTCACTAAACGCTATTGCCCCGAGAAAAGTGGGGTCTCACTTCCAACAACCGAATGTTACGGGACTACCTTCTAGACTCTAGAGGGAAGCCGGTCACATTGTCCCAAAACCATATCGTCCCACTGCCTGAGTCAGATCGTCCAAGCCATGACCATAATTTCCCCAAGTAAGACCACGTCGTCCCAACGCCAAAAGCTGAATCGTGTCAGGCCCAGAAGACTGGTCTGGGCGAGGTGAGAAACATCCTCTGCCCACTTACGGCTGGCTGTCAATTTCGAGTGGACTTTTTTGTGCATGTCTTTACAGTGCATTAAGATCGGTTTTGGGCTGTTGTCTCCGATCAGACACCCGAGGACACTATAAAGTCACTGTGGTGTACATGTTCTTGATCTCCTCTAGGAGACTGACGCGCGCACACTCAAACATAAATGCGCGCATAGAGGAGAGGTCTGTATGCAGGTCGATCAGTCCACTCGTTCTGAATACAACACATCAAGATTCTTTTAAGTGGGGTTCACACGTGACCACCGTGGCACGTGTCGGTGCACTACTGTAGTAAGACGTGCGTCAAGCTAAACGAATACCTGAACAGCGACACCGTTGCATATAATTATAAAAAAGTACATTTCTCAACTGCAGAGCAGACTCAACCTTTAAAAACTCAAAATACAAATTCAAAATAAATAGCACATCTTCAAAAAGACCAGTTATACAGAGACGAAGCAACAGATCGAAATAACAAAACCCAACAACATTTAATACGAACCGCCAAACTCAAGAATAAATTATGACAACGCCTTAATACAAAATTTTAAAGAGCAAATCGCGTGTATGCGCCATTGTGAGATATGTTCTCAGGATTTGTATTGCCTAGCATTAATTTTTCTTTTGTAAAATGGTTGCTGAACTTGTTCGCATATCTCTGTTTGAAATAGGCGGTTGTTCGAACAACGTATATGGTTCTGTTGGTAATAGCTGACGGTTAATAGCTACTTTTGTTATTGATGATCGATTTGTCTTTTGGGTCTGGGACGATTCGGCCTTTTATGTTCGAACGGTGGTCTTACTTGAGACGAAATGGACATAGCTGGAACGATTTGACAGGCGGTGGAGCGATATGGTTTGGGAGCGAAAAGACCAGTGACCCTTTTACATATAGCTCAATTGGTAAAAGCGACTGAAATAGAATATTGGGCTCCGCCTTTCACATGTTAGACACGGTGAACCACTGCTCATCACCATGCACGGTCACCGGTCATTTCGCTACAAGACCACATTGCCCCAGCCATATCGTCCCAGCTGTGTCCATATATTGTCACAAATAAGACCACATCGTCCCAACACCGAAAGCCGAATCGTCCCTGCCCCTAAAGATGATTCATTCGCCGATGACCAACAGATCCATATAGGCCTACATCCTGGGGCGAAATGGCCCTCCCCCCTCCCCATGACGACACGATCTGTTTTGCCTGCAACCTACATTAACCTTTTTAAAATCTTTTTGTGGATTTTCCCACCCCAATCATGATTTTAACAACGTTTTTTTTTTGTTTTATTTGTTGGGGAAACGTGCTCTTTTTTCTGCATTACTTAACTAAACTGGACGGTCCGTTGGTTGTTGTTGAAAGGTGCTGAAACAGTAGCGAACCCAAACACAAGCAATTAAGCAAACTGGACTGAACTAAGACGTACAGCTTCTGTTGAATTAACACAAAACACCCTCTGAGACAAAATGATACATATATTCATCTCAGATGCAGCCCTACCACTACCACTGACCCTGAAAATAATTTAAACCCCCATGCACAACTGACATGATCGACGCTTAAAAAATTCAACTCGATCACTATATATATAACGTGGAAAATCCAGACAGAAAGAACCCACGAACATTGGTTACATACTTTATAGAATACTTCCCAAAATCGAAACAGAAAGTACAAGTATTCCCATGTCGCATCTGATGAGTAGACTGATTATAGTAGTGTCTGGGAATAGCTTTCTACTTCCCTATTCTCCTATACCATGATTTGCTTTTCGTCCTCTAGCTGTGCTCTAATGACGTTCGAGATAGAGAAATCATCGCAACCACATCAGCACTAAGGTACCATTAATGGTATTATATATTTGTTAGGCATCCAGAGGTTCTTCTTAGGTATAATTAATTGCGATATATTTCATTGCTATAATTAGTTGTGAATACGCCCTTCAGCGACTGGAACGATGAGTCTGCCTTGGGCATCAAACAGGGCATCTTGACTGAATATTCTTACATTTTTCCAAGGTGAATTGATTTTTTTTCCTTTTTAATTTCCTCCTGTGATACTTCTTTACTTTTCTTTGATTTTTAAGCCCATCACGAAAACAGATATTAATATATATTATTTTAAAGCGTACGACGTGAAAACGAAACGAGCCAGGGACAGATAACTCTTGAGTGCGCAAACACATACTTGTGGTCCATTTAATTCGGTCTTCAGTGCACATTTTTCATTTTTCGGAAATAATTAAATGTCTTGAAGTTATTTAATTTAGACATGTAGTCATGTCCATTTATCCGAAAATGTATCTAGTTTTCATATGTCAGCCTTGAGGAAATGATGATTACACCGAAGACTAATGAAGAGAGCAATATATCACGCATGGCTTCCTAAACAAAATTCAGGGAAGTTCTTACTAACTGCCGCATTATAGTGCGATGAAGCAAAATGAATTGACACAGATGTATGTTGGGTATGCAGAAAAAAGCCGACCCGACTTAATGAATGTCATATTTGACACTTAATTATCCTGGCTTTGGCCCTCAGATTCAAAGGGTGGTAGTGAAAACGAAACAAAGTTGGAATTGTTAGAAGAACATTAAAATATCTGGACAAATTTATATTTCTAAAGTAGTGCAAGGTATTTCGCGTGAGTGACTTCAGGACAGGTAAGTATTTTTCCAACTTCAGGAGTGAAAATATAATTTGATGACCATTTCTTTTTTGTTTAAAAAATGGCATTTAGGCCTAGGTATTATATTACATGTATTGGAAATTAAGAGTTCGAAGGAGAGCAATAAGATTACTATCTTAATGTAAGGATAAGATTAATCAAAATATTTAATATTTAAAGCTTAATTTATTTAAGGATAGACGACTACAAGGTGACTTAATTCATACATGAAATTATGGCTTTGATGATATTAATATGCATAAATTTTTCAGTGATCATTGACATACCAAACCAAAAATTTTGAGGGTAAGATATTTACTAAGCATTGCCATACCAATATGAGAACATTTTTCTTCTTACAAAGAGCTGTTTCAATTATGTGATGCACTTAATTATTTCTTTCTAACATTAAATTTGAACAAAAACTTTAACAGTTTCGTAGATCGTTTCCATGAATTTGATCAATAAATGAAGGTTTTCTGGTGTGTATATTGTACTGAACAGATGAAAGGAGGAGATATTTAACAGGCCATGAAAACATTACTATATTATGAATTGTTCCTGAATTCTTTTTATCTGCATTCCAAATAGCATGCTTGTCAGACTTTGTTATGAAGTGGACTGTCTATAAATTTATTTATCTAACACTCTCACACACATACAAAAACCAATCTCATTCACTAAATGTTGCATTTTGAATAAACTATAATACAGTCACCCTAGCAAAAGTAGATTTAATGTTGTTTTTGTTCTCATGTTGAAAGGTTCAAACTGATGCCAATAATAAGCAATCTACTCAACAATGCAGATGGATACTTCTTGTATTCAAGTTCTTGTGAAACATGATTCTCTCCATAAATTCAGTAGAGACCACCTTCTCAATTACCTGGAATCTATATGGGACTGCAGTGTGAAAGAACTAAAAGTCGCCAGCATGGGTAATGCAGCAGTGATTTGTTTTACAGAAGCTCAAGGTGAGTGGTGAATGTAGAATAGGAATATTAATTTGTGTAGGTGGGTGGAGCTGGTGAAAAAAAATTGTTAAATTTATTGTAACGTGATTGAGTAAAAGTTTCAAAGATCACATTATCTGTGAGAAACAATTCAAATGATACAGCTGGCTTTGTAGCTATGGTCGAGAGTCTATACAGCTGACACCAATTAAAGGCTTCTTTATCTTTGGTTCATAATTGCAACCCGAAGGGAACCTGCTGAGAAATGGACTTCTAGGCTACATGCCATTCCCAAAACCTCCATAACCTAGATATCCCTAATAATCTGTAGCTACCTCTGAGGTAGATTTACTTCTTTGTCTGTGGCTTGGGATTTATTTTTAATTTGAGCTAATTTAAAAAAATGGAAGATACACATGCTTATTTTCAGAGTTATTTCTCATATCTGTTGTTTAAAACTGTGATTAAATAATTCATTATCATTACAGATTTCACTACTCTTCAGAAAACATGTTCAGAAAAGCCATTAGAAGATATGGTTTTAGAAGTCAAAAGGACTTTTGAAGGAGGTGTCGTCATGGTTTCCAATCCACTCCCTACAACGACAAATGAGTGCTTTATGTACTACTTCAAAAATACTCGACGTAGTGGAGGTGATCAGAGTGCTAGAATAATGAAGAGGGACTCAACACATAAATTTCTGCTTGTGCATTTCAGCAGTAAAGAAGGTGAAACAAATTTTACCAGGGACCAAGGCCATTTTTTTAAATTATATATATATATTATTAAAGTGATTGCATATTCTCTGGCTAGTATACTTTGATATTGTTTTCAAACCTTTCTTGGTTTCTTTAATGGGGTAAGCTGACACCCATTTATAGCTTCTTGACCAAGCTATGATTTGACTACTGATGACAGCGACTCCATAGACAGGGAGAGAATTTGCTAAATAGTCGTTACCATCACAATTGTGCTGGTAATTTCAGAAGGAGATTTGTATCTTTTTCACTACATATTCACAGCCTTTAGAGATATTTAATGAAATAAATTCTGAAAAGATTTTATGCTCTTTAATGAAGTATAAAATTAGTGGTATAAACTATTGAGATTTTATTAATTTCTGTAGGTAGGAGAGATCCTGCAGAAATGGAAGATTTAGAATTTTTCAAATTTTCTTTCTTTAGACCAGAAGATTTATGCTTATGTTGAAAATTAAAACAATGCATAGTTTTTCCACTTCATCAAACTTTTATATTTACATTAGGGTGTGTATGGTTTATAGGTGGCATATACTTAGCTTTTCTGATAAAGTTATTTGTTTAATTTAAATATTTCAGTGGCAGAGAAAGTTTTGCAATGTACACATCATCTTGAAGACACCCAGCTGGAGTTAAAAGCCTTTGATCCTGATTTAGACTCCCTGCCTTCAGAACAAGAACTAGAACATGCCCAGAGAAATCTTTCAGCAGCTGATAGTGAATGCCAAGTGAGAAGAGATTTGGAAAGTACTTCAAGTTTCTTAGACCACAACATGCACTGCCATGAACCACAAAAACAGCAGGAAATGACAGCTAATGAAAATTGCACAAGATATGTTGAAGGAATGTGCAGAGTATATCGAGGCATTATTGAGGTGTTAAGTGAAGTGGATTTAGGTCTTTTTCAAGATGTCAGCATCAAAGAGGAAGGTGATGAACTTCTAATTGAGGGTAAAAGCCAGGTAGCAGTTGAAAATATTGATAATTTGCTGAAAACCCTTGTGAGGATGCAAGCAACCTCTAAATACTTGAGTAAAGTAGGAGAGGAGTTTACAGAATGGGACGAAATCTTCATGAAAATTAGAGAGAAAATAGATGAGTTTTCTTATACCGTGTGTGTGCAAGATGCAGCAGATGATAGCAGTGCTGAAGAAATTTGCATTAAAACATGCGAAAGCTTCATCTCCATTGATCAGATGCTGGAACGTTTCCTTACGAGAGAAGATGTCAGTGTCACGAGCCATGGAGAAAGAGATCTTTTGACCACAACAGAATGGGACAGATTTTTAACTGAAGACCTTCAGGAAGAGTTTGAAGGAAATGTTTTTGCTGTCTACAAAGAAACAAACAATGTTATTATGGTTTTTGCTCCCGAAGACCTGATTTATAGAGCTAAAAGTTGTGTGTGTCAGTTTCTCAGTAATTCGTACATGACAGAATTTGTGGAATTAACTGAAAAGGAAGTATGGTAGCTGGTATGTGGACAAATTACAGGAAACTTAACTTCTAAAGATCTCCGCAATATCGTAGTAGGGGGAGTTTAAAACGGTTTGCGTGGGTCGTTAGCAAATTGCGACTTTCCTGGCACAGCCCTGACGAGAGGGAAGGAAGGTGCACCTGAGCGCGCGGCTGTGGAGTGGACCAGGCCTTGGTCAGTAATTTGTTAATTTTTCTTTTAAAATAAAACGAAAAGAAAAGGCATTGCGAGCAAAATTAAATAAAGCTAGACATTAAAGAACACTGTAAAGTGTTGGCTTCACCGTTACTACTAATTGTCCCCAGATCTGTGACGCTGTGATATCACACATGCGTGAAAAGTAGAACCCTTGTATTGTCTTTAATCTGTCGATTTTTTTCACGTCCACTGGTGAGACTTTCCTATAGAAGGTGTGAGAATCGTTTGATCTTTTTACATCATGTTCCCTCATTTACTGACCTCTCACGCGTACGCAGCTCTAAAAGGTTCCATCTCGTGTAGTTTAATAGATTGTGGTTGCGTGCACTTTTCTTAACATTTGCTGTCAGTATTACGCTACTGAACGAAATGTAGATATTTCTAGTCGAATTATAACTTGTAATCATACTGTTACATAAGGGAAAATAATAAACGATTACAATTAATTAAAGCACTCTTAAAGGTCGCCTGTCCCGGGGCACTTGGCTTTCGGCGGCCTGCCTGCCACCATCTTGAAAAACGTATAAGGAGCATGTCATGAAATAAGCTTATAAACATGGAACGATAATTATGATCTTGGCTGGGCCGATTTGATAGGCGGTTGAAGGGGGAGGGATGGCTTTGGGGCGAAATGACCGGTGACCGTTCAGAAAATGTCGCGATTTGTGATAAAGGCCGAATGCTACGGAAAACGGGCATTTTGGATGGGAATACTATTTATGAGGCATTTTGGTGGTAGGCAACTCTATTAATACAACCTCACTAAACGCTATTGCCCCGAGAAAAGTGGGGTCTCACTTCCAACAACCGAATGTTACGGGACTACCTTCTAGACTCTAGAGGGAAGCCGGTCACATTGTCCCAAAACCATATCGTCCCACTGCCTGAGTCAGATCGTCCAAGCCATGACCATAATTTCCCCAAGTAAGACCACGTCGTCCCAACGCCAAAAGCTGAATCGTGTCAGGCCCAGAAGACTGGTCTGGGCGAGGTGAGAAACATCCTCTGCCCACTTACGGCTGGCTGTCAATTTCGAGTGGACTTTTTTGTGCATGTCTTTACAGTGCATTAAGATCGGTTTTGGGCTGTTGTCTCCGATCAGACACCCGAGGACACTATAAAGTCACTGTGGTGTACATGTTCTTGATCTCCTCTAGGAGACTGACGCGCGCACACTCAAACATAAATGCGCGCATAGAGGAGAGGTCTGTATGCAGGTCGATCAGTCCACTCGTTCTGAATACAACACATCAAGATTCTTTTAAGTGGGGTTCACACGTGACCACCGTGGCACGTGTCGGTGCACTACTGTAGTAAGACGTGCGTCAAGCTAAACGAATACCTGAACAGCGACACCGTTGCATATAATTATAAAAAAGTACATTTCTCAACTGCAGAGCAGACTCAACCTTTAAAAACTCAAAATACAAATTCAAAATAAATAGCACATCTTCAAAAAGACCAGTTATACAGAGACGAAGCAACAGATCGAAATAACAAAACCCAACAACATTTAATACGAACCGCCAAACTCAAGAATAAATTATGACAACGCCTTAATACAAAATTTTAAAGAGCAAATCGCGTGTATGCGCCATTGTGAGATATGTTCTCAGGATTTGTATTGCCTAGCATTAATTTTTCTTTTGTAAAATGGTTGCTGAACTTGTTCGCATATCTCTGTTTGAAATAGGCGGTTGTTCGAACAACGTATATGGTTCTGTTGGTAATAGCTGACGGTTAATAGCTACTTTTGTTATTGATGATCGATTTGTCTTTTGGGTCTGGGACGATTCGGCCTTTTATGTTCGAACGGTGGTCTTACTTGAGACGAAATGGACATAGCTGGAACGATTTGACAGGCGGTGGAGCGATATGGTTTGGGAGCGAAAAGACCAGTGACCCTTTTACATATAGCTCAATTGGTAAAAGCGACTGAAATAGAATATTGGGCTCCGCCTTTCACATGTTAGACACGGTGAACCACTGCTCATCACCATGCACGGTCACCGGTCATTTCGCTACAAGACCACATTGCCCCAGCCATATCGTCCCAGCTGTGTCCATATATTGTCACAAATAAGACCACATCGTCCCAACACCGAAAGCCGAATCGTCCCTGCCCCTAAAGATGATTCATTCGCCGATGACCAACAGATCCATATAGGCCTACATCCTGGGGCGAAATGGCCCTCCCCCCTCCCCATGACGACACGATCTGTTTTGCCTGCAACCTACATTAACCTTTTTAAAATCTTTTTGTGGATTTTCCCACCCCAATCATGATTTTAACAACGTTTTTTTTTTGTTTTATTTGTTGGGGAAACGTGCTCTTTTTTCTGCATTACTTAACTAAACTGGACGGTCCGTTGGTTGTTGTTGAAAGGTGCTGAAACAGTAGCGAACCCAAACACAAGCAATTAAGCAAACTGGACTGAACTAAGACGTACAGCTTCTGTTGAATTAACACAAAACACCCTCTGAGACAAAATGATACATATATTCATCTCAGATGCAGCCCTACCACTACCACTGACCCTGAAAATAATTTAAACCCCCATGCACAACTGACATGATCGACGCTTAAAAAATTCAACTCGATCACTATATATATAACGTGGAAAATCCAGACAGAAAGAACCCACGAACATTGGTTACATACTTTATAGAATACTTCCCAAAATCGAAACAGAAAGTACAAGTATTCCCATGTCGCATCTGATGAGTAGACTGATTATAGTAGTGTCTGGGAATAGCTTTCTACTTCCCTATTCTCCTATACCATGATTTGCTTTTCGTCCTCTAGCTGTGCTCTAATGACGTTCGAGATAGAGAAATCATCGCAACCACATCAGCACTAAGGTACCATTAATGGTATTATATATTTGTTAGGCATCCAGAGGTTCTTCTTAGGTATAATTAATTGCGATATATTTCATTGCTATAATTAGTTGTGAATACGCCCTTCAGCGACTGGAACGATGAGTCTGCCTTGGGCATCAAACAGGGCATCTTGACTGAATATTCTTACATTTTTCCAAGGTGAATTGATTTTTTTTCCTTTTTAATTTCCTCCTGTGATACTTCTTTACTTTTCTTTGATTTTTAAGCCCATCACGAAAACAGATATTAATATATATTATTTTAAAGCGTACGACGTGAAAACGAAACGAGCCAGGGACAGATAACTCTTGAGTGCGCAAACACATACTTGTGGTCCATTTAATTCGGTCTTCAGTGCACATTTTTCATTTTTCGGAAATAATTAAATGTCTTGAAGTTATTTAATTTAGACATGTAGTCATGTCCATTTATCCGAAAATGTATCTAGTTTTCATATGTCAGCCTTGAGGAAATGATGATTACACCGAAGACTAATGAAGAGAGCAATATATCACGCATGGCTTCCTAAACAAAATTCAGGGAAGTTCTTACTAACTGCCGCATTATAGTGCGATGAAGCAAAATGAATTGACACAGATGTATGTTGGGTATGCAGAAAAAAGCCGACCCGACTTAATGAATGTCATATTTGACACTTAATTATCCTGGCTTTGGCCCTCAGATTCAAAGGGTGGTAGTGAAAACGAAACAAAGTTGGAATTGTTAGAAGAACATTAAAATATCTGGACAAATTTATATTTCTAAAGTAGTGCAAGGTATTTCGCGTGAGTGACTTCAGGACAGGTAAGTATTTTTCCAACTTCAGGAGTGAAAATATAATTTGATGACCATTTCTTTTTTGTTTAAAAAATGGCATTTAGGCCTAGGTATTATATTACATGTATTGGAAATTAAGAGTTCGAAGGAGAGCAATAAGATTACTATCTTAATGTAAGGATAAGATTAATCAAAATATTTAATATTTAAAGCTTAATTTATTTAAGGATAGACGACTACAAGGTGACTTAATTCATACATGAAATTATGGCTTTGATGATATTAATATGCATAAATTTTTCAGTGATCATTGACATACCAAACCAAAAATTTTGAGGGTAAGATATTTACTAAGCATTGCCATACCAATATGAGAACATTTTTCTTCTTACAAAGAGCTGTTTCAATTATGTGATGCACTTAATTATTTCTTTCTAACATTAAATTTGAACAAAAACTTTAACAGTTTCGTAGATCGTTTCCATGAATTTGATCAATAAATGAAGGTTTTCTGGTGTGTATATTGTACTGAACAGATGAAAGGAGGAGATATTTAACAGGCCATGAAAACATTACTATATTATGAATTGTTCCTGAATTCTTTTTATCTGCATTCCAAATAGCATGCTTGTCAGACTTTGTTATGAAGTGGACTGTCTATAAATTTATTTATCTAACACTCTCACACACATACAAAAACCAATCTCATTCACTAAATGTTGCATTTTGAATAAACTATAATACAGTCACCCTAGCAAAAGTAGATTTAATGTTGTTTTTGTTCTCATGTTGAAAGGTTCAAACTGATGCCAATAATAAGCAATCTACTCAACAATGCAGATGGATACTTCTTGTATTCAAGTTCTTGTGAAACATGATTCTCTCCATAAATTCAGTAGAGACCACCTTCTCAATTACCTGGAATCTATATGGGACTGCAGTGTGAAAGAACTAAAAGTCGCCAGCATGGGTAATGCAGCAGTGATTTGTTTTACAGAAGCTCAAGGTGAGTGGTGAATGTAGAATAGGAATATTAATTTGTGTAGGTGGGTGGAGCTGGTGAAAAAAAATTGTTAAATTTATTGTAACGTGATTGAGTAAAAGTTTCAAAGATCACATTATCTGTGAGAAACAATTCAAATGATACAGCTGGCTTTGTAGCTATGGTCGAGAGTCTATACAGCTGACACCAATTAAAGGCTTCTTTATCTTTGGTTCATAATTGCAACCCGAAGGGAACCTGCTGAGAAATGGACTTCTAGGCTACATGCCATTCCCAAAACCTCCATAACCTAGATATCCCTAATAATCTGTAGCTACCTCTGAGGTAGATTTACTTCTTTGTCTGTGGCTTGGGATTTATTTTTAATTTGAGCTAATTTAAAAAAATGGAAGATACACATGCTTATTTTCAGAGTTATTTCTCATATCTGTTGTTTAAAACTGTGATTAAATAATTCATTATCATTACAGATTTCACTACTCTTCAGAAAACATGTTCAGAAAAGCCATTAGAAGATATGGTTTTAGAAGTCAAAAGGACTTTTGAAGGAGGTGTCGTCATGGTTTCCAATCCACTCCCTACAACGACAAATGAGTGCTTTATGTACTACTTCAAAAATACTCGACGTAGTGGAGGTGATCAGAGTGCTAGAATAATGAAGAGGGACTCAACACATAAATTTCTGCTTGTGCATTTCAGCAGTAAAGAAGGTGAAACAAATTTTACCAGGGACCAAGGCCATTTTTTTAAATTATATATATATTATTAAAGTGATTGCATATTCTCTGGCTAGTATACTTTGATATTGTTTTCAAACCTTTCTTGGTTTCTTTAATGGGGTAAGCTGACACCCATTTATAGCTTCTTGACCAAGCTATGATTTGACTACTGATGACAGCGACTCCATAGACAGGGAGAGAATTTGCTAAATAGTCGTTACCATCACAATTGTGCTGGTAATTTCAGAAGGAGATTTGTATCTTTTTCACTACATATTCACAGCCTTTAGAGATATTTAATGAAATAAATTCTGAAAAGATTTTATGCTCTTTAATGAAGTATAAAATTAGTGGTATAAACTATTGAGATTTTATTAATTTCTGTAGGTAGGAGAGATCCTGCAGAAATGGAAGATTTAGAATTTTTCAAATTTTCTTTCTTTAGACCAGAAGATTTATGCTTATGTTGAAAATTAAAACAATGCATAGTTTTTCCACTTCATCAAACTTTTATATTTACATTAGGGTGTGTATGGTTTATAGGTGGCATATACTTAGCTTTTCTGATAAAGTTATTTGTTTAATTTAAATATTTCAGTGGCAGAGAAAGTTTTGCAATGTACACATCATCTTGAAGACACCCAGCTGGAGTTAAAAGCCTTTGATCCTGATTTAGACTCCCTGCCTTCAGAACAAGAACTAGAACATGCCCAGAGAAATCTTTCAGCAGCTGATAGTGAATGCCAAGTGAGAAGAGATTTGGAAAGTACTTCAAGTTTCTTAGACCACAACATGCACTGCCATGAACCACAAAAACAGCAGGAAATGACAGCTAATGAAAATTGCACAAGATATGTTGAAGGAATGTGCAGAGTATATCGAGGCATTATTGAGGTGTTAAGTGAAGTGGATTTAGGTCTTTTTCAAGATGTCAGCATCAAAGAGGAAGGTGATGAACTTCTAATTGAGGGTAAAAGCCAGGTAGCAGTTGAAAATATTGATAATTTGCTGAAAACCCTTGTGAGGATGCAAGCAACCTCTAAATACTTGAGTAAAGTAGGAGAGGAGTTTACAGAATGGGACGAAATCTTCATGAAAATTAGAGAGAAAATAGATGAGTTTTCTTATACCGTGTGTGTGCAAGATGCAGCAGATGATAGCAGTGCTGAAGAAATTTGCATTAAAACATGCGAAAGCTTCATCTCCATTGATCAGATGCTGGAACGTTTCCTTACGAGAGAAGATGTCAGTGTCACGAGCCATGGAGAAAGAGATCTTTTGACCACAACAGAATGGGACAGATTTTTAACTGAAGACCTTCAGGAAGAGTTTGAAGGAAATGTTTTTGCTGTCTACAAAGAAACAAACAATGTTATTATGGTTTTTGCTCCCGAAGACCTGATTTATAGAGCTAAAAGTTGTGTGTGTCAGTTTCTCAGTAATTCGTACATGACAGAATTTGTGGAATTAACTGAAAAGGAAGTATGGTAGCTGGTATGTGGACAAATTACAGGAAACTTAACTTCTAAAGATCTCCGCAATATCGTAGTAGGGGGAGTTTAAAACGGTTTGCGTGGGTCGTTAGCAAATTGCGACTTTCCTGGCACAGCCCTGACGAGAGGGAAGGAAGGTGCACCTGAGCGCGCGGCTGTGGAGTGGACCAGGCCTTGGTCAGTAATTTGTTAATTTTTCTTTTAAAATAAAACGAAAAGAAAAGGCATTGCGAGCAAAATTAAATAAAGCTAGACATTAAAGAACACTGTAAAGTGTTGGCTTCACCGTTACTACTAATTGTCCCCAGATCTGTGACGCTGTGATATCACACATGCGTGAAAAGTAGAACCCTTGTATTGTCTTTAATCTGTCGATTTTTTTCACGTCCACTGGTGAGACTTTCCTATAGAAGGTGTGAGAATCGTTTGATCTTTTTACATCATGTTCCCTCATTTACTGACCTCTCACGCGTACGCAGCTCTAAAAGGTTCCATCTCGTGTAGTTTAATAGATTGTGGTTGCGTGCACTTTTCTTAACATTTGCTGTCAGTATTACGCTACTGAACGAAATGTAGATATTTCTAGTCGAATTATAACTTGTAATCATACTGTTACATAAGGGAAAATAATAAACGATTACAATTAATTAAAGCACTCTTAAAGGTCGCCTGTCCCGGGGCACTTGGCTTTCGGCGGCCTGCCTGCCACCATCTTGAAAAACGTATAAGGAGCATGTCATGAAATAAGCTTATAAACATGGAACGATAATTATGATCTTGGCTGGGCCGATTTGATAGGCGGTTGAAGGGGGAGGGATGGCTTTGGGGCGAAATGACCGGTGACCGTTCAGAAAATGTCGCGATTTGTGATAAAGGCCGAATGCTACGGAAAACGGGCATTTTGGATGGGAATACTATTTATGAGGCATTTTGGTGGTAGGCAACTCTATTAATACAACCTCACTAAACGCTATTGCCCCGAGAAAAGTGGGGTCTCACTTCCAACAACCGAATGTTACGGGACTACCTTCTAGACTCTAGAGGGAAGCCGGTCACATTGTCCCAAAACCATATCGTCCCACTGCCTGAGTCAGATCGTCCAAGCCATGACCATAATTTCCCCAAGTAAGACCACGTCGTCCCAACGCCAAAAGCTGAATCGTGTCAGGCCCAGAAGACTGGTCTGGGCGAGGTGAGAAACATCCTCTGCCCACTTACGGCTGGCTGTCAATTTCGAGTGGACTTTTTTGTGCATGTCTTTACAGTGCATTAAGATCGGTTTTGGGCTGTTGTCTCCGATCAGACACCCGAGGACACTATAAAGTCACTGTGGTGTACATGTTCTTGATCTCCTCTAGGAGACTGACGCGCGCACACTCAAACATAAATGCGCGCATAGAGGAGAGGTCTGTATGCAGGTCGATCAGTCCACTCGTTCTGAATACAACACATCAAGATTCTTTTAAGTGGGGTTCACACGTGACCACCGTGGCACGTGTCGGTGCACTACTGTAGTAAGACGTGCGTCAAGCTAAACGAATACCTGAACAGCGACACCGTTGCATATAATTATAAAAAAGTACATTTCTCAACTGCAGAGCAGACTCAACCTTTAAAAACTCAAAATACAAATTCAAAATAAATAGCACATCTTCAAAAAGACCAGTTATACAGAGACGAAGCAACAGATCGAAATAACAAAACCCAACAACATTTAATACGAACCGCCAAACTCAAGAATAAATTATGACAACGCCTTAATACAAAATTTTAAAGAGCAAATCGCGTGTATGCGCCATTGTGAGATATGTTCTCAGGATTTGTATTGCCTAGCATTAATTTTTCTTTTGTAAAATGGTTGCTGAACTTGTTCGCATATCTCTGTTTGAAATAGGCGGTTGTTCGAACAACGTATATGGTTCTGTTGGTAATAGCTGACGGTTAATAGCTACTTTTGTTATTGATGATCGATTTGTCTTTTGGGTCTGGGACGATTCGGCCTTTTATGTTCGAACGGTGGTCTTACTTGAGACGAAATGGACATAGCTGGAACGATTTGACAGGCGGTGGAGCGATATGGTTTGGGAGCGAAAAGACCAGTGACCCTTTTACATATAGCTCAATTGGTAAAAGCGACTGAAATAGAATATTGGGCTCCGCCTTTCACATGTTAGACACGGTGAACCACTGCTCATCACCATGCACGGTCACCGGTCATTTCGCTACAAGACCACATTGCCCCAGCCATATCGTCCCAGCTGTGTCCATATATTGTCACAAATAAGACCACATCGTCCCAACACCGAAAGCCGAATCGTCCCTGCCCCTAAAGATGATTCATTCGCCGATGACCAACAGATCCATATAGGCCTACATCCTGGGGCGAAATGGCCCTCCCCCCTCCCCATGACGACACGATCTGTTTTGCCTGCAACCTACATTAACCTTTTTAAAATCTTTTTGTGGATTTTCCCACCCCAATCATGATTTTAACAACGTTTTTTTTTTGTTTTATTTGTTGGGGAAACGTGCTCTTTTTTCTGCATTACTTAACTAAACTGGACGGTCCGTTGGTTGTTGTTGAAAGGTGCTGAAACAGTAGCGAACCCAAACACAAGCAATTAAGCAAACTGGACTGAACTAAGACGTACAGCTTCTGTTGAATTAACACAAAACACCCTCTGAGACAAAATGATACATATATTCATCTCAGATGCAGCCCTACCACTACCACTGACCCTGAAAATAATTTAAACCCCCATGCACAACTGACATGATCGACGCTTAAAAAATTCAACTCGATCACTATATATATAACGTGGAAAATCCAGACAGAAAGAACCCACGAACATTGGTTACATACTTTATAGAATACTTCCCAAAATCGAAACAGAAAGTACAAGTATTCCCATGTCGCATCTGATGAGTAGACTGATTATAGTAGTGTCTGGGAATAGCTTTCTACTTCCCTATTCTCCTATACCATGATTTGCTTTTCGTCCTCTAGCTGTGCTCTAATGACGTTCGAGATAGAGAAATCATCGCAACCACATCAGCACTAAGGTACCATTAATGGTATTATATATTTGTTAGGCATCCAGAGGTTCTTCTTAGGTATAATTAATTGCGATATATTTCATTGCTATAATTAGTTGTGAATACGCCCTTCAGCGACTGGAACGATGAGTCTGCCTTGGGCATCAAACAGGGCATCTTGACTGAATATTCTTACATTTTTCCAAGGTGAATTGATTTTTTTTCCTTTTTAATTTCCTCCTGTGATACTTCTTTACTTTTCTTTGATTTTTAAGCCCATCACGAAAACAGATATTAATATATATTATTTTAAAGCGTACGACGTGAAAACGAAACGAGCCAGGGACAGATAACTCTTGAGTGCGCAAACACATACTTGTGGTCCATTTAATTCGGTCTTCAGTGCACATTTTTCATTTTTCGGAAATAATTAAATGTCTTGAAGTTATTTAATTTAGACATGTAGTCATGTCCATTTATCCGAAAATGTATCTAGTTTTCATATGTCAGCCTTGAGGAAATGATGATTACACCGAAGACTAATGAAGAGAGCAATATATCACGCATGGCTTCCTAAACAAAATTCAGGGAAGTTCTTACTAACTGCCGCATTATAGTGCGATGAAGCAAAATGAATTGACACAGATGTATGTTGGGTATGCAGAAAAAAGCCGACCCGACTTAATGAATGTCATATTTGACACTTAATTATCCTGGCTTTGGCCCTCAGATTCAAAGGGTGGTAGTGAAAACGAAACAAAGTTGGAATTGTTAGAAGAACATTAAAATATCTGGACAAATTTATATTTCTAAAGTAGTGCAAGGTATTTCGCGTGAGTGACTTCAGGACAGGTAAGTATTTTTCCAACTTCAGGAGTGAAAATATAATTTGATGACCATTTCTTTTTTGTTTAAAAAATGGCATTTAGGCCTAGGTATTATATTACATGTATTGGAAATTAAGAGTTCGAAGGAGAGCAATAAGATTACTATCTTAATGTAAGGATAAGATTAATCAAAATATTTAATATTTAAAGCTTAATTTATTTAAGGATAGACGACTACAAGGTGACTTAATTCATACATGAAATTATGGCTTTGATGATATTAATATGCATAAATTTTTCAGTGATCATTGACATACCAAACCAAAAATTTTGAGGGTAAGATATTTACTAAGCATTGCCATACCAATATGAGAACATTTTTCTTCTTACAAAGAGCTGTTTCAATTATGTGATGCACTTAATTATTTCTTTCTAACATTAAATTTGAACAAAAACTTTAACAGTTTCGTAGATCGTTTCCATGAATTTGATCAATAAATGAAGGTTTTCTGGTGTGTATATTGTACTGAACAGATGAAAGGAGGAGATATTTAACAGGCCATGAAAACATTACTATATTATGAATTGTTCCTGAATTCTTTTTATCTGCATTCCAAATAGCATGCTTGTCAGACTTTGTTATGAAGTGGACTGTCTATAAATTTATTTATCTAACACTCTCACACACATACAAAAACCAATCTCATTCACTAAATGTTGCATTTTGAATAAACTATAATACAGTCACCCTAGCAAAAGTAGATTTAATGTTGTTTTTGTTCTCATGTTGAAAGGTTCAAACTGATGCCAATAATAAGCAATCTACTCAACAATGCAGATGGATACTTCTTGTATTCAAGTTCTTGTGAAACATGATTCTCTCCATAAATTCAGTAGAGACCACCTTCTCAATTACCTGGAATCTATATGGGACTGCAGTGTGAAAGAACTAAAAGTCGCCAGCATGGGTAATGCAGCAGTGATTTGTTTTACAGAAGCTCAAGGTGAGTGGTGAATGTAGAATAGGAATATTAATTTGTGTAGGTGGGTGGAGCTGGTGAAAAAAAATTGTTAAATTTATTGTAACGTGATTGAGTAAAAGTTTCAAAGATCACATTATCTGTGAGAAACAATTCAAATGATACAGCTGGCTTTGTAGCTATGGTCGAGAGTCTATACAGCTGACACCAATTAAAGGCTTCTTTATCTTTGGTTCATAATTGCAACCCGAAGGGAACCTGCTGAGAAATGGACTTCTAGGCTACATGCCATTCCCAAAACCTGCATAACCTAGATATCCCTAATAATCTGTAGCTACCTCTGAGGTAGATTTACTTCTTTGTCTGTGGCTTGGGATTTATTTTTAATTTGAGCTAATTTAAAAAAATGGAAGATACACATGCTTATTTTCAGAGTTATTTCTCATATCTGTTGTTTAAAACTGTGATTAAATAATTCATTATCATTACAGATTTCACTACTCTTCAGAAAACATGTTCAGAAAAGCCATTAGAAGATATGGTTTTAGAAGTCAAAAGGACTTTTGAAGGAGGTGTCGTCATGGTTTCCAATCCACTCCCTACAACGACAAATGAGTGCTTTATGTACTACTTCAAAAATACTCGACGTAGTGGAGGTGATCAGAGTGCTAGAATAATGAAGAGGGACTCAACACATAAATTTCTGCTTGTGCATTTCAGCAGTAAAGAAGGTGAAACAAATTTTACCAGGGACCAAGGCCATTTTTTTAAATTATATATATATATTATTAAAGTGATTGCATATTCTCTGGCTAGTATACTTTGATATTGTTTTCAAACCTTTCTTGGTTTCTTTAATGGGGTAAGCTGACACCCATTTATAGCTTCTTGACCAAGCTATGATTTGACTACTGATGACAGCGACTCCATAGACAGGGAGAGAATTTGCTAAATAGTCGTTACCATCACAATTGTGCTGGTAATTTCAGAAGGAGATTTGTATCTTTTTCACTACATATTCACAGCCTTTAGAGATATTTAATGAAATAAATTCTGAAAAGATTTTATGCTCTTTAATGAAGTATAAAATTAGTGGTATAAACTATTGAGATTTTATTAATTTCTGTAGGTAGGAGAGATCCTGCAGAAATGGAAGATTTAGAATTTTTCAAATTTTCTTTCTTTAGACCAGAAGATTTATGCTTATGTTGAAAATTAAAACAATGCATAGTTTTTCCACTTCATCAAACTTTTATATTTACATTAGGGTGTGTATGGTTTATAGGTGGCATATACTTAGCTTTTCTGATAAAGTTATTTAATTTAAATATTTCAGTGGCAGAGAAAGTTTTGCAATGTACACATCATCTTGAAGACACCCAGCTGGAGTTAAAAGCCTTTGATCCTGATTTAGACTCCCTGCCTTCAGAACAAGAACTAGAACATGCCCAGAGAAATCTTTCAGCAGCTGATAGTGAATGCCAAGTGAGAAGAGATTTGGAAAGTACTTCAAGTTTCTTAGACCACAACATGCACTGCCATGAACCACAAAAACAGCAGGAAATGACAGCTAATGAAAATTGCACAAGATATGTTGAAGGAATGTGCAGAGTATATCGAGGCATTATTGAGGTGTTAAGTGAAGTGGATTTAGGTCTTTTTCAAGATGTCAGCATCGAAGAGGAAGGTGATGAACTTCTAATTGAGGGTAAAAGCCAGGTAGCAGTTGAAAATATTGATAATTTGCTGAAAACCCTTGTGAGGATGCAAGCAACCTCTAAATACTTGAGTAAAGTAGGAGAGGAGTTTACAGAATGGGACGAAATCTTCATGAAAATTAGAGAGAAAATAGATGAGTTTTCTTATACCGTGTGTGTGCGAGATGCAGCAGATGATAGCAGTGCTGAAGAAATTTGCATTAAAACATGCGAAATTTTCATCTCCATTGATCAGATGCTGGAACGTTTCCTTACGAGAGAAGATGTCAGTGTCACGAGCCATGGAGAAAGAGATCTTTTGACCACAACAGAATGGGACAGATTTTTAACTGAAGACCTTCAGGAAGAGTTTGAAGGAAATGTTTTTGCTGTCTACAAAGAAACAAACAATGTTATTATGGTTTTTGCTCCCGAAGACCTGATTTATAGAGCTAAAAGTTGTGTGTGTCAGTTTCTCAGTAATTCGTACATGACAGAATTTGTGGAATTAACTGAAAAGGAGAAAAGATATCTGCATCTGTACCATGGGGATACTCTAAATGACCTTCAGATGCAAACTGGGGCAGATAATATTCACATTACATTTGACAGAGATGTCTGCACCATTTCAGGGTTCAGAGCAAGTGTCAGAAAAGCAGCATGCTTTCTCAAAAAGTTTTGCAAAGAATTTTATTGCAAACGTGAAATTTTCTACCACTATGGGTTAAAAGTCCTACATGATACTGAATCGTGGGAAAAGCTGATCCTGTCAGTGCAAAAAGAGAACAAATGCATCATTACAGACTTTCCAGATGGAAGGATTAGATGTGAAGATGGGACTTCTGAAGCTTGGGGATTAAGATTAGCAGGAGTAATTAAGTCTTACAACATCTGCCACCCTGTACCTTTTCTTCACCTAGTGGATGGAGATGTCAGCAGCATGAGGGTGGATGCTATTGTTCAGTGCTTTTTTTACAGGGATGACAACTATGCAATTTCAGTATCTGGAAGTAGCACCGAGAACTTCAGAGAAAAAGGTAATATGAACAAACAAGATGCTTATGATATTGTCAGTGGTCTTCATAAGGCTAGAAGGATAGACTTTCTCATTCACTCACTCACTCTTGGACTCACACATTTGTCGTTTGTTAGATTTCTGTTTGTATAACATATAACTACTACAGCAAGGTGGGAATATGTAACAACCAAGCATACTGTTTAAGAAACTTGTTGATGGCAAAGATTGTCAAAGCAGTCTGTGGCATGAAAAATGATTTCCTAGTTGAGGTTGTAATGCCAGGTACAATAGAACTGTTAACGATGCTTGTCTAAAGACTTTCCCATCCACTTAATGAGGATGCCTTTTTCTAACCAATACCTTTCAATCTCCTTTCATCCTGTGATTTTCAGAAAAACTCTTTTCTCATTTAGTTGCTGTGTGTATGCTTTCTGCAAGATAAATTCTGAAAATTACTTGACCTGTGTTTGCTTGTGAGTGTGTGTGTGTGTGTGTGTTTTGCTCATGTCTTTTTTTCTTTTTGCCACATCATTGATAAAAGTTTAATTCTATTTTTTTATTGTAATTTAAGGTGCACGACCAAAACTGCAGGCTGTAGGCATCTGCAAGACACCTGTACAAAGAGGTGTGCATGTTGTGCAATCCGGTGGATTGCCATGTAAAGCTGTGATCAACATTCCATTTGAAAATGAGTCGTCCATGCAAGGGGACTGTTTGAAAACTTTGGTTCATGACATTCTTATGACTGCAAAAAAGCATCATTTCACAAGTCTTGCAATGCCAGCCATTGGAGTAGATGGAGCCCACATGCCCATGGCAGTTCATGTTGCCTGTGAAGCTATTGTGGATGGAATTTTAAACTATTTTTGTGAGAGAAGTAGTGATACAAAGGAAAGAGTTCCGACTTCAAGAAGCAGTCACATTGAACATATATTTCTGTGCTCTGGCAGACCAGCCTGTTTCAAAGGGTTTGAATTTCAGCTTGAATTTCAACATGAAATGGGAAAGCTCACTGATCCAGCAGATCTTTCTGTTCAACAGTATGTGGCCTGTAAAGATTACAGTAAGGATTTTCCTCTGATATATTTCCCCCCTCCCTTTTATTTTTAGTATGCTTAAGTTCCTTTTATTGACCCTTAAGACTGTCATATGTGCTCTCAACAAAATACACAAGTGACATACTTTTATGGAAAAATGTTAAGGGAGGGAGTGTGCGTGCAGGTGGGGGTGGGGAAGTGAATGAGGGATCATGCTTGTATAAGAAGAGATGACTTTAGGGAGATTTTTATCCTTTTATACACACACACACACCCTAGACACACCTAAGTGATCAGGTGATGCCTTGGCTCCTGAAAGAGTGCATTCCAGTGGAGCAGATCAAAGGAAATGGGAGAGGAGGTGCTGCTGGCTGTTTATAGTGCAAGGGGAGATAGTTGTGGTGGTGCCAGGTGCCACAACTCACTCACTCTCCCAGCCTCACTTTCCTCTATCTCAATCTTTCTGTTTCATTCACAGGGTACCCTATGATAATGACAATGTTGTCCACATTTGCTCAATGTAGTACAAGTGGATCGGAGTTGCTCTACATAGTTTTTTTTCTAGATCTTAGAATAGGAAAATAAACAAAGCAACAAACATGAACCAAATATTTCATAGATGAAAGGAGTGTTTACTAAATTTTGATGAAGATCAGAATATGATGTGGATTTACACAAGTTTCAACCGTTGCTGCCACACACACACACACACACACACACACACTTTGCTTTACGTATATTATACCAGCCAGGGTACCCAGGCATTTGACAGAGTCTGGCATGAGGGGCTATGGCATGTGATGCGGAAATTCAAAATCGAAGAAGGCCTCGTCCAAGTTGTTGAGGTGCTGTATAACAGCTCAACGAGTACAGTACTGCTGAACAACCAAATAGGAGCTTACTTTCGCACCACAGTAGGGGTACATCAAAGATGTCCCCTATCACCCATGCTGTTCAATATATTCTTGGAGAACATCATGCTCGAAGCTCTTCATGACCATCATAGTTCCATTTCAATTGGTGGAAGACCAATCTGCAACCTACGCTTCGCAGATGACATAGATTTATTAGCAGGTACTAACAAGGAACTACAAGACCTCACCAACAGACTGACAGACAGCTCAAATGCATATGGAATGGAGACCAGCACTGAAAGAGCAAAGTTATGATCAATGGCAATGGCAAAGCAGAGATCTTTATGAACGGGGTACAGCTTGAAGAGGAAAGCAGCTTCAAATACTTGGGAGCCACCCTCTCCAAGGACGGCACCTCCATGCTAGATATCCGCATCAGGATTGCAACAGTAACAGCAGCAATGGCTAGGCTAGATAGGATCTGGCATAGCCACAAGATAAGGTTCACTACCAAGTACAGGCTGTACAAATCCCTGGTAATGCCGATCCTGCTCTACGGATGCGACACATGGACTCTGCTCGCCGAAACGGAAAGGAGAATCCAGGCATTCAAGTGCCTGAGGAGGCTACTCCGGATCTCATACAAAGAACATAAAACCAACGACTTTGTAAGAAACAAGATTGCCACACTTGTAGGACACCAGGAACCTCTACTATCAACAGTCAAGCGACGTAAGCTGATGTTCTTTGGCTATGTGACCCGGCACGACAGCCTGTTGAAGACTGTCCTCCCCCCAATGCCAGGTGCCAAGCAGGGGACGACTGATTGACTGACCCAGTCTTCCCCTGTTAATTTTTCCTGGATCTGTAATTCTATTGTCAACTATTAATCTGCCACTTCAGCTTCATGCTTAGCTTCATGAGTAACTGACATGTTGGCCTCAATGTAGTGAAATAATTTAACACTTGTTTCACACTTGTCAGAGGACTAGTGTGGCACACCTTTTTTTTCTAATGATTGGGTAAAACTTAGTGTAAGGTACTAGTTTCCCTAATTTTGGTGAATGCCCCTCTTCTGTTCTTGACATGTACACCAACAAATACCACTAGGCAAAGAAAGAGGTCAAAGTCATGTCATATGCTTCCAGCTAGGGCTGCCAAGAACCAGCATGGGCCCCAGGGCAGACAACCTCTCTACGCCCCTTGTAATTGTAATTGTAAATGTTTTTCCCAGTATATAATAATATGCTTATAATTCAATTGACCAAGACCGGGCCCTTTTCACAGCCATGGGCCAGGGTACAGCATCCCCCCCCCCCCGTGCCGCCACCTCCCTGCCCCTCTTTTCAGGCCTGCTTCCAGCTTTCCCACTGGTTGAGGTTTTCACTATGTAAACACATTTATCCACTGTCTTGATGTCTGTTGTTGGTTGACCTCTTCGGCTTTCCCAGAGACAGCAGGAAAGTTGTCAGATTTAGCAAGGATCAGGCAGATGGTATGGATTACATGGAACCTGACTGAAAATGAAAATCTCAGACAAACAAAAAAAGTTCTCAGTTTATTTTTAATATATATATATATATTTAAAACCTGGTTATGCAAGGTGTAGAATGGGTATATGTTTTTGCATTGTTGTCTCTTTTGGGTTGGG
Source organism: Marisa cornuarietis (assembly GCA_004794655.1). Classification (NCBI taxonomy): domain Eukaryota; kingdom Metazoa; phylum Mollusca; class Gastropoda; order Architaenioglossa; family Ampullariidae; genus Marisa; species Marisa cornuarietis. Next base: position 2,132,700 of record SMMW01000013.1, on the reverse strand, counting down.
GTATGCACATGGCAGTATGTATGTTAGTGCACATTCCTGTGTGTACAATTTAAAAGGAAATTGTCATTTGATTCCTGCAATTGTTAAATGGGTTTTAGCAGCTCACTCTAAAACTTGCTTCAAGTTAATCACATAAAGTAGATCTCTTGTAGTTAATCAGTAATGATGACAGCATGGACCCAAGTATTCTGGTTCATCTTATGACAACAATAAAGATTCTTTTACCATCCTTTGTTAAGGTTTGCAAGGAAAATCAGTTGAAACTAGAAATATACTTCAGAAAGACAGCATTCAAGTCATTTCTGGAGATATTTGTTTCATTCAGGTAAGTGTTGTTCTTTTTAATATTTTACTCATATTTTTGTTTTTCATAATTTCTGGACTAATGTTCTCAAGATAAGGCTGACTTGTGATTTTGAGGGTTTCATCAGAAAATTTAGTTTTTATTACTTGTTATTTTCATCGACTTGTGATGTTGGCAGCCAGAAAAATTGTATGGCATAAACAAGAATAACTATCAGTTTATGTGTACTCTAAGAAGGATGGTTGAGAAGTTTCAAGCATACACAGAAAATAATCCAGACTTGAAAATTAGGACCAAAAGATTAAGTTGGTGTTCACTCACTCCACAATATACCTCATCTTCCCTTCTTTTGGCTTATCAGAAAAAGATGTAGAAATTTTAGTGGACTTCCATCAGCATCAATTTATTATATTTGAAGAAATTCTCAATGTAAAGCTTTTACAAAACATGGGGTATCAAACTAGTAAATCATCATCCAGAAGTAATTCTTTCTTAACTGTGCATACTATGTTGTTTTTCCCAACCCTAACCCTGTTTTTCTTGATAGAAGCAATATCTAAGTCTCATCAAGACCCTCATTAAGCATCTGAACAGATCCAAAGCTCCTGCAATGATTTATACTTTTTATATCATTCATCTGTAACCTTTTCTCTGTAATTAACATGCAACTGCCTTTATCAGTGTCTTAAGAAAAATAATTTTCTTATTATATTTTTTAAGCTTTATCATAGGTCATTCCCAGGATGCTGAACTGAGATGATGTCAGAATGTTGATGTAGCTGGGGAAAAAAAATCACCTCATGACATGTAAAAGTGCTCAGCAGTTCAACGCCCATTATATACTGATATATATCCACAACATTGCTGTTACTTTTTGTCTCTAAAATCTGATCACTGTAGGCTTAAACTTTTCAAACATCAGCTATATAGCACTCACAAATGTCATATGAAATTGAGTTAGATGAAAGAGAGAGGGGACTGATGTAGCTCAACCCCAGACACATTTTCATACATCTTTATTGTTTCCACTCCGCTAATTCTAATCTGTTCTGAGATTATTTATTGCTAAACATGTACAATGGATATCTCATCCATTGATGCATTTGCTTATGTACTTGATTGAATAAACATAGACATGTTGACTTTTAAATCCATGCTTGTAAAGATGTGCATCAACTCGTCAAAGACATATAATACACAGTTTACATTCTTATATTGTTTCAGGCAGATGCCATTGTAGTACCACTTGACAGTGAACTTGACTTTAGCAGGAATAGGGTTACCTCATCACTGTCATACCATGGTGGCTCACGAGTTGAGAAAACTTTACGAGGAGATGGTTGGAGGAGTGACCTGATTGACCAGATGGAAAAGTTTGAGATGGAAGGTATTTCGGTAGGCAGTGGTGGGAATTTGAAAGCTAAGCATGTCTTCTATCTCAACCTTCCCTCTTGGGGACCCGGGGCATCAAAGGTTTGTTCCACTGCAACTTAAATATTATAAATTAATCCACACAAATTAGGTCATTCATCAATGTAGCCCAACAGAATAATTTGCAGTTTTAGGGTGGTTTGTTTTTTTTGTGACAGTTTGATTTGTGAAAACAAGTAATAATTTGTAACTTTCTCACTGTCTTAGTTTACTGTTTATTATATAAAATTATTGTTGTCTTCTGTGTTTCACTAGTGCAACGAATTTTGTGTGAACTGTGAAAATCTCACATTATAGGAAATAAATACTAGCCCACCCTAGTTAAAATCTAGTTCTTCATTTTATACCTGTCAGACATATTCTCTTTTATTTTCTTTTATATTTTTGAATTAAAAAAAACAACTTTAAAGTATTTTGCTTTCTTTGCTTTTTCAAAGTGTACAACCAATAAAGTTGCAGAATATTCTTTGGCTGACAAAAATTTACTACCTATTCAGTATTTTGTTTTTACTGTGGTTTGGCAGATTTTGCATGAACTTGTTGAAAAAAGCCTGATGAATGCAGACGGATATTCATGTAGATCTCTGGCATTTACGGCACTGGGAACAGGCACACTTGGATATCCTCCAGATATAGTATCGAGGATTATGATGACAACAATAGCAGACTACCTGGAGCAAGTTTATTCTTCCATTGAAACTGTAAAAATTGTCATTTTTCATGACAAAGAAATGAAACTGGTGAGACAAATTTTTTGTATGGTACAATTGTATTATTTGTTTTTTTGTGTCAGTTAATGCCATAGCCCCTTGTGAAATCTGCTTTTAGTCACACAATAAAGTATTTATAAAGCACTCATTCTCACCTCAGCAATATAGTACACACATAGAAGAACTCGATCATAAACACATACCTTCATACATGCAGACAGACATTATTGGAAGAGGAAAAGGGTAAGTTTTAAGAGACATTTTGAAGGAAGGAAGAGGTTTCTTGGGAATGTGGAGTGACAGAAGCATTGGATTAGAACATTAATTGTAGCTGTGTTTTAAAAAGGTAATTTCTGAAAACAATTGCAAAGAAATTGCAACATCCCTGTGTAACAGGTAGATGGGGGGTGCTTGCCCAATCTCGCAATAATGAACACAAATCAACACTGTCGTGGTTTTCCAGTTCTTTTACTTCTAACGCCGGTTAATTGATGGTTCCAGAAAAGGCGAAGCATACACAAGAAAACAAATCCTTAAACTTCTTGGTCGAAATCGAGTGATCCTCTCACCTCTACCCTGTCCCTATTTCACTGTCTGTTTCCTGTCGACGTCGACCCGACCCGACCCGGACACCTGACTTTATCTGGAACCTGTGCACGCGTGCGTGCGTCACAGACTCGCAGGGTCACCGCCCGGTCATGCCACCTGTGTCCCTGTACGTCCTTGTGTGTGTGTGTGTGTGTGCGCGCGTGTCATATCCTCCCCTCTTTGGTCACGGTGTTGTCGCCCGTTCATGCCGCATATGCGCGCGTGCCACATTCCACACTACCATATCTGTACCAGGATCAATTAATCTCCTTTTCCTGATAAGTTCTTTGAGATTTATAAATGCTGTTAATCATATGAGAAAAAGCAGACCTGTTTCTATAAATTTACGAAGATCATGCAGGTGCCTGAGAAACTGCTGTGACTTTTTTACCTGAAACACAAACCCAACAATGACACATGGAACAAAGTCACCTCCTTGATGGACATGACATGACATGACCCTTGATAAGCAAGTTATACAACTGTCAGTCTGCCTATTATGAGCTACGTAAGCTCAGCGCCATCGGTCACGTTCTCTCTATGCGCGGTACCAACACTCTGTTGTCTGTGCGTTTGTTCTTTCTCGGTTTGATTACTGCAACTCGATTCTTGCTTGCCGGCTGTCCTGAAAACCTTCTTCACAAACTCCAGAAAGTGCAGAACTCTGCCGCACGTCTGGTGCTTAGAGCTACGAAACGGGACATGTCACACCTCTCCTTCATTTTCTGCACTGGCTACCCATTCGTTCTCGCATTCAGTACAAACTGCATGCTGTTTTAATTTCTATGCTGGCTCCTGCCCTGTCTATTTCTCAGAATTTCTCTTTCCTTAGGTCTCAGCTAGACAACTTCGCTTCTCGTCTGACGACCGTCTCCTTACTATTCCTGTCACCAGAACAACATATGGTCACAGTATTTTTAGTTACTGTGCAGCGAAACAATGCAACTCTCTCCCTGTCCATGTCCGTCACCTACTCACTACTGAATCCTTTAAATGTGCACAGAAAACGCGTTGCTTTCTTAAACATTACTGGTAACACCAGTTCCTACAATGCCAGTCCTTTTTCACACCCTTCCTCCCCCCCCCCATTTCCGCTTATTGCTATACTTCCCTGCTCGTCTTCCTTTTGCAAAATCAGGATACTCTCAGTCCTTGTTACTTAGATCCTCTTTACGTTTTTTGTATTTGTCCTCATTCATCATGGGTACTGTTCTTTATCCTTCCATCGTTCATGTGTAATTGTTTGTTCTTCTGTCTTGTATGTTGCCCATGTCTCGTTCTTGTTCTTAAGCGCAAAGAGCATACTCTTTAGGAGTGTGAGTATGCGCTATAAAAATTTTGCATTATTATTCCCTCCCCCAAGAACCTTTTGGGAAACGATATTGAGGTAAATAAAGGAGGAACTGCAGAGGATGCCAGACTTGCTTGCTACCACTCAGCTAACCTGAAAATGGAAAGCCTTATCAGCTATTGCTCCTTCCCTGAGCCCCCTCTCCCACCCCATCCCAACAGCTAGGTTAATGAACTTAACTGATAATCTTCATCATGTGGAGAGAAGATTGAAGAATTGATTTAAGGGTCGTTTGTTATTCGAAAGTAATGCTCTTAAAGCATCTTCAGTTGCTGCTTGGAAGAAGTAAAAACTGTAGAGTTCCTGTAAGATTCATATCCAAAAGAAAACTTTGTCACCTTAGGGATATCAGCAAATAGTGATCATATAGCTATGTACAGGTCACAGCTGACTCCACACCCACACATTCAGAAAGTTGAAGCTGGCACATTTGCCACCTTATGTTAGTGTTTGTGTGAAAATGAAGACCAGACACCAACCCAGATAGTCCAGAACTGCCCATTGTTGAAGGCAGCCAGAGGTTAAAGATGCTGTCTTAAATCACACTGGAAAAAAACTTATGGCATTTTGTAGTATCTAGAAAATATAGGTTTGTTTGTCTCCCAGGCTAGACTGTCTTTTTATCTGAATGAATGAAAAAAAAAGATGATGACTAACTGTAACGGCTGTAGTACCAGTTGGCTGCTTATGTAAACAGTTTGCTCAGGTTTGCTGAACTGGGGAGGACCAAGGGGCAGACAACGTATAGGGAGGAGAGGCCACTGCCCATTGAATGAATACATTGACCAGCCCTGGACAGTGCTGGCATGGTAGCCTTCTTGAACAATTTAAAGGCAAGGCTCATTCAAGCTTCAGGGTCAGTCTTTGAGCATGTTAACACCCATCAGGAGTACACAGGAATCAAAGAATCCAGTCTTCTGAATATTATTACCTTGCAGATAAAATCTAGAGCTGCACAGGGGAAGTGGGGTAATTTGTCAGTCTCCCGCTTATCCTGAAGAGTCAGCACAACAGATGATAGGTTAAGGTAAATTGTTCTGTTTTGCAGATTGAAGGGTGAAATGGCAGAACCACCCTTACTCCAAACACTTTTCCTGTATCTGAAAAGTGTGTGTGTGTGTAACTTCTAATATACCTTGCATGGTAGAACATTGCTTCTCTATATGCTGTCTTCTTGTGTATGTCTCTCTCTCTCTCTCTGTCTGACCTTCATACTTGACCTTTCCTCTAAGCCCTTGTTTTATTTGGTTATGTGGCTGTGATCATACTCTCTAGGGAGAGATGGGAAAGGGTCCTGAACTGATAGGGTGTGTACTCCTTCCAACTGCATGCAGCTATTCTCCATACAAAGAAACAGCTGCCAGGCGATCTTGTAATTTATGTGAGCTCCGGCTGGCAGCTAGTGAAGCTTGTGAAGGAGGGGTGTAGCCTTAGAAAAAAGTGTGAGCAGCATTATTTTGAGTCCTTTGAAGTTTTTCAAATAGGTGGTTGAGAAGGAGGAAGGGGAAGAAATTGGTATTTTACACCATGACAGCAAATAAGGCTATGTCACGCCAAAGCAACCAGGCCTGTAAACAAATGCCGCATGGCAGAGAAAGAACAGTGTGTCCAAGATGAGCTCTGGACCTAAGACTGTACTGGTGACAGGCAATAACTGTCCCGAAGATTTACAAAAAGAGTTGCAGTAATCCATCCGTGAAATATAATGATACATGTTATGAAACTTATCATTTTCTTTTATTAGCAAGACCCAAGTCCCGACCTCAATACCCCTAACCCACATTTTAAAGCAATTTACATTTATATTTCTTGAAATTGCAGGTATTTGATCAAGAGCATTACCAGTGGTATACTCAAAGAGTGATTCCTGGGAGATACGGTTACATGCAGTCTCGTTATCTGCACATGTCAGGAAAAGAATATTCTGAAATGCCTCAGGAGAGAAAAGGAAAGGAGCAAAGGGGAAGACATGGTTCAGAAACATCAAATAATCTCCAACAGCAATGTATACTATCCCTGAATTCTATTCTTAACTCCCTTGCAATACTGTCTCTCATGCTAACCATCATTTAATGACTCCATCTCACACTGCTGACAGTACCTATATTCCTTCATACCTTCATCCATTGCTTTATGTTCTACCCATGTACATCATCTTTATGTTCAGTGTGCCTATATGTATACTCTTTATCAGCCATGGAAGTTCAGTTAAGGTCTTTTCATCTTATCACAGTAAGACTGAATATTGTCAGATCATTCTGGTAAGACTGTAGTGATAGCTTCTGAGTAATTACCAAATTTGAGGAGACTTTAATTTTCTTTCTAAATTTGTATGGCTTTTTTTATATTACTCAGAATGGGTTTTCTTTAGAAGATCACTTACCTGTGCTCAACATCTAACCATCAGTTTCATAAAGATATAGAATAAAATAATCTTTCATCAGGCTTTCAAGTGGAGTCTGTTAAGCTGACCATAAAAGTTGGTGACATTACACTTGAAAAATGTGACATGATCGTCAACAGTACAAATTCAGAACTCGATTTAACAAGAGGTAAGATAAACCTGTATTTTAAGTTATTTATGTTAAAAATGTCATTATTTTGCTGGGTCTTTTTTATTGATTATTTATTTGAATAAGTCATAGTTCGATTGTTGTATATGGAAAAGTACAATAATGTTTAGAAAGATACACGATAAATTTCCATACTTCTTACCATAAGAAAAAGCCTTAGCATGAAACATGAAAAGAAATGCTGACATTAAAGAACAATCAAAGTGGATATTGTGTGAGATGTGATAAGTTTTCTATAAGATGTGAAGCCTTCCATGTCTGAGAAACTGAAATGTTCAGGTACTTAGTGATGACATCTGATGTGTATTTCCTACCTTTATTTGAAATATTAATTACAATGCACAAATGTATTTTTAAAAAGATAAAGACTGGGAAACAATGCAGATTTTACGCCTAGTGCTGTATTTTTTTTTTTTAATTCCTTCATGCTAATCTGCATATATCAGTCATTTTCCTACCGAGGGGACATTGCTAAGACCATCTAAGCTGTTGTAATCAGTGTTAAGCTAAAATAAATAAGCTTTGTTGAAGTAACAGAACAAAAGGTGGGGAAAGAAAAGTTATATGTATGTGAAGAAATTTAGCAGTTTGTAGAAAAACTGCACATTAATGTTAGTCTGAATGAGAGGAACTGCATGATACACTATTGTTGCAGGAAGTGTTGCAAAGGCAATCTCACACCGCTGTCCCCACCTGCAAGCAGAGTGCTCTAAAAAGAGTGAGATACTTTTTTGCTTAATTCAGAGCTTATTAAACATTAAGGGGTTTTTTTCAATTAAAAGTTTGTAGAAAAAAGTTTGTAGTTTCTTTCTAAATATGAAGTAATTTTATAACATGAAATTACTAGCAGGTCTCAGTTATTTTTCCTTAGTCAATGAAAGTAAAATGCGTAAGTGTCGCGTACACGCACATTCTTTCAAAAGAACAACACGAGATCGCTTCAGTTTAGGACGTCCCTTCCCGGACACACACTTATTCACTCAATGATCAACAAGCAGTTTAATTAAATACACAAAAACACTGCCCCTGGGCAGTCAGACAATTCAGGACTCAGAGGAAATATTCAACTACAAATAGAGTAAAGGCGTGACACTTAACTACACACTGCACAACAGGCAGATCTTTAGCAGTTTCTAAACTGCACACATCCAAATACACACTGGTAATAGACCGCATACACGCAAGTCTTCAAAAGGTACTTTCAAATGTCTACACTTACATCCACTATTATTAACTGACTGCACGCAAGCAAGTCGTCAATATACCAGACTGCACCCAGGCAAGTCTTCAGCAGTCTCAAAACTGCATATACCTTTATATGTACTGAGGTTACTCAAGTCTCTTATTCAACTATCCTGTATCAACACCTGGTAGACGAAGGTGGAAGATACCAACTAGGGTACGTAACACCCTTTAACTGGCCCAATGCCAAAAGAAAGTCCTACTTTCTGTCTGTACTTCTAGGTACGTACGCCGCGTCTCATGGAAGTTCGGCGTTCCCCGATAGCTCACAACTAGGGTACATAACACCCTTTAACTGGCCCAATGCCAAAAGAAAGTCTTACTTTCTGTACTTGTATGTACGTCTGTACTTGTACTTCTACGCCGCGTCTCATGGAAGTCCGGCGTTCCCCGATAGCTCACACGTCTGCCCTGCGTTAGAGGTCCCCGGGACGTAACGGTCGGTGCCCTTGGACGTGGCTACCTTCGGCTTACTGCTCGGGTACACGGATACCGCGACGACCCTCCCCTCAGTCGGTGGGTTGTCTTCGTTGTAACCGGTGGTGGTGGAGCTCCGTCGCTCGACCCTCGGAAACGCTGATAAGATTCGTATCGCCCGCTCGCCAGCTTCGGTTGTTCAGTCTCGGTACGGCAACCTTCCTTCTGCGTGGCGTAGGTTCTCGCAATTAGTAGCAGAACGGCGTGGAATCTCTAGTGTCAGCGCGGCTTCAGCAACAGTTGGTCAACTGGATCAGCCTCAGCAATAGCGGTATCAGCAGCAGCAGCCCACTGGCCGCTCAGGGTCGGGTATATATACACACCTCTGTCGTAAACAGACCAGGTGTGTGCACTGTATGACCCGTGCTCACGCTTTTCCACGGAATTCATGCCACAGCAGTAGCTTTCTGACTGTGGTTGGGGGATCAACATACCCACACCTGTCACCCAGGACCAGGTGTGAGCACTGCCTATTCGTGAAGTCTGCTAAATTCGCAGTCCAAGCTTTGTAAGGGACACATTAGACACGTCAACAACATGCTATGTCCTACCCCCATCCCCGCTCTACCTCCTATCCGCTACAATAAGCCATTCATTTAATTGGCCTTCTCTGTGAACCTGTTAAGCAGAATGTCATTCCTATTCAGCTACCTGAATTTGTGCTATATAAAATTTACATAATAAAAATTTTCTTTATTGTCTCTTCTTCTTTGGGCTTAGTGATATAATAATCATGGTTTTGTTCACTTACTGGTACTGGTTCTTTGAGATCAACGGATGATGCTGCACTCATATTCACAAGCAGGAGGTATTAACATAACAGCACTTTTGAATATTGTATGTGCAATAGTATTTTTGTTTATAATAAAACATTATGTTTTATAATTTGGGGTTTTATACTTACAGCTTAATATATTTGGATGCTCCATATTGTGAAGGAGAATATTTTGTAAAAAAAAAAAAAAAAAAAAAACGCAACCAGTTTAATTTTCTCTTGCCCCTATATGGCTACTCTGGGATGAGCCATACAAGAAGAACATATACAGTCTTTAAAGGAATATTTTTCTCCTCAAACCATGAAGATGGCAATTCAAAAAGACACTTCTCTGTCACTGACCAAGTTCTTGTTTGCTCTTCTACTGGAATAAGATTAGTTGTGGTTGTTGATGTCATTTCCATTGAATATATGTCGCGTTACCACCTCTTGGTGTAGTTGGATGCACACCTGCAGCTGCTCACACAGTCAGCGCACAATGAGGCGGGACACGACGTGCCTATAACCCTAATGAACGCAGACCACCACAAAGGCGAAATGAACACAATAACACATCGGCCGGCTGGTCATTACCTTTAAGTCGGTATCAGTGGGACATTGTGGGACTGGCGGAGGTCAGATGGACAGGATTTGGGGAAACAGTGACGGAAGACGGCCACAGACTGTGGTACAGTGGGGAGGACACCAGGCATGAGTACGGCGTGGGCTTCCTTGTGCACAGGAAGGTGGCCGCGGCCGTCATCAGCTGTACACCCGTATCCAGCCGGCTGATCTCCATTCGTGTCTCAGCCAAGCCTCATAATGTCACCATTGTCCAAGAATACGCTCCAACTTCCACACATGGAGACGACGAAGTGGAAGAATTCTACCAACAACTGGACAAGATTGTGAAGGCAGTTCCAAAAAAGGACATCCTGGTTGTGCTCGGAGACTGGAACGCCAAGGTCGGACCAGACGCCTACCAGCAATGGGCAGGAACGGTGGGGAAATTTGGCCTTGGTGAAACCAACGACAGGGGCATCAGACTCCTAGAGTTCGCACAGAGCCAGAGACTCACCTTAGCCAACACCTTGTATCCCCACAAGAAATCAAGGACGGCCACCTGGCACTCACCAGACGGACTGGTCCATAATCAGATCGACTACATCCTAGTGCCGAGACGCTTCAAATCCAGCATCAACAGGGCCAAGACAAGGACGTACCCAGGCGCTGACATAGGCAGCGACCATGACCTTGTTCTAACAAACCTGAAGCTGAGGCTGAAAGCGAAGCGACTCTCAAACACTCCCCGAATTCGCTTTGATTTGGAGAAGCTGCAAGACCCAAAGGTTGCAGAAGTCTTCAAGGCCACGGTTGGCGGAAAATTTGGCGCACTGAACCTGGTGGACTGTGATGTAGACACCCTCTCTGGAAACATCAAAGAGGTGCTACTGTCGACAGCCCAAGAGGTTCTAGGGCGACATAGAAACAAGAAACAGCCATGGGTCACGAACGACATACTAGACCTCTGTGACCAAAGGAGGGCCTTGAAGAGAGAAAAGAAAAGCAAACCAGAAGCAGCAACCAAATACAAAGAAGTGAATTGTGCCATTAAAAAAGGGATGAAGGCAGCTAGAGAGAGCTGGATCGAGAAGCAGTGCCAGGACATAGAGGTTGGAATGGCACGAGGTGACAGCAAAAAGGCCTACCAACTTCTAAAGACCCTCACTAAGACAGACCAGCAAAAGATCTCAGTCATCGAAGACAGCAATGGTCACCTTCTCACAGAAGGCAATGCTATACTCAACCGATGGACAGAATACTGCAAGGACCTGTACAATTACCAGCTGAAGACCGACGCCAACATTCTCCAAAACAACCAGACTAGAGACAGTGAACCTGCAGACATACCAGTCCTACGGGAAGAGGTCGAAAGAGCTGTACATAGTCTGAAGGGAGGAAAGTCACCAGGCGTTGATAATGTAGCTGCTGAGCTGCTCAAGCAGGGTGGGGAAGCAACTACAAAAGCCCTAACTGTTCTGTGCCAAAGAGTCTGGGAGTGCAAGGAATGGCCCAGAGAATGGACGCAGTCACTAATCATTCCCCTCCCAAAGAAAGGAAACAGCAAACAGTGTCAGAACTACAGAACAATAAGCCTTATCAGTCACCCAAGCAAAGTCATGCTGAAGGTCATACAGAACCGCATCAGAACCACCGCAGAAGAGCTGCTAGCAGAAGAACAGGCTGGCTTCAGACCACGTAGAAGCACAGTTGAGCAGATCTTCAACTGTCGTCTTCTTATAGAAAAGCATCTGCAGCATCAGCGGGACCTTTACCACAACTTCATTGACTTTAAGAAGGCATTTGACAGAGTCTGGCACGAGGGGCTATGGCATGTGATGCGGAAATTCAACATTGAAGAAGGGCTTGTCCAAGTCGTTGAAGCGTTGTATAACAGCTCAACGAGTACAGTTTTGCTTAACAACCAAATAGGAGCTTACTTTCGTACCACAGTAGGGGTACGTCAAGGATGTCCCCTATCACCCGTGTTGTTTAATATATTCTTGGAGAACATCATGCTTGAAGCTCTTCATGACCACCATACCTCCATTTCAATCGGTGGAAGACCAATCTGCAACCTACGCTTTGCAGATGATATAGATCTATTAGCAGGTACAAACAAGGAACTGCAAGACCTCACCAACAGACTGACAGACAGCTCAAACGCATATGGAATGGAGACAAGCACAGAAAAGAGCAAAGTTATGATCAATGGCAACGGCAAAGCAGAGATCTATATGAACGGGGTACAGCTCGAAGAGGTAAGCAGCTTCAAGTACTTGGGAGCCACTCTCTCCAAGGACGGCAGCTCCACGCAAGATATCCGCATCAGGATCGCAACAGCAACAGCAGCAATGGCTAGGCTAGATAGGATCTGGCATAGCCACAAGATAAGGTTCACTACCAAGTACAGGCTATACAAATCCCTGGTAGTGCCGATCCTGCTCTACGGATGCGACACGTGGACTCTACTCGCCGAAACAGAAAGGAGAATCCAGGCATTCGAGCACAAGTGTCTGAGGAGGCTGCTCCGGATCTCATACAAAGAACACAAAACCAACGACTTTGTAAGAAACAAGATTGCCAGACTGGTAGGACACCAGGAACCTCTACTATCAACAGTCAAGCGACGTAAGCTGGTCTTCTTTGGCCATGTAACCCGGCACGACACCTTGTCGAAGACTATCCTTCAAGGCACCTTGGAGGGTAGCCGACGCCGCGGTGGTCAGAGAAAGAACTGGCTTACGAACGTCAAAGACTGGACTGGTCGTCCTGTACAGGACCTGCTGACTATTGCCCAAAACAGGCAAGAGTGGCGGGCCCTATCAGCTGCCGCGTCTATCCATGTGCTCCCCCCAACGCCAGGTGCCAGGCAAGGGACGACTGACTGACTGACATTACCTTTCCTTCTGGTCTCCGACCTTCTTTTGCTCCCGGTAAAAAGGAGATAACATCTACCCACCATCCGCCCCCCCCCAAACCCACCTCGGAATCTTTCTTATCGTGCGATAGTTGTCTTCAAGGAAGCTGTCATATATGCTGCTGTATGTTGAGTTTTGCGGTAGCTGTGACATTTGTTTTTCGAATAATCACATGCTTATATTTGAATGTGTTTTTAAAGGAGCTTTGTGTAATGTATATTTGTTTCACGGCGAAGACGGGAGGAAAAGAAAAGTTTACAGATGTGGTATGTCATGACATAAATGTTAGTTTGAATACCTTTTCATTAAATTGCTCCTTGTCTTGGCACACAACCAAGGTAGAGGCAAATTATGTTGGACTTGTTTTAGTTTCGAGGCCAGTGACTATAAGAGTTCCACCCATGCCGGCCATGGACCGGAATGCATTGTTGCTGACAACACGACAAGAGGGAAAGGGGGGTGGGGATAGTCTCGATAGACTCGACGGACGGACTTTCATGGGAATTAAATGGTTGGGGTTTGGAGCAATTGGAGGTGTAGACTGACATTTTTATGAGATAGTTAGACGAGTCAGCAGTAAAGTCGCCGTGTGTTTGACCATCCCTTTCAATCGGAGTCCTTGGACCAAAGAAAGCTTGGGCAGTTGGACGTTATAGAAAGCTATACACACTTATCAACATCTTTTCACACCACACTCTCCTGTCTGTCGCACGCTGTCATGTAGACTCGAAAAGCCGAGATAAGCTGCACTTTGTTTGTTTGATGAGGACAGTAATGTTTATTTATGCTTCTACGATTTTCTGTTTATTGGCAAATAGCATTTGATAAGGCAGGAACTTCAGTGTCGATGATAGTGACTAGCAAGCGTCTCAAACTGACTGACAATAATGAAGTTTGTGAGAAAAGTTCATAAATATAGCCTTACAAAGTCCTTAGTCAGCAGGTAAAATGACAATATTGGTGCTGCATAACTTTGTTCTATGAACTATTACAACTATGACATCGCTGTTGACCTAACAGGCCTTCCTTACTCTGGGGATGCTTTTTATGGAGCGGGGTACTACCCGTTTGATCCATTAATATCATTTTTCCTCATTTACTAACCACTCGCGTGTAAACAATTTTATGTCAATTAGTGATGTAGATAATAGTTCACTTGTCCTAATGTTTGCATTCTATATTTCGTTTCTGAATGAAATGTAGATATTGAGAATCGAATTGTAAAACTATTATTATATACTGGGAAAATAATTTACGATTACAATTACAAGGGGCCCGGAGAGTCGTCTGTCCCGGGGCCCATGCTGGATCTCGGCGGCCCTGGTCGAAGAAAATAAGTAAATCACTCAAGCCTGTGGAGAAAACAAAGGGATATCTGTCACTAGGTGGCTTCAACATGAAATTACTTCCCCTTCCAAGCCCCACCTATAGTTAAGAATAAACATGATCCCACTGAATTCTCCCTTCCCATCAATTAACACTCTTAACAATAAAAGGGTGCGCGTCACAAGCGCCGTAACTCATCAATCACATTCTTGACCGGCAGACATTCATTGACTCGCAGGGATCTAATTTACAAACGAGCAGAAATGTCTCGACTCTCGCACACAGCAAACACAGACTCACGCACACATACACGCGCGGCCTCTGAATTGCTAATCTACAAGAAAGAAAAAATTTAAAACCGGCAAAAATGTCTCACCACTCACCCACACGGCTTGTGAAAATGCCCGGCGGTCACTTGCACACGAATCAGCACCGGAAACACATAAACGTCTTTCCCAGACGCTGGCGGTTACCTCCCGGCCACTGCATTCAGTTACATACATCATCCCCATGGACTTTCACTAGCTTTTAGTGGTCGCTACTGGCTACTATTCTCCCAATAGTACCAGCCTCCCGTTCCACTTCTAGCTTCTGTGATCTCTCCTGGCTGCTGTATTCAGTCACATGCACCAGCCCCACGGACTTTCACTAGCTTCCAGTAGTCCCTACTGGCTACTGTTCACTCAACAGTACCAGCCTTACGTTCCACTCCTAGCTTCTGTGATCTTTCCTGGCTGCTTGTGCGGACTTCTGACACCTTCCCTAGCGGTCTCTCACTGCATTCAAACAAGTCCTGCTACTTAGAGTGTCTAGAGAAGAGTGCTGCAAAAGGACGCCGGCTCTGTCTGACAGGCGACAATATGTTTTCTTGGAAAATCCCAGCCCCAGCCCACTGACTCTTCCCTCCACCCTGCTGGCTGAGAAAAAGAAAAGGGTACCAAACTGATAGGGAACGCACCCTTCCTGACTCAACAGTGCCAGCATCCATGCGAAGAAATGGTTGTTTACAATGCAACCTTATTTGTTCCAAAGGGTAGTGAGCACCTTGCAGACCTACATACTAATGACATCCATACAGACCAACCCCAGCGACAATCACACACTCATCTTCTATCACACAAATCACTGAAATCAGCCAGCCCCATGTCACTCACATCTCATCATAAAGCAGCATTCAGAAGCCATATGGTCATGAAAATGAAGGACACCCTCCTCCTGTTTGGCCAGCAGAACTTCCCTAATAGGACATTTTCATCACCAGAGATAATTGTAGTGGGGATAAGTAGATGGCCTAGTGGTTAGAGTAAAGGCATACAAACCTGAAGGCACACATAGTAGCCAGTTTGATACCCATGTGGCACAGCATACTTTCCCAAGTGGAGTGGGTACCTGACTCTGTAGAAGGTTAGGGAGGTAAGGCAGTGATGGAGAGGAGATGAGCACTACCCTCAAAAAAAAGGAGATGAGTGAGGTTTCTAACATCTCATATTCTAAGACTACACAGGAATACAATTACTTTATAATTATAGTGACTTTCAGCAGTGTCCACTGATTGCAGAGGATCTAACGATCATTCTGAATTTCTCCACATTATGTATAAGACCAGTCTTTGCTGAATAACCCAGTCTTTGCTTATGTTGCACTGCAATGAGGCTATGAATATCCCCATGTGCCCAGACCTAATTAGTCACCCTATATCAAGTACAGCTTTTACCTAGTGCGACAGCTGCCATAGTTATGTAAGGTGCTCATCCTTGGGAGATGCTAATTTTAAGAGGATACTAATAATACTAAAAAAAAAAGATAATTGTGGAAGAAGATATCTTAGCCACTGCAATCACTACATGAACAAAATCTTACTGGTAAGATGAAACAGGTGTATAAATTATAATAAGCAGACTAAAATGTAAAAATCTTTTGTTTCATCTTTTAGTAATTTGGAAATAAAGTGTATGCACTTCAGTTCTACTTTAACAAAATTGTTGGGGGAATTATTCTTTAGATCCAATGACACTATTAGTATCAGCTTGATTTACGGCTTTTGTATCTTATTAAATAAATTATTTTTCTGTGCTTGCAGGCTATAGGAAGCAAATGAAGAATAAAGGACTAATTATCACATCAGTTCCTGACAAGTTACCCTTCAAAAAGGTTTTGCATGTGGATCTGGATAAGTTCCTTAAAAATCCACAAGAAATGTTTTATCAGTGCCTTGAAAGACTCCGTGACACTAGTTCTTTACACTCTATTGCATTCCCATTGATTGGAAAAGGTACTTTACTATTTAAAAATTGTGGACTATATGTATGTGTATTGTATAAAGTTCTTGTATTTGGTGAATTTGATTTACATACGTTTTTTCCTTTTAAATCTCGTTACATATTTTAAGAAATAAAGAGAGTAATTCTACTGAAATACAACAAATAAACATTACTGTGGACATGAATGCTTATTTAGCTTATTTTTTCTATTGCCATTCAAGGAGCTTGGAAGTAGGAGCCTCTATGGTTTATTACTTGGTAGCTACAGTTTTGTAGAAAGCTAAATGGCTCATTATCACCAACTTTCAGATTCTTCATGGTTTAATGATCGATTCACTTATTAATGACTATTTCATGGTTCTCCAATGAACGGTTTTCCTTTCTAAAGAATAAATGATGTATTTAGCAGATTGGTCCCGAAGTAGCAATTTTTTGTAAAAAGAAAACCGATCTACCCAGAAAGCTGGTAAAAATGAGCCATTCACCATTACTGATAGAAATATCAGCTTTGGGTGTAGGCCCTTTGTCATTTTTGGCTTGTCTCTTGAAGTCTTTCTCTGTATACCTTCTGTAAAAGATCAGTACATGTTGGTAATCACACCTTCAGTATCAGCAATTCTGCAGCATTTTACAGCATTTTGTGTGAGCCTTAATTTAACCCATTTTTGCTAAGAAATCAAAAGTTCAAATAAAAAGATAAATTTTGAAAGTATAAGAATTCTTCCGTGAATTTATAAATAAACTAGCCATACTGAATGTTCTGAAAAGGATCGAGAAAGATGGAGGACCCTACTGTGGTAGGATCCTACCTTGCAGAAGCTGTGGTCAAACTTTCCAAAAAACCAAAGCAGGTGAAAGATGTTCTGCTCCTTGTCAACAGCCATCAGCTTTTGCCACAACTGGTTGAAGCTGTAGAAAAAAGACTCAAAAGTATGAAAGTTTTAGTTCAGCCACCCTTCAAAGGTACATAAATATTTTATCATTGGCTTTGCATCTGTTTTTTAACCGTAATAGTTTAACAGCTGCTCTGAGCTCGGTTTAAGATACCTTTTCAAAAATATGATTTAATAGCTCTTGTGCATTCTAGACATACAAGCTGCCATTAGTATCTCAGAAAAAGGTCAAAACCTTGATGTCTCAGAAGTATGTGGACATGCATAATTAACATATCATTTGTGTTGTTAAAGTTTTGGCTTCCTTCTGAGATGCTTTTTACATGAAAGAAAATGAGCTTAGAGCAGTTATTTGACAGCATTAAACAGGCCATTATTTGGGTGTACACCTATTGGAGTGGGAAATATGAAGGGAGAATGGGTGGGGTTTTATGTAGCAAAGTAACATCTTATTTAGTCGGATATAGAATACATAAAATTTGCTTTGTGATAAAGCTACTGAATTGAAGTATAGGCTACGTGGCTAAAAGCAGGACAATGTGTGTAATTATCCTATCAAAAAGTACACCTATGTGCCTCTTCATTTTAACAAGATGTACACCTATACTTAAGTGTTTTCTTTTAATTTTGTTTCAGAGAAGAATAAAAATCAAGAAAAGAGGCAGAGAAATGGAAATAAAGAAAACATTCCTTATTCCAATGCTGTATTGCATGACTTTTTTGCTGATCCCAGTCAAGGGCGTAAGCCAGACCAGCACAACACATTGAGCAGAAGCCAGGAGGCTGTGTCTCTTTTCATATTTTCTGACAACAAAGAAAGGTGTCAAAATGCCATTGATGCCATTGAATTCGGCATTACAGAACTGTCTGAAGGAACTTCACAAAGTCATTTTACTGGCAGCCAGATTTACGTTAATGTATGTAATATTTTCTAGTTCTACTGCATTCATGTTCTTTTCACTTTTAAACACTGTGGATTCTGTTATGTCTTTTCTCAATATCAATACCTGACTCAGGTTCAATGTATATACATATATTTATTCAGACATAAGTTTCTTAGACTGCTCTACGGCTCGTCAGGTCTCTCGCCCTCTCACTATTCAAAGGTTGTCTGTCTAGACTGTCTATATATAGCAATTTCTCTAAGATACGACAGACTCCAGATGTGTTGATCAGTAAAATACGTTCAAAACTTTGTATTTTTAACTCATAATCAGTTCATGAAAAATCAGCCCATTTGTTAACACTTTCCAGAAATGTTGATTGTTGAAAGCTCAGATAAATGGAATTGACACAAATAATGGCAACAGCAAAAGTTTAGCACATGCAGAAAAACTAACCTCTGTTCTTAATTATGCCACAGTTATTTACTATATAGTGAATTCACTATAAAAAGTTTGGCTGTGACATATCAATGTTTATTTTCTACTCAAAAAGTAATATTTTTCTAGTCAGTTTGTATTATTAGAAAAGTTTATTTCAATTTGCAGTTTTATTAGTAAGATTTATTTTTAATTTAATGCACTTATGTGACTACACAAAATGAAGCTGTAGTTTGTTTTTCTTTCGTGACACTGCTAAATTTATGTTAAATCACCTAGTTTTGTATCATTCATCACTTTAAATCATAAGATATATTAACTCAGGTTGTAAAACATATTTCCTTCATTTCCAACATGGCAAAGACCAAGCATAGTCTTAGGCTTAACTTAGGAAGTGAAACTGAACTTGGTAGAAATAAATTTAACAAAATCTTATCCTTGTCTTTGATTTCACTGAAATAAGAAAATGGCATTGTGAAAGATCAGTAGTCCTCACAGATGGATGCTTTTTCTTATAAGGCATGCATAATACTTTTGCTTATCAGACCTTACAAAGCGTCTAATTTTTTCTTGCAATTTTATTTTCAGCTCCTTCCATTGGTTTACCCAGACCATTAAATGGTGTTTGCTCAAAATAGAGGTATGAATAGTTGAACCAAGAACTGTCATTAATAACTGAGAATAAATTAGTTCCATTATAAGAAGGTGAGAACTTGACACCTACCCAGATAGCACAGGATATGGGGCTGACATAGGTTTAAATCTTTTGTGTATAGGCTATTTGAGATATAGTAATACTCCTACCACTAAGCAAGATCCGCTAAACGGCTGACAGTGTCGTAAAATATCAGTTCCAGCTAGCTGACTGCAATGACAGATTAGCCACGGACGTGTATTATACAAATTCGTGGATTAGCAGCTTCTAGGCTTATAAGATGTTAGTCCAGCCAGTGCGCTGCCATGTCTGACTTGCAGAATGGTAGCTAGCGTCACGAAAAACGGTACGCCCTGTAGATGTTAACACCTCATCGGTCAAGAGTTCTTTTCATAGCCATGTGTCGAGAATGTATGAGCAGCGCCATTTAGGCGAAACCACGCTACTGCGGCTACTGGCTTTTGTCAGAGCCAGCGCTAGGGCGATGCGGGAACTTGGGCAAACAGAATTGCAGGGCTTTAGGAAGCTGGCACAACAAATGTAGCAGGTCTCATGCCGACGGTGCACTTGTTAGTGCGGGGACCCATCAGGCGTGGGGACTTGGGCGGTCACCCTGCTTGCCCCTCCCCCCTCTTGCCCCGGCTCTGCTTCTGTATCCATCGATCGATAGCTCCAATACAGGGCTTAAACTGGGCCAGCAATGGCCAACATTAGACCATTATTTCACTTATACTGAATCCTGTATTGATCCAAGTTTGTGCCAATGTCACTCCAAGATAAAATAGCCCAGTGGTTAGAGCACTGTCATCCGAGCCCAGAACAACACCAGTCTAATATCCCTGTGGCACAGCAAATTTCCCCAAGTCGACCCAGCTGTCAGGAATAGGTACCTGACTCCTTAGAAGGTTGGGGAAGGTAGCGAGGGAAGGGAGCTGTTCAGCTGGGTTCCTTTGTCACATGAAGCTGGCCCTGAGAAAAGCTGTGACAGCCGACCACGTTGGGCCGATATCGGGCCAGCATGCCTGTGCTATTGTGGTACAACCATTCTTCAAGTTTATTATTGTTTCCATTCATTGTTGTAATCAGCACAATGTAATATTTTATCAGTGTTAGGGCTGCTATATATTTTGCCTTATTATTAAAAACGTAAAAGGTGCAATGTAATGATTTTAAAACTTTGTTTTAATGCGTCTTAATTGACAATTATCCTGAGGAATCCCAGGAACCCTTCATTTTTAACACATTTGTAAATGCAATTTTTTATTGTTAAAAGTATTTAGAAAATGATAAAAATTATACCTCTAAACATTTGGTTTTTCAGAATAACCAGGAAGGTTTCAACTTTTGTTTTTCTATGTACATAATTTTATTTAGTCGAATTTTTCAAATGTTGCCTTGGCATCAGCTTTGTCCACCAGTCCATTATAGTAAGTCGACCATTGCTGCCATCTGTAGACCTAGCCAGATACAATTCTTACCACAATCTTTACAGCTCATTAGCAAAGTTTGATTAAGTTAATTTTCTTAACATTTGGTCCATGCAGCTGTTTGTGTTCCGAGCCATTCACTGAAATGGGGGAAGCTTGTCCTTGATTTAAATTGTGATCTGTTCCACAACTTATATCTTAAAAGAGTGAGAGCAAAGCCTTACAGGGCATAAAAATGACCTCATGGCTTGAGCAGAAAGAGGCTTTAAAAATTGAAAAAAAAGTGGATGAAAGCAGCAACATTCTGCACCTAAATGGCAGACAATGTGATCTTGTTGACTGTGCATTGGTGCGCACATAGAAACAACGTGGAAACTAAACAGCAAATAACACAGAATCAAAGAAAAATAGGTCAGCTTTTGTTTTGAACCATGCTTAGTTTTAAGTGTTTTTATTTAGTGGAAAAACTAGACCATTGAAAACATTTTTACGGTCTTTACGCCAATGCAAGATAGTTTAGTGGCTATTACCACCATCTGTATCCTACTCGATCAAAGCATGTAGTTTAGACATCACTTATTTTGTACAAAAAATTAATGTATCACAGTTGTTTTGAACTATTTGTTAGGAAAAAATGATGACAAGTTGATGTACAGTCTCTTTGCTTTCCTTGGAGAGAAAGTGTTGACTGCAAAGGCCAGTGCGCAGTCATTTGAAAACCAGGTACTGTCACAAATCGTAGCATTTTCTTTATATCTTATTTTCTTTTTCATTTTCGGGAAAGCAATGTAAAGAAAGACTTTTCTTCCGTCAGTAAATTTTCGGCAATATTCATTTCATACACAGCAACAATGAACTTTTTTGTACACTCCTGCTCCCACTATCGATCGCTACTCACCTTTTTCTGTAATCACCAGCGAGTAGCAGACTTCACCCATCATGTGACTGGCATGAGCAAATCAAAGCAGCACAGTTTTCCCTCAAAAGAGTATAGTAGCCGTAATCAGTATGCTGAAAAGCCTTTCTGGCGTGGTCCATAGGTATTAACAATTTTTAATGTTATAAGGTGAGTTGGCAGATCATGGAATTGACCCCAAATGCATGTCGGCAAAGTCTAATTGTAATGCATGTAAAAGAGGATGAAATATGATGGAGAGCTGTAGGCAATGTATTATACGTTAAAAAGTAGTGAAAAGGTCCAAGGTGAAGCTCACTATGTAAGATTTATGAAAAGAATATATTTCTTTATAATGGGTTTATTGTGCATCATGTTTGTATTTTCTTCATCAGTTGTTTGTGGATATGTTACTTTTGTAGGAAAATGCAAATTAAATTTAGTGGGTAAATAAAGAAAATATAGATGGTTACATATTTTAATGTAAAACATTGTCATGCAAATATAAAAGTGAAAAAAATGCAGACTTGGTTTTTAATATCGGGTTTGAGTGCTAGTGATGTTGGCCCCTGCAGATGGTTTTGTGAGTGTTGTGAAGAATCTTCATCTTAGAGCAACAAGAGCGCAGCCCACCATTCTGAAGATCCAGTGATCCATGATCCAGTGTCATCACAGAGGCTAGGGGAAAGGAGTGATGTACCTGTAACCGTCCATCCCAACAAGAATGAAGTCAGTCCTCGTCATATAGTGAATGACATTCACTGCCATAGCGAAATTGCATATATATTATGCTGGCTGAATAATTCATACCAAAACTACTACTATGATACTAATCAGTGAACATCAGTTAGCACCTATTATTTTCATGTCAGTAAATCTTTTATTAAAAAAATTATAAAGTCACCACTGAGGTCTTGAATAGTCTGGATGCAATCAATAAAGAGACCGTCACCTATGCTTTCTTGGGGTCGCTACCTCCCACAAAGTGTGCAGAGCAAAGGTGACTTTGTGAGTAAATAATCTTGGCATTCGTTTTATCTGCGCCTTCCACGCATTTGCCCCACTCTGATCAGCTGGAAATCGATGGCGAGAACTCTTTCCATCTACAATCATGCCACCACTGTTCTGACATACATCATGCAGTAGTGGCCTGTGTGGGTGGCTGTTACCGTGCGTCAAATTAGCTTCGCCGAACCCCCGAACAGAGTCCCGTCGACTGTTAATACTGTTCATGCCTGATTTAGATAGCTATATATGTTTATCAAAGTCTTGGTTTCATTGTCTGTAACACACATTTCCTGCTGTGAATCAAGTTAATTTGTGTATATATTATAGTATCTAATGAAATCCTATCAAATCTTATTTGCCCAACACAAGTACTTTTGGCCGTTTATAGAACTCGCGTCAATTAAATAGCTTAAACTGTTATTACCATTTATATTTATAACTACTCAACTACACCCATATTCATCGAAAAAAAAATATATATATTTCTTTGCCACTCGATCGCAGTTACATCTTCTGTAGCTACAACGGAAGAAGGGATTAAAATTTAGTCAGGATGCAATCTTTCTCTCTTACACACGCGCGCAGCCAGTTCGATACCCAGTCGGCAGTGGCATAGGAATTTGATGCTCGGCTTTGCGTTGGTGGAACATAAACTTCATGCTTAGTGAACGACGTTCACATTCTGGCCTCCTCCGTATCGTTTGTGAGGGGGCGGCTGCCACCCCCCCCCCGGTTCCTACTCCACTGTGTGGTGCATGGGGTGCCCGATAGAGTATAATCATAATGGTTAGCTACTCGATCGTGTGTAACCACTGCAGGGAAAAGATCCTGGTTCTCGTCTCGGGAGACTCTCTATATTTTACACCTGTTCGCAGGGAGTTTTCTTCAGGTAATCCGGTTTCATACCCACTCCCTAAAAGGCTCATAGTGCGAAATCGCCTCTAGGTGGAACCATTTTTCCTACAAAGCAACTAACCAACCAACCAGTGTGGTACAGCGAGCTTCCCCAGTTAGCTACGGATAACGAGTAGAGGTGTACTATACGCACCAAAACTGAATGGCTTCAAGAACTCTATATTCATAACATCCAATATTTGTAGAACTGTTTTACAGTTTTGATGGTTAATAAAAAAAGAAGCAACGCACACATTGAAATCTGCTTAAAACTGAGGACGTTAAATAGACCGTAAGGCCCTAGGCGAATGAAGCCGGTACATATAAACCTTACTACTACTATCTTCATTTTATTTTGCAAGCATGCAGCAGTGTCTGAACCCACAAGTGCACACACCACCCGGTTCGATACCCGTGCCACACAGCTCGACCTAGTAGCGGGGATTGGTGGAAAATAAGGTGGGCAATATAACTGTCTTTGGGTAGCGAAGCAGGACCCACAGACTTATAGAGGGAACCGCTTTCACGAACTGCATCTCTGAAGCTTCTTCGGGATTACCTTTATCTTTTTTTCTAACCGATGGTTCACATTTCAGTTTTAAGACCACGTAAAGACCAAAATCAATGACTGTTTGAGACAATGGTGTTGCGGCTGGTCCCCGAATGTGGCGAGAGAAAGAGGTCGGTCTCGTGTCGCGACAGATGACTGTCCGGAAAGAGCCGGAATCAAAGACCTTCACCTCCATAGGCGCAGACAACCTTCACCTCAAGTATTGAAACCAGCATCAAGCAGGTTATTTGGAGATTTATTTTCTCAATTAACTGCGTGAGGAAGAAGCTAAAAACATGTATTGATGTGTGAATAGTGTTCAGATTTAGAAAGGAGCTGTGAGCTGAGCCCTCAGCGTCACCGAGCGCTCTCTTGTTCTCCCGAGTTTTTCGACGGACAAAGCGTGAGTATGTGGCGAGTGCTACTTGCAGATTTTACACGTGTTAAAGCATTTAGAAACTAAAAAGGCGGCAAATGTTAACACGGGTGAATTAAATAATGAAGAAATGTGAATGGATATCTTTTCATCTTTGGTAACTTACAAATAAAATAATTACGAGTATTTTGGTTTGTTAATGTCATGTGCGCGTCGAGTGTGAGGCCTTTCTTTCAAATTCTTTTTAATTACTAATCGCTCCAGTATGGTTGTAGCCTGTAAACAAAGATACATCAGATTCTATTAAGCGAAGTGTGCAAACTGTCGACTTGCTGAATAGGAAGAAATGAGTATAAAGACATGGAATTGATCCAGATTTGACCTGATGCATGAATGTGATGTTTTGAATGGTAGATAATCTGTTGCATTGACCATTGACCATTAATTTTAATTGGCAGTAAATTTAGTTATAAAAATATGCGACTTGAGCATGGCATATATATATATATAAGTACTGGTGGTCAACACCATAAATGAGGATGGTCAACAAATTCGAAATTAGCAGCTACAATAGTACAAGTTCAAAAAGCTTGGTAAGCAAACCTTTATTGTTCAGACTACTTTGCACTTCTGACTTGATGTGGAAGTGTGACTGGGGGCTTGGGGGATGTATGTTTATGAATGAGAGAGGGAGTGAGCAATTAACACTTAGTAGCCAGCAAAAGAGGTAGGCCCTATTTCTTCTCATTCTTCCCTGTAAATCACACCATTGTTTTGAGGAGACATTAAATGTCAGTGATCCAGAAGTGGATTGCACATCAGTTCATAAAGTGCCCCAAAATTGCCTGTTTAGAACAACTTTACTTTGGGAGGGCTTATATCATGCCTTGACACACAATGTTATGGAATCCATGATGTACATCCTGAAACTGAAAAAACTCAAACCCAACCTTTATCCCTAACTCTAACTTAACCCCTAATCATAACCATAATTCTGACATCTTCTGACATGTTAAAAGTGTCATGGTGGTCTGAGCACGCCAAAAGTAAATTTGTCCCACACATTTTTTTCTTGGGCAATTTTATTAATAAAAAGAAAAAACAATGCTGTTTAATTTTCTACTGTGTGCTTGTTCACATATAAGATTACAACTGATTTCAGGAAATTTTAAACTTGAATGTAAAAGCTAAACAGCCAGGCATAAAATAGTAAATATTATTTTAGCATTAATTTTTTAAAAAAGGCTCTAAAAGAAAGAATAAAAAAATCACAAAGTAATAAGAAAAGATTTTACTTATTGTGTGATGCATTTAGCAGGAATATGGTGGCTTATTTATTTTTAATGAAGCATTGTCTTCAAGACCCATTGCTTCTTAATTAAATACTTTTTGACAGATATGATATACAATTATCAAACATGTATTCAGTCTTTTATGAAAAGATGTTGCTTCTTATGTAGTACTGTTATAAGGTCTGCCAAGTACTGGAGTTGAAGGTGAATCACAGTTTCTTTGTTTGGGAGAACACTTATTTGTAATATAAAACTCCAACCACCCTTGAGAAAAATTTATGACTTTTGGATTCAGCTTACAATACAACTTAGAGGCATATAATGTGAGTATGTTATTCATGTTCAGGGCTGTAAATTTTGCTCTAATCGTTCCTGAGTAAATCAAGGCAACTAACTTTGAATCCTAATGTTATTCAATTGGACAAAATAAACATATGTGGACTTTGAACCTTACTCGGGGGATGGGTGGGTAGTGTAATATGAGATTAAACATTGGTGGGGCGGTGGTGGCATAAATGAGAGGTCTGGGTTCATTGACATTCAAGACTTTAGTGTAAAAGGGTTATCTTGTTTGCAGGACATTTCAGAACAGGTGTCAGCTGTGCATATTGTCATATGATCTGCACTGAGAATGAGCCATAAGGCCTGTTTATTGTTAGATGATAAATGTACTATTATAAAAACAAGTTTTTCAGCAATTTTATATTATGTTTGCATAGAAGACATTCATATGTATCAAAATATGTATAACCCTAACAGCAAATACAAACATATATGCTTAGTTAATTACTTTTGTAGTCTGCTTTTTTCCCCACCTTTCATACCTGTTATTCTGAGTGTGTAAATCTAACTCTAATCCATTATTTTAGTTTTCTTGATCTGAATATTGTTCACATAATAAAAGTTATTAAAACATACTTTTTGTATTTTCAACCCAGCCAGATTGACCTACATAACTGCCATAACTTATATTTGTAATTATAAACTGGCAATTTAAATAAAATAATGTATGCATAGATTAAGAATCCTTTAGCAAAGAAAAACTCTTAACTTTCCATTAGCCTCCTAGTCCAAAAAAAAAGAAAAAAGAAATAAAACAGCTGCAGCAGTGTTATTACACCTGGGAAAAGAAATACTGTTGCATCATCTTTTGAAACAGCAATGTATGATGAAATTCACACATTTTAAACTATGTAGTATTTTTTTCCTCAGGTGTAATGAACATGCAGCTGTTTATTCTAGTGAACCAGTAGGCTAATAAAAGGTATTACTGTTAAAAACAAGAAATGATTATAAAGGAGAACTTGTTCAAAATAACTTGGTTCCTAAAAGTACCTTATATTTTTTCTCCATTCATAGTAAGGTAAACTGCTAAATTAAATGATATAGATCTGTAGGCATAAAGTCTAAGTGACACTTCATTTAAAATATAATAAATACTTGACTTTCCTGTTTTCTTCTGTTTTTTTAAATTAAATAATATTTTAAGTTTAACCTTTTTAAAGAAAGCATGTTCTTATACTCATGCCCATTCTCTAACATTAATAAAAGAGGTGAGAAAGATTTTCAGTTCTTTACTAATAATTCCGTAACAGCAGAAAGGAATCTGGCCATTTGATAATTGCAGTCTCTAAGTACTTTATTTTCCAACTGCAGAAAAGTTACAGGTCAACCTTTAACTTATTTTGTAATTATTGGTAAAAGCTGCTTAAAAGGAAAGCGCTGTAGAAGATACATCCTCATGAGCACTTGTTACGTTTTGTGTATTTGATCAATATGACTTGCACCAGTTATTAACTGCAATATATATTCATTGTAACTATGTAAGGAAACCATTTGAAATCTTTTTGTAAGGAATTTCAGATTGAACATGATGTACAAACTGTAAAAAATTCCTTTTCATTAACACTTTTTGTGTTGTGTGACCTCACTCTATATGACTGACATTAGTTATGACATTCACAGTCATTGTAATAAAGCTATTTAAAAATAATTTTTGATTAAAATTAATTGTTTTGTTTCCAAGTGGTGAACAATGCTCAGGACAAAGATACTGTTGAAACTGCCAGCTAGCTTCTGTGCCACCTCCACTTCTCAGACTCGTGCAGTGTTGAATAGCCAGCATGGCACAAAATATGACTGGCTTCAATCTCATAGGAACTGCTACTGTACAGATCAACAGCATGTACAAGGGACTGCATCAATCATGCGAAGTGACTTGGCCAAAGTAAAGCGTGTGGTGGTCAAACTGGGAAGTGCTGTCATCACTCGAGAAGATGAGTGTGGTTTAGCACTTGGTCGGCTGGCCTCTATTGTTGAACAGGTATTTATACATCTGCATTCTAAGTTGAAATTTTCAATTTCAGGTTGGCGTCTTATTACACTGACACCTGTAATAAGACTTTTTTATTTCAATTGCTGTGTGCATTTGAATGTATGGACTGATCTGATAAATGTTTCAGATTTTTTTCTTTTTATTATTAAGCTACCTCTAGATTTTTGTAAGTGATAATAGTATTCTTTTCATGGATCTTCTTTATGCTGTCAGAACTGTTGGTGTGCTATTTTCATCAAAAATGTAGAATGGAACCATTATTAATCAGATCATAACCTAATTTGCGATTAGGTGGCAGAACTTCAAGCTCAGGGGAGAGAAATGCTAATGGTTACCAGTGGAGCTGTAGCATTTGGAAAGCAGAAGCTGCGTCAAGAAGCTGCCATGTCTATGAGTATGAGGCAAAGTCTACTAAGTGCAGACAAAAGTGGAGTAAGTTGGAGTAATGAAGAACCATTATCATCATAATTAATGTTAACTGTTTACAGTTCAGTGTGTCTTTCTCAGCCACCAAGTGATGGTTTTTCAGCTAGTGTAAATTTTAGGATGTACTTAAAAAGAGTAACATAATATATATACAAATGCCCACCATTCTGGACAGCTTTTCATTACTATTTATTGTTTTTCATTGTTATTCATTGTTAAACAGTTAGCATCTGTCCTGGTAGGGAATTTGTTAGGTATGTGATGCAAACTGCTCAAATTTTTCCACTTTGTTACTGCTCAAATTTTTCCACTTTGTTACATTAGGATCTACTTATCCAGGTAACATTCAGAGCCATGTTGTAATTCCCTTTTGTAACTTTTGAAAAATGTATTTTGTGTGCTTTGGTTTGCTTTTTTCAAAATAATTTATCACTGATACTATAGGCCGTTGAGTCACAAGAAAATGACACCTTATATACAGTCAGCCCTTGGTATTTCTAGGGGTTAGGATTGCAGGAATAACTTTAGGCACCCCTCCCAACCTTATCCTGTGTGATGGCAAATTAAAGTATCAAGAGCTAACACATACACACACAGAACATTTCCAGACTGCATAATCTGCAGTTCTTTAGCACATTAAAACTTAAAAAAAGTTATTATAAATTTCTTTATTTATGGTAGAAATGGTGAAATAAATTAATACATATATTTTCTGCATTTATGACTTTAGAAACTTCGCTTTAGTTTTCTTTTTTTCTTTAAATTTTTTAGTCTACCCGATGGCCCACAAAACTGAAAAAAAATCCTATTTAACTATCAATGATAAACTCCCAAATAATCAAAACTGAAAGTGAAAACTATTAATGCCAAGGCCGTACTATAATTTTAAACAAATTATAATAATTGAGATTTTTCTTCCCCATTTACAAGTTGTATTAGTGATTTACTGTTTTGTTCTGCATTTTTAATGTGCATTCATTTCATATAAGTTATATTTATAAAATACAACAGTATAAAACTATGTTTATGTAGAAATCATGAAATTTTATTGTATGGATAAACTTTTTAAAAAAAAGCTAGAACAATAATATAAACTTTCTTGGATAGTCTGTTACTGAACTAGAACATTTTTCATAAGTAGAATTCAACAAATTTATATTGCCATTAAGTGCTTATTTGTTGTCTTTATTGACATTATGAAGAAATATGTGCATAAATCATTTTGAGGTTCTAGTGATTAAAATGCTAAAATGATAATAACTACTATTGGGCATAAAAGACCTTCTCTACAAGACTGCTGTTGATAAAACTATTACATCTTTATACATGAACACTTGAATGAAATAAAGTTGAAAAATGTAGACCTGTAATAATATGCATAAGTCTACCATGGTAGGGTCACTCGTTTAGTCTGAGAGATAATTGCAGGTTACATATAGTCAACAAGTCTTAACTTAGGTGATGCAATAATACAGTATTTATAGGTTTTCTGCTTCATGTACTACTATACACTACTAGTATCCTTGAATTTAACATTTCCATTATACAAGTATACAGATTAAACATAATCAGAATATGTCTGTCGCAAGGAGATTCTTATTCACTACACTTCAGGGGCTGTAGCTATGGACTTAACCCTATCTCCAAAGTGTTTTTACCTACGCACCCTGTGGGGGTAAATACAGACAATAAACAGCTGGTACCTCTGTGGTATATGCTAACCTGCAAGATTTCCAACTCTTTGCTCTTGGAGGCCCCCAACTTTGCCTGAGGTTCATGTCTACATCCAAGATATCTCAATCTCTAGTCCATGGCTTCACCCCTAAGCTTTATTTAATACTATCCTACTGGTACTAAAGTGTAGCATGCATTTGGTTACAGTTGTGAGGAATAATTAGAATGCCATACAATGCTAGCATGTTCTATTATTCTACAGGATAATTGAGATAATGCTATAAGGCTTTACCTTGATGTTACAATCTGCAGAAAAGTAATTATATCCTGGCTTTTTGTGAATTGCTACCTATATGTTGAGCAGGATACAGAAGTGTAGGGTAGGCTGGTTCTTGGTACTAAATTACAGATGTTAAGTGATACGTACTGCTTATCGTGTTAAATGAATTGCTTAATCAACATCTTTGTATCATCAACTCCCTTCTTTCTAGCTATAGCAATGAATTCAACAGCTCTTATTTGCTTAGATGTTTAAGTTTTAGTTCTTTTCAGGCAAATTTTTCAAAAGAATTGTGCAATGAATTAAAAAAAAACAGTCTTAGCCATGGGTATTAATAGTATTAATATGGCACTGTACAAAACTTTTTTATTATTCATTATTGTTACCTCCATCATGATGTTCCGATTGACTAGAAAGTGTATTCTTTTGTCACCAGATTTAAAGACCAGATATGAACCTGACCATTGTAATGCATCTTAAAAGGGCTTTTTTTTTCTTTAAAGTATACTCTTAAATAGTAAAGGGTCAGTCTCATACCTTGAGGCTGTAGGGGCATGTAGAAGGCAAAGCCTCACCCACTTGCCATCTTTACTGTCCCTGATGTCTCAAGACACCCATTCATGCTGGGTGGGTGGCAGGGAGAGGGTATGGAGTGTTTTCCAGCCACAGGTTTAAGAAAGCCTTGAATCAGCAACCTGCTCCTCAGCCAATTGCACTAACCACTGTCCTGCTGCCCCACTACCCCCAGCCCCTGTCCTAAGTAAACTCTTGGTCCTTAGCAGCTATAGAAAACTTATATTTTATGTACATGTATTGTAGAATAGGAGATTTTTGTTTGATTAAATTATTTTAGATGCGCCCCCCAACACTGGAACCTCGAGCATGTGCAGCTGCTGGACAGAGTGGGTTGATGTCAATGTATGATGCTATGTTTCAACAGTATGGTCTCAAGACTGCTCAGGTGAGCTAGATCTAACAAAGTACACATTCATTTTCCTCATTGAAACAAATGAATGAGAAATTAGATACTCTGGTCAAATATGGAAATAAATGATATTGTTTTAAGATTTGTACAAAAGAGCTACAGAACATTTAGAACTCGCATTAACAGTCCCAAAATCCCCATTTTAAGAGTAGTCTTGAGTTGCCAGTCACAGGCTGGCAAAAGACATCACAGTCATTGCACTATCTCTTCTTATTTCCTGTCTGTTTTCACGTCTGAGTGTATTTTGATGCCTAATAGGTCTTTAATGAAGCATAAATAAATTATGTAGACTATACCCTAAAAGACTTGTGCATGCACACACACAAACATGCACACATCTAAATGGGTATATTGAGTACCTTATGGTATCTTTCCTCCTTGTTGCCAGGTTCTGGTGACTAAACCTGACTTCCAGAACGAGTTCACTCGCAGAAACCTGAGAAGTACATTAGCAGAGCTGTGTAAACTTAAAATTATTCCAATTATCAATGCTAATGATGCCGTTGCACCACCACCAGAACCAGACAAGGACCTTGCAGGGGTAAGAATTAATTTTTTTTTTCATCATTTAAAATCACACTTATGGGGATTGTTTCTGTTCTTTTATTTCCTTGTTGAAATTGTTCAATGGGGATTTATAAGAAAGTTGCTTATTAAATTATCTAAGGTTTTCCCCCACTGTATCAGGACATAAATTATCAAATAAAGTTCTTTGTTTCCAACTCCATGTGGGTTATACACATTGCAGCTGGCTGAGAATGTAGGGCAGGTGTCCACAGTTCATCCATTCTTGCAGTAATGCACCCAAAACTTCTAAAAAGCTAAAGCTTTCTTGCTGACACACATGTAAATTTCTTTTTTAATACTGATAATTAAAGATGTTGATGGTAATTTGAGGATCTTTAGTAGCTTTTGCTTGGTTTTACAAGGTAATAAGTGTGAAGGACAATGACAGCCTAGCTGCTCGCCTGGCAGTGGAAGTTGGGGCCGAGCTGCTCATCATCATGAGTGATGTTAATGGGCTTTACACAGCACCTCCAGGAATGCCTGATTCACGCCTTCTCCACTCTTTCTGCCCTATGAGCCCTGAAGATTCAAAAATTATCATTGGAGACAAGTCCCGTGTTGGTTTGGGTGGAATGGATAGCAAGGTACAGTTGTTAAAGGGTGTTTTCGGATTAGATAAGTAGTACATTTTAAGTAAAATGTGAAACATTTTACAAGACATAATCAAAACATTTTATAAAACAAGTCATTTTACTCAAGTAAAATATTTTTTGAGAAATTGCTTAACATGCACCAAACAAACAGTTACAGAGCTTATTTAAATATTTAAAAATTAAATTAATTTAAATTACAGAAGTAGCTGTTACCCTTTGTGATTTTTGTCTTTTAAAGGTCAAAGCTGCAACCTGGGCACTTAAAAATGGCACATCAGTTGTCATTTGCAATGGATGCGAGGAGAAGGCAGTGGTGAATATTGTCAAGGGCAAGAAAGTTGGTACCTTTTTCACCATGGCACCAATGCAAGGTACACCTGTGGAGGTGCAGGCTCGTCTAGGTGGGTCTATTTGCAAACACTTACAAAAATCTGTTTTATAATAATAGTTAACAAAACCATGTGCTAATCAATAAAAATGGTAATTTAATGAGAGTGTGTTTGCAGCACGTGAGGGTAGCCGACAGCTGCAGGCGCTGACTGGGGAGCACCGTTCTGCCATTGTCAACCGGCTGGCTGATCTGTTAATAGAGAAGAAGGCTGATATCTTGGCAGCTAACCAGCAGGACATTAATCAGGCCTACAATCAGGGTAATCTGGCAAAATATATCTGATAATGTAGTATTCAGTGCAAACTCTCTTTGACAGCTACCTGTGATAAAGTTTCCATCTGACAGTCTGTGTGCCTGTTCAGTTTGCTGCACACAGTAACGAACTAAAGAAGAAAGATTAATTTGAATAGAGCTTTAACAAATCTGTGAAATAAGTAGAGTGTTAGCAGGCATATGTGTCACAGAATATGCTCTCGTACTTTTTTTAAATGTTGAAGTTAAAACATTGTTTTAAAAATTGATTTTATGTTGACCATCATTTGTACAATGAGCTTATGCTTTACTTGTGTTTTCCACTATCTTTACATAAACATGTAAGGTGTACAAAAGAAGAAAAAGTATAATTTACCTATAAAAAAAACCCAGGAAGGGTAGGTTGCATATTTGAGTATGTGTAGAGTTTGGTGGAAAATGTGGTCATAAAATTTAACCTCCAAAGGCTTGCAGTAAAAAGAAACAGCTGGTCTAGAAGCCAGAAGCTAAACTATGAATCCAAGCATGTACCGTGAAATCCTCACTGTAGTTGATCTTAACCTTACACAGGTATGTCACAGCCTATGATGGCACGCCTGTACCTGAGCGAGCAAAAGTTGCAGACCTTGGCCACTGGTCTTAGGCAGATTGCCAAATCTTCCCAGAATGCAGTGGGTCGTGTGCTGAAGCGCACTGTCATGGCTGAAAATCTCCATCTAGAGCAGATTTCTGTTCCGATTGGTGTGCTTTTGGTTATTTTTGAATCAAGACCTGATGCTTTGCCACAGGTAAATG
Source organism: Marisa cornuarietis (assembly GCA_004794655.1). Classification (NCBI taxonomy): domain Eukaryota; kingdom Metazoa; phylum Mollusca; class Gastropoda; order Architaenioglossa; family Ampullariidae; genus Marisa; species Marisa cornuarietis. Next base: position 2,098,591 of record SMMW01000013.1, on the reverse strand, counting down.
TGCATTATTGGCTTTCATCTAGTGTTTTTAACTTTCGTTTTTGAATGACTGATATATTATAACTTTAAAAAAAAAACTTAGTGGAAAAGATTTCTATTTGAATTTGTTTGCCACAGGTTGCAGCTCTTTCCATCTGCAGTGGAAATGGCCTTCTACTGAAAGGAGGTACAGAAGCATCTAACAGCAACAAGCTGTTGCACAGTCTGGTGCAGGAGTCCATTTCTCCCTTTGCATCTCCAGACACTGTTGCATTGGTGAGTCAGAAATATGTAATCTCCTTTTATTGCTACTATTTAATGCATTTTTTGTAAAATATTTTTTAAAATGTGTGAGAATCATTGTTCATTTGTCTCTTAGGTTAGCCGAAGAGAAGACATCACAGATTTACTGCAGATGAGTGACTACATTGACTTGGTCATTCCCCGAGGCTCAGCACAGCTGGTGCAAAAAATTCAAGAAGCCAGTCACAACATCCCTGTTCTGGGTCACAGTGAGGGAGTCTGCCATGTATACGTTGATGAAAATGTTGAACCTGATATGGCCATGCGTATAGGTAGGTATATAGATGGATGAATGTTAGAATTTGCAATGTTAAAAAAATGCATAATTTTGAGCTGTTTAACAAATTAAAAAGGAGAAAGAAAAACGATAAGAACACAGAAAATCCATCACACACTTTTTATTTAAGCAGTTGAAGTGCATAGGTTGGAGGCTTGTCACATAAAGTGACAAAAATGTTTTTTTCTCCTTTATTAAAACATTTTGGTCAATGCGTTAAAAAAATTATTGGTCTATTAATTTACAGGGCATATGTATTTCATGCTTATGCATAACTGCAGGCAGTGAGCGATTCATGTATCCTAGACATGTGTCTCTAGTAATATTTGCTCCCACCCATGGCAGTTTTATGTAAAAGCCTGAAGTTTTGTCCAGCCACACCTTTATGAATCTTGAACAGATTATGCTTGATTTAGTACCACCTGTTGAAGGAAAGAGTCATCACTCTTCTTTAAGTTTATGAACTGTTGAATTCTACTTATTGTGTGTGTGTGTGTGCACGCACATACCTCTGCATGCATTTGTGCTGTAAACAGTTATTGACTCCAAATGTGACTACCCTGCTGCCTGCAATGCCATGGAGACACTTCTAATCCACAAGAAACACAGAGAAGGGCAACTCTTTGACCGCATTTGTGAAAAACTCAGGACTGAGGGAGTGAGTAGGCTTTGTGTTTAAGAGTGTATATTCACACGTGTGTGTGTGTGTGTGTGGTCATGCATACATGTGTCTTCTTTGAGTTATACTAAAAGACATTACCTAATTGCAATGTAATTTGCTTCCATTAATTGGCAAAAAGAGGAAAGTAGTGATTAATTCACTAGTGATGATGGAAGGTGATGCCTTTGATATTTTGTCATTTTATACCTTCAGCAGAAAAAGAAAGCGTGTGTTAAAGAGTTAGGTTTTTTTCTTTCTTTTTCTACTGCATGCAGAGCAAAATTTTTTAATCTGTAGGTATCATTTGTCTGAACCAGATTAATATAGTCACAAAATTATTTTAACAAACAGATAATGGAACAACATGTTGGGTTGTAAAAATCAGGATGAGTTTTGGCATATCAGCTTCTGGAGTGTTCAGAAGAGATATAATAATTCGCTTCGTTTAATTGTCTTGATATATGGATTGAGGAGATGGCATTTCTCTTTTAAAAATAATTCAGCTGCTTAAAAAGATAATATTCTTTTGTCTTTGTTATTATTTAGTTTTATATTTTGTATAATTTATGTATTATTAATAATTTTACATTTTAGCACTAAATTTGTTTGATTTCTAGTGTTCTAAAAATTGTATTGCTATTTTGTTAGTAATTTACACATAAAACCAGTTAAAACTGCTACCAAATGAAAAAAAGTTCTTTACATGGTTTGGATTTGATATGATTTTCTTAATCTAGGTTGATATTCATGCTGGTCCAAGACTGTGTCGGATGCTAAGGTTTGGGCCATCTCTAGCTGCATCTATGCGTACAGAGTATGGTGGACTGGAGTGTGCAGTAGAAGTGGTTGATGATGTTGATGATGCTATACGGCACATTAACAAGCACAGCAGTGGTCACACAGATGCTATTGTCACCAATGACGGTAAGTTGCAGGGATGACTAGTTCAGATGTCCTTGTGGTTAAATCATGAAACTCTTCCCACTTTCACTATCTTTGCTTTAGAAGGGTTTATCATGTTCTTTGGCCTGATGCTCAAAAGATCCACTGCGTCAGTTGGGTTCATTCTGTAGGGAGCAATGTTTCACTTTTGAGTGATCGAATGTCCTTCTTTTGCAGTTGAAAATGCTGAAAAATTCTTGAAGCTAGTGGACAGTGCCTGTGTGTTCAGGAACGCTAGCACAAGATTTTCTGATGGATACCGTTTTGGCCTAGGTAAAAACATAATTACTAAATATTACTTTCTTGCATATGTTTTAATTATCTTTATTTTATTGTTTGGCATCATGGAGTATATTCATCTATTTCTTTTTCTTCTCATCACTTAAGTGGTACCGGAGGTACCAGTGGTAGAGGAGACAGAATTCATATACACTGACTGCTAAATCATATCTGTGCACAGATTCATTCATTTTGCATTTAAATATTTAAATAAAAGAAAACATAAACATCTTTTTAAGAATATGCTTATCTTTATATATACAAATAAAACACAGAAAGCTTAAAGACTAGCTTTCAGGTACCATTGTAATGTTCCCAAGTCGAATCAAAGAGCATATTATTTGCATGGACCTTCATCTAATGGATGAGTGTCTCTCATTTGTTGCCTATTTGGGCTATCATAGGAGTGACCAATTGTAACCAACCCTACAAACGTTAGGTTTTCACTTCCGTTTCCGATTTCAAAATGGCGGGTTTTCCTAACGTCGAAGAAATTTTAGAAGTAATTAAGCATTTCTGTCATAAGAATCTTGTTAAAGAAGACTGATTGCAAAATCAACAGTAGTACTTTCTGTAAAATGTATTTTGGTTGTTTCTAGAAAACGCATGTGGGTTTATCGTCAGTTTTATCATATAAAAACATTGTCACAACAGATGCCATTGACTTGCTCTACCACTAACAATTTTTTTAAAAAGCATTGTTTTTGATTTTTTGGAAACACTTATAAAGATTATTCTGTTACAAAAAGTGTATACTTTAAGAATTAATTTAATAAATGCCACAGGTCCGTGGTAGCACTGAGTTCACGACAATGCCATTTACTAGCAGACGACAATAGGGAAGTCCCCCGTTGCTAAGGTCGGTTGCTATTGTAAGCTATGATGGCGATGAGCATAGATGTTTACTTTTTGTTGAGGATAACGACATCTCGCTTTATTGGTATGACATTCAACAATGCAACAATTTGCACCAGTCCATTTTTTTCGAATCCATTTACGTCTGCAAACCACTGACCTTCATTAAAATTAAATGAAGGTCCGTGTCTCTTCGCAACAGTAAACCAGAACCGGAAACACGGGCTCGCTGATAAGGAAAGCCGAGACTTACACCGAATATAAACCTAAGACACTTATCCAGTAGATGAAAGTTCGTGATTATTTGCAAGCACCAACACTTTCTGTTTTGTATTTTCTACAAAAGGTGCCGAAGTTGGCATTAGTACATCACGTATACATGCACGTGGGCCTGTTGGAATCGAAGGATTGCTGACCACAAAGTGGGTACTTAAGGGTGCTGGACAAATTAATCGTGACTTCATCGATGGCCAACTGGAATATCTTCACCAGCACCTGCCAGTCAGTGCAGAAAGTGACATGGAAACTGTAACTTCGGTCTCATCATCCTCATCACAGCGATCCTCTGTTTAGCTTAATTTTTTCAACTTTCCTGTTTCCCAGCCTCTTACTAAAGTTCTACTGACATATGACTTGTGAATGACATTCTGCTGTATATAGGAATGTTCATGTCACAGATCGGTAAGTGCAAATGTGACTTTATGGTTTACCATTGGTTAGGTGCAGGGTAGTACATCTTTTCATTTGTGCCTCTTTATAACCATGACATACTTTCTTACATAAAAAAGATCTTTGTATTTGCATTTTGCATGTTTGCTTTCCTGCCCTGGTCACTATTGACTTTGATCTGTCACGGTCCTTTCATTGTCTGACCTGAAATCCATTGTGAATGGTATATGAAATGTTCCTCATGTACTTAAAGTAAATCCAGTTTTGTGTTATCCTCCCCTACTATAAGGATAGAAGTAAATCGTTGGAGATAAAAATAAATTATTTTTACACAAATGTAAGTTTCTGCTTCTTATGTGTGCTTTCCTTATTCGTGCTCTGGCCTTTGGGGTTTTTTTTAGGTTGGAGAATTAAAAAATGATTATATTGAATGTGAACTGTGAATTCTTGGATCTGAAGTTTGCAAGGGATTTTTTTCCATGTTTAAAGCTCTTTTTTTCTCCTGAGGTTGATGGTTGTATGATTGGTCAGTTCTACAGCTGAAGGGGTGGGGGGTTAAAGTTCACTTGGTCTTGTTTCTGTGAAACTGTCTACTCAACAGCTGATTGGTGCCTGGTGTTCAGGAAATGTGAATGACAGTGGTAGGAAGGAAATGAGCTCTAGATTCTACTTGTGCAGATGCTTTAAAGTACTTACAGTTAATCGCCTTTGTCACCAATGAGGTGAAAGAGTCACTTTGAAACCCCCCACCTGTGTGCTGATGTGTTCATTGCCTCATAATGTAAATGGAATGAAAAGCGATATATTGTGGTGTTCATTTTATTGCTTTATTTTACAGTTAAAGAAAGCTCTATAAAATTGCACGTGTATCTCTCTCCATAGTTTATTATTTCATTTATGTACAGCTTACAATGTTTGGAATACATAGACCTCTGGCTTATCACAAAAGATCACGGAAGGTCTCGCATAGATTTTTTTCATAAATATACTTACTCTTGACTTGTATGTAAATAATGACTGACCTGATTTTTTTTTCAACAATATCCTATTCCACATAAACATGCAAATGGGACCAATTGATAGTTGGCATGCTGATGGCAGGCCACAGCTACAGGGACTAATTTTTGTTGTTGGAATCCATATCTAGTCTTTATGTAATTGAAACATTTCTTGTGTTGAAATTCTCTGAACAGGTGGATTATGAAAGCACAATCTTTTTCTAAAGTTGCAATATTGAGTTTTAACGGTTTATGGGTTAATCTCATGTCTAAGTTTTTTTTTCTTTCACCTCATTGTTTGTACCTTCAGCTCCAGATTGCAAGTTTTTGTTTTTTAGATCTGTCTGTATACATTTTTTTACCTGAATAGTCTCTCCCATTTAATGGGAAATGAATACCTTTATGCTCATTTTTTATGGGGTTTCTGGCACGTTCTGTCTTAATTTTTTTCCCCCTAATCTCAGCCTGCATCATCTTTTGATTTTATTATAAAATCTGGGACTGTTATTCTTTGCTGTGCTGTTTGAATGCAGATGGTAGCTACTGCACGTTTAGTGGTTTTTAAAGATTATTTCTTAATGGTTTTCTTTCACAAGTGTTCTGCCACTTTTCATTAGGAAAGTGACATTTCCATAAATGTCACAAATACTTAAGTTGGTGGAAGAAAATTCTTCAGCATGTTTTTCTTTGTATTTTCACGTGCCTAATTACAACACTTTAGATGTCCTGTACTTCATGTTTAGAATACACTGATTATGTGGGACTTATTGTGAAATCATTCATGTGAAAATATTTATGTTAAGGGCATGGTGAAAACTCCATGCCTTGATCTGTTTTCCAGGTGTAAAATTTAAAAAATTTTGGTGTCATTTGAGCAATTGGCATTCCATTTTTAAAAAAGTGAACAAGGGGGGGACCATTTTACAAAATGATCATCACTTTTAAACAACAGGATCTTTATACAAGAGAATATTTGGAGAAAGAAAACTGGGCTATACTATCATCTGTATTAGCTGTTACCATACAGTGTCTAACATTAATTTGTGAATAGTGAATTTTCTCATGTGGATGTAAGCTCAGTGTGCTGTATGTGAAAGACTACAAACTGACAGTCAACCATATAAGAAACATAACAGATTAAAAAATTGTTCTGGTGTAAAGATGGTCTCTACATGAAATAAATTGGTATGTGTGAAACACTGCAGGTGAACTGAAATTTAACGCTTTACTGGGCACAGCGGCCGAAAGCAAACACATTGATGCGAAAATTTGAGGAAATGCAGTCAAATATTTAGATAAACAATCGAATAAACTGGAAGTGTCTCGCAATCTTTTTAAACAACGCGAGAATTTAAGCAATGGCTGTTATGGATGCTTGCTTTCGAACGTTGTCTGTTTACACTATCGGCCGCTGTGCCCAGTAAAGGGTTAAAAGCATCTTTTCCATTATTTTTGTACACAGACGTACACACAAGCAGGCTAGAGATGTGCACAAACATATCCCATTCAGGTCAGAACTGCTGTTGTATGTTTGAAAATGAAATGCAACTCAGTAGATGTAGATTCTACCACCACCTTTAACCTGATGAATCTTTTATTCATTGGCAACTGCTGCGTGGGCAGAGAGTGTCACAGGCCTGAGCATTTTACAGAATGTGGTTTGGGACAGACATGCTTAAAATTTCAAGGACATGTATGCATAACCTGCTTACGTCCGACACATCCTTTCTGCACTTTATTTTAAAAAATTTCTGCCAACAATTTTTTTCTCCGATAAGCATAAATCTGAAGAGTACATTTTTGGGTACTCCTCAAGCAATAAAATTATGTTGCTCATTCCATCTAAATTCTAAACCAATAGCAGTTTTAGTAGTCTTAATGTTTTTTGCCATCAAGGAAATTTCATTCTTCCCATCAGTAAAAGAGCAAAATCAGTAAGACAAAACAGCCATTAATATCAACATATAAATACTATCAAAAACTTCATACATGATTTGTGCAGGAATACTACTATCTAAACCAGGATGTTTGACTTTTTTTTTTCCAAAACTGTTCTCCTGATGCAAGCATATTACAAAATATATATTACACAAAAAATGTAAAAAAGGCAACTTTTACAGAATTAGGTCTTCACATATTAAAAAAAAAAGATGAAATAAGACCTTTATGTGGATATATTTCTAGACATTTTGCAAAATGACAACACCCATCCCAGCATCATGTTCATCACCTTCACTTGTCTGACAAGTTTGGCAATCTTGGCATTACCTTAACTGATGCCTGAAAACAGTTTTGAATAGAACTGTTAAGATTTTGTAACATACATACAAGCATATATATATATACATCTGCGTAGATACACTTGTATGTGTTAGAAGCACAATGATTGGGTGGGGGCCAGTGCAAATATCAAATGCCAGATTTAAGTGTCGCTGCCAACCTCCAAGGAAGCACAGTGGAACCTCAATAATCCAGACTTCAATTTACCATGCATTTGGTTATCTGAAATTGCCTGAAAAAAAAACTGCTAGACCGCCTAGAATTCCGACTACAGGAAAATATGCTATGCGTGTCACAGCTTTAGTTTTCTTTGTCGATGGGTTTCTGAGAATTTAGAATAATTCTCAGAAACCCATCGGATTAAAGGTGTATCTGTGACTTTTTTTATTATCTGGATGGCAGGCGCAGGTCATTAAACCGGATAATCAAGATTCCTCTGCATAGCATCAAGCTCTTCTTTAGCAACGACTGCTCCCAGTTTAATCTACCTGTAAACAGTGGCTTGAAAAGTGACATAGCAAGCTTATAATTTTATTTTTTACTTGTACGTGATGAAAACTTGCCAAAAAAAGAAATTTAAGCATGTAGAACTACATGAAGTGTTCATTTTACCTTGCTTCCTATATTTTTATTATTTGTTTTGTCTGTATGATATACCATACCATGCTAGTGCAAAGAGAATGCATATAGATTCTGAGAGAAAAAAATTACAGACTTGCTGTCAGTGCCAGGCCTCGTTTAACTTACTGGCACATACTCCCAATACCCACTTCAATTTTCTCACTATAACATTTTTCCCTTCATGCACAATAAAAACGTCGGCATTTTTTTCTGAAGCATACCTATCTTCCCAATAAAAAGTTCCATCTTAAATTCATAAGACCAACCTGGACAAAGTTGACATCATACTTCTAAACACAGTTTTAAAAAGTGCTATGCTGTTTCTATTAAGAATTATCAATATTTTTGCCTTTATATCATTGTGCACAATGACCACATAAGGGTTCATATGAAACTTACAGAAAACAAACTTTTTGGTAGTTCTTGCCATTCTTGTGATAAGGCTTAGCATCGAGGCACAGCTTTCAACAATTTTTTACAACCAGTAAATTTCACCATGAATGTTAGCATAATAGCCTCAGCTTACCAAGAGAGTGAGTATATGTCTGCATGTGCCTATATGAGATTCAATCCTGTTCAAGACAAGCATCTATCTTCAAACATACATACAGTCAAATGATAAGTATTTCGTCTTAATTATACATGCTTGCTTTCAAGAGCCAGACCAAAGAACAGGACAATGTAAATAGAGTGTTCTCATAGGTATATCTGGTTATGCAAAAGTAATGCTTGTATTCTGTTTACAAACATACATGTATAGTGATCTATCCACAATTTCCTGTCAGTGAGATCTTTTTATATTAGTTGAAAATTTTGTCAATAATTGCGCACTTCATACTTTTTAAAAATAGCAGATATAATGAAGTATCAGTCTGCCATGCCACTGTATCATCTGGCGCCATCTCTTTCACTCTCACATGCACAGCCAAAAAAACGTCTTTTGCAATCAACACTGATATTAAACAGCACACACAAGAAACCAACACAAAGCAGAGCTTTTGTTTTTGCCAATGAGAACATATCCAGTTTAATCAACTGGTAGTATGTTTGTTGGAACAAGATTTGTTATATACCTACTACAAAATGTTATGTCTACAATAGCATGCGGTGTCAGAAGTTCTGTGTGGAAATACTTTTATTTATGATCGCTTGCTGCTGCTTGCCAGTGGAAAGTGCTAACATACAAACTTCTACAGCCTCTTACCCAGTTTTAAAAATATGCTGGAAAATTATCTAGTTCAGATGCTTTATTCCATTTCCCCTTTTAAAATCTTTGTTATATACCAGGTCTCTTTTCTGCTGAAGTGGTGTCATGCTGAAAAAGCAAAGAAACCTTTATTTTGATTCACACAAAACCTTTGTTCCCACAACCTCCATATACATTAAGAAATTCTGCATGAATCAAATCTGATTTCAACCTGTTTCACAACTGAAATTCTTTGCTTGAAATTTTGTCATGCATGCCAGATGCTAAATTTGAGGACTAGCATCCAACAGTGTAAAAAACAAAGTCTGGCTTTTAAACATTCATTATTCTTTTTTTTTTTTTTTGCCCTTAAAAGAGGGTTCCCCCCTCCTCTTCAGACCTGAGCCTCTCCAGCTTGCTTTTGTTTCTCTTTTCCTTCCTGTTTTTCTTGCTCCTCAAGCTCCATCTCACACTTGAGCAGATTAACCATCTCCGAAACCTGCTCCTTACTCAACTTCACGTTTTCTTGGGCTAGCAGCTCCAACACCTTAATGAGAAACAATGGTGTTAAAAAACTTTTAACCTCTATCAACAATTCAAAAACATTTCATAAATTTACTGTTTCACATGTATGCTGAAACATTTTAGGGTCTGTATATGTTGATATTTTAAGGATTCAGTCCTACATGCCCTGAGGCAGAAGATAATTTAAAATCAAATCCATCTAGCTACAGTGCTGAACATCATCTATCATTAAAATATCCTGAGTGGTCTGTTTCAGCCAAAAATACATTTGAGGGCCTACCATGCATGTCTGACTTAAAAGGATAGGAACTGCTTGTCTACATGCTAAAAATACTGTCCATAGTTTTTTTTTCAAAATCTATTTGTGCACTGAAAAAGGGAAGTATGTATAAGCATAAAAGTACACAATGATTATAAGTCTTGTAACAACCACCTACCTTAAGAGCCAAGTTGATGTCTATTTTACCATCCTTGTCATCATCAAGGACTTCAACAATGCGTTGCAGCTTGGTTTCAATAGGCAATTTTTTAAGTCTCTTCATGGCAAGAAGCATTTCGTTGATGGTGATGATGTTATTCCTGCAACAAGATATTGCAATGGTTATGAAGCTTCTCCCAATATCAGCAGACGAATTCTGGAGGACCACTTGTGTGATCAATGTTTCAAAATTAACCATTTTCAATAGTAAAAAGATGGTACTGTACAAAGGAGAACAATGCTTGAAAATGAATGTCTACAAACCAGTCTGACCAACTCAATGTATGTCAATTGTCACACTAAACATTTGTATGACACATTTGCAACCAGTACTATGACATTCTTGAATTTTTAAAGCCTTAACAAGTCCAAAATTACCTCAAGCTAAATTTATCCTATGTCTTCATTTAAACTGGTGAAGAGTGGAAACATGATCTAAGATGGTGATATTTTAGTGACAAGTTGTGTTCATAAGTTACAGCAGTGGTCTAGAAATTTTGTTTGAAGCTTATTTAAGTATAAGTTTGAATATGAACCAAAAAGAAACCCCTCCAAAACAAACATCGTTCTAAACTCCAAGAATCTGCCTCTACAATCTCAAGGAGAGAGACTTACTTGCTCTCTGTGATATGTTGCATGACCTCCTCAACCTTCCTTTCATCAGCCTGCATTTCTGAACTATGTTTCAAGCGCACCTCCTCAACTTCCACTTCATCCTGCAGCAAAAAAATACCATTAAACATTCATCTGAAGCCCTAATCCTTACTGCCCTGGTGACAAGCTATGCACCATCAGACCACTAAAAATATGCCAGGTATGTACTGGACGGTGACTTGACACTTAACCCGCTGACTCCGTAGCGCCAGTTTACTGGCTTACCTGGTAGAGCGCGATGAGCTCTGCTCCACGATCGTGATTTTCTCTTTGCACGATTGTGGCCCTACTGGCAGAACACAATGAGCAACGATACGCTTACTATTGTGGCTCGTGCTCCACGAGCCTGGCTCTGCAGTTTCACTATCGTCTTCAAAATCGTGAATTTTAAGCCCATGTTTCTGAACATAGAAATATTTTTATTCTGGTCTAAGCGGGTTAATCCCCTAGACATTTTAATCCCCAAACAAATGTTATAAATGTTGAAGTTAAGTATTATTTTAATTGTCAAACTTATTTTGATGTTTACATGAAAATAATTATTTGAATTAAATTTTTCATTTACTTCATAATTAAATTTTTCATTCACTTCATAATTTCTTGAGTTGAAATTTCATTTTGAGGATTAAGTGTCTGGGGATTAAATGTCTAGGGGATTAAGTGTCTGGGATTCGTACTGGACATGTTAATGACAAAATGCTGGAAAGTGGTAACAAAAAGGAATATACAACAGTTATAGTGCACAGCTGCTACTTTATCTCCAAAATTGCTCTTGGATTTGGACATTATGTAAAGTCTCCTGTAGTAATGTGTGTATATGCTTGCTGAAGCAGAGTAACCGTGATCATGAAATGGATAGGAAGAGGAAGATGGGAAGAGATAAATGGTAAGCACAATCTAAATAACTGAAAAGTTTTATGACTAAAATCATTACAAATGCATCAGTCTTGTGTAATGCACTTCAAATTGAAAAGAAAACGTATCTACAAAACCAATGCCAATAACCTGGAAGCGCTTCTTTTCCGCCTGTAGTTCATCCATAACAGAGTCAATCTGCCCAATCAGGCGATCTACTCTCTTGGTGAGATGCTTGGCAGGCTTTGATTCCACCATCTCATCTTGTGCTGCCCCAGAGCTGACGATCACCTCTTTCAGGTCCATTAAGTCCTGCATTGTATGAATACACATGCACAAATTGTGCCTATGATAAAATAAATTGATAAATTAACAAAATTTGCCAAAATTCTTTCAAGGTGCAAGCATTTAACTCAAAATCAATCCATTTCATTATGTTTTAGTGATTAAAATAAAAGGCCACTGGGACTTTAAAAAAACGTAGTATCAGCAATGCTGCAATATTTTCTAGAAGTAATTTTCTTTTTGAATTCAACTGAATGACAGGCGTATCCGCCACAAGCTACAGCATTCAGATCTTCTTTGGTGACTATCTTTAAAGACCTTAGACGTGAAAAGAGAAACCATTTTAGAATTTTAACAGTCTGCTGTATATTGCTTAATATATCCATTCTGTAAACAGTCATATAAGTTTAAAAAAAAAGAAATGTGCAGTTTATTGCGGACAAAATTGATACTATTTCTGATGCAAGCATATGTTTCACGGAAAATAAACCACTGTTTTCCTGTTTTCTAAAACTCTGCTTATGACGATAAAGAGTAAGACAATTTCTGTTATGATTCCTGAAAAAAAACTCACAGGAAATAATAAGGGAAGAAACATTAGAGAAAGAGTTGGCAAAGCTCGAACAGAGTGTATGTGTCTCAGTGAAAGGGACATACAAAAGATAGAACTCATAAGTAATGAACTAGAGGAAATTAGGGGGAAAAAAAAACTAAAGATGGGGAGATTAAGAGATATATCTGTAATTTAGAGAATAGAAATCATGGTTGTATGTTACCTAGAGACAAGATATGATAACTTGCATCTCGAAAGATGACAAACCAAAACAACTGGCACCCAATTTCAATGCCTAATATGGAATACAAAATTGCATTGTTTTATATAGTACATTGCTTGAAAAGAGTATTACCCAAAGCCAAATTTAAAACCCTGTAGTATAGCTCTCACGATTGTTTTTACATGATAAAAATTCTCTGGTATTGCTGGATTCTCTCAAAGAACCTGTTTTACTTTTATGATAACTGATAACATTCATGACTCTTACCTCCTTATACTCGCTAATTTCTTCCTTGAGATCTTTCAGTTCTTCCTTTTCAATGTTCAGTTGCTTGTGCTCTGCAATTTCCTCTAGAGCAGTCTCGATCTCCTCAAGATCTTTGACTGTAATATGCTCTTCCTTTTCCGCATCCTTCAGGGCCTTTTGCTCTTCAGCTGTTCCCTTAAGTTCTTCAGCTTTATCGATCAACACTGAACAAAGCCCCAGCACTGTATTTTGTTAGATGTCATTTCCAACATACAGTTTGGATCCTACTTCAGAAAATTATTTTACCATTTTATCAATAACCTACTTACTGAATTGGCACACTAAGATATATAGCCCTTTAAACGTAAAGACAAATACACGAGTGATTTTCACATAAAAGAATAAAGAAAGAGGTCACATCTAACCCCTAGCAAGGTAAATGTGTGAATTTAAAACTGAGGACCAATCAAAGCATCTTTGGTGTGACATTTAAGACGTGCATGAGCGAAAGTTGGGTCTGAAAATGCGGCTTCCAAGTGTTCAAGTTTGTCAGAGCAGAAATCTTATTTTTTTTGTTTTTGTTTTGTTTGTTTTTTTTTTGGGGGGGAGAATTTTCAGGGTGGCAGGGCAGTGATCAGGTTTTCATTGGGGTTTGAAATCTACATGATGACTTCAGTTTTGTTTTTGGTCCTTTAATATATATTTACAAAACCTTCATTTCTAGCTGTTTAAAAAGTAGATGACTATGGAAACATTTAAATGTGCAGTCTTCTTACCCTTGTATTGTTAACAAAATAAGCAATCAAAGAGGTCATAAAAACCTCACCTTCAGATTTGGTTGGTTCAAAGATGAGAGCCTCATCTCGCAAATGCTCTGGATGCTCCATTGCTGACTGTGCAGCCTGAGCCTCTGCCATTTCACGTTCCTGTTGCTGTAACATAATGCATACAAATGCAACATAAGACTATGCCTTATAAGTGCACGGATACATGCAAAGAAAAAGACAACAGAGAGATGGATGTAAAGCCAGCACACAACTCACTCTCGCTCTTTCTTCCTCCTTCTCTTCTTCTTGTCTGCGTGCATCTCGTTCAGCAGCAATGATATTCTCTTCATGCTTGATAATATCCAGGCGTGTTTTGTTGTCTACAGCTTCACCTGCAAGCTCAGCAGCCTTCAATTTGGCCTCCACAGTCTGTGACAGCAGATAAGGTTATAATGTGAATATTTCTTTCTCCCAGGTACCTAAACAAATTGCATGCAATATCACACATGAAATATCACAACTTAAAACATGTCGAAGCTTATATAAGTTGCAATTTACACATGCAAAGAAAATTTAATCACAACAGTAGTTTCCCTTTGATAGAAATAATACAGTATCATAATTAAGGCCTATGCACTTTGTGAAGCACAGATCTCACTAAAGCTCACAGCAGTTGGTGCAGACTGAGCCAGCTCTGTGATGGTAGCATGCAGCTTCTCCTCTGCTGATAGTGTCTCTGGAAGGTACAGCGCTCGTGACAGTAACAGCAGTGACGTTGGAATTCGCTTCTCCAGGTGAAGAGTTAGCCACTGTTGTAGCTGCTCCTTTAACCTTTCCTCAGGCACACCCAAAGCACGCATACCACGCGCACGGTTGGCTGATTGCAATTCTGCTATCGATAGGCTGTCAATACCTTCCTTCAGGATCATCTGCCACCGTGACAAGACAGTTAAAGATTAGATTAGTTAAAGGTATAGTTTACAGTAAAACAGATTTTCTTTGCTTCTATGCAGTTTCTAAAGAAATACAGATAAATTGTAGAGCTGCCCCATCAAGCACATGATGAGACATGGGCAGGTAACTCTACTCTATCCAGTTTCTAAAGGACTCATATCTAGAGTCATGTCATTATCTAAATTTGTTATATTTTAATGTGGTCACATGTAAGTTAATGGAATGAGTGCAGTCCAATGGGACTATGACACTACATGATAAACAGCATTTTTAGGCACATCATCAAGTCTGTGAAAAATACGTTAATCATTTGATTATTTTGCAAGAATCAAAGTGCTGTCATTTACATGATGAAAGTCTGCTTCAAATCGAAAACCATAACTTTATAAAATATTACTGATTACAATATGTGTTATAATTAACTTTCTTAATTCACCTACTTTATCATCAGCAGCAAGTTGTCTGAGCTTTAAGTCGAGCTGGAAACGAAGGAAGGCATCAATACCAATTGGCTGTATATTAAGCACTCGACAGACTGCCTGCAACTGTTGATGGGAGAGATTGTCAAGAGTTATCTCATCTTCAAACAGCTTTGCGAAGTGCATAATCTCTTCTGTGGTTGGTCGAATGCCCTGGCTTCGAATCTGCAAAGATCATTGATGAACACAAGTTCATTAGCAAAGCAGAATAGTAACAAATCAGAAGGCAAAAAGAGATAATAATAATATGTGTACTTGTATTGTGCAGCATCACAACCAAGACAGGTCGCACTCTCTGCGCCAATATAAATCTAACAAACACAGTTGGCTTACCTTGACTGATGAAAACCTGCCTAAAATTACAAAACAGTTTCAACACCATATCTACAGAACCACTGGAAAACATCCCCAACTTTTAAGAATCTACCTCCTTGGTCTTGCTTTATATCAGCACATTTTGATTATCTGACAAGTTGCTAAATGGAGTTGGCAGAAGAGATCTGCAACTGAATGTACCGTTCTTCCTTTTCCTGGGGAGAGCTGATCTTACCCTGAAGAAACTGGCTCTACCAATGTAGCAGGCAATTTTCAGATTACTCCCCTTCTATTTCCTTCTCCCACCAGCATTCCTACATTTTATCCCCTAGACGAAGTGGAGTCATCTTTGACATATACCAATATTCATAATACTTTGATTCAAATGCCTGCAATTAACATGACCTCATTGAGGATAAAACAGAAGCTCTTATTTTTCAAAGAGAAGAGCCAGAGTATACCCTGTGTACTGCCTGTCTCTGTTCGAGTAGGAGATGCTGATGTTCCTTTTGTAACTTCAGCACATAGGTTACATAATGTCTGCTGACATGTCTCTTGATAAGCATGTTTCTAACATTTATCATGCTGCGTACTATGAACTCTGGAAGATCAGCTCCATTTGCCATACTCTGTCCATCTCAACCACCAAAATTCTCATCTCCTCCTTTGTCCTGTCTAAACTTTACTATTGCAACTCTCTTCTCGCTGGCTGTCCACAGCATCTTATTCACAAGCTTCAGAAAGTCCAGAACTCAGCTGCTCGTCTCATTTTCTGGACTCGCAAATCTGAACATGTCACACCACTTCTTCACTCTCTTCATTGGTTACCAATTAAAACTAGAATAGACTACAAGCTTTCAACTCTATGATCTGGATTCTTTGAAGGCTCCTCCCTGCTCTTCTGAAATCTTGTCTGTCTACACTCCTTCTCAAAACCTTTTGCTCCTCATTAGACTCCTGCATTCTATCCATTCCTCCCACAAAGACAGTCACATACTGATAACAGATGTTCTCCCATTGTGCTGCTAAGCAGTGGAACTCTCTTCCACATCACATTCGCCACTCTGACTCGAAGGCTACATTCAAATGTTATACTGTCCCTAAATTACTATCCTTAACTCCTTTTGAAATATTGTCTGTCATGTGAGCCATTATGTAACTACTCCATCTCTATACTGTTTATGGTACCTATATCCCTTATGCCTTTATCCACTGCATTACGTTCTACTCTTGTACGTCATCTTTAAGTTAGAGTGCCTACACATATCTCACCATCCATTGTCTGCTACCTAATATTCATTTATCATTACTAGTCAGCGCAGATTGTGCAACCTATCTTGGAATGATGCTAAGTGATACAAGTACACATATTATTATTATTAAAAATAAAGTCTCAAATGTCTTCTATTCTCTTAAACATATCAGTAAACTAATAATGAAAAAGTAATAAATTTTAACAAAACTTTGACTATGTTAAGAAAATCAGAACTATGTAAAATTCTGCAAAATATGTTATCTACACTGTGACACAGTTATGTGCAAAAAACTCTTCTAACCTTTTCAACAAACTGGGAGAATTCTTCAACAGCACCACCCTTCTTTTTTTTGCTCTGCAGACCAAACTCGTGAATAGTTTCCTGCAGGAACTTGGCCATTTGAAGTTTAAGTTTCAGATTCTTTTTCAACTTTTCTTGCTGAACAAAAATGTTTAAATGAGTCAGCAAAATAATGATGGCAGTTTGCTCAATAGTCGTATCATTATGTTCTGCCTGAACGTTCATTTCTTCTTCCTACTTGCTAGTATCGCCAGAATGTTAAAGCATGACATTATATTTCTTTTTAATTAAGAAAGTAGAGGTGGTAAATTCTTTTCTCCAAGTCCAAGAGTACTGCAACATGAAAATATAGTTGATTTCTAAAGTGAAATGTTTATTAATTCCTTTCAATGTTCGTCAAAATAACCTAAAATGATTCTACAATAATGAAGATGATAGTAAATAGTTATGACTCACCTAACTCCCCCTAATGGGGGAGCTTATGGCAGATGTCAAAGCAAAATAAAAAAATCAAACAAACACAAACTGTCTCCACATATATACACAAACACACACAAATTTATCAATGGATTTTATAATAAAAACAATATTTTTAAAATGTCTAAGTTATAAATTACACATTTAGCTCTGAGTGCAAAACTATGCACAATACCAAGTCTCAGTTCCTACTTCAGAATATCAAGTGCAGACTGATTAGTTTTATGAAATTAAAAGGAGCTGTAATATTAATATAAAAAGTCAAAACAGCGAAAGTATTTTTCCAAAGAAGTTAACAGGTACAGACTGCATATATCTTGTACAGAAAAGCAACAATCTCTATTATCTAAACATGTACCCCTCACCCAAAAAAATATTACATACCTCTTTGTCTTTTTCAGCAAAGGTGCTTGGCAGCATATTAGGGAAAAGTTTTATGGCGACAGGTAGCAAAAACTCCATAAAGGGAACAAGAATAAATACCAAAAATGGCACCAGTCGGAACATATCAGCTGTGGTTCGAACCAACTGAAAAACAAAATATCAAAGAAATGAATTGTTTGATAGTCCCATAAATGAATGACACCACTAAAATAATTTATGTAAGACATCTGTAAATATCTATCTATAGCATATCTCATGAAAATGTAATCTTTTGATCACTTAAGATGTTTCCAAACTGTTTTGTATAATTTTAAAATTGTCCTTCAATAGCTGATTCCTTAATAAAACACCAAGCATGTAAATGAAAGAGACACAGTAGGTATCCCATAAAATTGATATTAACACCTGTTTGATAATAATAATAAATAATAAATGTGTGATTTATATTGTGCATATCACAGTCATGAAGGAGCATCCTCTCAGCGCTTAAGACATGCAGGAGACACGGACAGAATACGAAGGATGGAAGGAGAAAAAAATCCCAGACACTTAATCCCCTAGACTTTTAATCCTTAAGCACTTAATCCCCAGACACTCAATCCTAAAAATGAAATTTCAGCTTTAAAAATTATGTAGTCGGTGAAAAATTTAATTCAAACAATTATTTTCATATAAACATTACAATAAGTTTGACAATTAAAATAATACTTAATTTCAATGTCATTTCAACATCTATAACATTAGTTAAAGTTCATGTGAGCTATTAAATTCAATGTTCTTCAACAATATGATATGAAAATTATTCTTAAGTTTTCGTGAGGTAATTGCTGTTAATCAATATGACAGCTAAGCTAATGATCGGAGGTACAGAAGACGATCCATTGCTTCATATCGTTGTACAGTGTTGCTAATTCTCCTGGCCAGTGTAGTGTACTTCCTCTTTGGACGTTTCTCTGTGCCTGGGCATGACTGTAGAACAGATGCCTTGTGTAGCTGACAATCCTTATGTAGACCATCAACGAATGTCCACATTACTGGATGGTGGCAGGAGAAGAGAGACTGGAAGGCGTGATGCCAACCCTCCACAGCGTTGTTTGTTTGTGCAACACCGCTGATGACGTCCACAAAATTGCCGTTCAACAAAGAATAAAAATATTCTTACTCAGTACTCAATAGAGGCATTAACCCTCTGACTCCACAGGGCCAGTTTCGTGGCTTTACCAGCTTACTCCACAACCAATCAGAAAATTTGTTTTATTAAAAGGTCACATCTCTTTAGTTTGGAGCCATTTTGAGTGTTGTGTCGTGATTTGGGGGCATTTTTGAGGAAGTGTCTGGGGATTAAGTGCCTAGGGATTAAAAGTCTAGGGGATTAAGTGACCGATCACCGAGAGAAACAACTATGCAGATAAGTAATAGAAGACACAAAGAGGAACCAGGGAACAAACAATAAGGATGGACAGTGTCATAAGTCTGCAGAGGAAGACAAACAGGTAGACTAGTCAATTGACTATAATCACAACTATTGACAATTATGTTGATTGGTGTAAGGAGTAAAGTGTCATTTATGAGAAATTTTTAAAATTTATAGTGTCTGTATAAATAATATGAACATAACAATTATAACTGAAATTTATCTCAAAATATTAAAGATATCAATCCCACTAAAATACACAGCCACGCTTTTCAGTTTTTATATACCCCTCTTCTTTGCCATTGATGTACTATGATGTGGAGTAAAATTAGTATACGCATCACTAATTGTGAGCCGATCCTTACAAATTTTTCTGACAAATGCAATTTTTTTAAAGCACTCAATGAAAGTCATCATTTAAAATCACTTGCCTGCCTCCTTTCACGTCGTGTCAGTGACCTTCCATTTAGTACATCCCACAAAAGGCGCATGCAGATTCTGATGTCGATGAACAGAAGACGGAAGCCATGATAATAGTGCTTCAGTTCAGCAACAACCCGCCCCCACAGAGATTTCTTTGCAGGTACAATCTTTGTTTTAGGCTCATCAGGGGTGGTGACTGCATCTTCAACATTTTTAACAGTCTCCTCAACTTTTTCAGGTTTAACAACTTTATCTTTCAAAGCCTTTACAGACTTCTCTACCTTAGTTTCTTCCTTGTTTAGTCTAACATCTGTGTGGAAGAAGCCTTGAGCACCCATGTGCTTAATGAATAAAGAATTAATATCACAAAATCTGGCTAGGTGATGATACTGTTGCTGTTGTTGGCTATGCTGAGATGAGACATGTGGCCATGTGTATAAAAGATACTTAAACTTAAAGTTATTTTTTTGTAGGCTAATCTTCTGTGCGTCACACCACTGCACTGAGGAAATGAGTTGGGTGTGAGAAAATGTGTTTTTCTTATACCCAAGAAAATGATGTTCTCTGTAGGCAGACCGCACCCTGGAAGCAAAAGGCACAACTTTTACTATCTGGATTTCATTTCTCATACTGTTCAACATTTACCTTATCTCTTCTACATAAGAGATTATAAATCATGTGACTCACCTGACATAAACCTGAGAATGACATACACAGCAACAACCTTTAAGTCCATGCCAGTCCCAGCTGGCTGCAAATTAAAAAAAGTAATTTTAGTAGGTTACTCCAGAATGCATCTGACCTTAACAAAGTTTGTCTTGAAGCTAATTCTAAAGTTAAAGTAACATTTTATTTATTTCAATGCTGGCTTAAATATGAAATTTTCTTGCATGAAAAAACTCTATTTTAAATTTGCCATGAATTACACTGCATTTAGATCTCTATAACACAAGTGCATGTTGCACCATTGCCTGCTGATCACATTAACTACACTACTTCTCTGTCTTCTTAGCTTGCAGTTGCAGGCAATAACTTTACCTTGTGTAAAGGTTAACTCTACCTGTACTTTACATCTGCATACGCCTTTCATGCATGGGTTTTACAACAACACCCATAATGACACACGGAACATGCCAATGTTTCTTTTTTTTTTTTAAACAATATTTATAAGTTACTTGTACTCTTTTTTATTTTTTTTTAAATTGCAGATCTTAACATATTCACTTGTTAGTGTAATTGGTAGGCTGATTTTTTTTCTCCCATGAAAACTTTTATTTTCATTATTTTTTATAACTAAATGAAAACTGATGTGCACAATACGGCCTATAACATAAAATAATAACACCCTGAATTGTTATCTTAATAAATTATTAACTATAGTAGACACAGATGAAAAATGTTTATTTTATTGCTTTTCGGTAAGAAGTGGTATTGCTTAAAATCCAACGTTAAATGTATTTTCTGGCGCAATAGCCTACAGCGATTGGAAGTTGAACTAGAAGGGCTGGAAATTGGAAGGAAACCTACAAGTATACTGATTATGCCACAGTAACTGCCTTTATAATTGTATGCACGATACATTAATGAATCTTCAAATTGGGAATTCTTTTAATGATAATGAAATATTTGCATTAATGGTATAGTCATGTGAATAATCAAATCGCGAAATGAAAGTTTGAGATATCCCCTATCATTCGACATTCGACGAAGTCAACGCAGTTTCAATCAGCTGTCTCTTACCTTTTGGAATGACATGGGTCACAAAGGATCCTAGTATGCGGTGTGACATAATGCTGTCAATTGTGTTAACAGATCTATAACTTGGCACAGGGTGCGAGGCTCGGTAGCACACGCTATGGTTGACATCTGAAAACCATGTTCACGTCGGTGCTATCCGCTAAGGTCAAACATACCGGAAAGCGTATAAAAACTGGAACGGCAAATGACTGGAGCTCTTGCCGACTATTTGTATTTTCATACCGAAGAAGAGTTAGCATCGTCTGCTTCCTTGTAAAACGGTTGTCAGGGGAACGTCAGCAGTTTCATACAGCAATGTCTGAGGTATGAGAATCCCAAACTGGTAAAAGTGTTAACTACATTTCATCTTGCACTGTTTTAAATTGATCAGGTTGGTCTTGACTAGATGTCAGGTGCTTTTGAAGTATAATAGTGCGTAAAGATTGCTTCTCCAGCAATTAAAGACCTTTATTTCTTTTCACGTAGTTCGTTATCTCAATAAGCAGACGCGAAACTCGATTGTCTACTACTCGATATGCACTTTAAGCTATATCAATACATTTGTATAAAATCATCATCATCATCATCATCATCATCATCATCATCTTTTTCATGTTTCCTCCCTCCTATCAGACCATATGTAAGTCCTTTCATTACTACAAAATCTCCAACTATATGGAGACATATAATTATTTTCTCTTAAACATTTATTTGAGTGCAGATAAATACTTTATTGTCCGAGATTTCATGCAGAGTATTCGCGCGCTACAGATTGTTTGATAATATTTTCGACTAACCAAACTTTACCAGCAATTATTTGATTTTCTGAAACGTTATACAAGGTGGGTCGATTCCACTTTCGGTACTGGGACGATTTGGTCTTGCGAGGGACAATTTGGGCACGGCAGTGCATGGTCTGTCGATCTTGGTGCGAGGTCGATATATATATATATAGCAGTATGGGGTATGGTACGCACAGACACAGGTACACACCCGCATTGCACATACACACAGGGATAGAGATTTACACCGGCCGGTCGGCAACCTTGTGACTGAAAGAGAATGGGAGGGGGTCGCGGGGGAAACCACTGGCCGAACGGCGACCCGGCGGGAGGGGGGCGCCTAGAAACAAGTCGGGTGTGAGGGGGATAAGAGGGTGAGAGAGGGAGAAGAGAGGACAGTCGGACGGAGAGTAGAGAGGTGGAAGCATCGCCCCACCAAGCAGCTGTTAGAGCATGATGTGTATGTTTTCGCCTAGTCAGACCTATCCTCTGACGCACTAGTAAACCTGAACCCACGACGGTGTTGTGTTAATCATTGTGGTGAGACTGAGCAAGCGAACCTCATCCCACCCTGTTACATATATATATATATATAGCTGGGGCGATGTGATTTTGAATCTAAGTGACCATGCAGTCACCATAAAACACATATTACTTGCATACTCATTCCAGGAGCTTCACATATAGTATGATCGAGCAATAACTCACCCAGAATTTCGACGCAAAACGTTTGCTACCACCCTCCAAGGTGCCTTGAAGGATAGTCTTCGACAAGGTGTCGTGCCGGGTTACATGGCCAAAGAAGACCAGCTTACGTCGCTTGACTGTTGATAGTAGAGGTTCCTGTGCGGCAATCTTGTTTCTTACAAAGTCGTTGGTTTTGTGTTCTTTGTATGAGATCCGGAGCAGCTTCCTCAGACACTTGTGCTCGAATGCCTGGATTCTCCTTTCTGTTTCGGCGAGTAGAGTCCACGTGTCGCATCCGTAGAGCAGGATCGGCACTACCAGGGATTTGTATAGCCTGTACTTGGTAGTGAACCTTATCTTGTGGCTATGCCAGATCCTATCTAGCCTAGCCATTGCTGCTGTTGCTGTTGCGATCCTGATGCGGATATCTTGCGTGGAGCTGCCGTCCTTGGAGAGGGTGGCTCCCAAGTACTTGAAGCTACTTACCTCTTCGAGCTGTACCCCGTTCATATAGATCTCTGCTTTGCCGTTGCCATTGATCATAACTTTGCTCTTTTCTGTGCTGGTCTCCATTCCATATGCGTTTGAGCTGTCTGTCAGTCTGTTGGTGAGGTCTTGCAGTTCCTTGTTTGTACCTGCTAACAGATCTATATTATCTGCAAAGCGTAGGTTGCAGATTGGTCTTTCACCGATTCAAATGGAGGTATGGTGGTCATGAAGAGCTTCAAGCATGATGTTCTCCAAGAATATATTAAACAACACGGGTGATAGGGGACATCCTTGACGTACTGTGGTACGAAAGTAAGCTCCTATTTGGTTGTTAAGCAAAACTGTACTCGTTGAGCTGTTATACAACGCTTCAACGACTTGGACAAGCCCTTCCTCAATGTTGAATTTCCGCATCACATGCCATAGCCCCTCGTGCCAGACTCTGTCAAATGCCTTCTTAAAGTCAATGAAGTTGTGGTAAAGGTCCCGCTGATGCTGCAGATGCTTTTCTATAAGAAGACGACAGTTGAAGATCTGCTCAACTGTGCTTCTACGTGGTCTGAAGCCAGCCTGTTCTTCTGCTAGCAGCTCTTCTGCGGTGGTTCTGATGCGGTTCTGTATGACCTTCAGCATGACTTTGCTTGGGTGACTGATAAGGCTTATTGTTCTGTAGTTCTGACACTGTTTGCTGTTTCCTTTCTTTGGGAGGGGAATGATTAGTGACTGCGTCCATTCTCTGGGCCATTCCTTGCGCTCCCAGACTCTTTGGCACAGAACAGTTAGGGCTTTTGTAGTTGCTTCCCCACCCTGCTTGAGCAGCTCAGCTGGTACATTATCAACGCCTGGTGACTTTCCTCCCTTCAAACTATGTACAGCTCTTTCGACCTCTTCCCGTAGGACTGGTAGGTCTGCAGGTTCACTGTCTCTAGTCTGGTTGTTTTGGAGAATGTTGGCGTCGGTCTTCAGCTGTTAATTGTACAGGTCCTTGCAGTATTCTGTCCATCGGTTGAGTACAGCATTGCCTTCTGTGAGAAGGTGACCATCGCTGTCTTCGATGACTGAGATCTTCTGCTGGTCTGTCTTCGTGAGGGTCTTTAGAAGTTGGTAGGCCTTTTTGCTGTCACCTCGTGCCATTCCAACCTCTATGTCCTGGCACTGCTTCTCGATCCAGCTCTCCCTAGCTGCCTTCATCCCTTTCTTAACCTCTACTATCAACAGTCAAGCGACGTAAGCTGGTCTTCTTTGGTCATGTAACCCGGCACGACACCTTGTCGAAGACTATCCTTCAAGGCACCTTGGAGGGTGGCCGACGCCGCGGTGGTCAGAGAAAGAACTGGCTTACGAACGTCAAAGACTGGACTGGTCGTCCTGTACAGGACCTGCTGACTATTGCCCAAAATAGGCAAGAGTGGCGGGCCCTATCAGCTGCAGCGTCTATCCATGTGCTCCCCCCAACGCCAGGTGCCAGGCAAGGGACGACTGACTGACTGATCGCGGCACCTTATCTCAGCCCGCAAAGGCCCCTGAAGGGACCCAAATTTTATGCAGTGTTCATTCACAGAAAATTTGACAATGCAAAAGTGTCAAAAGAAAAGAAATAAATATAAAAACTAATGGACTGGGGAAGCGGCCTTTATGCCAATTAGTAGTGGCATGTCGCATGTGTCACAAACGCTCACGTACAAATAAGTAGACACCTGGACATTTGCGCATTCTTTTCAACATAAAACAAGTCTGGCCCTTTTGCAGGCCTATACACATCTAATAATATTAACTAAATATAGTAAAACAATTAATAAAAATACACGATAAATGTAGAAAAATGAATTACCATAGTAAACGTACATCAGTCTAGATAAATGTAGAAAAATGTTTGCCTGAGTGAGGGAGTGGATCGCGTATATATAGTGCCTTCAGTCCGGCAACATTGCATTGCGGAATCACTTAAATGGAAAACAAGTTTGAAAACGAATGTAGGATGTGGATGTATTAAATTGTGATTAATCAGTTTATTATATGTATATATATTTCTTTTAGCAAACAAAATAAATGATTAAAGAAAAAGAAACAGTAATCTTTCAGATTCATGAGGCTTTCTTTAAAATAAAGTTAAATACTTTATTTTTTAACGAATGAATGATCATACATAATTTTAACTTCAGTTAGTGTAATAAAATGAAATGCTTAAATTAAAGAACTGCTGCATGAAACAAAATAAGATAGTTCAAGTTTTAAATAGTAATAGAAATTGTTCAGTGCAAATTTAACTTCCATCCAAATATTAACCTTTATATGTTATTATAACTGCATTTTAGCTACATAATTAATATAAGGATTATTTTTGCAGATGGAAAACCATAGCAGAGAACTAAACAACATTCTTCCTAGTGGTGAATTTGAGGAAGAACATTTATTAAAAGAGATGGAATCCATGGTAAAAGTGGTATCCTCAGAAGACAAGGACCTTGTTCTTAAAAAACAGCAGCTGATAAAAGAGTTTCAAACCATCAGAGGTTTATCTCCAGCATTCACAGAAGAAATTCCACCTGCTTCTGCGCAACACTTATCAGAATGTTTAAACATATCTCAAAGTGACCTAAACAAGATGGTCAAGGAATCAGCAGCATGTGGAAAATGGAGTGACATTTGTCAGGAAAACCCTTACAATGCATCATACCAAGTACATTTTATGGAGCAGGTGAAAATTCATAGAAACACTAACAACTGTGCAGGTAGGAAAGATGTTGATAATCAGATTATACAGCTGAAAGAAAAGAAAATTAACCAATCTGTTGAGAATATTAACATTGCTGCTGGTGGGAGTGTGAGTTATTGGGATGAAGAAGAAAATCCCACATCTAGTGATGGATCTTCTTCAGTGTCATACAAAACTAAGGAGACAAAGAAACGAAAAGGTGGATCCATCAATAAGTATGTTTCTCCAGAGATCAAAAGAAAAATGAGCATGACAGAATATGGAGGCTCTGAAACAGACAATGCTGAAGCTAACTACAGTGATATTCTCACAGATGAAGAGTTGGCAAGTACCAGGCAAAAGTCAAATCAGTTTTCAGAAAGCAAGGACCCACCCCGCTGGTCCTCTGACAGTACCAGTCCTCTCACACCAATTGCAGCTATAGAACTGGGTGTATATCACTCAGCAACAGAGCAATCAGCAAGTAAAGGACACAAAGAATATAGGTTTAAGTGGGGCATCATGCCAACAAAGCCAAAATGTAGATTTCTTCCAGGCAGAGGGGATAAAAAAATTATGGATTCTGAAAGTGATACATATTTTTCTAAGGTTGATTTAGCTGGCACCTACAGTTTGCAAGTTTTGCCTGCTAGAAAGTTGGTTGAATCTGTACCTCTGGAGAACCTAACGAAAAGCAGCAGTTTCAGAGTTAATGCTTTAGACTACAGCAAAAGTCTCAAAATAAAACCATCAAACATAGCCAGCAGCAGCTTGAGCATGTCCACTTGGGGTGAGCAGATGCAATATACTAACCAAGACATTCCTGTAAACATAACTGTTGATAATCATGGCTGCAGCAAGGATCCTGATACCCCAGTTAACATGATGAGTGATACACCTAGCTCATACATCATGCTGAGACCTCATGGTGATTCAGTAAAGGTGCAATCAGACAAATTACCAATAGAAAATGACCAGCAATCACTTCAGCTGTTGTTTGTTAGAGAGAAGAATTTTAATTTGAAGTTGGTAGATAACTCTAGGGAACACATCAAGCCTAGATTTAGTGTAGTAAAGCAAAGTGCTAGCAGTCAATGTGTAGCTGATGATATTGATGTCAATGTGAGCAGGTCTACAGTTCACCTGGACAAGCTTACTGATACATGGCCAATTCAAGTAAAGACAAAATGGAAGTCTATGTCTGCACCAGAGCTGCGTTATGTATCTGAACAAGCAGAATGCAAATGGTTGTCTCAATATGATTTACCCATTTCATCCAGGTGGAATTTTAATGGGAAGAAGAAAACAGTATATGGCATACAAGTAGGTACCACTGTTTGTGTCATAAAATTAAGAGCTAGGTCTTTGGAAAATTGTTAAAAGAGAGAGAGCATACATGTGAGTAAAAGAGAGTGAAAAAAGGTAGGTCAGTAATTTCGAAAAGAATTTTTTTTAGTATATTGATGGATGAAAAGTTGAAAATATTCTGCTTTTAGAAATGTATTTTAATCAAAGTAACAGACACCATGAACAAAATAAATGAAAATAAACTATCTCATAAACATCATGTGTAATTTATTTTATAAATTAGCCAAACATTTATTAGCTATTCTTTATTAAATTTAACTTAGCATTGCACATTTAAATGCTTCCACTGCAGGATTTTGAAGAAATGCCTGTTCTTCTGTGGGGTGAGGCTGCCTACAAACACTACAAGCTGCTAGCAGCGGTATGGTGACCTATGAGCTTCTTCTGTTCGTACTTGATTGTATTGGGGAAGAACTCTCATCTTCAGCAGAGCTCTGTACATGTTAACAGTAGTTTTCCCATTCTTTGATTCAATCAATTAAAGATCCCCTCATAAAATCAACCCATCAAATCAAGTGCCATTGTTTAAATACTGCAAAACATTAGACATGCAAGAGCTTTGTGTTAACTGGATCTACCCATGTCACTTGTTCATTTTTTGCTACCTGGACAAGATCTATTTATAATTCTGTTATTAGTACTGTTTTATGTAATGATCACCTAAAGCATACCTGTGGAATGCTTTCATATTTCATTGATTTAACACAGGGCTCTAGATATATGCATTCTGGACTTTGCTATGCACCTTTTTAGTAGTACTACAGAATGGTCTGGTGATACAATGGTTAAGCACTTAATTGTCACTAATACCAAGAGGACAGACTCTTCTGGGTTCATATCTTGTTTGTTTCTACATGTTGCATCAGTTTTAAAGTTGACTTCTTTGTCATAATATAGCCTTTGTGCAAAACACCTTTACCCCTCCCCATCCTTGCTTTTACTGCAGGTTGCTACACATGGCCTGTTTATTCAGTGACTACACATGCTTTCTGCAGTAAAAACTAGTTTATACAAAGAAGTATTTACAGACTGAAATATATCAGGAAGCACTTATTATAACAAATTCAGTAATGTGGAGATTCAGTAAAACACATTCTTAAGACATGAGCTGGGAGTGTACAGATGTGTACATATAACACATTTATTATGAAATGATTTTACTGAGGAAAATCTATATGGTGTTGTTAGGAATATAGCTGGGGAAAGGTGGTTCAAGTGCTAGACATCTGCTTGATATTCATAAGAAAACAAAGTACGTGGGTCAAAAATATTTCTAAACCAAGAATTTGTCAGTGTTAAAAATTTTAAATAATCTTAGGGAAAATTAGTTACATGTTCCTTCCTGTCTCTCTTCATCTCTTACTCTTTCATAAAATACTCTCTCTTAAATTACGACATTGTTCAAAATTGCACTGCATAGTAAACTATGTCAGAATTTTTTGTGCATAGTATTTTTTCATTTGGAACCTCTTGTAACATCTTACAACATATAAAATAAACAAAAAATGAACATGCTCTGGAGTAGCATACATCAACCAAATATATTGTCTGTGACTGAACAATAGACAATAATAGATTGCCAGATCAGAATAACTGTATTTTTGCATAATTATCAACCACTAACTGCCATAAACTCACACATCCACCCACCCATAAAAGCCCATATTGCTATACTCGGCTTTATTTGCTTAAATCTCAAATCACTTAAGAAATAGACTGAATGGGTATTTTGCAGATGGAGGCAAAAAGAAAAATTGAGATGATCAAAGAGATAAGAAAAGAAATTGTCAACAAATATTCCTGCAAACAAAAGATGTTGGAAAATATTGTCAAAGCTGCGAAGGGTTAGTAATATAAATGTGCAGTTGTAAACACCGTCTTAATATCATTGCTGTAGTATATATACTGTAGTACTGTATTACTGTCATTTAGTATAAGTATATTAAGATGTATTTTAGTATATATAATTTAGAAAATAATATTGTGTATATTTATATATATATCACTTATTTCAGTTGTACTATAATATTACAGTAATGGAGTATGTGCACCTCTTTTTTTTTGTAAATTCATACAGCTTACTACAGCAATCCAACAGGCAAGAACAGGGATCAGTGGAAGGAGCTGAAAAAGGAAATTTGTCAAACCAGCAACAATAGCATCACTGACTTGAAACATAAACTGTCTCAGGTTCCCAGTTACCCATCTTTTTTCACCTACTTCATTGTATTGGTAAGGACATTAAAATCTAAAGAGAAGGGGGTGTAAAAGTCTTGCCTAGCAGTAACTCAATCTGATATGCATAGAAGTAGAAATGGTTGGAATATTGGGGTCATATTGCTTTGACAACATTCAAGAAGCTCGTGCCTCAGTGACTGATGGAGCTATTTGCTATATTTGCTATATGCTAAGGAAAGAGGGATATAGTCAACAATGAAAGGAATCAGTAGGTAGCTGCAGTAAGTTGCCGGTTGCAAGAGTGAGCAGGAATAAAATGTTTTGTATGTTGAAAGTGTTTCTACGAATTTAAATTTATCAGAAATATCATGATGTAATGGCTCCTTTACCTTACTGTTCATAGGGGCAGTGAGCTTTATGAGTAGTTCACAATGTTTAGATGTCAGAGCTCAACCCTTTTCTTCAACTGTCTATAAATCCATAAACTATCCCCGATAAATGGTACTCTTATACTAGGTGAGCAGAGAAATATGTGACCAAATCAAAGTGACTATTGAATTAGGCGCCCATTTCTGACAGACAGTTGTTGAGAAGGTAGGGAAAAATTTTCAGGCTTAATCATCAGAAGACTCTCAAACCAAGGATTTATTGATCCACAATCAAGTACACCACAACCTGACTATGGTGCCTTCCAAAACAAATGATGATGCTTAAATGGTGTGAACACAATAAGTAATAAGCTCCTTATTGGTGTCTTCATGTCTGGGGCTTGAGGATAGGTGTTGCCAAATTATGAGTTGGTTCTGTATTCAGTCCCCCGAAACCAGTCATCAGCATAGCAAACTGTTGCACACAGTATCTGCAGTAGTGATCTCAGCTAATCTTCCCATCATTTTTTTAAATCAAAGCAGCACGTGCTAACATATTATGCTTGCAGTTTTGATCAGAATACTTTTTATGTTGTACAAAATATTTTGCTCAAGAATTTTGTACTCAGGCAATACAAAAATAAGTCATAAGGAATTCCCTTGGTCCGCTTTGGTGCTGTGATGCAGTCACATGAAAGTCAGATCATTTGACATTAAAGCATTTTGTCCATAGCACCTCTTTAATAAATGATATGTTGTTAAATAAATACATAGTTAAATAAATAGAATATATGGAAATAATGTAACTGTCTTAAATTTATAAATTTGTTGTAGCTAAATACTTTCATTTATTACATTATTATTACATTTTCAAGCAGAAATTATAACTTTGAAAAGTGAAGTTAATACTGAATACACACATTGTGTGTGTGTGTGTGGTTTTTTTTTTGGGGGGGGTGGTGGTGGTGGTTCAGGCACAGCTGGTGTCTTTGACAGTTTTGTGCATCTATGGCAACCTGGCACCATTAGGAATTCTCAGTCAAAAGCAGCTGCGCAAAGAGATACAGACATTTCTAGGAGCTGAAACCTTTCACAGGTGGATTCCACCAAACCCCTGGATTGGTCCCCCAGCAAAAACATTCGTTGGTAATTACTGAATTTGCTTTTTGCACTAATGCATAAAATTGTTGTTATTTCTGTTAAGTTCAACACTTTTGCAAAGCATGCTTGTAAATTTGTTGTGCTGAATAAAATAAGTTCATAACTTTTGTGATGGAGAAGTATAAAGTGAAATGTACGAAATTAGGTGTATAATTTATATACTCTTGTTATGTTGTCCTGCTAAAGTTTGTTTTTTGAAGAATGTGTGTTTATATTTGAACTCAAAAGAACTGTACTTTTCTATTGAAAAGATTGAAATGAAACTAAAATTCCCAAATTCTGAATATCACCTCTAGACAAAGGGTATGTATGACAAGCTTTTACTGGCAGGTGATAACCTATATATTACATTCCACCTACAAAAGCTATCTTTGGGTAGATGGTTTTTAACTAAGTCATGGCTATCTAGTAACGCTCTATAAACAAGTGTCTCATCCAGAGAAAACAATGTTTTATGTCTCACTGGTCAGTTATTTTGAACCATAAAATATTTGCATTGAAGCATTCACATAGACATTCATTTATATATATATATACACACACACATAACAATCTCTTGTATTAGACTTTAAAATCTGTGCTTTAAATTTTCTTGGCTTTGTATATGTTCTTTGAATTATTGTTTTAGTTTTATTTTTCCTTTCATTTGAGCTTTCATTGTTTTTGCTTCATGTTATTCACTTATGTTGTTCAGTTTATTCTATTTAGCTTTTCATTGTTTTGAAACAAATATTGCCACACTACTGCCATAAGACTTATTTAAAAATGAAAAGATTGGGCTAATTTTCAATAGAGATGGGTGCGACATTTGCACCTTGCCTGCGAAGAGACCGCTATGTGTTGGAGCTGAGTGAGATGAACAAATACAAAAAATTGGATGACAAAAATTTTGGATGCTGCCAGATGCCTGGGCCAATCAATGCCGCTGGCACTACAATGATGGAGGAATGTGAGCTCTGGACCAATGGTAAACATTATTCTTTCACTGAGCTGATGAAAAAACGTAAAGGGTTAGGGTAAATGTCATCTAACCTCTTTTGGTTGTTTGCTATGCCACACACAGGTAGTGAACTGCCTCTACGCTTGGATGTCAGTACTGTAACCACTTAGCTATAACAGCTTCCCATGACAGAAGAAAATTAAATACAGTATTATCTATGTAACTGGGTTACCCAATCATAGTGCACATGATCATGCCCACTTCATGCTGATAAATTTACTGTAGCCATAAGGGGCCGAAATTTTGTCGTGCGGGCATTTTACGCACCGATAAACCTCTTACTTCCCAAATCCCAATACCACACTTAGAGACTCGACTGACCTTTACCAACCTCTAAGGTTTCGGCCCAATGTGCTTAGCTTTTTCTGTGGCAGTCTTTTGCTCATCATCTTCTGATGCTAGCTGCAGACACAACACAAATGTTCAGTCTTCAAGTCTGTACAGTGCTTACACTTTGACCCCCCCCCCAAGTCATATCTCAAACACCATCTGACCAGAGACGCTAGAGAAGGACTAGCTCAAGCACGGCAACAGCTAGATAACTTGTGACGCGCATGCGCTGGAGCTGGACTAAGTCATTGCCTCGTTTTTTCCGGTTTCACTTTACACAGTGTGCAGGACGGGCACGTACTGATCGAGGTAGTGTCGTAATCATTTTGAGATTCAACGCAGTTATATAGATGTGCGATTCCATGCTGCCCTTCATACAAAAGTCGACACAAAGGTTTATCATTTTTCCCCGCATAGGAAGACTAGACAACTATAATCTTAAGACTGGGAAAAAGCTCTGGTTAGAGTTGTGAACCGTGATCCATTGACTATTTGCTCAGACATTTCAAACCGGAGTGTTACATCGAAGATAAGTCACCTGGCAAGTGAAATATAACTTTTTTATATTTTAGACTAATTCGACTTTCCAGTGGTAATAATTTAAGTATTGCTGCGACAGATAAAAAGATTCATAGACGTAAAAATAATCGAACTATTTATCCAACGCTGGAGTCTTGAAACTGTTCGTATTAGAGAGTGAGAGAACGCGCGCGCACGTGTGTGTGTGTGTGTGAATATGAAATTATGTTAAATAATTTGATAAGATAACACAACTCACAACATGAATGTGTTCAAAACAACATGTTTATAAACAATAAATATAAGGATTTAAATGTGTTACACGATAAATGGAGTTTAAGGTACGTTCCTTACCTTTAGTCTGAATTAATCCTGAATTAAATTCATTAAGAAACGATAAACTCGCTACAAACCGCTTTCTGTAACCACTTAGAAAGACAATTAGGTAGAGATCAAGCGAGAGCTTGGTGACAAAACCATCTTCTTGACTTTGAAATAAAGACATATACTACGATACAAAGCTCTGTTTGAGCAAAGATATTTTACATTATGATTCATATATTAATATATATATATATATCTCAAATCATAGTTTCTAAGATTTCTTCAGTATCAAAGGAGTGTATTATGCTGGCGGGTACAACACAAAGAGGCCGGAAACTGCCTGTCAGTAATTAAGTTCAGCTTGTATAACAGCGGACGCGCGAGTTGAGTCAGCGCTGTCCCTCTACGCGCGCGTAGTGATGGTTGTGATCCTTTCTTCAGTGTCTCTGATCTGACAGATGTGTATGATAAACCTGTCGTGGTTGGTGATGTCGGTATGATACTCTGGGTAGAGAGTGCCCATTTGACACTGGTTCATTATTTTCTGACATGGCCCAAGTGATGACTACTCCACGACATGCAGTCTGAAGCCAGTGGCTGGCTGGAGAAAGAGACAAAAGTTAAGCTGCACTTTTTGCATACTAGGGGGCTCTCTCAGCTGGGTCACGTCTGGCAGCTGGTGTGGTCCTTGATCCTCCTCTCTTCTCAGCGTTGCATCCTTCATACATTCTAGTCCAGTCAGATCTATGCTAACATGGAGTTTTCTACCACATTAGTAATTAACTTATTAAACATGTATTGGAGTTTTTTTTATTGTAACTTTCTGAGGTGGAGGAAGAGGACTATTTTCCATGTTGCTGCCGTCCAAATATAATGCTAAAGGCAGCTTTTTATCAGTCTAGTGACAGTTTTAGAATACATGGTTTTAACATTTTTGAAAGCAAAAGCACATGAATACTTCAGCTGTCTAGATATCAATATTTGTTTCTTATTGCATGAAATAAAAGTGCTTTAAATATATGTAATTCAGGGCAATGTAAAAAGGTAGGGTAAAGGTCATCCCATAACCTTTTCAGTTTGCTGCGCTTATAGGGTATTGAACCAGCTCGCTCTCGGTTCGGACACCAGCACTCTAACCACTCAGCCATCCGCTTCTCCCCAGGGGCAATGTAAATCTCATTTGTTTTTGATAGGTGCTGGAAGGTGGGGTCCTCCTCATTGTAGTAATCGCTTACCTGGAAAAAACAACATTGCTCATGTCATTCGACCTTGCTGCGTGGATCATCAAGGAACCTGCAAGATGATGTCTTATGAACATTGTGACTTTTTAGGAGGGGCTTTTCATATCAGGAAAGAACACTGTGTTGAGGTGAGCAAATTAAATTATTAATATGCAAATAACTCTTTGAAACACTGTTGAACTTTGTCAAGATCAAATTGTCACTGATTCCTTTAATTCTTTTTTTCATTTAGGTCAACTGCATTCAAGAAGTATGCGCCATGAGCACATGGTTTCAGGTGGAGTCAGATCCAGAAAAACCCTGGTTGCCTGCCAAGGACACAGCTTGGCAGTGGTGGCGTTTGATCATTTCTCTAATCTATACTTTTGGCATTCTCCACTGCCTGATTTTGTTAATAATCCAATGGCTTCTTATGCGGCCTTTAGAGACAAGTGCTGGCTGGCTCAGGATAATGTTAGTATACATCTTATGTGGAGTTGCTGGTCAGATAGTAAGTATTTAAACCTTTAAATTTTGTGCCAGGTTTTAATTTAAATTCCCTTTCTTAATGTGTCAAAGCCATGCACTTGATAATAATTGGAACCTTTTGTAACAATTTGCAAGAGGAGGTTTTTTAACACTATTTATTGGAAACAATTGCAACAAAAATCTTTTTTAATGCAATCTTCATTTCATACAACGCAGGTGCTCCATCACTTAAAGAGAGCTTAGGTTACCCCAGAAAAAAATTTTGTGAGCAAAGCAGTTATAACAGACTTGGTCTGTTGGTTGTAATAGCATGATGGCCACAATGGGGCTGTGCATAGTTTTGATGTAACTAGACACCCATAGGGAGAAAGTTAGACAGTTTTGACCTTATTCTAGAATCTAGACCATAGGCGATTTAAAAGGTGATATACATCCCTGTCTTGAACTCTCATTTGCCAGTAATTTCAAAATATTTTAGGCCTTTTAAAATTAAAAAGGGAACAGACTACTGCTCCGCTGTTAGTGGTGTACTGTCTCAAAGAAGTCTGCCAAAATGTGTGTGTAATAACTCTATGTAAGTAAATCTGTTTATTTGTACTCCTTTTCCCACTACTAAAGGCAGGCCTGATCAAGTGCTTAAGCACTTACTCATGCATATAGATGCATGAGCACACACCTTAGGCAGGCATCAAATGCACCTCACATAGATGTACTCTCTCTTACATACACAATGAAACATACAGGGTAGAGGAAATCAGAGTTCCAAGAGGAAACTGGAGTATCCAGAAAAAAACAAGGATGGTCAACAGAGCCAACAGATGTCATATCCAGAGAGAGGAGTATTGGAGCTGAGATCCAAACCCATGACATGCAACTTTGGCTATTGCGGTGACAGGCATCACCAACCTACACAAGTCTAGAAGACACAACCTCAGTTTCTTCTTCGTACTGTACCAGATGTTATGACTATATGGAGATCACCCTCTAGATACCCCAAATCCAGCTGTCCAAACCCGTTCCGGTCAAACGACCACAGAACGGTAGGACTTGAATTCAGTTCAGCCCCTTCCCATTCCACCCATCACGCTAGTGAGATTCTCTACTCTAGTTTTTCGCCCGGCTCGACGCATTTAAGACGTGTGTCAGCTACCTCGTTTCTGCGGTCTCTTGGTTATACCAAAGAGGATACTAAGAGCGACCACTTAGACGGGAAAGTGAAGCCGCGCAGGGGCCAGTTGCACGACATGTTTCTATACCTTAAAACTGTTCTAAAGAAGCAAAATCTCTTCTTTGTCATTTAGATGCATTGCACAAAAACATACAAAAAAAAACTTTACTGACAGGACGGAAAGTCAGACTTATAACTTTCTTTTACTTAAAACAGTTTTAGTTTTAAAAATTCTAACATTGTGGTGTGCACTTTAAACTGATTATCTAAATAGATTTAAGGTCTAAAAGTGTTTAAAACTGGAAATGTGGAAAACTGGCCCCTGACCCGTATGTGACCGCGGCCACGCCCACCTGTACCGACTATCAGTGTTCGCGCGATGATGCCTGGTGGTTCATGGTCCGCTGCGCCGAATTGCCACAACTCTCGAACTAAAGGTTTTCGATTGTTTTCTTTTCTGAATGATGAAGAGATGTGAGTTAACAGCATTTCATTTCCTTCGTAGCTTTAACAAGCCCCATTTATCTTTTGGTTTTGCCACAGATGCTGCTGCTTAGTAGTTTCACTAGTCTCGTGTTGTCATTTCCATAGATGTAAGAAGTGGGTGCAGAAGTGCCGACTGATCTGGTGTGCGGTTCCAACCATCTTTGATGTACCGAATCCACCGAAATGCATAAAGTTTTTTTTCAGGATGGATAGCAAGAACTGTGTCAAAATGGCTCCACGCATCATAAAAACACCTTAAGTTACCAGTTTTTTCAGCCCTTCGGATAAAGTTGGCTTCGCAGGTTCTGTCGCACAGTGTTGCAGCTGGCATATCAACGATGGCAACTTTAGGAGTGTTATCTCTTCTGAGACCTTCTTTGTTCAACGCATTGATCAACTGTTTAATGCGTTCAACAGCCTTGGCAAGTTTAGCGGCCAAACGATGCGTGATGGCATATCGGAAAAGTCGGGTCACCTAGATTTCTTGCATGAAACTTTGTCATGGCTGTCGACACTTAAAAGCAATTCATCAAGTATGATTGGATGGAAAATTGCTATACAAAGCCTGCTTCAACTCTGGGACGATCTTCGCAAAACGAAAGAGGTTAAATTCTTCCACAATAGCAGATTAAACCAAGACTGCTTAAAAATCCTCTTTTCTCTAACACGAGGAAAAGGACATGGAGATAATCCAAGTCCCCGGCAATTTCGATTCTTTCTGCGCCAAGTAATGGTGGTTGGTCTCATCATGCAGTGAAAGAAACAACTGCATCGAGGATGGAGATGACTTTTTCTTGACGCTGAGCAACATCAGTACTCAGCGCACTCCAGAGATTTCTGATGCAAGATATGAGATAAGCGAAAGATGTGAAATTTCCCAGTATACTTTACCAACTCTGCCGAGGAACTATCGATTACTGAGGACAATATTTTAACTTACACTGCTGGTTACATCGCCAGAAAGGTACAAAGGAAAGTGTGTCCATAATGGAAAGAAATTATTACGGAAAAGCAAGAAGGAACTGTAAGGGAAACCCAGTTGCCAATTAAGCAGGTACCTCATGCTAACGATAGACTGCTCGTCGTAACAATCTCAGCTGGTAACGTTGGTGGAGGAACTTGAAATTATATTCAGAAAATCTGAACAGCTCCTCCACATGAACCGAGTGAGAAACTGAGTTCGTTCATATGTCCCTCAATCAAATGCAAGCCAGGCAGTCTTGTTGTTCAATTGTTTTTAAATATACGGCTGCATTTTGCACTGAAAGAAAACAATAGACACTTTTCTGCAGCGTTAAAACTGAAACATCTGTAAATATACATGTACATATTTTATATTTTTGCAAAGGCACTGGGTATAAAGAGGTTTTAGATCTGTAACAACCATAATCTCTTCCTGTGAAAAAAATCAGTCCAGTTATAGTTACTTGCAAAACCAGTGCTAAAGTAATGTTGACTTGAAACGTTTCTTCTTTTTTCTAAATTATAGAAGGTGCCCCTTTGAAATATGTTTTCTAGCTCTGTTTCCGAAAAATATGAAAGCGTTCGCTCCTGTATGTGTGTTGCCTGTACACGATCGTCAGAACAAAGGCACGAGCAGCTAGCGACGTTGACTGTCCTAAAGAGGGAGTGGACCTGCGCGCCGTGACCGCCCCCGACTTCAAGCTTTCATATGTGCAGTGGTGGCTCTTGGTATCCTCTCTGGTTATACCAGTGCGGCCTGTGAAGTACGGTGAAGGCTCCCTGCTAAGGTTACGTGCAGGTTGTCAGAGACGGACCACGGCGGGAAAGTATATGCATGTAACGTTTCACGGCTCACATTTTTTTAATATAATATCAGTACTATATTATTCATTTTATTAAGTGTTCAGAAGCCTGGGGAGGGGAACAGCGGCACGATCTTGAATAGTCTCGAGAGCGTGTGACGCAGACCTGCGTATTACATCACACCATGACACAACTAAGAAAAAATGGGAGATTTTGGTTTTGGAAGAAGGATGAATTTTTGTGGAAGGCATCATGGTATGATGTAATAGCGACCGACACGGACTAATCAACGTGATGATCCATGCCGGCTACAATTGTCCAGAAAATAATATAGTCGGTCGGCATGTGGACCCCACAGAGCGATTGAGTCGCAAGCGATTATCCTAGTACCCAAGTGGCTAGGGATGGGATTGGCTGAAACCTGGGATATGGGGGGTGGTTAGGCTGTCTAACGATACCCAGAGCATTCGGCGGTAACCACGAGAGGGAGAACAGAGCTAGACGGAGACGGCAGACATTCACAGAAAAACGTTAGTGACTCCGCTTTGGAGGGAAGATTTTGAGGCAACTCATCAGACAGCAGCGAGTTATACGGAGACGGCAGTCATTTACTGCAAACCGTTACTGACTCCACTTCTGAGAGATTGATTCTGCGACAAGCAAGCAGAGAAAGCCGACTGGTACGGTTTTAGCAAGAGGTTATATTGCAAACCGTCAGTGTCTCGATTGTCGAAGATAAATTCTGTGACGAGTCATGAGAGAGAATCTACGTTGACAGCAGAAACTCCGCTGCGAACTGGTAACATCTAGACTACCAAGGGGTAGTCCCTACGAGCCAGGTGTTGAGCTGAGGGACAGGACCAACTGGGCTGAACTCCATATTCCCACCTACGGATGTGTCTAACCTCATAAACATCAATTTGGACGAATTTTTGTGTCGTCGTTTCACATTGGATACCTGGTTACCCGTTCTCCTGTGTTTGGATTATCTGATCACCGACACATCTGTTCATCCGTTCATCGCATTTCCGAATTATTGAATACTGAGTTACCTGTTTACCCGTGTCTGGATTATCTGATCACCGACTCGTCTGTTCACCCGTTCATCACATCTTCGAGTTATTAGACACCGAGTTACCTGGTTGACTGTGTTTGAATTATCTCATCATCAGTTTAGTGACGCTGCCGCAGAGTTCATAACGTTTATTATCCATGGTTAGTCCCGTTTAATTGATCCCCCCTTTTTTTTTAGACATTAAATGTGGGAATCGTTGGCCGGCCTTTTTGTTTGAAAAAGGTAGAAGAGTGCTGCGAGCGTAGCTGCATGTAAATGTACACACACGCTCGCATCCATTCATAAGAGCTCTCTTCCCCCCAAAACGTTACAATGCATTGGCCTGTTAAATGCCCTTATCTTAGAGCGGTATATGGTAAGGCTAAAATATCTATTACCGTCCCCTCTCGCAGAGTGGCTACATGACATCGGTACCTTATTCTTTTAGAAAAGGACCGGGCAGAGGTGGCCATGCAAGAGCATGTTTCTTGTGCCCCCTCTGTTGGCGACCTTACGGGTCCAAGTGATGTCTAACGCACTTTTGTTTTAGATTAAGCATTGAAGGAAAAGGAAAACACTATAT
Organism: Marisa cornuarietis; assembly: GCA_004794655.1. NCBI lineage: Eukaryota > Metazoa > Mollusca > Gastropoda > Architaenioglossa > Ampullariidae > Marisa > Marisa cornuarietis. Next base: position 2,058,549 of record SMMW01000013.1, on the reverse strand, counting down.
GTTGCTCTGCAAATCATGCCGTTTCTTTCCGTGCACGGTGCTTCGTTAATGGCCGCGGGTTAACACCTCCACCCACCTCCACGTCAATGTGCAACGCGGGGCCTTGTGTCCACGCGGGCAGAAGGGGGGTGAGGGTGGGAGTTGCTGTACGTGAGTAACCTTCGATAACATACTTCGGGATGTGGATGCGTGTTTATGTAGTTTGCCAGTAACTTAAACTCAAAGGTACGGGTCTATGTTTGAGAGCTGCAGGTTTTAGAAAGTGTCTTGCTGACAGAGCGATACAAGTCTTTCCATCGGTTTAGTGAACGATGGGCTATGCTTCTGTTCAGTAATTGTGTGTTACTCACTGAATTATCCGTCTGTTTCCTGCCAGTCAAATAAGGGGAGAATTTGAGAGGTGTCCAAATTAGTGTTGGACCGGAGCTTAGATATGTCCCAGGCAAAGGGGGCGGATCGTTCTGTGACTGTTGATTAAGAAACTTCTGGCGCCTATTGCTAAAGTTATAGAGCCATTCTTTGAGATACATTCAGTCATTTAGGTCTTGCGATGTGAAGACCAATAGTGATCTGCATTGCTGGCCATTTCGTTAGCTCACTGTAGGTCGCATCCACCCCCCCCCCTCTTGGAGCTGCGCTTATAGTTGCGACGGCCTTAATCCCGTCTAGAGTTCCTTAAATTTTAACATGGATACCTGTTGGTTAGTGGCGGTCGCCTTCGCGGCTCGAGTTTCAGAGTTTCATGCTTTCTCAGACCCATCTTTTTGCGTTTTGGGGGATGGTTCTGTAATTCTGCGAACCAATTCAGGGTTCCGGGCTAGGATAGAATCTTAACACTGAGTTCCCAGGAAGTCAGTCTTCTTCCGCAACCGAGATAGGGTCCCAGAGATTAGCTTATAGGCTCCAGGGTCCAGTTAGAGCATTAAGGAGTTTTCTTAAGAGATAGGCTTAGCGTAGAAACCGTAGATTGCGGCCGTGCTTGCTATATAGTACGCCAAAGAAAGGCAAGTTTTCGATGCAATCGTTTGCGCCCTGCTTCAAGGCAGTCATTATGGATAACAGTCTCAACAGTGGCCTCTCTTGCGCTGCTAGAGCGCATGAGGTAGAGCGGGTGCTACTAGCCCTGTTCGAGGAAGGTAGCCCTGAACGTTTTCAGGCAGGGAGTAGGAAGACGTTTTATTTCGATGTTCAGGTGTTATACCTTTTGGGACCTTGCCCCCTTTTGGCGCCTGTGTAAGGATCGGCGTTGTCTAGATAGCACAGCCTGTGGCAATCATGGAGGCCTGTGTGGCCCACATGACGGCAGGTTATTTAGCACACTAAGACGGCCTCACAGCTATAGCCCGGCTAGATTTGGAATGTGTTAATTTCTTTGTTCACCTAACGTTTCACCAAGTTTGCTGCCAGAGTGGCTTGCCACTCCCTCCACCTGTTAGTCTTCCTATAGTCATGTCATCTGGTACCGTACGAAGAAGAAATACCATTTTTGGTAGTGAAGTTTCTTTCTTCGACTACTTATTAAATGACATGACAGCTAGCTCCCTTCCGCCTCCCCGCAGTGGGTTTCAGACTCAGTCCAGGCGAAAAACTGGAGTAGAGAGGCTCACTAGCATGACAGGTGGGATGGGAGGGGGCTGAACTGAATTCAAGTCCTACCGTTCTGTGGTTGTTTGACCGGATTTGAGGTAGCTAGAGGGTGAGCTAATATAGTCATGTCATCTGGTTCGAAGAAAGAAATTTTACTACCATAAATGGTATTTTTTGTTGTGTTGGCTACTGCTGTTGGTACTCGTCAGCAGACTTGTAAGGCCACGTACTAGCAGCCACTACCGAGTTGTGGCCTAGCCCTTCGGTGGTGTTCTTGTGAGGGTTTAGGAGCTGTAGTCATATTTTCGTTCAGTATTTATTAGATGCACATGTGAAACCTTTCATCATACCACTAATTATAACTGCAATGCTCCAGAGAACAGCGAGCTCCAGCAACATACAGTCTCTCCCTGTGGTTAGACATGAATCACAATCAACCTAAATAACGAGTTTTGGTTTTTGGGGACACATCTTGTATGCAAATACTTGCCACACCTTGGACGGGACTACTGGAGCTGAGAGTTTGATGGCTTAATTAGAATCTATGAAATCCAAATGATGATTTTGTGGTTATTTTGATGTGCAGGTGGCCAGCATAGCACAGCCTTATATGCCGCATGTAGGTAGCACAAGTGGAGTTGCTGGAATGATAGGTGAAGCTGTAGTGGAACTTGGCCAGGCATGGCATCTGTTGAAGAAGCCACAGAACGAAGTTATTAAACTGGCTTGCTTCCTGATTATTCTGTTGCTGATGGGCTTTTTGCCTTATGTAAGCTTGCTTGCAACTGTGACAGGGTTTGTCTGTGGGACAGTATGTGCCTTGATCTTCATGCCATACATCACTTTGGACAGGTGAAGTACTTCCATAATGCAGGCGAAACATCCATCCCAGTATGTTTTGCAGCTAAGTAGAATAAATCACACTCCTGCACCACATCTCAGAATATTTCTCAATTCCACACTTTTAGATGTTAGAAATTAACAAATTCTGCTGTCAAAGCAAGTGTTTATGCATAGGTGTCTGTAGACATGTGCATACATGTTTGGATGTGTAAACTACATATTTGAAGAACTCTTCGCATTCTTTCAAGTGTGTCTTATTGCTTTTCACAGTAGCTCTCTATGTTGCAGGTGGGCAAAAGGTCGAAGAGTTCTTCTAGTGACTTGCGGTTTGGTACTCCTTGGAATGATTTATGTTACCATTCTTTATACATTCATCCAGATTCAGCCAAGACCATGCCATCTCTGCCAATTACTTGATTGTGTTTCTTTAACAGAAAATATGTGTGATGGGTGGGACTTGTTTGGATAGAGGATGTAGCCAGTGTTGCAATGCAATGAACTTTACAAGTAACCAAAGGCGATTATGTACTTACATGAAAAACCATCACTGCTTGAACAGGCTTATTCTAGTTCTCTCCTAGCTATTTATCTTCTACACTTTGATAAGTCTTTACTTAAGTGCAGCCTTTGGGTGATTGTCAGGACATGTAATTCATGTATTCAGCTAAAAATATTTTACTTTAATGACAGTCTTGACTGAGTAGCACAATAAAATTTGTTTTTTTTTTATTTCATTGTGGTTTCATCAGCTTACACTACCCAACAAAATTTGCCAGCAAGATCATTAAACTTTTCAGTACTTGCAAGTTTCTGATGATTGTCAAATTTAGGATTGTGTTCTATACCTAAGTTTGTTTTTTCTATATTATAGATCTGGCCCTGATAAATTTACCTATTCAGGAATTTATTAACATATAGCACATCTTCTGTTCATCCTGTACACTAAACCACTTTCATCACGCATCCAGTCTCACCAGGTTTCTCATTAGTCATATGCTGACGACACGCAGCTTTACTGTTCCACTCCGCGGGCTGAGTCTCACCCTGCGATTAGCACTAGAAGCTTGTATTAGCAATGTCAAAGGATGGATGAAAAAAAAAAAGCTTAAACGATGATAAAACGGAAGCCCTCTTGTGCCATCAAGACATCAACCTTCGCTCGTCAGTCTGCCCAATCACATCAAGGTGGGCGAAGCCAACATCACTTTCACGTCATCCGTTAGGAATCTGGGATTTATTGTCACTGCAGACATGACCCTTGATAAACATGTTACAGATGTTTGTCAGTCTGCATACTATGAGCTCCGTAAGATCAGTGCCATCCGTCACTTTCTCTCTTCACGCGCTACCAACTCTCTTGTCTGTGCGTTTGTTCTTTTTCGAAGACTACTGCAACTCCTTACTTGCAGGCAGCTCCTCATACCTCATTCAGAGACTCCAGAAAGTACAGAACTCCGCTGCACGTCTGGTGCTTAGAGCAAGGAAATGGGACCATGTACGGGCACAGGATTTTTAGCTACTGTGCAGCAAAACAATGGAACTCTCTCCCTTTCCATATCCGCCACATTCCTACAACTGAATCCTTCAAATCTGCAATAAAAACGCACCTCTTCCTTGAGCATTACTCCTAACAATCAGTCCACACAATGCTCGTCCTTTTACCCTACCCTCTTCCGCTCTTGCTACTTTTCTTCCCATCTTTCTCTGCTGAATCACTATTTTCCCTGTTCCTGTAACTTGGTGCCTTTTTGTGTTTTCTCTCTTTGTTTTCTGTCGTTTATTCTTCCATCCCTCGTGTTCTATCCATTTAGTCCATGTCTCTTCCCCGTTTTAATGGGTTGATGGACAATGGCCTGACACAAATTATAATGTGCTTTTAACTTATGTATTGGATATTTTACAATGTATGCAATGAATAAAGCATCTACATGAAAAAAAAACATAATAATAATAATGAACATTTTTATAGCGCATATTCACACTTATAGAGAGCATGCTCTTAGCGCTTAATTGCATGATTTTCAAAATGTGAACTCTTTACAATTTAGAGCTCGTTCCACCGATGAGTAATTTTTTTAAAACTATAACTGACTGAGCTATAAAGAGTTAATGAAAACTTAAAAAGAACAGTTTTAAAGTTTGTTTCAACTGATTCTCATATTATGTATGCATTATCAACATTATATTCTCTAATTTCTACCATAACGACCTCCCTTTCAGGCAGGTATCACAGGTTGCTATATTTTGGCCATCAATAGTTATACCTAAATAAAATTATTCTAACAAATTATTTACAAATTAACTCTTCTTTCATTAGGAATGTTTTGCTCTATAAAATCCACACATACCAACATACCAAAAACTGCGTTTCAAAAATGTTTCTGATGTAGAGTCACTGTGAAAACTTGGCATATATGTAAAAAAAAACTTATAAAATTGTCACTTTAATCATCCTTACTTAATCCTAACCTATCCTTAAGCAAATGAAGATTATTCTGAATAAGGGAAACTATAGGATACACAGTAAATCTGATAATTTTGCTGCACCTAGCATTCACAAAACATGGAAATGATGGATTTTTTCTATTGTATTTTCTCATTTTCACTCTGTGCAAAACATTCCTCTCTCTCTCACACACACACACAAACAAAATTGCTAGTCACGTTCTATCTGAATAAGTTTGTTTTTTACTTATTCTTTTTGCTTTTATGACGAACTAAATAAGTTTTAAAATGACATAAATAACACAACAGTACTGTATATGGTTCATCCTTTTATTATACCACATGTACATGTTTAAAAACAATTCTCTGCATTATGAAACAGTCATTTTCTATATTTGTTTTCTATATTTGTTTCTTTTTTGAAGGAATTTCACAGTCATCATTAATGCTTGACTTTTTTAGCAACCATCTCTTTTTTGGAACCAATTCTGATGATTTGATGACACCCACCACTGACTTGCCCAGTCGGCGCGCCTCTGTAAATCCAAAAGTAAACATCTACTAGCAGCACACACCAAATTAACAATGCAGCAAGAAAAGTGACACTAAAGGAGACATAGATAACATATTCCTATTGCTATAAAACATTTTCAATCAAAATTCGAAGTTACTGATAATTAATCTTGTGATTTTAAGTGTAAATGCACTGTATGCTACACAGTCTTTGAGTTCAACAGAATTGCTTCATATTCTAACACATAATAGGTGATCAAAATCTCCAGTAACATAAGCAGTTCATGGTTTGATCACTATACTCTTCAATTTCTTCTCTTTCTCTCCCTCTTTCTCCTTCCTAAAATACAAACCTGAGTGCATTATCACAGCTCTGCAAGCTTTGCTGACTGCATCTTTACTCTGCGCTGAAGTCAACCCAAACAACAGGCCTCTAAGGCAGCATTAAAGAAAATAATCTGCAGAAAACTTTGGGGTTCATGTCACTCCCTGCCACGATTAAAATACTAATTTTTCCACTTGATAAATTTAAAATAACCCTTTACATTTTTGCTTAATAAAGGATACAAATTGGTGACGTCATATGGACTTCTCAGTTCAAGTGCCTGAAATAAAATACCAGAGTTGATAAGAATCAGTCCAACAGATTAACTGTAAATATACTAATCATTATAAAGATGAAATGATTTTCTTATTCATAAAACAGATTGCTTGTCTTCATCTTCTGAAAGTGCAAATGAAAACGACCAAAGTACACTGGATTAATTTTCACTGCTAATAACAGTACAGGTCTTTACTGATAATACAGTAATATTTGTAGTAAAATAAATATCATTTACCTTTTCACATCCACTGCTAAGTATAATGTTCTGGAAAACAAAGATTGTATTTAAATATCAGGTACAAAGTCACATAATTATCTTGCAGCTGAGCTACAGTTAAGAGCAAATTGAGATCTATCAGTGGTAAATCTACAGGAACCCTGATCAAAATTTTGATTCAACTTCCTATACTTAGGCTTTGACAAATGGAAATAAAACTATATAAAAACAGCTTAATATTCTTTTGTCTATTGTTTTTTACTTTGCAATTATGTGACAAATTACTTATTTTGAAAAAAGCCCCCGTAGTTGTCACAGTCATGACAGCTGGCAAAAAAGCATTACAAAAGCCCTGTTTTAGTATGGTAGCAAAAACATATTGTGGTTTGGTTGTACAGTTGTACAGGAAAATGGCTTGGTTTCATTTTGACTACAAACAGGATGGTGTATTTTTCAGTGCAGAATTTATTCAAGTTTATTGAAAAGTACAAATTTTGGGGCAAAAAAGCTGTTATTATCATGCATCCAAATTTTAACCAAATATGGTTTAGAATATGTTTTAGTCATCTAAACTGATAATAAGGATAAAAGTAATGTGCTAATGATGCACACTGCCTAGAATGATAAGGGATGTCGACAAATTTAAGCAATAACTTTTCATTGGTCAGTTCACCGCAGCAAGCACATACCTTCAATTTACTTTTGGTGGAAGGCAAAAGAACAAATCTGATTAAGGCAAGGCCAGCAGATGATGCTATGTTCAACTTATGTGCCTCAACAAAACTGGGCAGAGGTTTTAATTTAGTAATGTCACATTACAAAGCCTGTGCCTAATTTTAACTATTGCAAAAACAAGGAAACCAAAGAAACCCCCCCAAAAAATAACTGAAAAGATCCCTATCATTCAGTTCATTAATGGTACACAACTTCATGTCTCACTTCCCTCTGTTCAATCTGCTCAGCGTCCCCCTCTTCTGTTCAATGGAAATGTACCCTTTATCTCTCTTATTAAGCACTTCTGTAACAACAGTTCAATGTCTTCTTCATACCATACAAATTACACATACAGTTACCAAATACCTCAGAATGCACAATAATGGTAAGAATAAGAATCTTGTTCCACTTTCTTTCAAACTGAATTATTCAGGATATAAGACAGCACCCAAAGAATTTGCTTTTTCCTTGCTGCAACAGTTTCTTGGACAAGAGCAGAAAACTTTGTATTATTTAGCAACCCCCTTCCTCTGCAACCCCCCCCCCCCGAAATGTAATAAAACAGCACCACTGGACAGGAAAGATCATGTGACTTGTGCAAGACAATCATCACATTTCCATAGCATTTCACTCTTTAAAGTACTGGAGTGCAAAGTATTTTTCTAATGATTGGGTAAAGCTGAGTGCAAAATATTTCCCCAAACCTGGGTGAATACCCCTGCCCCTTCTGTTCTGAAGATACTTGCCTATAGACATCAAGCACAGAAAGCAGTTTAAAAAAAAAGTTTACACCCTACTAGTCCTATAAACTGTTTCCTTAAACTCATCTCCATAGACCTATATGCACAACAACAAATCTCAACAACTGCAACAATCATTAAACCATATTTCCACTCAAATATACACATTTCCTCGGCAAAATGCTGTATGAAAGCGATCTTTCAACAAGTGCTAGGTGCACGCTTTGCTCAAGCTACTCAGCATTTATTTCTGTTTGTATTTTGTGTTCTAACCTTTCCTTTGCATGTAGAAGTCAGCTGATGTGCATTTGCAATTGTATTTTGACGAAAGCTGGTGTCTCTTATTGCTGGGCTGTACAGGATTTCAAAATGAATACCCCTTTCTATAGCCTGAAAGAAAAATGAAACATATGGATGCATTTGCATATGCACATATGAAAGCATGAATGTACACAAGTTCATGCATGCTATGCACCCACACACACACATATTTAGAAAACCTGTGTTGCTTATATAAATTTATGGAAAACAGATTGTGATAATCAAAATAATCTCTATTTTAAACCGTAAGAAAAAAAGTATTCATTATTCATTCCATTTGTCTTTGACTGGTACTGATTGTTGGGGGAAGTGCACAGTCAGACATGGCAGCTGACAAGGCCCACCACCTATGCTTGCTTTGGGCAACAGTAAGCAGATCCTGCACAGGACTAGTCCACTCCCTCACATTTGAAGCCAGTTTTTCCTCTAGCCATCAGAAAATTAACCATCCTACAAGGTATCTTGACAGATAGTCTTCAACAAAGCTTAAGCTGCTTTACTGTTGCAAGTATGGATTCCTGGTAATCTGTTTATCTAAACTGATACTTAGGATAAACGGTGTTCACTGTACAAGATCTGGAGCAGCCTCCTCACACACTTGTTCTTGAACGCTTGGATTCTCCTCTCTGTTTCAGCATGCAGAGTTCATGTTTCATATCCATAAATAAGGATCAGCACTAAAAGGGACTTGACCAGACTGTACTTTGTAGTAAACCTGATGTTATGGTTGTGCCAGACCCTGTCTACCCTACCCAATGCTGCTGTTGCTGTTCCAATCCTGATGTGGGTATCTGTCATGGTGGCTCCCAAGTACTTAAAATTATTATTTACCTCTTTGAGCTGCACTTCGGTCATGTCAATAGCTGCTTTGCCATTGCCGATGATCATGGCTTTTCTCTTGTCGATCCTGGTCTTCATTCCATATGCATTTAAACATCACAGTCCAAGTTAAATGTGATGAATTTATCTCCAACCTTGGCCTTGACGATTTACTCAACATTTGAATCTTGCTGCTTCTTCAAATCAAAGCGAATTCAAGGGATGTTTGAGGTGTGGTTCATCTTCAGCTTCAACTTATAAGATACATGGTTGCTGCCTATGTCAGAACCTGGATATGTCCTTGGCTTTGTTGATGCTAGATTTGCAGAGATGTAGGGTATGGGCTAAGGTGAGTTGATGACTGCACAAACTCTAGGAGTTTGAGACCCCTGTCAATGGTTTCACCAAGACCAAATTTACCCACTGTTTCTACCCATTGCATTCCAGTCACTGAGTACAATGAGAACGTTCTGTTTCAGTACAGTGTGGAGTTGTTTTTGATCCAGATTGTGACTGATTCCGCATAGTGTTTCTTTTGCAGCAAATATCTATGGTCTTGTCTCTGGGCTGATACACTTGGTGGTGCCTATCTTCCTCTCCAACTACAGCTGACAGGTTGGCCTATTCGTGAGCATGTTGGCACTGGGCCCTGGCCAGTACCTTCATCATGAAAAGCCTTTGCCTGCTGATGCCTTGTATCAACATTTTCTGTAAGGGTTTATGTGGTTAGCCTTTCCCATGAGTGTCCACAAGGCAGTGGGACCATTTCCCCTTGGCTAAGGTGTGATAAAGTGGTGGGAGTGATGAGATTCTGAGAGCAAGGGAAGGTCTGTGTCTGTATCATCTGCTCCCACAACAAGTGACAATCACAAAAAGCTTTTGTTAACCCTTGATGCAAAAAGGTGGAAATGCAAGTGACAATCACACATCTTCTCAAACTAACTGATAAAAAAGTTGAAAAACTAAGGAGCCAAGAAAGAAATTCTCTAATTTATGTAATTAACAAAAAAATCATACACTTAAAAATAAAAACAAAATCTTGAAATAGAAATGGAGGAGATGAACCAGCTAAACCATGCTCTAGGTCTGTCATCCACTCACACTAAACCACAAACATCATGCATTCATATGTGTGTGAGTGCCTGTGCATAACTGATTGTGGTCCATGTTTAAGGACTACTGAGTAGTGACATATATCACACTCAAAAGACTTTTGAAGTCATTCATTGACAGCAGGTCAACTTCATATTAGTGAGAATGAGGCTGCGCCTAACTGGCAGAACAGCTTTCGTGCTCAACTGTTTCTTGATATACTTGGTTGTAACTGCAGTTAATATGCAGTTTGTGCCTTAGTGTTCATCACTGAATGAGCTTTAGTTTCTTCTGTGTTTTTGTGACCGACCATAGGAATCATGCAGTTTTATTCTTCAAACATTCTTTGGGGCGTTGCAAGTGTCAGCCATTACTTATTCAGCTTCAATGTTCCATACGTATGGAAACCACATTAACCTCACTGAAATATTTTCCTACCATGCAGTTCTTTTAATTATGATTGATTTTGTTGTACAATTATTCTAGTTTAACTGTATCTTTCTCCAACTCCGTCGTTCTTGTTGCCAGATCAACTGTTTGATGTACAACTACAGACTTTGCATTTGCTACATGATCATATAGATCCTAGCTTATCTACGACGATTTGCTCTATGGAAAAGACCTATTTCCAGTTATGCATTGATCTGCTTTTATCCTAGATTAATAATGACTGTAGATCTGAACTACAAGCTTTAGATCTGTACCTCTTGCAAATCCTAATCTGTGAAAAAGATCATATGTGAAAGCTGACGTACAGTTAAATGTGTTGACACTACACTATTATATCAGTGGATTTGAATTACTTCTCTTCTGATGGCTTGTGATCTGATTTTGGTTTTTCAAATAGGCATTCTGCAGGCAGCCCAATGAGCAGCCAAAAAAAAAGACCTTTATTAGATTTATTATATGGCTGGACTTGTGGTGTGGACATGAACATTTGCAGCTGTCACAAACCTGTTGTTTTTTTTTTAAACTGAGAAAGGGATGGGAAATGGGGAAGGAGGGGGAAGGTGCGGAAGGTTAGCGTCGTGCGAGTCCTGTGATGGCTGACAGCTTAATTAAGTGCTGTTGAGAGGATGGGATGGAAAGAATCGAGAACAATGAAAAGAGCGTTTTGTGTACTTTTATTTTATTCGTGTGCTGGTCTCCTCCTTGACGGGAGCGGGGAAACGTGTTAGAAAGTCCTGACCAGACTTGGTTTGTGTAGCAAGTCCTGACCAGACTTGAGAGTAAAATCTGTCATGTGAACCTGTTGAGGTTTTTTTTTTTGGTTTCTTTTTATTCGTTCATCTGGATTAGGATATCAACTGCGTGTCCGTGGGCAGTCAGGATTGAGAAGTACCTGAATTCAACAAGGACAGCACCAGGACCAGAGACTGTGGTGTGTGCTTTGTGTTGTGTTTTCTTCTAGAGAGATTGGTTTTGGGAGGACTGCGCCTTCAGGAGTGGAGGGAATATTGGATTTGATGGAACTATAAATGAACATTGAATTCCTGAGTGTGTTTGGGTGTTAACTTTGAATTTAGATTTTTGTTTTAGCTAATTGTTATTTCTTCTTTTCAATTATATTTATCTTTAAATTTAACTATTTATTTGTTATGATCTTGTCTGAAAGTCACTGTAGAGTGCACGTGACAGCAGCCTGGATCATAGTTTTTCAAATGATTCTTGCTACATATCTTTCATCTCATCTGGCATTCTCTAGACAACAATCCTGCATGTAATGTTGCAAGTATCAGTGTCTTTCCTTTTCTTTTTGTAAAGCATCATGGCCCTGTCCATAGGACTGGGATATGATGATGATGATGATGATGGTGATGATGTCCATTTATAATGTGCAGGTATCCATTCAGAAGAATGCTCATTGCGCAATATATAAGTTCACTGTATTATTATTATTACCTTCACTGTGCCTACGCAGTACTCTGCCCTGTGCAAACATTGACACTTTGCTTTTGAATATTTCCTGTAATATCAAAACTTACCCTGTAATATTGATACATAAACTGTATCTGACTTACCAAATTAATGAGATTTCTCCCCAAGAAGAATGGGATCTTTTCGGTCATATTCAAGCTTATTATATCCACTTCCAATGTTGAACATGCCAACTGTATAAGCAGAAAGGAGAAGCCTGAATTTTCTGTTTCATGGTAACACATTCTTTGATTATGCAATCTTACATTTCACATGATTATTTCTGCTATGTCACTGATGGAGTGAATTTTAGGACTCATATTCATGAAGCATGTTTACTCAGCCTATTAGCCTGAGTTGGATAGTAGCTAAAACCCCATATTCATGGACTCATGACAAATTATTTTATCAGCAATCACCTTCTTCCACCTAGAATAAATATGGTGGAGATTGTAACTGATTTAGTTCAACCAAAGTGAGCACAGATTGTTCTACGCCTTTTGTACAGATATAATGGTACAGAACTGTAATACATGCTGTTATTTTATTTTATTGATAACCTGAGTTAAAAAATGCTATAAAAGTTATTCTGAATATTTGAGTTGGCATGGAGTCCCTTTTTTCCTACTGGTTATTAAGTTTATCTTTTAATACATACCTGAGGAATATCTTTTGCTTAGAATGAATAAATTTGATGGTGTGTAGCTTCTTGTTTGCTTTTTCAATTTAAAAAAAAATGGTTCTTGTTTGGATCATGAATTAGTTTATTTCGTACAGTCCGTGTCGCAGCCAACACACAAAAGAGATCACATCATGGACTGGGTCATACATCGACCTGATGACCACTTAGTCCAGTCAGTTGATGTTTCCCATGATCTCTCATCTGACCACTACTGTGTACTGATCGAACTTGATCGCAAATGCCCATCATCGGCGCCAGTTTTTAGATCCACTCGCTCATTACGAAATGTTGATAGACTGGCATTCAAAGCACAGCTGCAGATGGCGCTCCTCCAACCACCCTCTGCCGAGCAACTTGACTGTGTTTTGCGTAGAGTAGTTGATGACCACGCCCCAGTGTCTCGACGTCTGATGCGCCAGTCTAAATGTGCGCCTTGGTATTCACAGATCCGCGTTGAACTCCGTGACCTGAAGCGCACGCGCCGGCGAGCTGAACGTGTTTGGCGGAAGACTGGACTCGCCATCCACAAAGAAATTTACAATGCTGCAAAGCGAAGCGTTGCAAAATGCATTTATGAGGCTAAAACATCATACCTTCAGGGCCAAATAATTAATTGCACCTCCTCCAAAAAGCTTTTTGCCATTTGCAATAAAATCACTGGATCTAAGACAGCAACACCACTGCCCACTGCCTACCCTGCTTCACTGCTGCCGCAAGTTTTTAGTGATTATTTCACCAGCAAGATATCGGACATTCGATCATCATTAGACTCGGCATCGGCGCTTGACAGCATCTCCTGTGATGTCCTCCCAGGATGCTCCATGACCAAGTTCCTACCAGTCTCTGAGACCGATGTGAAAGCGGTTATCCTAAAAGCTAAAGCAACAACTTGCGAGTTAGATCCGATGCCCACGAGCCTTCTCCTCGAGTGCCTAGATACTCTACTTCCTGCCATCACAAATATTGTAAATGTCAGCCTGTCGTCAGGTGTTTTCCCATCTCTGTTCAAGAATGCGGTGGTGAGGCCACTTCTAAAGAAATCCACGCTTGATGTCAATGTGCTAAACAACTACCGCCCAGTCTCCAACTTGTCTTTTCTCTCTAAGATCATAGAGAAAATAGTTTTGACACAGCTCTGGGCCTATTTACAAGACCACCATCTTCTTCCACAAGCTCAGTCGGCATATAGACCTTTCCACAGCACTGAGACCACTCTTATTAAAGTAACAACAGATATATTATCTGCTCTTGACAGTGGTGATGTCTCTCCATTAACCCTACTGGACCTGTCTGCTGCATTTGACACTATAGACCACTCTCTGCTTCTTCACAGACTCCACACCCTCTACGGGATTTCTGGACCTGCCCTCTCATGGTTCAACTCCTATCTCACTGATAGGACCCAGACTGTGGTAGTCGATGGTCAGACATCTCGCCCTGCTTCACTTTTCTGTGGCGTTCCCCAAGGCTCAGTACTTGGCCCAGTCCTGTTCATCCTGTATACTAAACCACTTTCATCTTGCATCCGGTCTCACCAGGTGTCTCATCAGTCCTATGCAGATGACACGCAGCTTTACTGTTCTATTCCACTGGCTGAGTCTCACTCTGCTATTAGCTCTCTAGAAGCTTGTATCAGTGATGTCAAGGGCTGGATGGTGAAAAACAAGCTTAAACTAAATGATGATAAAACGGAAGCCCTCTTGTGCCATACAAGAAGACATCAACCTTCACTAGTCAGTCTGCCCAATCACATCAAGGTGGGCGACAGCAACATCACCTTCACGTCATCTGTTAGGAATCTGGGATTTATTGTCACCGCAGACATGACCCTTGATAAACATGTTACAGCTGTCTGTCAGTCTGCCTACTATGAGCTCCGTAAGATCAGTGCCATCCGTCACTTTCTCTCTACACGTGCCACCAACACTCTTGTCTGTGCGTTTGTTCTTTCACGACTTGACTACTGCAACTCCTTGCTGGCAGGCTGCCCCTCATCCCTCATTCAGAAACTCCAGAGAGTACAGAACTCCGCTGCACGTCTGGTACTTAGAGCAAGGAAACGGGACCATGTCACTCCTCTCCTTCGTTTCCTACACTGGCTACCCGTCCGTTCTCGCATCCAGTACAAACTGTCTGTGCTGTGTTTTAATTTCTTTGCAGGCTCCTGTCCTGACTATTTCTCTGAACTTCTCATCCCTTACTCTCCGTCCAGACAACTCCGCTCTTCCTCTGACAACCGTACTCTGACTGTTCCTGTCACCAGAACAACAACATATGGTCACAGGACTTTTGGCTACTGTGCTGCAAAACAATGGAACTCTCTTCCTTTCCATATCCGCCACCTTCCTACAATTGAATCCTTCAAATCTGCACTGAAAACGCACCTCTTCCTTGAGCACTACTCCTAGTCCACAATGCTAGTCCTTACCCCCCCCCTTCCCTCTTGCTACTTTACCCATCACTATTTTTCTCTGTTCCTGTTACTTGATGCCTTTTGTTATCTGTTTTTGTCAGTACTGTCGTTTTCTTTCGTCCCCTGTGTTCTGTATCTACTTAGTCCACGTCTTCCCCGTTTTAAGCGCTAAGAGCATACTCTCTACGAGTGTGAATATGCGCTATAAAAATCTTCACTATTATTATTATTATTATTTGTCGGATTAACTTAACCAGCAAGTTCCTTACACAGGTTCATGCAATTTTACCCTTGGGTAAACTTATGTCCATGAATATGGAGTAACATAAAATATTCTTTGCTTTCTAAAGGTAACTTACCTGAAAAGTCTTATCATCAGTTGGTTGCACTGCAATCAGATCATAAGCTTGCACTTCTGGGGAAGACTAAATTGAAACATACTTTAGAAAATTCATGATGATAAAATTTTATAGAAACTGTACATTGAAATGACCAATGATGGAACAGACTAACACTTCTCAAGTATAATGAGCAGGGCACAAAACATTTATTGCACAAAAAGTAGAATTATTATGAAAAACTTTAAATCATAAAATTAAAAAAAATACAGAATGTACACAAAAATACAAATGTAATCCTAGCTGAAAGCATATGAACAGCAGATACACTTTTAACTTCCATGTTTTGGGCTTGGAATTTGGGAAATGATTAGCCCCATCACTTGGGGTAGTCTTTCTTGGAGTTATGCCAAGGATGATGAATAAAGACAATGCAAAGAGAATGCAGTTTCATGACAAAAAACCCTGTATATTTTTAATACAAAACAATTTACTTGCTAGGGAAGTTAACGTACAGCTGAATACATACAAGGTAAACACACACACACACACAGAAACAAGAACACTTGGTACAGCTGGTACAATGCACAGGGTCACCTTAGGTCAACACAGTAAACGCCATTAATCAAGTGTATGGTGAGGGAGATTAATGAATTGCAGTGTAGACTGGTCCCCAAGCCAGCAATATGAAGATTGGGGATGCATATCTATGGATTACATAAGACAACTAAGACCCACTCTTGGATTCTGGTGATCTTGGAACTCATGTTAACAAAGGAGACTAAACTGTTCCTGTATCCAAGGAAAACGTTAAAAATCAGAAGCAAAAGTGATGAGACCTAATGAAGGACTGATAGGACGAAGAGAGATGACAGAAGGATTGATGAAAGTTAAATATTTTAAGAAAACTTGAAGATCATTCATTATTTACATACAGACATTTTTTGCAACAACACAGACTCATACATAAAAAAAAGGAAAACTATACCGTGAAATGCACTCAAAGCTTGCATATTTGGATGAGTAATTCTCTTACCAGTTTGTGAGCACTGGAGTTGTCATTTAAAACTGCTGTTATCCTGGAAAACTGGCGAAATTTGCGACTTTCCAACTAAAATTTAAGCAGAGACAAAAAAATTTTTTTTACATGAAGACATTCTAAAATAAAGTATCAGTGATTGGCAAACATAAAAATCTGCAGGAGTTGAACTAGAAAAGTCTTTTTTTTAAATCTCTGTAATAATATCTAATTTCTTTAACATTCACTAGCACTGCAATAGCAGCATGAAGAGATGCTGAGCTGATGGGCATTAAATTGGTAACTATAAATTGTAGGAACATGCTATAAGGTAACATCTCTATTTTAAAGATCTTGGTGCACTGAAAACCTGTAATTTATAAATGGATGATTATTATGAATATTTTATTGTCAGAGTTATTTTCAAAAGCTTTTTAAAAAACAGTTTATAACATTAATTGTATCATTGTTTATCGTCATCAGATTACTCACCATCTACACCTGCTAAGATTATAAATCAGAAACAACGACTTGCTCTAGTCTAGCTTTACCTTACCTTTAACAACTGATTGCTATGATCAGTAATTTTGACTTCTTTGGGCTCTGCCTCAACTGAAATCTGCAAATATTTCAAGTTGGTTTGCCTTTTGATTTTATTACACAAACAGAAAAGTTATGTATAACATAAAAATGCATCAAAACCAACAGGAAGCATGAAATATGATTATTTGTGTATGTATGGGTGTTTGTTTTTGTAAAATTTTTAGCAGTCTTTATACTGTAGTCATATTGCAATTAACCATACTCCCGTTCAATTAAGATCTACACAAATTATAACATCCACCTCAAACCAAGGGGTATTATGAGTTTTTTATGCCGAGCCAGCAGTAAGGCTATATCATGGCAAGGCAGCCAGCCCTGTAAACAGATGCCACATGCAGAGGAAGAACAGCGCGCCCGAGATGAGAGCTGAACCCAGGGCATCTAACCTTCACTGTGTTGGTGACAGGCGCTAACCATTGCGCCGCCAGACTGCCCCCACTTCAAAGATTATAATCAGTGATAAAAATACAAGGTCATTACTATTTTTTTCGATACCTGTTTCTTCTTCTTGCTTTTCCCTGTGATGGTCAAAAATGTGTTCACTGCTATCCAGTCATATCCCACTATATGAGAAATGAAGAGAAAATAATGTACATAACAAGAGGCTAAAATAAGCTAAATAAACAGTGCTATCAGTTTCACTTAATCCTGCAGGTAAGCCTGATTATAATTTTTGCTACATAAATCATAAATTGTTCTAGGCCCCCTATTTTCTTGAATTTTTATTAGTTAATCAGTTACATGGTCATCTTTCTGTTCCTTCCTTTTGCATCAAGCTTTTTGTGTTGCCACTGGCAGGAAGAGGATGACAGAATCTCATCATTCCCCATCTTACAACCATCCTAGCCAAGGAGAAATGGCCTCATTGCCTTGTGGCAATCTTGGAAAATATGAAGGTTAAGAGGAGTAAACCCCTACATAAAATCTTGATGCTAACATGACACAAGCTTAAAAAAGCAGCATCATTTGGTGACTGTCACGCCAAGGTTGGCCCAGGAAGTAAATCATGAGTTAGATTTTCTTACAAATGTGGACCCTGGTTGCCAACAGGGAAAGGAGAATCCAAGCATGTGAAAAAAAGTGGCTGAGGACTTTGGGATATGGTCGAATCGACTGACTGATGAACTGGCAAATGGTTGAATCGACCGGTTCCCCCCAAAATACAAATCATGCTATAAAATGGTACCGCCGGACAGTAAAGATAATGCAATTCAAATCCATTTCTACAACTACCGCACTACACATCATCACATTAATTTACATAGGCCTGCTCAGTGCAGATTGAAGTGTAGTGTAGATTGAAAAACACCCTTCACTGCTGTCACATCGAGTAAAATTTGTGTCGATGTGCAGTTCAATATCATTTGTCGGCAGTATTATTGTACTTATCGTCATCATCAAAACCAAAAATGTCCCTTTGCGTTACTAGACCGTAAGTACCAACTCTTGCCATCTGTATCGGTTCTCTGGAACCTGCTTAAAAGTGGACCTGTCCGCTCTTGGAATATGTCCTTTTGTGTTTTTTAACCTGCCTCTTTTAACCCTTTTCTTGGTACGGTTATCTGTTAAAGTCTTAACAACCTTGCTGTGTCCATCCCAATTAGTATTTTCAACCAGTATGTCATAAGGGGCCGGTCATTTCATCACAAGACCATTTCGTCACTACTATTTCGTCCCACACCAAAAGTCAATTCGTCACACGTATGTCCATTTCGTCCCACGTATGCTCCATTTCGTCACAAGACAGAAAAGTCAAATCGTCACAAGCCCAATCATAGGCCAAATATTCTGCCTAATTTTGTTGTGTACTGGAATAGTAATATTTATTGACCTTTCTAATGCTTCTTACATCTATTTACTAAAATTAAAATCAAAGCAATATAATTACGTCGAACAGCCGTCTGACAAATGTTCTCAAGTACTTTGTCTTCAACACACGCTACACAAAAATCCGAAAATGCCGCCATGTTTGTTTACGCCGAAAAACATCATGGGGTGATGGGTATCAATGAGGGTAAAATAATATTTCATAAAAATATAGAAAATAAATAGTTTAAGCTTTTAAAAAAGAATTATAGTCATCTGAATGGAATATTGTATGTAAATCAGTCCAATGGTAATATTCTAATAGTACCGTTTTCTCGTTGGAGTGTAACTGAACGTGACGTCATGAATTTTCTGTCCCGAAAAAGGGAACAAGTCGTCAGGGTGGATAACGCAACGCAGGAAAATTTGGTTTTATTGTCTGCAGTTTTTAGATAAGAAGATATTAGTTATGTCAGAGTCAGAGACAAACATGGAAACTTGCAGTCTACCAGATGAAAGGCTAGAGGACAGAAAGGTGAGATGTAACACAATTTTAAAATTGTCAATGGTTTGGTTATCTGTTGGTTTTGACAGCAAATAATATCATGTAATATTGGAACCAGGATGTATAGATATTTTAGACTTAATGATGGATTTCCTGATATTTGTATGATTTACACGAAACAGTCTGCGATCCAGTCTGGAAATATAACATCCCTTTTA
The DNA here is from genome assembly GCA_004794655.1 of Marisa cornuarietis. Lineage (NCBI taxonomy): Eukaryota > Metazoa > Mollusca > Gastropoda > Architaenioglossa > Ampullariidae > Marisa > Marisa cornuarietis. The sequence goes on along the minus strand of SMMW01000013.1, from coordinate 2,039,154 downwards.
TAAAGTTGGATGACGAGTAGGCAGTAGGTCCAACACAATTTCCCCGAAATGTCAAAGTATTGAAGTAAGGTAATCACCATTTCATCAAGAAAATATCATGTTATTAGCGTTTAACAGCGATGACTCTTTGGCAGGAGCAAATTTTAGTACAGTATGAGAATACAAATTAGTACTGGTATTGGAGATCAAGCTGGAACTTTTAGGAAGGGATTTGAACGCTTGCTTGTAGACATTGGGCATTAGATTCCAAAGCATGATCAGGTGGAGGTAGTCAAGTTAAAAAACAGGGTCAAATAGGTTATTGAAAAATAGAGAGAATTATCATTTTCTGACCAAACATATACTGTAGAAGAGTCCACATAACTCTTTCCTGTTTCCATGGCTGCAAATACTGGATCTTTGCAGCTGACCTTGAGAACATGATTTATTTTAAGCTTGCCAGATAATGTGCTTTCATGGACTGAGCATAGAAATAATAGTAATCTGCTGATCTGTATTTTTCAATCCTGCTGCATCTGGCTGAGAGCCCTGTCAGATCCCTAGACTCTTGTTGATTCCCTTTCCATCTCATCCCTGATGGCCATATAAATAAATTAAATAAGATATCGAATTTGTGGAGAATGTCTAACATTTTGTGGAAAAAGTAAGAAAGGTAAAGTTACAGATTGTTTCTGGTCTCAATCAATTTCATTGTAAAGAATGATAAAATAACCACACGCTCTGCTGTGACCTATAAGAGAAGACTTAATAGCTTATTATTATTAATAGCCAAGTGTACCAGAGCTGACAAAGGACATAAAGACAAGCTGAAGAAACAGCTTTATAATGTAAAATTTATAGAGGCAAATTATTAAGCCAGGGTTTACAGCATTTCAGCACTTCCAGCTTTAAAGTACAGCAACGTTACCTTAGAATATTTGTTTTGTTATATATTTAATACCAAGTTTCAATTTGCAGCTTTGCATAGCTGCCCCAAAAAAACCAACACAATTTCAAAGAGGGGAACAAATTGCAGAATTTTTAATCTTGTTGGTATCATGCATCTTCAATATTTATATTAACTTATGTTACTTTGGAAACAATTTATTATCATTCTTATGATATTATTATGAAAAGAAATAGGTGTTTTGTGTATATGTTATATTAATGATAGTTTTCTAAGTGTCTTAAGTGTATTGTACAGTGTGAAAGTTTTAAGTCTTAAATAATACGTGCTAAAATTATTGCTTCACTTGCAGTGTGAATCTACAACAGTGGTGAAAAGCTTGTCAGAAAGACTACAGGAATCTGAACAGTACAAAAAAGAACGCGAGGAATGCATTAAGATGTTTGAAAAGTGGAATGAGACAGAACAAGTGACTTTTGTTGAGAATTTGCTTTCAAGAATGTGCCATTATCAACATGGACAAATTAACTCATTTCTAAAACCAATGCTGCAGCGCGACTTCATTTCTGCTTTACCAGGTTGATGCTCAAATATGCTTTTCAACTTTGTGTTTTATAAAGCTTAAGGGAAATGCACATCAGAATCTTAGCATTTTGGCTCAGTGTTGCTTAATCCATGACTTACTGGTAAGATCTATGCAGATGCTATATAAGATTTAGATAAGACATATTGGAGTGGCCACTTAAAAATTGTATTCTAAGTAGTTATATTTATTGTTTTTCAACAACTAAGTGATTTTTATAGTCAGTTTCTCAGAGAGTGTAGGAAAATTTTAATTACAAGAAAGAATGCCAAAATCAAGATATGTTTGGTCATTCTCCAAGACTTTCTTAGAAATTTTAGAGAACATTGGTGGGAGATTCAAGTAACATTAACAGCATGAGTATATCTATCTATGACTAGTAGAAAATGTTTTTATGTTTTCATATTACCAAAGCTCCAAAAAAAATGTATGGCTTGGATGAAGGTCATGTTTTTAATGTTATTTTAATCCCTGGGAGTCTTTGTCATCTCTAATGATATGATGAATAACATCACAGCTCATAGCTTCAAGTTTATGAAGCTTGTAAAGTGCACTGATCCCACAGAAACAGTCCAAGATGCTAAGGAGTATTTGAAGGTCATTTTTAACATTTAAGTTTAAATCACTTGTCACTTGAAACAGCAGCCTTTTGCAAGCAGAGGGACCAGCTTAGGCAAAGGCTTGCTGGCCACCAAAGCAGTGCATATAGTGTGGGGGATGTAGAGTTGGCCACTGAACGAAATGGGCAGGATGGAGTATGGAGGGTGAGGCAGGAAGGAAGTGGGTCTTTTATATATGATGGAAATAAAGAAGAAATTCTGTTTCTAAACTCACAGGTGTAGGTGTAGTGATTGTCTTATGGCAGTGATATTAAAGCTTTAATATCAAGATATTTTTTAGGAAACAGTGACTGTTCAGAATGTTTTGGGAAAAAGTGGCAGCACAGTTTTTTTTAAAGGATATATATTTTCTGGTGAGTATTAAAACGAATTTGACAACAATGACTCATCAGCAATATTGTCTTGTGATCTTACAGCCAAAGGTCTTGATCATATTGCTGAGAACATTTTGGCATACCTAGATGCCAAATCACTCTGTGCTGCAGAATTGGTCTGTAAGGAGTGGTATCGAGTCATTTCAGAAGGCAACTTGTGGAAAAAACTTATCGAGAGGAAAGTTCTTACAGACAGTCAGTGGAAAGGTCTTTCTGAAAGGCGCAGCTGGTGAGCAAAATTTTTTTATAGCTATAAGGGAGCTTTACTTTCATAAACTACCATTATTTTTTTCAGTCCAGATATATGCTCATTATCTCATTCCTCCAGAATATAAATGATGGAAATGGGACAATTCTGTTTTTCATTATTTTGCTGGTTTTACAAGAAGCATATTTTACAGTATGACCCATTAAAAAATATTTGTCGAGAAGAAAAATGATAAAACTGTTATTAACCAAAAACTTCCAGAACTTAGGATTTCTGTGTGGAAAATTCCCCCTACTTCCTTTTTATTTATTTTTTTTATGGATGGTGGAGGTTAGGATAATTATATATGATGACATTAACAGTTCTACTGACAGTAATTGCTGTTACAGCCTCACAAAACTCCTGTACAATTACCATGTTATGCCCAGATTAGATCAGACAATGTTTGGGATATTGAAGTTTTTTTAGAATTAAGCATCCCATATATTGTCTGATTGGATCTAGATGTCACAAAACAGATCACAAATGATAATGTTGCTTTTACAGGGACCAGTACTTATTCAAACAAAGACACGGGGATGTGCCTAAAGATCACAAGTTTTACAGAATGCTTTACCCACAGATTATTCAAGATATTGAAGTAAGTGAGAGTTTATTTTTTAAAGAACTGAATTTTTTCATATTTCTTTGGTTAAAAAGTATCATTTATAGTACATTATGCACATGTCTAAACATTAACCTAAATTATGAAAACTAATAAATAGTATGAATAAATTTAGAGAATGAGTGTTTTTTTTCAGTTTCAGTAAGTAATAATGAAGGAAGTGCCATTTATATTATGCATTATTAAAGTCTTCGGTGAAATAGAGTGTTTCTGCTTCTGCACTAGAGGATAAAGTTTTATTTCTATGTGACGAAACTGCGGGGAGAAGGCTGGACTAAACGCCCATGGGGAAAGGGGACACTAGCTGTGGCTCGTCTTACTCCGATTTTCACCCTGCTCCACCCTTTCACTCGCAGTTCGCACGTTCACGTGCAAGCAAACACAGACCACTGTCTCCGCTCATGCGTGCCAACACACTGACAACACCGTTGTACAGCACAAACAAATTATTATTAACAAAACACAAATAGAAAATGAATGATCAGGTCTATCTATACATGATAAATGAAACGACCTGTCGTCAGGCCGGCAAATTATAACTGCAAACAAAATAGAATGGCAGCCTTGCCAATAATTGAGGGACTATAAAAGTTGTGCATAAAAGAACTTCCCTCAGACTAAGGTTCCGTGTCGGGGCAAACGATTTACCCTGAGTCCTCAAGACGTGTGCACACCGCTGGAATTATGGCCGTGCCTCTCCGACGGCCTGCTTCCTCACTGCCTCGTCGTGGACGACTGTAGGCTGGCTCTACCACACTACTATCCACACTGGCGATGGTTCACTGATGCCGAGTTGCCCCAGGCAACAACGATGGTGGCAAGGATAGGCACACTGTCCCTGGTCCGCTTGCACTGCTGCTTCCCGGTTGTCCCAGGCAACGAACAACAGCGGCTATGAAGCTGTTATGCGACAGTGTCCAGCACCAGCACCAGACGACGAAGAATCCCAGGCACACAGACGATGTATCCTGTTGGCCACTACCTCCAGGGGTTGCCCCAGGCAACGGGCGGCAATGTAGCAGTTGCCGGTACACCAACGCTGCGTACCCTTCCTCTCGTCTACGAGGACGGCGATCCTTGTTTAACACCTTGGTACCACAGCCTGCAAGTGCCAGTCAGTAGCACTGCACGTTTGTTGAACGGGCCCCCCTTCTGCAGTCTAACTGGTCGCAGCTGATGGCGTTCAGAGACGGTAGTCCCTACTCGATCGATGGGGAAAGGCCGCGAGTACACACCTACCCTAAACTATATACCCAGCTACCCACGTGACCCTCAAAACTAACTCTTCCCAGCCCTGATGCTATCGCAATGTTACTAGTAAAACTACAACCACCCGCGCTATTCTCCAAACGTCCAAAACCTACCCCCATGTCCAAGGACCTAAATAAACTACATCTATCACTGCGGCCTGTCAAGACATAAAATCGGACTGAATGGATCGTCCTTTGACTGACCGCTGTCCCCTATAATTAAGCTACCCTGGCTTCGGCCGTGTTGTTCTGGCCTTGAACCTGGCTGGTTCATGACATTCTAGCTCACATCCATGTGTTTTTAATTTGGGAAGAATAGGCCTAAGGTGTTGGGAGGGTTGGTTGGTTTGGCAGAAAAGTGCTTCCACCTTGAGGCGATTTCACACTGTGAAGTACAGTGTTACCTCGAGTTACGAATTTAATTTGTTCCAGAGCCGTGCTCGTAACTCGAGTGAATTTTCCCATTTAACATAATAGAAATTGGATCAATCCATTCCAGCCCTCTGACAAGTCCCCAAAATTTACTAAATTATGAAAAAATACATGTTTTTAATTAAGAAACACACACGTAAAACTTCAAATTACACAAAAATGAATAAATAAAAGAAAAATGTAAAAAATACAGTAAGAAAAATGTAGAAAATACGGTACTGTAATCTTACCTTGGCGACAGATGAGCGCAGCTAACGGAGAGCGGCTGAGCAGAGGGGGGAGGGAAGGGATACTGGCAAGGAATGAATCATAGATACAGCACTTTTTTACACTTGAAACAAAACTACAATTGCACTTTCTTTACTTTAAATGATCCCAAAGCGCAGCTGTTCGTAACTCAGAACAACGTTCGTAACTTGAGCAGAAATTTTGCTCGAGCTGCTGCTCGTAACTCGAAACGCTCATATAGGGAGCAGCTAGTAGCTCGAGGTACCACTGTAACAGAAATTGCTGATGCTGAGGTCATTTTACACATCTTTGTTCTCATAAAATGCTATATTTCAAACCTCAACTATGGAAGTTGGTATAAGATTATTTTTTGTATTTTTTACAGTAGTTATATGAGCACAGAGCTGGTTGCAAACTGCTGTTTTGTGATGTCTTATAAAATCTGTTTTGTGATTTGACAACATCAGAATATTTTTTTAAGCGAATAGAAAATAATTGGAGAACAGGAAGACATACACTCCAGCGAATTCACTGCCGAAGTGAGACCAGCAAAGGGGTCTATTGTTTGCAGTATGATGACCATAAAATCATCAGTGGGCTCAGGGACAATACAATCAAGGTTGGTCATTAACATCTGGTAATTAATTCTGCATAAAATTCATCATACTAAATATTACGCCTTTGGGAATTACATGAAACTATCATTTGATTGTAGGGATAGCAGAGAATGTCACTTTTAAAAGAAATTGCAAGGAATTGTTGCTTACCTTATCTTGACGTAGATGGTGTGTAACGATAAATTGCAGTAACATATCTGAAACATAATTAATCCATTTACCATTATTTTCCTTTTATACATGCAAAAGAAAAAGATCTATATTAAGTATATTACTTATTTAATGTTGATGCTGTTTTATGTAAGGTTTGGGATCGGCATACGCTGGAGTGTGTTCAGGTGTTAACTGGTCACACAGGGTCAGTACTGTGCCTTCAATATGATGAAAATATCATTATCTCAGGGTCCAGTGACTCTACAGTAAGGTAAGATATTCGCAGGCAGTAAAAATCATCATAGTAGAAGCTAGAAAAGATCCATTTCAACCATAAGGGAAAGGCAAATCTCAGTGGTTAGAACACTGACATCTGAGCCCTATGGTGCACTGGTTCAATACCAGCACTTTTCTCAGTCGACCCAGCTGATGGGAATGGGTACCTAACTCCATAGAGGGTTGGGGAAGGCAAAGCTTTAAGAGGGAGAGGAGGTGGGCACCACCCTCACAAAAAACTATCCCCAAGAAAAGTGGTATCTCTAACACCTCATTCCCTGAAGATGACCTCAAAAAGATTACGGGATACCTTTAGCTGTCAGCAATGAGCATGACAAAGAATATAATGTTTTGACTAAAAAATTAGAGATAACCAAAAATGTTACTGAATTGGTGATAAATAAGCCTATTAACAGAAACTGTAGCCAAGGGCTATGTGAAAATACAAAGGTTACTTGAGATTAGAAATGGAAAGTCAATATTAATGGTGACTGTTTTAGGAAATTGGATTTGTGGAGTATGTCCATATGTATGTGCATAAGTTGATGCTTGGACAGTTTGGTTTAAGAATGATCTGTCATATCTGATATCAGAATGATCTGATAAAATAGTGGGGAAGAAAAGTTTGTTCAGGATTGATCTGTTATATTGTAAAATAGTAGGGAGGAACAGACAAGAATAAGGCGTTTGTAGATCATGGGCCTAGGTTTTGTGAAACAAGTGCATATGGTCAGGACTTACAAGGTGTGAACTGTTAATCATTGCAGAGTGTGGGATGTGAAATCTGGAGAGATGATGAATACTTTGATTCACCATTGTGAGGCTGTTCTTCATCTACGATTTTGTGATGGAATTATGGTCACCTGCTCAAAGGTAAAATCTGATATTGCTGGTTTTTCATTTGCACCATTTTGGCATAGATTGCACACCCACATTTTCATAATTATGAATAAATAAAAAAAATGTTGAATTTTGTACTGATCAAAGATACCCCCAAATTACAGGAGGTATGTGTTGAAAATGTCTATTAAAAGTGGCTGTATGTGGACGTGAGACATCACATGTTAAGGGCCAATGGGCTTTTTTTTACGCTTTACATACGAAAATAGTTACATTATATATGTATTAATAACTAATTTCATTAATGCTTGAAAGGGGTATATAACCTAACAAAGTAAACAACCATCTCACCCCGTCCCACCCCATATTTGAGATACATTTTTAAATGATAATTATCCTCGTTTTTATATATCTTATTTAGTGTTCACCTTTGTTAATCCAGTTGCCAATTTTTAACAAAATAAATCTTGTCTACTGAAGAATTCTTAACAATAAATGGTTGTCAAGTGCAAAGTTTTATGTAATTTTACCACAGCTAACAATTTTGCAGTTTTCTCATTTGGTTAAATTGATCAACAGTTCAAAGTATTCCTTAAGTATACAACTTAAAACCTATGCAAATTTTAATGGTGGAGAGTTCATGACCACAAGTCCATTATACATCTAAAAGATCTACAGATTGTGTCTACATATTGAGACTGTTTTAGCAGATCACCTTTTCTCCATATTATGCAGATATTTCCTGGCTCTAGTTTATTTTTAAAATGCTTGTGTTTAACAGTCTTCTTCATATTAGTTGCATTTTTTTCTTTTAAAGTGAATGTCTCAAACCCAAAGTTCTTTTTTAAAATTTGATTTTGCCTGTAGTACATTTGTGAATCGTAAGCTAGGATGTTGATGGTTTCTTCCAGGACCGATCAATTGCAGTGTGGGACATGCAGTCACCAACAGAAATAAACCTGCGACGAGTGTTGGTTGGCCACAGAGCAGCTGTAAATGTTGTAGACTTTGATGAAAAATACATTGTTTCTGCTTCTGGTGATAGAACTATTAAGGTCAGTAGTTTTTATTTAATGGTTTATATGTGGCACAGCCATGCTTAAGACTGATGGTTGTGAATTTTGATAAAACTTAAATTTAAAAAATATTCTTATGTAGCCAAGAGAATGATAAGGTTGTTTTCTACATCAGCAGTAAATAATTGCCTCTATTGTCATGTCAGCAGTTACTGATGTTAATGCACCTTGTGATATTTGCATACACTGCATTCTGGGATGGATGTTAAACGTTTCCATATTGTTGTGTAGGTGTGGAATACTTCTACCTGTGAGTTTGTGCGTACCCTAAATGGACATAAGCGTGGCATTGCGTGTCTACAATACCGTGATCGACTGGTTGTTAGTGGCAGTTCAGACAATACCATCAGGTACTTGGTCTTCAAAATGCTCAGTTGTATGGACTGTGGTGCATGTACTTTAAAGGATTAGTGGGGTTAAAATTTTTGTTCTGATGACAGGGTAAAAGCTTAATGCAAGATGCTATTTCCTCTGGACATCACTGTGCACAAAAAAGAGATAAAATCATGACATGTTTGTACACAGTTACTCCCAGCATCAATATTGGCTGAGGCTTTCACAGCGTAAGCATATCCATCTATAATCCCAGTGTCTCAGTTGTTGATCTGTTGAAGTGCGTCTCAAGAAGGGAAGGGAATTTTCACCCAGATATTGGGGGAATTGTATTATACGCTGATCTTTACCCAAAAATACTTAGACAAATTTTGCACCCCCACATCCTTTAAAACATAACTCAAAGACCTTTGCAGTATATTAATGTGGCTTCGTTTGTAACAAATTTGGTAAATTATGTTTATAGTGTATGTGTATGTCCTTCTCAAGGACGAGAAGTCACTTGCAAGCTATTTCCTCCAGGTTCAAAAATTACACTCATGGTTTGAAGAAAACTTTCTGGTGCTCAATGTCTCTAAAACTAAAGAAGTGGTCCTTGACAGAAGAAAACATCAACCTGCCCACACCCCTATAATTATTGATAATGAGACAATAGAACAGGTGCAAAGTTTTAGGTACCTCGGCACAGTGCTAGACAGCAAACTGTCCTTTCAGGAAAACACCAGCATTGTTTCCAGGAAAGCACATCAGCGCCTGTTCCTGCTGAGGCAACTGAGGAATTTCGGTGTCAGTGGCCCTGTCCTTGAGTCAGTATATCGCAGTCTAATCGAAAGCATCTTAACATTCAATATGTCAGTGTGGTTTGGCGTTCTCTCTCTCAAAGATAAAGCTTGTTTAATGAGAGTGGTCAAGAGTGCCAGCAAGATCATTGGTTCTCCACAAAGACCTTTAGGTGATTTATGCATCAAGGCTGTGAGGTTAAAGGCCGTCAGAATCATCACAGACCCCTCTCACCCACTACATCGCCACTTCCAAATGTTACCCTCTGGCCGCAGATGGAAGCAAGTGGTCGCCAGGAAGAGTGCCTTTGCCAAGTCATTCTTACCAACCGCAATAGCACTCCTGAACAGGACTAACAAATGTACCTAGCCTGAATGTCTGTGGGTGTGGGTGTGTGTGTGTGTGTAAGAGAGGAAGAGAATGTGCATCTGCTAACTGTCTTAGGTGTGCGAGGGCTAAGCATGAGTGTAACTGTATGAGTGTATGAGGTGTGATCGTAATTTTTACTGTGGGAGCTCCCAGCAACAAAGGAAAATTTCTATCTCTGTTGTGACCAGACATAGACAATAAAGATGTATTGTATTGTATTGTATCTTTTGTTGTTAAATTTGTCACATGCCTCTGTCTGTGAATACATACAATTTTTATCTCACAGGTTGTGGGATATTGAGTGTGGAGCTTGCTTGCGTGTGCTAGAAGGACATGAGGAGCTTGTGCGCTGCATCAGGTTTGATAACAAGCGAATTGTCAGTGGTGCCTATGATGGGTGAGAATTTTCTTGTTAATGAGATAATTATTACAAAATTGCAATTAATGAGTTTTACTATCCATGTTTTGATACTTTTAACATATTTAGTGGCCTTGACTTTTGATTCTGATACCCAGCTACCCATGAATAACATTTGATACAGGCTAATGCACAATTGATCCCCCCTACAATGTTTAGTTTGATATTACTGGCACCATGTAGAAATGAAGAAACATAACTTATGATGACAAAGAACAAAGTTGCTAGCCTACTTTAACTGTGCACTTTTGTCACCATAATTTTTTATAAGAAAGGTACATCCAGAAAAAAACACATTTTCAAACCGTCTTCTTGGTCCTATGTTAAGAAAGGTAACTCTTTTCATATAGGATTTACTTATCCAAATGACAGGATTTCATCCCTTTACGTAGTTTTGTAGTATAAAGTAATAAATATGACAGACATGGGTGGGCTGCTGAGCCTTAATAGTTGCTAAAGTTTGATGAGTTAAAAATGAACAAATTGCAGAGAGTGCTTGTTGTTGAAATTGTGTTTATTGTGATTTAAAAGCCATTATGAACAGGCTAATATTGCCTACACCCTTTCGATTTATCTAAACAGTTGGAGAAATACAATATTCTCATTGCAATTTTGTGCCAGATTTTGTAATATATATATATATATATTATGATTAATTCTTGCACAGGAAAATTAAAGTGTGGGACCTGCAAGCAGCGCTAGATCCAAGAGCACCAGCTGGCACTCTTTGCCTTCGTACGCTTGTAGTGAGTATTGCACTTTTTTCCTCCCCGGGGAAGTGTTAAATTTTACCAATAAGTGAGCCATATGAAAGTTGGATTCATAACCTTGATTTTATTTTATTTAACATCACATTCACTTTTGCTGGTTCCAAATTTTTTAGCATTGTGTATACATGCATGCTTACTAAAATTCTCAAACATGGCCAGAATCAAAGGTAGAATGCTTTTGCTGTTTGTGAAAGAAGCAAGTTTGTTGAGTTACAAGAATGAGCTAGTTTTTACGTTAATCTGCAGATTACTTTGAGAAATGTCTTGGTGATAGTATGTCTTATTATGTTATATTGTACAATGCTAGCTTTCTGCTTATTGAAGCAATAAATACCTCATTGCTGTGTGACATTGTAGTGCATAATATACATAACTGCTGTGGTGTACTAGACTTCAAGAACTCCTGTTTTGCACACCTCCACCTTTCTTGAGTGGAGTTAAGAGTTTGTTTTTTTAACACTTGTCTGTTCCTTTCCTTTTCTTTTTTTTTTCAAATGCAGGAGCACTCTGGACGAGTTTTCCGTCTGCAGTTTGATGAATTCCAAATTGTCAGCAGCTCTCATGATGATACTATTCTCATTTGGGACTTTCTGAACGTGCCAGTACCTGAAAATACCCGTTCACCATCAAGAACCTACACTTATGTTACAAGATGATTTTGCCATCCATCGGTTTGTTGCCACATCACAAGAGATCTGTTTGGTTCCTTCTAGCCTACTTTTTTTTTCGTCATACCAACCAAAGGAATTGCTTTCAACTGTGTTTTTGAGATATTTGATTTTGTTGGCCAGAGCGCTGTCAGCATGAAGCTGACCACACTTGTCATCAGGGTTGGTCATGGCTCATAACTTACATGGATTTCTTGTGCAGTGTGGAGTGGAACTGTGTCCGTCCTGGGAATGACTTGTTTGGCAGTGAAAAACTAGGAAGCATTACTGACCATAGAGCTATTGCTGGCCTTTGTTTGATGGCACACCTTGGTATCCTAGTTTACTACGGTCTCAGCCTTAAGGCTATCCTGCCAGGATATTTCCAGGCAGTCTTTTTTTTTCTATTCTCTAACAGGTTGTTTTAATGTATTTTAGACAAATTGGTCTGGTAGTTTCCTCACTTGGTCACACTGCACCCACCATGATTGTAGAACTTGTATCATTCTGACCCTGACTGCTACTACATTCCCTCACTTCTGTGCTTACCTCCAGTCCAAAACTTTTTGTGAAAAAAAAAATTACCATTGATTTAGCAGATCAAGAAGAGCCCATGTCAATGGTAGAGATAAGGCTTTATTTTTCATTTTGTGTATGAAGTACATGCCTAATAACCGCTTTATGGGTGGACTGAGATTTAATTGGCTATTAAAGATGTTCTGGCCAGGGGATGAGGTTATGAGCAGTGAAAAAAAGTATTTGTATGCTTGAGGATGTTGACCAGGTAAGTGTACACTGTTGTGATTGGGTGATGAAGGTAGCTAAATCTTATGTCACTTGCATTCACAACTAATTCTTTTAGTGCATCAAGTCTCACAGGCAGCACTTTCAAGTCTGTGTGGACAGTTTGCTTAGATTATTTTTTCAAGTCTGTGTGTTTAAGAATTTGACGTTTTGAAAACTGTTGGAAGGTCCTGTTTGCTTGTGTGTGTGCACACAGTGCTGTCCTGGCTTTGTTTAGCGAGGCAGTTAGCAAGTGGTTGATGTTAATTCCCCTTCTAGAAAGGGCCCTGTTATGTTGATGCCATCCATTTTACTGTGCATCAGTTGCTTTGGGGTGTTTTGATCCAGGAAAGTCTTTAAAGGATTCCAAGATACTGATGGAGCCTTTTCTCTATAGTCACCAGATTCCTGTTTACCTGGACTGCCACAGTGTGACATACCACAAGACAGATGACAGCTGCATTGCACCAAAGGGATGCAGCTTTGTATGAAAGCTAGCTGAAGGGCCTAATGTTACAAGTAGGCCATAGTATTTTCCTGTCTTTGTATCTTTTTGTTGGTTAAACTTTGTGGCTTTTTGCAGAAGGGCTTGTATGTCAGATTCTTTCTTCTAGGTCTAAGCATGCTTTTAGATTTTTCTGGCAACTGATAGACTTTCTTGAACTGTTATGCCCTTAGTGGTTTAAAACATAGAAGCGTTTACATTCTTAATATATAGTACCAGTATTTGTACATGTTGTAAAGCTGATTTACAGATAGAAATGAATGTGATGTGAATGTGATGCTCAGGGGGATGCTGCTGCTCTGTGGATCAGTGATTGGCAGGTTAGCACAGATTTGCAAGGAGGGCAAATAAGTTCTTTTACAAAGGTTTTGCCCTTTGTGTCCGTCTTTTTTTTTCTTCATAATATTTTCAACTTTGATTTCTGGCACATATAACCTTTTCAAAAGAAGTGATAGCATATTCATTATGTAAACAGCATACAAACATTGCCCATCATATTGTTAAAACTTTGAATTAAGAGAACCACTTTTCGTATAACATTTGAGAGTACTGCTTGCTATAATTATGCTAACAGTAAAAGCAGCTTATCTTTTCTATTTATGAAACTTGTGCCAGTCATCATGAGCTGTCACCATACTATTAGATATTCCCGTTTCATAGCTATCTTAAGAACTCACATAACATTTACACTTTTTTTGAGAATATGCCTTCTAAACCTGATGCAAATAACTAGCTTTTTCTTTATTAGAAACTAAAGTTTGTCTTGAAGAGTGAGGCTTTAGTTAGTTAGGTACATACATTGAATGAGCATGCTGAATGAAATAATTCACAATGAGAAGTACTTGTTTAGAGAAAAGTGATGATTTTGGTGTGGATGTATGTGACATGATGTCAGTGTATGGTGGGACTGGGAATTATGTCTTTATGCTTTTAGCCACGTCATCAGAGATGTTTTTTCTAGTGTGACTTCTTGAAGAAATATATTTGAATAGTTTCAACAGCACTCTAATGATTTTTTAAAATGAACGTTTGATTTATGACCACTAAAAGAAAAATCACCTGTTAAATGTCTGAACTACTTCATTCTCACATGTTGAAAATGTCTTATACAACAGATTGAGCAAAATACTTTTCAAACTTAACAGCTGCAGTTAACGATATTGGTAATTGTGCAATTCTTTGGAAGATGACACAAATTTTAGAGATTATTCACAAAGATGGGTCTTTTCCTACTACAGGAACCATACTAGCTAACAAATAGTTTATAATGCAATGAGGCCTGTCTGAAAACCCCTACTCAAAATCTTTATGCAGCCTCTTTTGTTTGCTACTAAAGACTGGCAATGCCTAATTTTTTATACAATCAAAGCTAGAGAAAAACATTTATGTAGAACCAGAGTTTCTGAACATGGACATACTAAGGAACACCTAGTCCTTATGTTGCAACTTTTGAATGCAAGAGAAATTTATGAAACACTTTTTTTGTTAATTTACTTTTTTTTGGCTTGTCTGTTTTGTTCCTGTGTTGAGAAGCGTTTTATGGATGTGTGAAAATGAATATTTATGCAAGTAACAAGTTATCTCTAAAGTTCCATTGCACTTTATAGGTAGTATGTATTGCAGTACTGAGCTATGAGTATCATAATTGTTTTAAATGTCTTTGGGTTTTCCAGATCTCTGTCACTAAAGTTAATAAAATTATCTGAAATGAAGACCTTATTCTTTGCTTTTTGATGATTAAAAAAAGTGACATTTGGTCTGAGTAACAAGCTGTGTATAGACCTAAGGTTGTTTATTGATGCAGAGCTCTCCATGTGTAACCATGTTAGTTCTGTTGTGGCAAAATCCTACTTTTTGAGGACTTTAGGTAGACTACGGCCCATGCTGACTCAAGCTGCTGCCAACTCACTTGCTGTGACTACCATCATATCAAGATTAGACTACTGTAATAGTGCATTGTGGGGTATACCTGCTACGCAGTTGGATCGACTCCAAAGAGTTCAAAACACAGCCACCAGGATTGTCACCCGTGCAAAGTTGTCCACTGAGCACATCAACCCTATCCTACAGAGCCTTCACTGGCTTCCAGTGAACAAGCGCATTGACCACAAAGTGCTTTCGATTGCACAGTCCTGCATGTTTAAAACTGCTCCTGACTATTTGCAAGAGATAGTTCCTCCTTACCAGCTGTCACGTAGCCTGCGCTCTGGCTCCTAGTCACGCTTCTGTCTCCCTGCAGTGGAAGACACAAACAAGAAGCGCACTGGAGCCAGGGCCTTCAAAAACGCGGGACCTAAGCTGTGGAATGGTCTGCCATCGCCACTGTCCACCATCACCTCACCAACCACGTTTCGAAAAAGACTGAAGACCCATCTGTTTATTTAAGACGGACTTAAACTTAAACAACCAAGCAACACTTCTGTCTTTATTTTTTACTTTCCTAGTGTTTTATCTATTTATTTACTTTCTTTTTTTCTTATATTTTTTTATTTTGTTTTTGCTGCGCAATGAGCATTCTTCTGAATGGATACCTGCGCATTACAAATGGACATCATCATCATCATGGTTACTTTTTTTTTTTAATTATGGGACCAAATTAGAACCTGTTGCCTGGGTCCCCGGCACAGGTAAAATATGGTAAAAAAGGTAAAGGTCATCCCATAACCTTTTCAGCTCGTTGGGGAGTGAGGTGTTGGAGACCCCACTTTTCTCGGGCCGGCTTTTACATGAGGGTGGTGCCAATCTCCTCTTCCTCGCTGCCTTACTTTCCCCAACCCTCTATGGAGTCGGGTACCCATTCCCGTCAGCTGGGTCGACTGGGGGAAGTATGCTGCGCTTATCGGGAATTGAACCAGCACGCTCTCGGTTCGGTTGCCAGCGCTCTAACCACTCGGCCATCCGCTTCCCCAAGTAAAAAATGTTTTGTCAGAAGTTCCACAAGGAAACATCAAGTAAGAACTCTGGTGTTCACAGATAAGTGGTACAGTACAATCTGCTTTTATGCATACCCTCTGGATTAGGGTTGTTTTTTTAAATAGAAAAACATGGTTATGGGATGGGGATGTTTAAATGTGTTCCCTGACATAAACTGTATTCAAAAGAGACATGATTTTCAGTGTTTGTGTTAACTTTTGTCATAAGAATAAGCTGTGGCCACAACAAAAAAGCTGCATGTAAACAGGTTAATTAGGGACAGCCTTAGCAGAGAAACTGACAGGTCATGTTGTTGTCATGGACAAAACTGTTTTATGCCCTTATGTATATATGTTTAGTGTATAGGTTCATCAGAGGATAAAAGCAGAGAAACTAACACAGAAGTCATGCTTGCGAGCCTTGCTGTAGGAGTGTTTAGGCTATAGTTTATGCAGCCACTAAAACAATAGCTACCACCAATTTAAACCCGATACTTGTAAATCCAATATCAGTCAGTACTACACACATTAAATTCACCAGCACTTTTAATTTCCTGTGTTTGCTAATTATAAATGCTTTACCTAGTTTCATGCTGCGTTAAAGGGCTGTTAAATGACTAAGTGATCTTTCAGTGAAAAAGCGATGCCTCTGCATTTTCTGATCTTCATCTGCCTTTTTAAAATACCGTAATAAAGAACTGGTGCCAGAGGACTCTTGGTTTTCAACTTCATCATCCTCCCTGCAATCAATTTTATATAATGTGAGAATTGATGTAAACTTTCACAATTCAAAACAAGACTAAAACTGCTGTGCAGTGAATTAAGTCTTTCTCTTTAAAATTAACTTTTGATGTCTATAGTGATAATTGTGCTTATTCTCCAAAGGTATCAATACCACTCTCTCCCACCAAAAAAAAAAAAGATACCTAACACACAGCAATTAAAATTTTTTTTTAGCCATGACCTCTTTTTTTGTTTTAGTTTCAGATGAAAACTGGAAAGCAAATCTGGGATGATCTCTAATGCCACAATTATCAAGTGCAAATGAATTTGCAAAATAAATGAACTTTGAAAACACTACATCCTGAACACTTACCATACAACAGGAACTGCCTCTCGTTCCAAGATCAGGGCTGCTGTGGACCAGCTAAAGCGGACAAAATTGGGGAACCCAAAGACGTTATCGATGTTTTCATTCAGAAACTTCTTGGTAGCAGGATCTGAAAACATTATGTAAAAAAGTAACCATGCCAACTTACTTATAACATTTTAAAAGTAACACCGCTGGGACATATAATAAGTAACAAAAATAAGTGAACCAAGATGTGGATATTTTGAACATATGAATATTCCAGTTTTATTGAAAGAGCTCATTAAATTTAATATTCAAAAGATTTACAAATGTGTGTTATTTCATTTGTGGCAACGGTACTGACAACAATAGTGACTGATGAAAAAATGTTATGACTTATCTCGATATAGACAAAGGGCCAAATGTTATGAAAATTTGAAAAATGGAAATGTTACAGATGAATTCTGGATGAAGTCAGGTTTGTAACAACTTTAACCATGAAAGTTGAAAACAAAAAATTGAGGTTTGTCAACCTTAATTGCCCAGAGTCTACAACAATTATGCCACTATGCAAAATTATGAAGAGTAAGGCAGCATAATTTTTGCCTTCGCCAAAGGCATGGCTCACCATTAGGATAACCCGATCCAAAGTTGTTATCTTGAATGTACACCCCTTCTGCAAACTGCCAGTTTTTAACAGCTCTGTCTCTAGCCACCTAGAAACCAATGACCAGGTAACTAGTAAGTCATCCAATGAATGAGGTTAGTCCCCCAAAAAGGATGGGAACAAACTGAGGAATCATGGATAAATGAAGAATGCTATGAAAATGGTACATGTTTAAAAAACAATAAAAGATTCTCACAGTAAATAATGATAATAATAATGTAAACTGTTATGGATATTTCCCTCACCTTACAGTAGGTGTAATCCCATTTACAAAAACAAAACAAAGTAAAAAAAAAATATATATATATAAAAATAGAGAACACATCATGCAGTCATAGACCAAAACAAAAAAAAAGAGACACAACAAACCCCATCAAAGTAAGGAGTAAGATTTTGAAGCAAAGAAAAGGTAGAAAAAAAAAAGATTTTGTTTGAAGTTGTCTATTGAATGAACTTCTAGGGGCAACACAGCTGACTACAGAGCACATTGTTGTCAAATTTTGGAAGCATTAGAAATTAGAACACGAGTCTACAAAATTTATGAAGGAAGAAGCAGGATGATACAAAACACAGATACTATCTGGAGTTTAGTCTATGCCATTTGCACGCAGAGCTGAAATCTAATCATCACAAAAAACAGAAACATGTGGTTCATAGATCACAAAATGTGAAATTTGCATGGTCCATAGATTATACACTAAACTTTCTGACATGACAATTCTTCTGGCACAAAGCTAACTGTTGAAATATATACAGTTGGACCTCGCTAAGTCGAACTCAAAGGGACCCGAAAAAAAATTCGACTTAGGGAGTTTTCGAGTTAGGGAAAATGGCGTAATAGGCACAGGTTAATCAAGGACAATGTTTTTCCGGCTTAATTACTGTATTATAACCGTTTATTATACAGTATTATCGTTTTATACAGATGCATGTACTGCCATTTCCGCGGCACGTACCGCACGGGAAAAACCACACCGACATGAACTCTCTTCAGTGCTTGTCCCGATAAGAGACTGACAAAGTGTAGAAAACGTATTTTTCACAGTAAGTTTGCGTGTAAACCACCAACTGTCCACTGGTCAAGGTACCACCGCCACCGCCTGAAAGGATTGTCAAGGCGGGTGGCCATAAATCTTGACCAGTGATGCGCGGCCCGCCGACTTGAAGGGGCCGTGGGAAAAAGTCTAGTGTCGGCCAGTTCCCCTGAATCGGTCAACTTCAAAGCAGGAACTGGTGTGAGAGTCAGTTAGTTGTCCACTGCGTAACAGAGCACGCAATGAACCTTTTACACAAAGATGAAAGGAAAATGGGATAAAAGCGTCTTTCTTGAGACAGTTTGGAACATAGTTTGGAACAGTTTGAGACATAGTTGCCTCTAGTTGGTGATGACTCAAAATTCGACTTACGGAGGTTGGAAGCCAAAAAATCTTCGAGTTAAGGAGGTCTAAAATACATTGTTCTTAAGGGAATTTGGCCGGGACCTAACAATTAATTCGAGATAGGGAGGCTTTCGACTTAGGGAAGTTCGACTTAGCGAGGTCCGACTGTAATACCAATTGAAATTATTTGTAGTCAGACCTTGGCACAAATACTTGCAGCACTGACAACAGGAAACAAAGAGTCGGCCTTCTTTGCTACTGTGACCTGAATGGATGGGAATATATCCTGCATCTTGGCCTGGTATTTTGCAGGGTCTCCTACTGTGTCAACATACACCTATTAACATAGTTATTTTTATGTGTCTGATTTTCATATGAAAAATGTTTGGATATATAAGAATGTAATGCTCATCTTTATCAGTATACTTCAGGTTAGTTCCCCCCTATCCCCAGATTCAGCTCATACATAAAGCATGGTTCTGAACTTTTGAAAAGCACTTCTGCAGTGTGTTACTGAGCTGCTCTGTAAACATTTCAAATAGTACTGTTTTCTTTTAAAAGATTAAAAGATTCAATTATTAAAGAACTGAAAAAAGAATTTAGAAATCCTTATGGAAAACTGGGACTGACTTCTGCAATGTTGACACCTCTTTCCAAAGCCTTTTGCACAAGTCCAATCGCACAGTCATGTGATAAGGCATTTAGATTATATTTGGCCCTGCACATAATAAAAGCTTTTATTTAGAGTAGAACGATAAAACCAACACCAACAATGTAAAATATTTATTTACTTCCATACTCCTATTATTCATACTCTGCATATACACGTGAGTCTTATATTACTAAGGTTCATGGATCTTCCTGTTTATCAAATACAAAATAAAACACCTGTGGCTGGGGAAAAAAAGTAGAAGTGGGAAGCTGAATAATAATAATTACCTGCGTAACATGCTTCTTGAGATGTATGTTGGAGATAAGATGTCTACCATCCAGCCAATCATGTTTGTTTCACAAATTTTTTTGAAGATGTTCTCACGCTGCTCCTCTGTAAGTGTCTTAGAGTCTAATAAGTTCAAAAAAAAAAAAAAAAAATCAGAAAGCATACTTTTATTTGAATAATCTTAAAACACATAAAACAACATGCATGCATATGACATTCTTGAGTAAAATCTAAGAATACTTAAAGACCACTAAGGCCAAAAAGAAAAATTAGATGTGTAAATGTGTAAATTATTCTTTGAGTGTGAATATGCGCTATAAAAATCTTCATTTATTATTATTATAAATGGTTATTTAAATTATTTTTTTCTCAACACCAGCAGTTCACTATTAGCTCAGGGCTGTATACTGAAATAAAAATACTGCTAAAGACCAACTGGGTGCATTACAAGATAGCATTTTAGTTTTTGCAAAGCAGTGTTTGATATTGAAAAAAGCAGCACAACTAATATTACAGAGGTAATTCTAGGATTTCAAAAAGAGGGGCCCTGGGGCCCTCTCAATGGAAAAAAGGGGCCCTTCAAATGAAACAAGGGGTCCCTCAAAACAAACACATTTTCACTGCTTTTTCCGATAAATATTTGGTATACAACAAAATACCTTATTAATCACAATAAATTGAAGATTAATCACATAGATATCTTTTTCTTCTATATCGATAAATTATCTTTCATCATCATTAGTTTATCATACCATCCTAAATTTGCAAACCAATTAGTCTTTGTGTCCATATCATGGGGCTATGAGCTAATGTTTAGACACTTTTCATATGTCTCATTAGTGCAGGGGTTTAAATGTTTCTCCTCAAGGCAACTTCTACGAGAAGACTTTATTAGGTTTTGATGGCCTAAGCCCCCTCTCACACCCTGCATTGTGGTATAGCATAAGGAGCCACAGCTTTCCAAGAACCAGCAAATTGGGAAATAAATCCCTGTAAAAATCAAATAACAGCTTGTGGAATTTCTCCGATATGCATTCTGCGTTACAGTTTCTTTGACCACAATCCATTCCTCTAAACATGCTGCTTTGTCAAGCAAGATTTTACTGAATTTGCTGCCCACGTGCTGGTTTTCCAAAGAAATCTGTTAAGATATTTAATTCTTTGTCTCCATAGGGTGTTCTGTCTTCTGTAGACAGGAAAAAGATGGGGCGCATGGAAAGAACTCAAAAATCCAGAGGCAATATCACCTGCATCTTTTGGGAACCTGTAATTAATGTTCTTGCACAGATTGTCGCAAAAGCAACCCAGATAGTATCTATGTCCTGTTATGTTGTATTAAGTTCGCATCACGTTATTTTTAATTGTTATATACTACCGCCGGCATAAGTTCCGAAAAGGCCATGAGGACAGAAAGAAATTAGAATTGAAAATAGTTTGAAAATTGAATTCTTTCTGAAGAATTTCAGCCTCCAAAGAGTGCCTGTGGTCGGAAGTCTGAATGTCTCTGCAGCGTCCTCGTTCAGTACTTAACACACCCGGGGTTGTAAACGCGTTCTTATTGTTTTATGCACACTTTACATCTCATGCCTTCCTCCTTGTTCATTAGCCAAAGCCATTTCTTCAGCCATTCACACTGAAAGTTTCTCTGAATGCATGTTTTTTTTACGTGAAGTCTCTGTCTATTTCGTTGTCTACATTTTTAGTTCCAACAATTTGTGCAGCACATTCTGACGAGTTTCTGTTTCTTTCTGTCCTTGTCGATTTCTACTTTACGGGGCATCTTCTGCTGTTCTTGTCGTGAACAAAAAGTCAAACAGAGTCGACAGTTGCGTTCACTTTGCTTTCAACTCGCTTGCTTCCGATACCCTTTGATCTCTCCTGTCCCAAATGTTTTCGCTGTGGGCTTGTCAAAAGGTTGCAGAGGGATAACAAATTGTCAGTTTGAAAACTGTCCAGTCATTAGCATCGATTCTAGTGGGTCGGTTTCAAACCAGCAAGCAGAATGACAACAATTATTTTTGAAGTGCTGCATCGCGTGTTCAAAAGCGCACCAGTCACGGTACTTTTGCGGGCGCATGGTCGCGCTGACTTTCAGACTATGCGCCCCTCAGTGAAATTTTGCGGGAATCCCGCAAGGTCGCAGCCTAGAATTACCTCTGTATTATTAAGAGGAAGATTTTGAGACTAAAAAATAACCATGCTTTTTTTTTCTTCCTCCTGAGAGGCTTCATAGCTGACTAGAACCATCACAAATGAAGACTGTTTTTTTCAAAAGAAATATTCTCAACATTAATATTACCCGTCATGGAACAACCACTAGACCAAAAGGAAGAAGTCTATATAATTTTGTTATTTTTGTTTTCTTCTGAAATTCTATCACGCATATCCTTTTAATGGACTGGCACTTTTAAAATTCAGCCAATCTGAATTGGGCATGAAGCATCTGAGATGAATCTTTCTTTACGCTTGGTTACCTGCAAATCCCATTTCTGTGAATTTGTCTTTATCGGCAATTGGGCTGAAGCAGATCCCATACACAAGAGGACCTGAAAAAATTATATTATGGCACCATTTAGCTATTTTGAGATAATGAACTTAAAAATAGTAGGGCTAAATATAGGATGAGTAATATTACACCATAATAGTTTCCTGAAATTGTGTAAGCAATTTCCAAACAGACAACTGATCGATGGTGAAGGATGTCTTCAGGATTCCAAACACATATGCAAGTGCACACACAAACAGCTGTGTGTAAGTCTATATCTGGTTTGCAAAAACATGATCCATCATGTCATTTGTCATGATGTTTTAATGTATGTGACACATACCCACCTGTTGTCTGAGCAACTACAAGCTGTCCCTGCAGGCAATAACCCTTTAGGGCTCAGCAAAAGCAACTAAAACCCCTTAAGAACGTGACTAAAATGACTGCATCTATGGAAAAAGCAAATATATTCTGGTTGTAAATCAAAATGTGGCAGTGGGTGTGGTCAATTCTCTGGAAATATTCCAGAGCATCTTTTCAAACCTCAGTTGATTGCTGGACTGAACTAATATGCTGTGTTCCTCTAACCTTCTGAAAAAGTTCACACCAACACTTACACGATCTTTTTATGAAATCTGCTGACGCAATAAAATCGATTGTAACTGAAGCACATATATTGCTAGAACAACTGTTCCATACATTAAGTTTAGGTCCTGCTGAGTTCCAGGTTTTTATGTAATGACAAACTAACAGACGCTCCATGAACTCACAGGAATCAATGGAAAATGGTAGGAGATGGTATTTTATCAAATATTTAATAGTAGTAATGAATGATAATAATATATAAAGGATATTCCTCTTCCTTTCCATATCCGCCACCTTCCTACAATTGAATCCTTCAAATCTGCACTGAAAACGCACCTCTTCCTTGAGCACTACTCCTAGTCCACAATGCTAGTCCTTACCCCCCCCTTCCCTCTTGCTACTTTACCCATCACTATTTTTCTCTGTTCCTGTTACTTGATGCCTTTTGTTATCTGTTTTTGTCAGTACTGTCGTTTTCTTTCGTCCCCTGTGTTCTGTATCTACTTAGTCCACGTCTCTTCCCCGTTTTAAGCGCTAAGAGCATACTCTCTACGAGTGTGAATATGCGCTATAAAAATCTTCACTATTATTATTATATATATAGAACATGAATACTGTCACGTGACCGAATCTCGGTTAAAAACAGGTGCCGCAAACACGCTACTGCCATTATTTGTAAACATACATTATGTGGCTTTACTTATTTGACCTGTTTATTCCTAAAGTTGCGGAACTTCGGTAACAATTAACATATTCTTTTTTATGTCTGTTATTGCGTCGCCTTATTAAAGGAAAGGAATAGGCCTATGCTTTTTAAGAGATTACCAAAACTTACCAAGAACAGGTCCTCGGCCTGCTTCATCGATGCCAAGCCAGCATGGCTCATTCTTTAAACGATTGTCTATTGGAGATTCTAGTGTACAATTTTTACTTCTGTCTTTTTCAAATGAGGACAGATCCATCTTATCCAAGTGCTGCGTCTCACAAGACACATTTCCCGCCAGCCAACGGGCGTTGTACAAATAAATGTTTAATTAAATCAAACTACGCAAGATAAAAACAGATAAGCTAATTCGTTTCTTTTTAAATAACTGATACAATAGTGCATATAAAAACTATGCCAAAAAATTAACAGTAAGATTATTTCAATCAATAGTAAACATTAAACTACGAGACAATGACCTCTCCCTAAATTCCTAACTTGGAGTGATTTCCCTTGATGTTAGGTACAGTATGGCGCCAGTAAGTACACGTGCGTCCCGTAATCTCCTCTAATGTGCATAATCAGTTGAAAAGAAATCATACTTAAATCTTTAAAAGTCACATACTGCTTTTTTGTTTCTGATTTCTGCAACAAACCTGATTTCATTGAATGGTTAAAGAAAGAACACAGAAAACAACAAAAACTAAGTACATTTTCGGACCTTTTACTTTTACAGTTGGATTTTATTGAACTCAACCAATCATGTCTATGCTAGCTTGTATTATTTATTATTTATATACGCATATTTTAGAATCTGAGAAGAAAATAATCTCTTTCATTTCATAGCTCGAATTCACACCTTTTCAATACCATTCAAATTTAGTGTCTGTGGCACACCCATTCCTTTGGGCATACCTATCTTGAAAAATATGTCCGTGTTTACTTGCACTGATAGTAAATAAATTCACTTTTACCAGAAAAAGAAATCTTCGAAGTCGAAGTCTGGAAGTTCAGTTAAAGTTGCTAACAAGAAACTCAACAAGTATGCTAAGCAAGGTAAACTAAGAAAATTGAGACAAAAGCATAAGAAAAAGGAGCTGAAACAGAAGCATCACCAAATTGTGGATGCCTCTCCGACAACTAATGGAAATGAAGACATTGGAGAAGAGGAAATTCCCCTACAAGAAGAAGACTTCAGTTATTTTGGTTCTAATGTTGATGGAAACAGCTTTATTTCCAGCGTCATTAAGAGGTTTGGAGCAGATAATATCATTTGAACAGTTAAAAAAAATTTTTGGTACAACTTTGATATGGGGTAAGACGCGACGGCCGTAACAAAAATGGCTCGCGGCATTTGTCCTCTGCTCGCTCCACTCAATTGCCCAAATGTACCTAATAAACTAAACCTAAACCTAACCCTAACCTTACCCCAAACCTGACAAAATAAGATAGCCTCAGCCTATGACGTCACGTCTTACCCCATATCAAAGTTTTGCCAATTTTTTTTTTAATGAGATACTGAAGAAAAAAATTAAAATGTAGATGTTCAGTTTTAAAATAATTATGATTTATGTGAATTTTTCAAGGGCTACATTGTGTTGTATAATTAAAATTCCAAAATGATGAGGATAGATTCACAAACCTACATCAACACACTACCATGCGATATACCAGAAGTATTCAAAAGCCCTAGCAGTAGAATCTGAAGCTTATATTCAGTTTGGTGGTTGCTTTTTAAGAGCAATGTTTTGTACTGGCAACATTAGGACTGGTCTAGTTCGGCTTCCTGAATTGCCCAACAGCCCATTTGGATTAAGTCTTAGTAATTTACTGACCTTTACTCATCAGTAGTATTAAACAACAACTGCACTAAATCTTATTCTGTATTATCAGTATCATTGATTCCTTGTACATAAAACAGATTTTTACTTTGGCAAGCTTAGTCATAAAATAACTGATATGTAATAACATTTATTTTAAGATAAGTAAAAAGCAGTAATTAAACATAAATAATATTGTTTGCTAAGAATAATTTAATTGAGCTTATTTTTAGGGAGCAAAAGAAGCGTCATCGAGATGGAAATGATGGGGAAGCACACTTTGAGAAAGTGCCACGAAGATGGCTAGGAGGAGATGAAGAAGAAGAAAAGCTGCTGTTGCCTATTAAAGTGGAAGGGAAAGTTATTCCACAAGTTATGAAGCTGAAGGACTCCATAGAAGAAAAGGATAATGACAGTGTAAAACAAATAGAAGAAACAGGTGCTTCAACCTTAAAATTTTTTTTTAGTTGCAAGTTTACAGACACTGTGAAGATGTGTACAGAGAAAATATACATGCATTGCATTATTTTTGTGCCATTATTTTGGGCTCTGTTTAAGTAACGGAGTCATTTCAATAAAAGTATCACTTTGACATTGAAGAAGTAAGTCAAAATAAATGCATTGATTGTTGTTCCATCTCTAAATAAATCTACATTATTATAAAGGTGATAAAGAAGATATGGATGTGGAAAAAAAGCCTGCCACACCACTGCCATTGTTGTCCAGTGCAGAAATCTTTGCCATACGAAAAAAAAAGCTCGCTGAGCGAAAAGAGAAAATTGCAGAGCTTGCGAGTGCTGTCGTGCAAAATCCTGAGGAGTCTGTAAGTATGCATCGTTTTTTTAAAATATTTTTTGAGTTTAAACTTATCATGATTAAATATAATTTGATATGCTTAACAGGTTCAAAGTTTAGTGACTGATGTTTTAATTAGTTGTTATGGTTAATGTAAGATATTTTAGCTTGTTTAACTTGTGTGTGTTATGCACTAACAGATGGGAAAATTGAAGGAGTTGAGAAGCATGCTTGGTGAAGCAGATCCAGATGTCTGCTTGACAGTTCGCAAGCTGGTCATGGTCTCCATCTGTGAGGTTCTTAAAGATATCATTCCTGGTTATCGATTGCGTATGCCAAGTGCCAAGGAGAAAGAACAGAGGGTAAGTTTGTTTCCTGCAAGCAAAGAGTACTTAGCGCTTGATGGTTTAGTCTGCATATTTTTAGATTTTGTGTCTTGTTATTTGTTATTGATAAAGAATACTGAAATCTTTTTTTATGTCAAGATCCCAATTGCCTTTAGGGGAGAAAACCATCTTTCTGTACCTGCCAGCCTTTATTGCTAAAAAAAAAACCCCAAACAAATAGACTTTTTCAAAAAGCACTTAAAGGTCAACTCGATCGCAACATTATTTCTTTATGATTGGGTTAAGCTCGTTTTAAAATGATAATTCCCAAAATATGAGTACCTAATGATCCTTAATTTTAAAGATATAAGCCTTCAAACATCGGCAAGGCGGGAAAAAATTACTCTCCTGTACTGAAGAGTTCTCTCACGTGATCGAAGTATTTGTAACAATCAATTTGCATGTCTTCGAGTCAAATGAAGAAACATCACTCGGGTTGTTGTGTTCAAGAAGCGATTTTGTTCGCCCCAAAAAATGAAACATCTGAATTTGGAATACAGCCCTACAGATTGGAACTTTATTTAGAAGCTTCGAATGAAGTTAAATAATTAAATGGTCCAAACTGAATTCATTTAACAGACTGGTAAGTCAATCAGATCAAAATTTAATGGGCAACAATAGTTACAACTGACTGCTGATAAGGATTTTTTTACATATGTAAAAACTTATTTTTTCCTCATTTAGCTGCATGCAAAATTTTCTATTTGCTTACTGATACTCGATCGCATGTGTTCCCGTCTAAGCTCCTTCTAATATGTTTATCACCCTCAATTCTTTTTTTTTCCCCTTTTTTTTTTTAGCTGTTTCGATCATGCACATCAGTGGTGCCCTCACACTGTCAATTTGTCAATTGTTTTGAGCATTATGCTGGATAAATATGGATATGGAGAGTGATGTCCCTTCGCCTAACTGGCTGGAGGGGACGAGCTCTCAGTCGTTTTGTCTCGTCCTTGGATGTACGTCAAGCTTTGGTTTCTTTTTCTCATCTGTGATGTTTGCTGTGCCGTTTATCTTCGTTATGGATTGTTCTTCAGTTCTTGTGCTCCATCATTTCTTTGTAACAAACATTTTCTTCCACTAACGGTTTCTGTCTCCTGTTCTTCGTTCTGCCATCTTGCTTTGATTTGTGAGTACAGGATTCTGCGGCTCCCTCCTGGACACTTTTAACTGTTTCTGGCATTGTGGACCACAGTGGACCATACCGTTTTCCATTTTTAATTTATGAACCGCATATGTTGCTACATGTTCTGTGGATTAGATTCTGGATCTATGCGCTTCAGCGATGTCGTCTCCTGACAGATGTCTTCGTGTCATTCTGCATCCGTGCTTTTCACTGGATGCTTGTAACTTCGCTTCTTCAGTGCCAGGACTATGCTCTGTTCTCAACTGTTGCCCTAAAACTTCAATAATCCGATGAACCTTTCTTTTTACTGGCCTACACTTGAAATTCAAGACATTGCATAGACTGATCCTTGCTTTGTGTAGATCAATTTCAAAGGAAAGTCCGGTGCTGGCGGGGAGGGAGTGAGTGTAAATAATGATAAGAACAATGAAACTTACTGTTTTTGAGATCAGCATCCATTATTATGTTTGTGTGTTTTTCTTTTTAGTAAAGCGCTTTGAGCCTCCCTTAAATGGTGGGGAAAAGCGCTATACAAATTAACTTCATTATTATTATTATTATTATTATTATAAAGATACGACTGATGATGATGTGTTTGTGATTGTCACAAGATGTTACTTGTAGACCAGATCCGGTGTAGAAACCGTCGATGTTGCATATCTGATGCTTGATCTACCAGCAGTCGTAGTTGGTTTTAACATCTTGTGCTTTTGTATAGTAAGCACTGCTGTAGGAATAAGATTTCTTCGGTTTACTGAAAGTCCAATACTTGCTTGTACTGTATCAGTGACTGGATAACAATTGATTTTGAAACGTTTTGAGCAAATTCATGAGTACGGTGTGGGGACCAAGTTCGCATGGCACGTTTGAACAAAGTTAATCCACTGGTGTTTGCTGCTATAATCTTAATTTCTTTCATGAGTACAAACTAACTCCGTCTGAGTGTCGAAGAGAACATTCAGCAACAGCACAATGTGTCCTGGTCAGTTTTCTTTTACTGAGGATTGCATCTTTTCTCTTGGACTTATGCTAGTGCAAACGGTGCTATTTTTAGAAATACGTTTGTTTCGTCACTTCCTGTTTTCTCGACAAATCCAGGTGTGCTTTAGAGAAAAATATTAATATAAAATCTTTCATGCCTCTCTGTCATAAAAGACCACTGGAACATGTTTTTGTGATATTTTGTGCTCTGTTTTCAGCGATTTTTGCTCAGCAATCGGGTTGGGCTTTAAGAAGGCATCATTCCTGAAAATTTATTGTGCCAGCTTGAAGCCAATGTGCTCTGGTTACTATTCTTGGATCCTCTTATCTCCTAGTGGAGCATAGGGCCTCTACAGTCGTCTTCCACTTTTCGCGGTCTTTGGCGGTCTGCTTTGCTGCCACCCAGGTCAGGTCTGCCAGTTTGAGTTCTTGCATTAGGCTGCGTCTCCATGTCCGTTTTGGTCGCCCTGGTTTCCTCTTTCCTTGGGGATTCCAGTCCATCGCTTGTCTGGTTATGTTAAAAAGGTCTTTTCGTAAAGTATGTCAGACACATCGCCACTTTCTTTTCTTGATCTGCACTTCCATGGATAGCTGGTTCGTTCTAGACCTCAGTGTTTCGTTTGTCATTCTGTCAGACCATCTAAGGTGGAGGATCTGTCTGAGGCATTTGTTGACGAACATTTGGATTTTTTTGGAACTAGCCTGGGTCACTCTCCATGTCTCTGAGCCGTACATCAGCACAGACTTCACATTGGAATTAAAAAGTCGGATCTTGGTGTTGTTAGAGATAGCTGTTGACTTCCAGACTGGGCGGAGGATTGCAAACGTTCTGGTTACTATTAATATGACTCAAAGCGCCTGAAAGCATCTATTAAAAGAAAATATTTTTTACGTTTAATTAATATATCAAGCATAAAAAGACCTGACTTTTTTGCAGATGAAGCAAGAGACAAAAAAACTCATGGACTTTGAAGCTGCACTCCTGCTGAGCTATAAAACCTATCTGGAATTTTTGGAGATCACAGCAAAAAGTAACATTGTCCTTACAGAGAACTCAGTGCTATCAGTTTGTACTCATTAATAATATAAGTGTTCAAAACTGGGTTTAATTGACTATTTTTGGCTAACGCTTACTAGATCACAACTTGTATTAGTGCTTGATATAATGAAATTGGAGATGATATTTGAGTATGTAACCTAAAGAAAAGAATAGTTTTTAAATAATTTTGTGTAAGTTTTTGAATGCATACTGTTATAGAAGCATGATTCTTTTATATAAATTATAATATTTTGGGAGTTTTATTACATATGGATTATGCAAAATATAGTAAGCACAATTTTTATTTTATGTTTGTAGGGAAAACATTTGGAAATTCATACAGAGCTAAAAGGCTTGGCTTTGTAGATATATCTCTACCTCAGAGTAGTCTTCAGGTAAGTGGTTCGGCATGGATGAAACAAAGAAATACTTATTTGCTAGTAATGTTTGTCACATAAATCTTCTGTATTATTCCACTATGACCAGCTTATTTTTCTCTTTAAAAAAATAACTACCAACGTATAAAAATAATACTATTTAGGGTTCATTTGACGGGCGTGTTTTTGTGGCAGTGAGATTGATGTCATTCTTACCAACATAACGCCTTTTACGTCATACCGGCGGTCCGGTGGCGCAACGGTTAGCGCCTGTCACCAATACAGTGAAGGTTGGCTCTCCTGGGTTCAGTTCTCGTCTCGGGTATGCTGTTCTTTCTCTGCATGTGGCGTCTGTTTACAGGGCTGGCTGCCTTGCCGTGATATAGCCTTAGTTGCTGGCTCGGCGTAAAACACCAATCAAAAAAAAAAAAAAAGTTTTGCGTCATACCAAGTCTTACTCACGTTCAATCAAACACGTTTTGAAGTTCAAGTTTGCGCTATTACATTGTCATCAAGAGGACTAGAATATCTCCTAAATATCAGCCTGTGTATTGTTATGTAATTCATGTTAATATTTATCAGTCTTGTCTGAGAATCATCTACATTGGCATAGAATGGAATAATTGTTCAGGATTTGAGCGAAGTGGCAGTGTGGTGCTTATGTGAACTACTGGTCACTCATCCACATTTTAACTACCGTTCAGAAGTAATCAGCTTTTTGGTGCCCTTCATGAATCGCAAAAATCCTAAGGTCAGTCTGCTCTTGTAGTAGTAATAGAAGTTGCTAGGACTTAAGTGATCAGGTCAACATTGGCCCTTTATTGAACTTTCCTGAATTGTATATTTTCATTCCATTTTATATGGTACATTGATGTCTGCCTCTTCGTGTGTAAGAGAGGGGAAGGAGAGAATGTATATAATAAAAAATAATAATTATTGAATTTGTCGGAGATTGCCTGTGCGAGAAAGGCTCAAGAGGTTCACTATAGATTGACACAAGTAGATTTGGTTGAGACTTAAAACAATCCATCTTACTGTTATTTTGTATGCTCTATGTTGAATTATTTGTATGTGCATCTTCATCACATTAAGTTTACATTGATGCATGATCTGTTTCTGTTCATGTTTTGACAGCACTCAGATGTGGTGTGCAATGTAGTCAAACAGATTTTTCGGACAGACAGGGGAGGTGATGTTAGTCTTGAGGTAAGAGACATTATGCAAATGTCAGAACTTTTGTGTTGATGTTAATAATTACTTCTTTGACTGTATCAGATGACATAACCATAGGACACAGTGCTCTCTAACACTAGCTCTTTAACCCTCTTAATGTGATGCACCACAATTGTGGCTTTACTGGCAGAGTGGGATGAATCAGTGCTCCATGATCATGATTCTCTCTTAGCACGATGGGCCATGATCGTGGCTTTACCTGCAGAGCACAATGCGCCACTATCATGGCTTGTGCTCCACGTGCATGGCTCTGGAGTTTCGCTATCGTCTTCTTGGTGGGCTGTGTTTAATTTTCTTTCTTTTGGCCAGTCTGTGTCACTTGTCCTACTGAGATTGTACAGCCACAGAGACTTTCAGTGAGTGTTTTCATCTGAAAATAACGTGCACTGGACTTGCTCCAGCTTCAAGGAGCTTTTTTCCTTTATATCTTCTTGGGGACGTACAATGTATGTTCAAGCGGTGGGGCTGTGAAGTTGTTGGACAACACAGTCTGCTGTGTTTTGCAGTGCTTGACTTGTACTACTTTCTGGCAGTGTGAGGGGTGTGCAACTTTGATCTGAGGAGTGTTGGATGCAAGTTTAACCTGATCACTCCTCCCAGTTGTTACATGATAATATGGGGAAAGAGTTCTTCTGCTTCAGGTAAGGCAAGATTGTCACTTTTATTTTTTTACATGTCATCACTTATAAAGTGGGTTCACCCTCCGTGTGACTCTCCTCCCTTTCCCAGTGTATCTGCACATTGTTCTTATTTTGAACTGCACGTGGTTTGGGTTAACCCCCACACCCACACACAGAATGGGTGAGTTGGCAGTTACCTTTCATGCATGAGGCTGCTAGTTCGCTTCAGGTGGTTTTTTTTCTGTACCTGTTTCCACTTGTTCCCCTGTACTTTTTGTTTTACGTCAGCGTTCCCCTATAGCGACGTCTAAATTGGCCGTTGTTCCTCTTTCTGCGCCCCTCTTTGGTGTTAGTTTTTTTTCCAGTGTTTCAGAATTGTTTGACACAGAAACACCAGAGGATCTTTCCCTTGGACATAAAGGTGGGTTTCTGTCCTTATGAAGAGCATTTTACCAGTGGCCAGATATCCTCTCTTTGACGCCTCATGTTTGTGTTTGGGGCAGTCAAGGGCTGACTGGGCAGCCGGCATCCCCATCCCTCTGAGTTTTGTTATGCTCCAGTTCACCTTCAATTATTTAAAGATACGCTCTTGTGTTAAATAATAATGACTATTTTAATACATTGTGTTTTTTTACCCTCTCCTTTACCAGATGGGAAGCGGGGGAAGCGTATGGCCGAGTGGTTAGAGCGCTGGCGTCCGAACCTAGAGCGTGCTGGTTCAATACCCGATAAGCGCAGCAAACTTCCCCCAGTCAACCCAGCTGACGGGAATGGGTACCTGACTCCATAGAGGGTTGGGGAAGGTAAGGCAGCGAGGGAGAGGAGATTGGCACCACCCTCATGTAAAAGCTGGCCCCGAGAAAAGTGGGGTCTCTAACACCTCACTCCCCTACGACCTGAAAAGGTTATGGGATGACCTTTACCTTTTTACCTTTTACCAGATAGCAGGTTGCTTTAGTTTTCAGCACTGAGTTTTGACTAAAAATAGATGCACTTTTTCTGACCCCTTGTGCCTCTACCAACTATTACCCTTTTGGGATTCATTGTGTGATGTTTTGTTGTGTTGCTTTTGGTTTTGTTTTTTAGACTGGGGGTCCTGAGCCTTGGTCCAACCCTGAGTCTGTTCAGAGGCTGCTTCCCAGAGTATGAAGCTGCAGACTGTGCACGTTCTAAGAGCTGCTCAGCAAAGTCTTTTATTGGTTCTAGCTAGCATCATCAATCTGACACCAGGTGCTTGGAATTTGGTGTTGTCTGCTTCTACTAGATTGCTAGACCACCACAACGTGTTGCTCTTACTGTTTGCATGTGTAATTTCTGTCATCTGCAGACAGGCATTGACAAAAAAACCTCTGATAGGGAGTATGCTTTCCCTTTTCAGGCATCCTTCTCAACAGGTGTTACACTTTCTGTGTGAGTCAGCGCCCTTGCCAAAGAACAGAGTCTGGCAACCTGTGTTACTTTTCGACATCAGCATCATCAATGTGGGAGTCAGACTGAACTGGCATTTGCATCCCAGAACATTCCTCCCTCTTTATTACTATCTTTTGCCCACAAACCTGTCCCGTCGGGGCTCTGTGAGAGTTGTGCCTGAAACAGTGAAGATGGGAGCAGCCAAGCCTTTGCCATCTCTTAGTCTGGGGTGGGGGTGGCAACAGTGGTGCTTGTGCTTGCCTGTGGCTCCCTTCATGGCTGTCCCACCCACCTGCTGGCAGGCATCTTATCCAGAGCCACCAGAAACCGGGAACTTCCTGGACAACTCTTTGCATGCCTCAGCTGTACCAGTTCCTTTTTAAAAAAAGCCTCTGCGGAGCTTCTTGCTGGTTTGGCTGTTTAGAAGGGTCATGAAAAAGCAGTTTTCCTTTTGGCCCTAGCCACTGCAGCTAGGGTCTCTGATCTTCATGCACTGACCCAGTTTTCCTGGAGTCCCGAGATGGTAGTTCTCTGTGGCTGATGACAGATCCAGCCTTCTTAATGAAGAACCATTTGCTTTTGCTCCCACAGCAACCCCTGGCCAGACTCTAAACAGCATGATCCAGCTTGCCTGCAGTACCCAGTCTGCACCCTCCGCCTTAACCTGCGGTGCTCATGGCTAATTAGGAGGAAGTGAGCTCATCTCTTCCTGCCTCTCAAGGCCGATCATGAAAGGTGTCACCTCAAGGCTTGTCGTCCTTCATTAAAACAGTGATTTAAGCTACTTATGTCCCTCTTTTTCTGGAAGCATCCCAGTTCTTCATTTGGGTACCTGTGACGTGTGGACTATTGCAGTCAGTCTTGGCCTGTCAATATTGTGTCTGCCTACAACTGGCATTCCAACACTACTTTTGGTTGGTTCTTTTTGAGAGACCCTTCTGAGACTGGATCATGAAGAATTCCACCGACAGAGAGAGGAGAGGGATCAAATGGACCATGACTATGACAGCAACAACAATGCTGGAAGACTTGGACTTTGCCGATGACATTGCCCTGTTGTCACACCGCCACCAAGACATGCAGGAGAAAACAAATGCCTTCTCAGAAACAGCTGGAAACCTTGGCTTGAAGGTCAGCGCAAAGAAAACAAAAAGTATGAAAGTGAACGCCAGAGTCCAAGAAAACATCAAACTAAATGGAGACCAGGCCTTCGCCTCACTCAGGAGCACATGGAAGGCAAAAAACATCAGCCAGAAGACCAAGCTGAGAATCTTCAAGTCAAATGTGATCAGCACCCTCCTTTATGGATCAGAATCATGGAAGATGACCAAAAACATCGGTAACAGGCTTGATGTCTTCCAAAACAGATGCCTCAGGCGCATGCTTAACATCTTTTGGACAAACACCATCACCAATGAAGAACTCCACCGAAGAACTAAAACCGAGTCCATCACCACACTGGTTCAACGAAGGCGTTGGCGATGGATTGGACATGTGCTCCGCCAGCAGACAGCAGACCTCTCCAGAGTCGCCCTACGATGGACTCCAGACGGCCGAAGAAAACGAGGCCGCCCAAAGGAAACCTGGAGAAGAACAGTGGAAAAGGAGATGAAAGGAAAGGGCTGGACATGGGGTCGCCTGGAGCGAGTTTCAGCCGATCGACATCAGTGGTGGGCTCTGGTTGAGGCCTTATGTGCAACTAGCATGAAGAGGATTGATTGATTGATTGATTTTCTGAGCACACTGCTTCTCTGGCACTTTTGGGACAGATGTAGATGGTGCAGCTTGGCTTTTTACATCACAGGTGGGTTGGATTTACTTCTCTTCTCCCGATGTCTATTCTCCTATAGTCATGTCATCTGATACCATCAAAAAAAAAAAAAGAATAAAGTCTCTTTCTTCGAGACTTAAAAGATAACATGGTTTCAAGGCCCTCCTGTTCTCCCTTCTGTTTGGGTGGAGTATTGATAAAAAAAAAATGCTGAATTGGCTTTGCCTTTATAGCTATTAGAGGGTGGTTGCTTACCTGACCAGTGGCACACCCTTCATGCAAGGCATGTGCTAGCTCACTGTCAGGGAGACAACTTTCAATGGTTAAGGAGTTAGTGTTAGACATTCTTTCCTATGGTCGTCATGTGTCTCAAAGAAAGAGACTGTACTCTTAATAATTTTTGAACGTCTCCTTTTCTATTTCATAATTTTGTTTATTTCTCATCTAGATTGTGAGGGCAATTACTAAGATGGTGAAAAATGTGGGAACAGACGTGCAGCCAAAGGTAAGACAGATTGATTTTTTTAAGATTCATTTTATGCTGAAAATTATGACATGCATTTTACCTCTTAAAATACTCTCGTTTCTCCTACTTTTCTGGGGTTTTTTTTCAATAACTTTACAAAACGACCTGACTGTTAGGGACTTAGGAGCTGCAACTGCTCTTTAACTAAATGAATTACTGCACTGGTCAGTGGGATTAGCTAAGGGTCCCACTGTCCCAGGTAACTGTCTCTGTTAAAAGAACTCAACAGTCTTTTCCAGAAGGGGCAATGTTACATGCCTTCTTCTCTGACAAACTTTTTAGCCTGCCTGCCTACTGTTTGAGTGCCTGTTTGCTGAAGCTGTTCTTTCTTGTTGCCAAGAAAAATATGGGGATTTTTTTTCAAGTTGTGGCCAAGCCACATCCCCAACTAACTGGCTCCTGCAGTGCATGCTCTGTTGCTTCTGTTCATCATAGCGTAGCTGTGACAGTTGTTGCAGCTGGTCAGAGGCTCGGGGTTGGGAGGGATGCGCTCCCAAAGCAGGATTTACGATCATACTTATCAGGGCTGGCACCAGTTCAAGTTACCAGCTCTCTGCTGTTGTTTTTCCGTGTGTTCATATCCTTCCTTGGTTTTCCCCTCTAGGGACAGCCAGATTTCTTCTTCATTTTGCCATCTCATGTTGCATCTTCTGCCCCGTGGGCCCAGCTTCTTGTGCCAGGGGTGAACACCCAGCCTCTCTCTGGCTGGGTGACAAACCTGGCCCACCCCTTTTTCTTATGCTTTTCTTGTTTCTCCCTCACTGGGCCTTTCACCTATACTCTTTTTCTAATTAACCATCTCCATATCACACTACTGTTTGTCTTCTCTATCTTCTGCCTACACCGGTCTTTCCCTGTCTTCTCCAATCATGCCTTTCTTTAATGCAGCTCTTTTCTCTGTGGCCTCCTTTAGGCTCTCTGCGTTTGCCGTGCAGGGCGACCAGTGTTGGGGGAGGATGAGATCCTGGAGGTTGAGGTCCCTGATGGGTTGCGGCCCATCATACCAAGACACCTCTTTGGCCCGGACTTCTCCTAGACAGGAGGTTGGTGTGGCCCACTGTCATATGATTACTAGTCATAAGGGCTGTAGTGATGGTGCTACACTCTTGCTTTCATACAAGCCGGGCGGACAGGCGTCCAAACAGGCCCGCGCAGGGTAGATCAGATAGCTGAACAGCGACCCATCCTTTTGTCCAGCAGAAGAAAGGGACGGCCGGTGTTAGTTCGCTCAGGGGGAGAGACTGACCAGAGACCAGTAGGTAAGCTGAGCTGGTCAGGATCATAAACCCACCGCAGGTGACCAGGTTGAATGGGGGATGGGATTGAATGATGCGAGTTGATCGGGGGACAGTAGCGCCTGCTCTGTTTCTGATTGAACTGAACTCGTTCACAGCACATTCATCAGTGCAGGTTAGACGGGTGGCAAGTTAACGACTTGACCACTCTTTAGAAAGGGTAGGCACCCAGGTAAGATAACTTTGGGGGTGGGGAATGTTTCCCGACTTGGGTGGCGGTAGTTGTCTTAGACTAGCGTCGATGCGGGATTGGTTGTAGCAAGCAGAGTTCTTGCTTGGAAAGTTACTGACCACCTGTCCATCATGTACTTGCTAGGTTAGTGATTGGTCCTAGGCAGGTAAAGGAATGGCAGAGAGTGTGTGGATTTTGTAATTAGCCAATCGCCAAAGATGACGAACGCCGGAGACGAGGGTTTAACCTTGTGTCAGCCCAAGGATCGGCGTCTTCGCACTGGAATCTCGAGGGAGAAGGTTGTAGCAGAGATCTGTTCAAGGCTGTTCAGAGTCTCCGCTGAGAGTTAGTCTGGGAATCGTGACTACTTCAGCACAACTGACTTCAGAGGTGCGTTAAGACCCACTCTTGGTACAGAGTGCACAACGTTTTGCATCACCAGTGGCTGTCGGTCGTAGACAGCAGAGGAAAAGCTGGTAGAGAAGCGTTGGTCCTCAGGCGCGGTTAAGCTCTGATCGCAGTCCAGCCTTGAGGACGAGTCACGTGGTGGCACGCGGCAGTGCCAGAGTCTCTGTGTTCGTGGAAAAGGCAGCATCGACTGGCGGAGTGACATCTACGGATTATCAGACGTCAAGACATCGGAGGGCCCTCCACATCGCGAGAGACATTCTTGTGTAGAGATAAGTGACGAGTGTAGTGTGTTGTGTGTGGTAGTTAAGCTAACTAGTCCGTGACTCACGATACCTGGATTAGCCGTAGGAGATTGTGGCGGGACGCCTAGAAAACGAGTTTGAATTGTAATTTGTGGCAATCATATTGTGATTGACGTGTTGAAATCTTGATGATTAATAATTCTTTATATACACTAAATTGCCTTGAGTTTGTTGTTGGGGACGTACGCTGGGGGCTCGGAGTCAGATTGGATCAGTCATCATATTAGCAATTTAGTGTAAGTGTTGCGTACACAGTACATGTCGACGTGAGTTGGTAGAGGTGTTGAGAGTGTAATTAGTCCGAGCGAC
Organism: Marisa cornuarietis; assembly: GCA_004794655.1. Classification (NCBI taxonomy): domain Eukaryota; kingdom Metazoa; phylum Mollusca; class Gastropoda; order Architaenioglossa; family Ampullariidae; genus Marisa; species Marisa cornuarietis. The sequence goes on along the minus strand of SMMW01000013.1, from coordinate 2,001,029 downwards.
GGAAATTACACCCCTCTAGCCATCCTCGCGTGTCCTTCTCCCCAAGGTTCACGACACCCACACTAATCAATCGGCTGGTCGTGTATTGCCCTAGCTTTGCTAGAAGGCTGCGGCTGGGGTCAATCTGGTCTTCACACTCTGAAGGCCAGAGCATATTCCTTATGTATCCCTGGTGCGACCTTGCTGGAAATGCCCTAAGTGGTACCGCTCGGTCGCATCCCTTTCTTGGACTCCGTGGTGGGTGGGGAGCATAAGGAACAAATTTTATTCATTTCATTATGGCAAAAAAAAAACTTTAAATGGGGAAAAGATGTCGAGAGGATGTCGTTTCGTCTGATAGTGAGGATGAAGTGCGTGAGACTGAATGTTCGTAAGGCAGTAGAGGGGGCATGGCCCCGTTTTCCTGTTTTGGAGGGCATAGAGTCGGCTCGGTCGCTCTCGCAACTCTCTCCCTTTGCCATCGACAAAGGATTCAGAAACATTTCTAATACTGGATTTGCATCTATAAAGCGACTTCGCACTGGACAATTTCTGGTCCAGTGCAACACTCAGAAGGCTTCTGAGGCTCTTCACCGATGGAATGGTAAACAATTTGTTGATCGTCCCATCAAAGTGACTGCCCATAAATCTCTCAACTCCTCCAGGGGGGTCATTAGGTGTCCCGACCTTGCTGGGATGTCGGAACTTGACATCAAGTCAGAACTGGCATCCCAGGGAGTTACAGCAGTGCAGAAGGTCCACCTCAAGAGGGATGGAAACTTGATACCTACTCTCGGACTATCCTGGTTTCTGTTCTATCTTTACAGATGGCTCTAAAGTCCCGAACGGTGGCCCTGTAGCTGCGGCAGCAGTTCCGTCCTGCCAGCCGCAACAGGTTTCTTCTGCTCGACTTGCGGATGGCTGCTCTATCTTCTCTGCGGAACTTCACACCATCTTGCTAGCCTTGCAGCATGTTCACCACTCATTGGAGCAAAACTTTCTGATTATTTGAGACTCGCTATCAGCTCTCCGAGCCCTTCTTTCCCAACGTTTCGACCACCCCCTGGTGGTCCAGATTCATACAATCCATGCAGTCTTACTCAGACGAAAAAACGACATTGTTTTCATCTGGGCTCCTGGCCATGCAGGTATCCCAGGCAATGCTGGAGCAGACCAGGCCGCCAAGACTGCATGTCAGTCTCCTGGTAAACTACACTCGATAGTATCAGCAGATTGTAAATCTGCCCTTTCGGCCTATGTTCAGTCCCTGTGGCAACGCTACTGGGACACTCTGGGCCAAAATAAGTTACATGCCACCCTTACCTCTCTTTCAGAACGCCCGCCCTCATGCCGTCCTGTGCGGTGGGAGGAGATAGTTCTTATCAGATTAATGGTAGGACACACCTATGCCACACAGTCGCACCTCTTGGAAGGTGAACCACCACCAGTTTGTCCTTGGTGCCAGAGAGTTTTGAGTGTTGAACATGTTTTAATTGCGTGTCCCAAACTGCAGAGTATCCATCGGCAGTTTTTTAGTGTAGACTCCTTGTTTTCTTTGTTTAGGTCCGTCCCATACACAGCTATCTTTACATTTTTAAGGAGGATAGAGCTTTACCACAAGATTAGTTTTTATAACTTCATAGTTATTGGTTTGTTAGTGGCTTTTTGGGCCACAACACCCATTTTTATATGTCACTCTTTTATGTTGTTCCTGCTCCTTGTGTTGGTTTTTTAAGATGTCATGGTTATAATACTTAGGGGTTGGTCCCTAAACATTTTAAAGCAAAATTGTTGTTCTCACTGTGATATAGCCTTAGTTGTTAGCACGGCATTAAACACAAATAGCCAACCAACCAACTGTACCCGTTCCCCTCAGGGTCGGGTGATGTTTCCAGTTGTGTACTGTGGCGTGAGAAGTCAATATCCATCTCATGGGACGAAGGTGGGTCTGTGCATATCCTCTAATGGTGCTACTACCCCAACTCCTGACAAGCTCAAGACCTCAGTTTGTCGTCCTGGTGGCTCCAGAAACAGGTCATAGAGGGTTGCCTTGATGGTGCTGACACAGGACTTACCATTCAAGCTTCCTGTCTCCATGTCTCCTGAAGTAACCATGATTGTCTTTCTTCCATCCAGTTTCAGAGGAGCTTATCTTTGTGCCTGGATGTAATTCTCACATACCTCTTCCACTCTGCATTTTTGTGGGATGGAATCATGATCTTTCAAACCTTGTGGCCATCCTCTCCAGGTCTAGGCCAGTGTCTCGTTCCCTTTTCCCCAGCATAGGATTTGACCTGGGTTCTTAACTGCTTGAACTGAGAAACCTTCAAACCTCTCACCTGTGCTCCCTTTATACAAACAAAAGAGAAAAGACCATCTTCCTTTTGGCCTTAGCCACAGCAATAAGGGTGGTGTCAGAACTACATGTACTGTTGGTGGATTCCAACGACCTGCTATTTTGAGACAACAGATCCTTACACCTACTCAGCGACCTATCTTTTCTTGCAAAAAATCTGCTGCATCATGTGAGTCCTTAGCTAATTGCGATTTAGCCCTTACCTTCTTCCAGACATCATGACTCCATGCATCTGGTGATTTAGTTGCACGAGTCTCGTCCTCTGCAGGAGGAACAATCCTTGCTGTTCATTTCTCCTAATAGTCTGATTGTCTGGTAAGTATCAAAGAAAGAGAATATAAAAGAAGCATTTCTTGAAAATGATATTCGCTGTTGGCCATTATCATTTTGTAGTAGTGACACAGATCCCCATTGTGCAGTTCACATATCGTACATGTGTGTGTGTTTCAGGTGCTTGAAACATTTATGGCCCTTAAAATCAAAGAAGTGAACACTGAAGCAATTGATGGAATAAAGAAAATGAAGCGAAAAGAAAAGTTTCAAAAATTTTCCAGGAGAGAAAGAAAGGTAAAATGTAGTACAGTCATATTTATAATGACCGTGTTAAATAATAATTTAAAATAACATGCATGCAAAAATTAAAAATAAACAGATGGGAGATCATATTTGTAATCTTAGAAATTGTTGCTGCATCTGATTTTTAGTTAATAATATTCTCTTGTGTTAATTCCTTGCAAATTTGTAATTCTTTCTCATATTTGTGCTTATTGATAACTTTCCATGTGTAGCATCTGAAACAAAAAGAAGATCTAGAAAAGGAGTTACAGGAGACGCGAGCATCAGAGGATCGCCAGAAACGTCTGCAAATGGTATATTTTACAATAATTTTTTAAATTGTTAGATTTGGGCTTGTGACAAATCAAAAAGACTGTTTTACAATCTGGTCAATTTTCTTTATAGTTTTTCCTCACAGTTTTTTGCCATTTCTTCCTCTAATTTAATAAAATACATTATTGTTTACCCTATTTAAAAAAAAAGCAAATTGCTTTTGTGATGCTTTGTTACTAAATGTGTTCACATAATTAAGAGAATAACTTATTACATACAAATCCTAATGCATGTTTTTGAATGTTTACCATTCATCTGAAATTATAGTTTTTGTGATACAAAGATTACCCATGGTCCAATTTTCTCACCAGAATACAGAAATAGTGCAGATGGTTTTCCTTACCTTCTTTCGAATCTTGAAACAAGATATAAAGTCATCCCTCCTGCCTGTTGTACTGGAAGGTCTGGCAAAGTAAGAGACACCTTTTCCTTTGATAATTTGTATAGAATATGTAAAGCTTGTTTTCTGGCTGGGTGCCAAACACTTAGCAGCAGGCCTTTTATATTTGTATTTGATTATAAGGCGTTAAGGCTGTCTAATGCATCAGGTCTGCTTTCTCACCTTAGTTTATTTTGTCATTAGCTAAAAGCTATCAGTGTTGTCTTTTCTGTTTGTCCGTTTTTAACATTTTTAAAAGGTATTATTAGCTGATGTTTTCTAAACATTTGCAGGTTTTCTCACCTTATCAACATAGAATTCTTCCATGATTTGTTTGTGGTGTTTAACCAGCTGATAGACTCAGGGGTATGGTAGACATTGCTCTATTACAAACTGACTTCTATTATTTTCATTACGTGTCCACTTTACTTTCACCAAGAACAAAATATTAATTTCATAGCTGCTGTTGTTGTAACAGTCAGGGTGTCATTTATTTTCGATATTGTCAACATTCATTTTATAGTTATAATTGTGGTCATAGCTTTTGAAAAATATTTGTTCAACTTGGTATTAAACCTGGAATAAACTGACTGCACAAACTTAATAAAGTTGTTGGTGCTGCATCAACGACAGGCAAAAAATGTACTAAAGCATTTACAAAGTATGTCTAAAAGATCATATTTTCTTTTTCAAGAAACTTTTCTTGTATTTTCGATTGTGCATTGATATGGGTGTCCCATTACATAATATGCTGCAGGAACTGACACACAGGGAGACATTGCACTGCATACAAACAGCATTTACCATTCTCAGTGGCCAGGGAGCTGCCCTCAACATTGACCCTACGTGTTTCTATACACACATGTATCAAGTCTTACTTAATATCCATGCAGGTATAAATTGGCATGCTTCTTTGTTTTTCTTTTTTTTTTTAATAATACATCATTTGATTATAAGCTCTGCAGGGTGCTTTTAGCTTTAACAGAAGATACTTTCACATAGTAAGGTAAATATCAAAGGTTCAGAATAAATTCTTGGCACTTCATAAACTGAGCACTCTTGCTGGTTTTATTAGGCAGGTCTGATAAGTGCTTGTGCTACTACATTCAATCTACATCACATTATTTGCTTTTCTCATTTCTCCTTACGATGATATTAGAATAATCTTCCACAGCAGTGCAAAAATGTGACAGACCCATGAATCTTTATCCTGATTATTTTATGACCTATTTATTTTTGATAATGCAAACTTTTAGAGAATGGTAAAGGGAACGTTAGAAAAGCTAAACACACTCTCTTACATCTTTCATTTTTCCTATTTCTCACTAGCTCCTGTGTCTGCACATACTCTGAAATGATAGTTATTGAGGGTTTGTATGATATTCTGAAATATTCAGTCTTTGTTGTTTATCATGAATGACAACAGTGAGGTTCAAACTAAAGATCTTCTATGTATTTAGGCAATTCACCAGAGGATGCTGGTCTTATTCTAGACTGTGTGGATGTGATGATCATGCGACGAAAGAAACAGGTAAAACTATTATGACATAGTTCCCTGCAGTTCTTGAAAGTTTCCCAGGTTGGGGCTTGTGCTGTTTTTGAAAATAGGCTCATTTTTTTATTGAGTGTGCTGGTTTCACAGTGTTGATAACAGATATTAAGCACCTATGGTTCCTCAACCTATTTACCTGTTCAACACTCACTCAACAGATAATGTTTTTACATCTTTTAATTTCCTCTCTTTTTCTACAGTTTGCACTTGGGAATGTCCCCATAGCTGTAGCTCAATTGTGTTGATACACCTGTGTTAAATGAGTTAATGAAGTTTCCTTTTACTCTCTGATGTTCTCTACGCCCAAGGATGGATTTGAAATATTAACCCAATGGATTGTTAGCCAAACAGATGCTGTCTATGGTAATTATTTTAGGTAAGAACTTCCTGGCTATGGTGCTACAATAAAGCTTTTCATTTCGTACTGTATTAGTCAGTGGTACGCATTGGCTGAAGATTCATCAGTAAGACACAGTGTTTGATTGACTGGTTGTCCATTGGTAAGATGTCCATTCAAGTGACAGTAAATTTGAAGTGATTTAAAAAGAAAAATACTCTACATGTGCAGATGAACCAGCAACGTGTGTTAGCCTACATCAAGCGCCTGACTACCATGTGTCTTCAGCATCTACCTGAAGCTGTGTGTGGCTTTCTGGCAGGTACCAGATGTCTCATTTCGGTAAGTTGTGTGCCCATCTTTAGAAGCAGATTATGGTAAAATAATGCTATTGAATCCCTTTTAAGTTACTCGATAATATTTGTGGGTCATTTTAAAAAGCTGCTTTAAAAAAAAAGCTATTAGAAATTATTACTCTTGGCATGCCCTTTGCAGTAAATGTGGGTTGATATACTTGGGACATTACATTACACTACCATCTATCTCATCACCTTGTTAAGGCCACAAACTCATTGATACAGTTTACTCTTTTAAGGCTGGGGGTATTGTCATTCCAATCTCCTATCCATAATTTTAGTGTAAATGGTTATCACAAACCCTCTATCGTACACAGAAGAGATGTTGCATTTATACAAGCCTGGTTCACCGGACCCCTGAAATGACAGTCCTGTTTTTTTTTTTTTTATAAAAATCATTTCACTCTTTTATATGCACAGATGTTTCCTTATGCAGACGTGCTGTTTGACCAAGAGGCAGAAAGTAGTGGAGTGTACATGCCTTATTTGACTCAACCAGAACACTGTAATGCTAACAGTACTGCTCTGTGGGAGTTGTATGCGTTAAGGGTAAGGCTTGTTTCCTTTAAATTATGGTGAGAGAAAGTAATCATACATTAAAATGTTCAGGAACAAACCCCCAGGTGATAGAATAACCACATGTTGCAGGATTCTTTTATGTGATAAGACTAATAGTTTTGCATCTGACTGCATTTTGTTTTCACAGAAACACTTCCATCCTGAAGTTCGAAAGTTTGCAAGCTCAGTGCTGTATGCATTCTCTGCCTCAAGCAGAGGACATGTGTCAGCTGACCTCACCAAAAAGTAAGTTTTAAAATGGAATTTTTTTGGGGGGTATTTTCAGTATTTTAATACATGGTGTCAGTGTTTGCACATTTGATATTTAGATGAATCTGCACTATACAGAACATATTCTGTTGCCTTTTGTGCCTTGAAATAACTATAACCACCTGGTTTTAAAGAATTTTGTCATTTGTCTGGATGCAGAACACCATCAGAAGTGTTTTCATTCTTCCTGAAAAAAGAATTCTTTGACCCTAATCTACCAACAAAGCCAAGCAACAAGACAAAGGTAACTAGTTGAATGGATGCTGGTGTTTATGTAAACAAAGCAATATGTGTATTTAAAAAAAAGTTTTTTTTGCCGTCTCCTTCCTGCACCCAATCATGGCAAGTGCTGTGATAGTAGTCCACATGCATAATGTGCTTCCAAGCTGATGCTGAAATGTGTTGGGATATTAACTTGATGTGCCACTGTTGTATTTTTAATTAAAAACATATTTATGCTGCAGAAAATTGTCAGCGATTTCAGAAACGAAGACTTCAGACAATACCTGTGCAAACACCTAGGACAGCAAGCATAAGTGGGATGGCTTCAACGCCCATCACTGTGTACCTATGTCCGTTCTTTTATGTGTGAATGTGTGCACATGCATGTGTGGTCTCATTTTATTTAATAAAGATCTTCAAAAATGTTATTGTCTTTTGTGATTACCTATTTTTACACTCATCTGTATTCATATATTCATAGACAGCACAGTTCCAAAGACAGATCTTGTGCACATTAGCCTCACTGGTTTAAATGCCACTTAGCTGCTTTTCGTAGAAAATTTCTGTTGGGGGAAAAAAAAACCATCAGAGATCTACATTTATTGGTTACTCTTTCAAATACATGTCCATGCACTCGCATGCCTAGGTGGCAGGCCTGAGAGGTGAGCTTTTCTCACCTTTACTCAAACAGATCTGTTCAATGAACCTGCTTAGTCAAGTCTCTTCGGGGGGGAGGAGACCACCCTTCACACAATATGTAAGGACGAGGTCATGATCTCAAAGTGAAAGAAATTAGCAGCCTCTATTTTGTGTCATTCCCAAAGATGATATTAGATGCCGCATCTTTGCGAGGAGCATGCAGAGGTTCTATGGTTGCCATCACAGCACGAGCATAACTGCTATTGTGAAGTCCTGCTTCACGCAGTTTTTGCTCCAGTCGGAATCGAGGATCCACTGTTATCTGGTGATAGGAGAGAAAGATCACAAGCCTTCAACAGGCTACATCTGTGGCATGTCCTTTTAACACACTAAACATTTCAAAATGTAAGACTTCTAATATACTACATAGTCATGCACCACCTTGCCACAAAAAACAGTTTTGAAAACTCAATGCCATGACGTATGGATTTGTGTTACATGCTTAAAGAAAACAGTGACACTACCTGTTTGGATGTAAAACTGTGAATTTCAAACAATGGCTTATGAATCCCATGGTACTCGTGCTCTTCATCCTGTGTGTGATGTGCCACCCATGCCTGCACAATACATTCCACAGCCAGTGAAAGAATGTAAAATAATTTTGTATATATGCATTTGCAATATCCTACCCTTTCTAGTCTCCAACAAAATCTGACCCTTTTTTGCCTCAGACAAAATCTGGACAAATACCCATATGCCAGATAAAAACTGTTGTTAAAAAAATGTTGAATATTTCTTAAAATCACTACCAAGTGTAATTAATAGTTTTTATCTTAAAAAAACTGCTGAGTTTTAGCATTAACAACAAAAACCAAAGGGTAGAGAACATCAGAAACTGACCTTTGTGTCTTGCATGGTCCTAGCTGGATCTCTCTCTGCAACTACTCGCACCTGTGCATTGCAGTACACCACTATTAAATCTTCACTCTTGGGGAGTGTTTTCGTTCACTCTCAAATATGCTCACATTTATAAAAACCAGATGTGTACTGACAAAGTCATTCAAACAATGGGACTTCAAATATTCTGTATGTTGCAATATGAATTCTGCCATGTTTAGGTAAATATAAAGACTCGCACCTTGTGGTCACAAGGGCTTTGACCGTATCCTAAATGTTCCAGTCACCAGAACAACAACATATGGTCACAGGATTTTTGGCTACTGTGCAGCAAAACAATGGAACTCTCTCCCTTTCCATATCCACCACCTTCCTACAACTGAATCCTTCAAATCTGCACTGAAAACGCACCTCTTCCTTGAGCATTACTCCTAACAGTCCACACAATGCTCGTCCTTCTTACCCTCTCCCCTTCCGCTCTTGCTACTTTTCTACCCATCTTTCTCTGCAGAATCATGATATTCTCTGTTCCTGTTACTTGGTGCCTTTTTCTGTTTTCTGTTTGTCGTCAGTACTGTCATTTATTCTTCCATTCTTTGTGTTCTATCCATTTAGTCCATGTCTCTTCCCCGTTTTAAGCGCTAAGAGCTTGATCTCTATGAGTGAATATGCGCTATAAAAATCTTCATTTATTATTCTATAAATGGTTCAGCATATGAAAGGCCGAACCCAAACCTCTCCAACCATCTTTACTGTTCCTGATAATCAGGTATCCATTTTCTTTTTAGACAGCTGCCAGGTGGGGGGGGGGGGGAGTGTTCCCAACAGGTCTCGAACCAGTGACCTTTTGCTCCACAGTCATACACTCCATCAGGCTAGAGAGTCTTGCCCAACATTGTATAATAATAAAATTTCTGTTTCCAAAAAAAAGTACACTTTAAAAAAATGTATGAAATGTCTAAAGTTGATGTCTGAAAACAGCAATGATTCTGCTTGACACCTGTTCTCGTAAGTCCTCTAACAGCAAAGATCCTGCTTCACACACCTGTTCTCGTAAGGCCTCTAGCCGCTCCTCCTTTTCCTTCTCTTCCTCTTCTTTTCTCTCCAGCTCTTTCTTCTGCTCTTCCATTTTCTCCAACAATTGCTGTTGGCGGTATTGTACCCTGTAAAAATAGGTCACACTGAGTAAACATCCTGATGTGATCCAGTCATGATTTCTGAAGAACAAAAGTGACTTGATCCTTCAGCAAAAGCAAAAAAAAAAACAAAACAACAACTTAGGGCATGAAATAAACCAGACACCTAAATGTACAGGTAACTCATTTTGCACATAAGATCTTAGATCACAAGGTTTATATTCAGGAAACAAATACCTCATGCAGGATAGCCAAAAATTACTTAAAAATCTATTTTAAAAATACTGGAACAGCTTGCTCGGTTCAGTGTTTGTTATTTCTGCTACTTAATCGAAGTGTTAGATGTAAAAAAGCTTAACGTTTGCTTATTCTGTTACCCTCGTAAATAAAGACTTGTCATTTGTCTAAAAAGGTACTTTAAAGCCATAACTTTATGAATCTAAATGTCTGGGGTGAGTTTTCAACTGAAATAATTATCAAGATTGTATAACATCTTATTCCAGACTATGGTTCTGGTTCCACATGCCTCATTTTACAGGCATGAAAAGGTTACATGATTGTCATGACCTATGTGTCGACCTCTTCAAGATATTCTCATTTTAACCCTTGCCTCTCATGATCATAAATAGCTTGTTCTTCCAGCTCTTTCTGCAAAATTTCCAGTCGTTGCCTGATCTCCTCTTCAAGTTTTTGTTGTTGATGCAGTTTTTCTGTCTGAAATGCTTTGATCTGAAACAAGCATTTTGAAAATTAAACAGACTCTAGCCAATCACTCCAAATGCTGTCTCTCGTAACATTTTTCATAGCTGTTTCTCTGACATATAAAATGTACATTCCATGTGGTTGCCAGAGTTTTATATTTTATATACTAGTTGTCCCGTAGTATCCACAGGATATTGGTTCCAAGACACCCGACATATACCTGCATCTGCAGATAATCAAGTACCTAACATAAAACAGCATAGTGTTTGCATGCAACCTATGGACATTCTCATTGATACTTTAAATTATCTCTAGATTATATACAACTGAAATGTCAGTTATTATCCATTGCTTAGCAAATAATGACACAAAAGAAAAAGTGTTTAGCAACTATCATAGGCCTACAGAGTAGACATCAGCAATATGTGCTGGAGATGTTTGAAATGGCAGTAGGCATACCTACGCATCAATTCACCATATAAATTCTGCTTACACCAGCCAAAACATACAACAAATATTTTAATTTCAATTACTTGAGTTGGTCTCTTTTTAAGTTTTTGTGTATAAATTGTAAAAAGGTAACGACACAGTACCTGAAACAAATGCACAACCAGGCCTATGTACTTGCTTTTCCAAAACTTAGCAAACAAAACTTAACTTTTTCTGATTGTAGGGAGAAAATGTCTGTAGAAAAATATGCCTTAAGTTTAAATCATTTATCATCTTAATAATAATAATAATAATAATGAAGATTTGTATAGCGCATATTCACACTCATAAAGAGCATGCTCTTAGCGCTTAAAATGGGGAAGGGACGTGGACTAAGTAGATACAGAACACAGGGGACGAAAGAAAACGACAGTACTGACGACGAAAGGCATCAAGTAACAGGAACTGAGAAAATAGTGATGGGTAAAGTAGCAAGAGGAAAGGGGGAGGGGTAAGGACTAGCATTGTGGACTGTGTTAGGAGTAATGCTCAAGGAAGAGGTGCGTTTTCAGTGCAGATTTGAAAGATTAAATTGTAGGAAGATGGCGGATATGGAAAGGAAGAGAGTTCCATTGTTTTGCAGCACAGTAGCCAAAAGTCCTGTGACCATAGGTTGTTGTTCTGGTGACAGGAACAGTTAGGATACGGTTGTCAGAGGAAGAGCGGAGTTGTCTGGCCGGAGAGTAAGGGATGAGAAGTTCAGAGAAATAGTCAGGACAGGAGCCAGCAAAGAAATTAAAACTCAGCACAGACAGTTTGTATTGAATGCGAGAACAGACAGGTAACCAGTGTAGAAAACGAAGGAGAGGAGTGGCATGGTCCCTTTTCCTTGCTCTAAGCACCAGACGCGCAGCAGAGTTCTGTACTTTCTGGAGTCTCTGAATGAGGTAGTCGGGGCAGCCTGCCAGCAAGGAGTTGCAGTAGTCAAGCCGAGAAAGAACAAACGCACAGACAAGAGTGTTGGTAGCGTGCGTAGAGAGAAAGTGACGGATGGCACTGATCTTACGGAGCTCATAGTAGGCAGACTGACAGACAGCTGTAACATGTTTATCAAGGGTCATGTCATCAGTGACAATAAATCCCAGATGACGTGAAGGTGATGTTGCTGTCGCCCACTTTGATGTGATTGGGCAGACTGACTAGTGAAGGTTGATGTCTTCTTCTATGGCACAAGAGGGCTTCCGTTTTATCGTCATTTAGTTTAAGCTTGTTTTTTACCATCCAGCCTTTGACATCGCTGATACAAGCTTCTAGAGAGCTGATAGCAGAGTGAGACTCAGCCAGTGGAGTAGAACAGTAAAGCTGCGTGTCATCAGCATAGGACTGATGAGAAACCTGGTGGGACCGGATGCATGATGAAAGTGGTTTAGTGTACAGGATGAACAGAACTGGGCCAAGTACTGAGCCTTGGGGAACACCACAGAGAAGTGAAGCAGGGCGAGATGTCTGACCATCAACTACCACAGTCTGGGTCCTATCAGTGAGATAGGAGTTGAACCATGAGAGAGCAGGTCCAGAAATCCCGTAGAGGGTGTGGAGTCTGTGAAGAAGCAGAGAGTGGTCTATTGTGTCAAATGCAGCAGACAGGTCCAGTAGGGTTAATGGAGAGACATCGCCACTGTCAAGAGCAGATAATATGTCTGTTGTTACTTTGATAAGAGTGGTCTCAGTGCTGTGGAAAGGTCTATATGCCGACTGAGCTTGTGGGATAAGATGGTGCTCTTGTAAGTAGGCCCAGAGCTGTCTCAAAACTATTTTCTCTATGATCTTAGAGAGAAAAGACAAGTTGGAGACTAGGCGGTAGTTGTTTAGCACATTGACATCAAGCGTGGATTTCTTAAGAAGTGGCCTCACCACTGCATTTTTGAACAGAGATGGGAAAACACCTGACGACAGGCTAACATTTACAATATGTGTGATGGCAGGAAGTAGAGTATCTAGGCACTCGAGCAGAAGGCTTGTGGGCATCGGATCTAACTCGCAAGTTGTTGGTTTGGTTTTAGGATGACCGCTTTCACATCGGTCTCAGAGACTGGTAGGAACTTGGTCATGGAGCATCCTGGGAGGACATCACAGGAAATGCTGTCAAGTGCCAACACCGAGTCTAAGGATGAACGAATGTCCGATATCTTGCTGGTGAAATAATCACTAAAAACTTGCGGCAGCAGTGAAGCAGGGTAGGCAGTAGGCAGTGGTGTTGCAGTACGAGATCCAGTCATTTTATTGCAAATGGCAAAAAGCTTTTTGGAGGAGGTGCAATTAATTATTTGGCCCTGAAGATATGATGTTTTAGCCTCATAAATGCATTTTGCAACGCTTCGCTTTGCAGCATTGTAAATTTCTTTGTGGATGACGAGTCCAGTCTTCCGCCAAACACGTTCAGCTCGCCGGTGCGTGCGCTTCAGGTCGCAGAGTTCGACACGGATGAGTGAATACCAAGGCGCACATTTAGACTGGCGCATCAGACGTCGAGACACTGGGGCGTGGTCATCAACTACTCTACGTAAAACACAGTCAAGTTGCTCGGCAGAGGGTGGTTGGAGAGCGCCATCTGCAGCTGTGCTCTGAATGCTAGTCTATCCACATTTTGTAATGGGCGAGTGGGTCTGAAAACTGGCGCCGATGATGGGCATTTGCGATCCAGTTCGATTAGAACAGAGTAGTGGTCAGATGAGAGATCGTGGGAAACATCAACTGACTGGACTAAGTGGTCATCAGGTCGATGTATGACCCAGTCCAAGATGTGATCTCTTTTATGAGTTGGCTGCGACACGGACTGGACGAGACGAAAGGTGTGCAGCATTTCAGACATTTTGACAGTGTCAGGATGAGAAATGTTGTCGAAGTGCACATTCACATCTCCGAGGAGTATGGCGGGTCCAATTAGTGCATTGCTATAATCCAAGAGATCATGGAATTCGGAGAAAAATGTAGAGGCTGTAAGTTTGTTCCTGGCGCTAGGAGGAGGTCTGTAGATGCAGAGCAGGTGCATCGAGCAATCAGGAGCCGAAGAGGAGACTTGTACAAATTCAAAAGACGTGTGAGGGAACAATACGGTAGTAGTAAAAGACAGATACTTGGCAAGTGATGATCTGTAGATTACAGCAATACCGCCACCACGTGTAGGGCGGAGGAAAGATTTCAGGCAGTAGCCCACTGGAGTAAGATCGACACACACGCTCTCGTCACCATGCTGTTTAAGCCACGTCTCGGTGATGATGAAAATATCAAGGTGGCGATCTGTCACAAGTTCTACTATTTCAGCTCGTTTCAGTGACTGTTGTGCGGACGATACCGACTGAGCGTTGAAAAGCCCAACATGGAGGCGAGTGTTCAGTTGTCGTGTGCGGGAAACTTGGGAGACTTCTGATTTCAGGCGATCATGTTGGTTTGGTCGCTGAGATGTAAAGTTATTCGACCCAGTTGGTCTGTCGTGTTTCCAGCTGGTGTTACTGGTGGTTATGTCGACTGGTTCACTTTGATCACGGCGATGCTGGTGTCGCCGACGACCGCCATGGAACGGGCGGCGTTTTCTCTTTCGAGAAATATCACAGTGGCTATGAATGTTCAAAGTACGAAGCACGGTGCAAAGCGCTAATGAGCGATCAGAAGTCTTAAACCTCAGTGATATAAGTTCGTGCCTACCGTAGGTAATTTTCTTGTGTGGGAACACGCTGGGGTGGCTGCGTCGTCCTGTCTGGTGCATTGAGAGTGTCGAAGCAAAGGCCGGCAGAGAGGTTCGGTAGCCATGTTGGAGCACATGGTGTAGTAGGCAGAAGAAAGTCCAGCAAAGAAAACTTTGAAAACGTCCTTCTTCCACGAGCGAGCAATCCACAAACATTCCAGAGTAGATGTTTTCAAGTAAGGAAGCAGAAAATGTAGAGCACATGAGCGAAAGATCGGTCAATCACAGTGAAATACATATAATTTGTAGAGCTGCCCCATCAAGCACATGATGCGACAAGGGCAGGTAACTCTACCTAATTCTTCCTAATTCCTGCCAGAAGTTCCTTTATCAACTTTGTACTATGAAATAATGGGACAGTTATGGTCCCTGAGATTGAGTGGCTTACAGAGATCACAAAGGCCATTGGTGAAACACAAAGAGTATATCTATATAAACGTGTAAATAAGCTATATTTTTACATACAAAAGGAGCCTGATCTTTTAAAAGCCTTACCTTTTTTTTCTCTTTCAGCCGTCTTTTCCTTTCTTCTTCTTGTTCTGCTTGAAGTCTTTCTTCCAACAGTTTTCTTTGCTGTTCCTCCAGTTCAGCTTCCAGTTGCATGGCTTCAAGTTTTTTTTCTCGCCAATCCTGTACCTAATTAGGCCATCACATGCAAAATGTAACTAAAATGTTGACTTACATATCAACACTTTAGGAGGAAAATATAATAGTCCTTGGCATACAAATTTAACAAATACAATTTATAATCCAAGCATGAAGTATGCCACATACAGTCAATAAATGAATGCATTTTACTGCCTACCCATGGAAAATCTATCTAGAACAGAGCTAGAGACAAATTATTGCATTTGTAAGCTGTCACAAGGGCTTTGATGTTTTCTGCCTGTGGCTACTCTTAAAATATAAAATCTCAAACGAAATTAAACAGAAGTAGAAGGAAGCTGGTATGGGGGAAATCTGTACCCACATCTCGACATCACTTTGTCTAAACCTTGTCAGTAGGTGTCCTACCTTTTCATAAAGCACCTGACAGTACTGACGCTGTCGCTGTACATTCTCTGAGTGCAGCTCTTCAAGTTGGTGGCTGAGGACTGCTTCTTGAAAAACGAGCTTAACCTTAGTCAGCAGCTCACGGCGGTCACGAACCCAGTCACTGTAGAGACCCTTGATGCGCTCCTTCAAATATTTGTAGTCCATCCACCAGTCCTCATGATCAGACTGCAAGTAAAGAGACAAATGTTTGGTTTTTGATTTAGACTAATGCTTAAGTAAGAAGCATCTTTTCATATAATAGCATTTGAATCAAATGCATGTTAAATTAAACTTCTTGCTCCGAAAAAGGCTGTTTGTGTGAGTTTTACTTCTTTTAAGATTATCTGTCATCCATCCAGGTAACAAACGATAATAACCTTTGATTAAAGCTGATTAAAAAATTCTTATTATCCAGTGCAAGTACATTAACACAAAGTGTGAATAAACTCACCAGCTCAGTGTGTGTTTTTGAAGGCAGATGACGTTTAAGTCTGTTGAAAAGCAGCGTACGGCGGTTTGGCAGCTCCCGTGGATACTGGTCATGAATGGCAATAAAAGTAAAGTGGTCATTGCTGCTCCATCCGCCACTGTCATCCATCCTGGCATTTACATATATGCATGTCAATGAATTTGGATGGACAAAGCTTTTATCAATGGTCCAAAATACTTTACTGCATTTCACCAAGGCGAGTTTTTTAAACCCTTCAAATCTGGCAAACTGGTTTCTTCTTCGTACTGTACCAGATGATATGACTATAAGGAGATATCGCCCTCCAGCTACCCAAATCCAGCTGTGCAAACTTGCAAGGCAAAAAACAGGTGCCTCACAAGCACTAGAACGCTGCTCAGCCCCCACCCCCACTCCTAGCTGTCCCGCTAGTGAGCACTCTTCACCAGTTTTTGCCCGGCTGTGACCGAGGTTGGTCGCGGTGGTTAGCTACCCTTCTCATGATTTTTATGAGTGCTGTGCCTTCTGTCATGGATATACCGTATTCTGTTTGTGGTTCGGCTGTCTCCTGCTATTTCTCATGAGAGGTGCCTTGACTGCCTGCCATGTTCAGCTAACCGACCGTGTGATGTTTGCCGTCTGTGGTCGGAGCAGGTTCTTCGCGACGAGCCGCGGCTTCAAAGGAAATGGCCGCGTTTGTTTGCTAAGTCTTGTGATTAGAGAAAAGAAGGACAAGGAAGGTAAGATTAGACAGCCAGAGGTGCCCTGCGCTTCATAAGTCTGTGGTGTTTCGCCGCCACAGAGTACAGAGCGGGGTGCGTCGGAGCTTACTCTTGAAACATTCTGCCCTCCCCCCTCTTTCCCCCTGTCTGACTATGAGGGCAGGGATTTCAGGACCAGCGTTTACAGGTTCCCCTGTCCGGGGGAGGGGGGCGGGTCAGCCGGTCAGCTGGACCCCTTGGGTTGGTGCTCATACAGGAGAGGGGTTGTCTTTTTTTGTTTCCCTTTCCTTATATGCCCTTCCGGTCTCGCAGCCGTCAGGGGTCCCCCCGCCTCCCGCGGTTGTGTCAGGTAACGTGTTTTTCAGTCGGAGCAGTGAGTCGGACGCACCTTCTGAGTTGTCACAGGAGGGAGGGGGTAGAGAGGGGAGCTTCAGCGAGTCCCTCGGAACTGCAAGTCGGAACTAGAGAACAGTAATGTACGTTTAGCTTTCCAGAAGGCGGTTAACATTGTTTATAGTCCCTTGCCGGCGGATAGATGCCCGCAGAGGGGAGCCCAGAGTGTGACTAAGGCTAGCCACACACACATCGAATTTTCGCCATGCGCCGTGGACGGCGTGACGCCGTGCATTCCTCAAACACCGGACTCACGGCGCGCGCCGTCTTGTCCACGGCGTGTGGGAGCACTTCAAGATGGACGATCAAGAGAAAGCGTTGTGTTTATATTTGATTGAAAAACAAAGAAAAAGACGACGAAAAAGAACTATACGGGTACACCCACTAAACATTCAGCGACCTATCACTGGCGCAGGGATTTATCCCAAATCACTGGTCTTTCCTGTACCAGTGTTATTAGCACATCAATATCTATATCATATTGATCTAGATCAAACGTCTCAACTTGTTCTATGGACATCTTCAAATACAAATCAAGAAACAAATGAACATCCAGCAACGTAAAACTGACCATAAGAGAGCGCACACGTGGCGATTCAGTGTTGTGCGCATGCGCTAGAGGGGTTTCAACACGGCGCCAGTCGACCCGTGTGTGTGCTCCCATTTGAAGCAATAGTTATCAACGCCCTAGGGACGGCGTTTCGCCGTGACGGCGGTTGATACGCGCTGTGGACGGCGAAACGCCGGCCGGCGTCTCATTCGATACGTGTGTGTTGACCCATTGACTTCTTCAGTTATCAAAAAGGCACGGCGCCGCGCCGTCCACGGCGCACGGCGAAATTCGATGTGTGTGTGGCCAGCCTAAAGATTCGCTATGTGCAGCGGCGAACAGATACAGAGTAGATCGTGGGCCGAGGAGTTTGCCCCTGACCCGGTTTTTCTAAAATGTCTGCATCTCCTTGAAAGCAAGCTGGCATAAGCATTTCAGGTTTACCAGAAGCATCACACATACCGTGTTGTGGGTGGAGAGAAGATTGGTAGGATAACCACGCGCAGGAGTTTCCGTCTGCGAGGAAAACATAGATGCAGACGCCTCGTCAGTTTTTTACTTGTCTTAACGGGCCGGAGATAATAGGCTGCATGCAGATTGGCGTATATGCATTCGTTCCTGTCTCTGGCGAGCGAAGCTATGAATGTCTTGACATAAAGAGGGACAGACAATGTGAGAGCTATGGCGACGCTAGCGCGAGTTATTAACACGGCCGCATTGCATGAGTCAGTCTGTGGTATGACTGTTCAGAATTATGTAAGGTTGATTCTGAGGAACGCTTTTTTACGGAGATGCTCTCTTTCCCAGGAACATCACAGACAACCGCTCAGGAGGGCCAGCTGTGAGGCCCCTTTACTTTTTGGAGGAGCTATGCAGAAAGTGAGACAAGCAGCCTTTGCGGAAAGGCCAGTTCTAGTCAACTGGCCGAGGGAGTCCTTCCGGCAGTCTATGTCAAGACTTGGGCGGCGAAAAAGTGATCAGAAGCAGCAAAGACCCGCCACCCAGGGGACACGGAGGGCATTACCAGTAAGAGGGTCAAGGAACAGTTGACGGTTCCACTCGTATGGCTCCCAGCGGGCTGGGACGCACCCAACACAGGAGCCTAGGCAGCGTCCCTGACGTGAGGCCGTCCCGGGCTCGTTTGGCCGGTGCTCCTCCTCTTTGGATCTTCCGCCAGGTCAGTCCAGAGCTGCGGGTGTGGTCAGCAGCGAGACCAGGCAGGTGGCAAGGATGAAAGTAAGACTTTTTTCTGCTCCTTTGTCCACAGGTCAGACCGTGGAGAGCTCTCACTCCGGTCCGCCAAGGGATGGGGTGTGGCCGTCAACTGCCAAAAAGGTTTGGTATGTTCCAGGCAAAGAACTTCATACGGCCAGACACAGAAACCCCAAGGACGTCCACCAGTGGGAGGGTGTGCAAACTTGTCACCTCAGTACACGAGGAGGAAGCAGCGTGCAAGCGGGACGCTGTGTTCAAAGGGGGCACCGCAGTGCAGCAGGGTAAGTTCGCACCAGGAGAGACCAGTTCCAATCTCGTCGGCGAGCACAGGATATCTAGCCCTGCAGGCGAGGTCAGCGAACGGTCCAGCCCTAGGAGAAGATTATCAAGTCTGCAGTTCTGTACCTCATTCAGGCCCAGAGAGCTAACACCAGTCTGGAGGAAGGGCTACGAGGATCGCTTGGCCACATCCGGGGGCCGGGATGTTTGGCCAACAGTAAGCGGGGCGAAGGTGACGGGCAAACTGGTCTATGGCAAAGCTCCGTCTTGCAGCCGAGTGAGAGCCTCGATCGGCCGTGTTTGAAAACCAGATGCCTTGCCCAACCTCGTCGATGGCGCACTTGGACTTGCGGAGACCCCGGGTATTCCGGTAAGCCAGGAGGCCGGCCGGAAATCGTCGGCGGGATTGGTCCTACTGCCAATGGGACGGGACAAAGGGAAGAGCTCCATCCAGTCGGGAGCTATTGAAGTCCTTCTATCAGCTTCGCCTCCTGTTCACCCCGACACTCCCACCCATCAAGTCGGGGTGACACTGCGGACCCATCAGTCACATTGAGAGACTTCAGACCACAGATCCATGGGTCTTTTCAGTCATCAGCGAGGGGCTGACTGACCTTTCGAGACAGAAAGCCTTGTTCTCTGTCGCCAGTGTGGACGCCAGTGGCAACAGACAGACGGAAGGCGTGGTCACTGCGAAGCGAGATCGAGACCCTGCTGAGGAAGAAGGCCATTCAGGAAGTGGCAAGAAAGGACCTGCTAACCTTCTTCTCCATCCTGTTCTTAGTGCCAAAGTCAGGAGGAAACTGGGGACCGTTCCTGGACCTCAGCAGGCTCAATACCTTCTTCTGCCCTCCTTGATTTGCCATGGAGACCGTCAGATCAGTGAGAGCGGCAGTAGCAGCAGCGATTTCGCAGTAAGTATAGATCTAAAAGATGCTTATCACCATATTGCTATGCATCGATCAGCGTACCGCTACCTGCGTTTCGCCATCGAGGACAGAGTGTTTCCAGCCTGTGTATGGCGTCTTGAGCTTTCACCATGATTATGGAGGCGGTACTTCGCCGCTTTCGCATGAAGGCGAAGACAGCGGTGTCCGCATACCTGCACGACCTTTTTTACATGGTCAAGACAGGCAGTGGGTAGGCTCAGACCTGAAGGACCTGATGAGACTTTTGACAGACCTGGGATGGATCATCCACCCAGAAAGGTCCGACCTAATTCCGAAATAAGATTTTGTCCACCTGGGAATGAGGTTTCAGACCCACCTCCACTGGGTCTCACTTCCAGAAGCCAGGTGAGGGCCTATACAGGACATGATCAAGTGGTTCCTAGAGGCAGACAGGTGCACAACCAGGTAGTAGCTACAACTCCTGGGGTTGCTGAATGCAATGGCAGACCTGTTGCAGTTAGGGAGGGTGTGTATGAGGCCCATTCAGATGGCACTATTGGCACACTGGAAACCAGCCACAGGTCGATTAAAAGATCAGATCCCTGTGGGAAGAGAGGTCAAGCGTCACCTGTCAGCTTGGACAGACAACAGTTGGCTAGACAAGGGGGTTCCCTTCCGAGACCCTCCCTCGGAGTTCTCCTTATGTACAGACGCCAGCCGCAAGCGCTGGGGGGGGGCCTATCTGCTGCTGGGCTTCGATATGCGGCAGGGTCTGTGGCCGATGGAAGAACAGACGTTGCATATAAATCTACTAGACCTGCTAGCAGTTTGGAGAGCACTCCAGGCCTGGCAGAGCGCAGTACAAGGAAGAGTTTTCATGGTACTGTCCAACAACTCAGCAGCAGTCTCTTGCGGCATCAAGGGGGCACGCTGTCACTCGAGCTGTGCCTGCTAGTCTGGAGATTGCTGTGGTGGTGCCTAGACCAGGAGATTTCGCTGAGGGCTCATCACATTCCGGGGAGACTCAATGTGATAGCTGACGCAATGAGCAGGAAGGGTTCGGTACTTCACCCAGAATGGTCTCTGCATCCGGGCACCTTTCAGCAGATGTCAGACCTTCTTTAGACCCATGGTGGACCTGTTCGCTACCATGTAGAACAACAAGCAGCCGACATTTGTGTCTCCAGTGCCAGATACTTGGGCCTGGGCAGTGGACGCCCTGTCACTGGATTGGGACGGTCTTCTGGCTTATGCTTTTCCCCTGTCAGTTCTTCCCAAGGTGTTGACGAAGATGGGGGGGGGGGGCCCAATGTCAGGGTCCTTCTGGTGGCACCCTTGAGTTGGTGCAGGTCCTGGAGTTCGGAGTTGGCCGATCTGTCCACGGTCATATTGAGGAAACTTCCGGCTCTCCAGAAGTTACGGAAACAGCCTCTCTTCCAGGTCTTTTAACTGGCGCCAGTTGCCCTGAACCTTCACGCCTGGGTGTTATCAGGCACTCCATCCAAGGCAGAGATTTCTCTAGCGAGGCAGTGGCGCACATCGCTGCCACTCAAAGGCCCTCCACTGTTAAGGTATGAGGGTAAGTGGAGAGTTTTCAGATGTCAAGGAGAGACCTAAAACTTAAGCTGACTGATATGTCACCGCAGACAGTTGCAGATCTTCTCCTTCGGCTGTCCCACGCTAGATATCCGACACCCATCACCATCAAGGGCTATAGAGCTTGCTGTCTGACCCTTCAGACATCTAGGCCTGTGGGATGTGGGGTTGAACAGTGATATTTTTGCCTTACCGGCTAACCTCTCCCTAACCAGACCGGTGACCCGCTCTCTTTTTCCCGCATGGAACCAGGGTTAGGTCCCGAAGTGTCTGAACTCCAAGGTCTTTAAACCCTAGACTAGGGCGTCCTTCAAGTTGTTTACTTGAAAGACCTGGTTTTTTGTTGGTCGCCATGGCCTCGACAGCCAGGGTGTCGGAGATTCATGCCTTTTTGGTAGACCCCTCTTGTTTACAGTTTAGAGGGGATGGATCTGTGTCCCTGCTTACCCACCCAGGATTCTTGGCTAAGAACAGGCTACCTACCCAGGGATCACAGCAGGTTGTCATTCAGCCTCTCCCTAGAAGGGGGAATGGGGATGTGGCTAGACTCCAGGACCCAGTTACAGCGCTAAGGATCTATATTAAGAGATCTGCAGCTTTCAGGAAGCATTGGTCCAGATTGTTTTTACCGTTGAGGCAGGAAAAATCAGTTTGTCGGTTCAGACAACAGCCGCATGGAAAAAAGGGGTTATTAAAATGGCCTATGTAGCCTTTCCCCTTCAGCAGTCTCGTTGGCCCTGGCTAGGGCTCATAAGGTTAGAGCAGTAGCAGCTAGCCTAGCCTTCTCCAGTAATGTAGGGTTATCTGATATTATCAACGCGATTGGATGGAGGTCAGAGGCTACCTTTGGTAGATTCTACCTTAGAGACTTAGCTCTGCATGCGGACTTCTTACACACTATTGGTAATGTCTTGGTGGCTCAGCATGTGGCAGGTGGTTTGGCCTGCTCGGCCGCATGCGGTAAACCTGAGCTGACGCCGGTGGTGGCCTCCCAGCTTACGGCCCGGCTGGATTTGGGGTAGGTAAAGTTTTTTGTATTGTGTTCTAAGGAACTGGTTGGAAGGGGGAACACTCCCTCTTGCTTTTATTTAGTCTCCTTATAGTCATGTCATCTGGTACAGTACGAAGAAGAAATACCCTTTTTGGTAGTAAAATTTCTTTCCTCGAGCACTTACCAGACGACATGACAGCTAGCTCCCTCCCACCTCCCCACAGTGGGGTCAGACTCAGTCCAGGCAAAAACTGGAGAAGAGTGCTCACTAGCAGGACATGTAGGGGTGGGGGCTGAGCAGTGTTCTAGTGCTTGTGAGGCACGTGTTTCTTGCCTTGCAAGTTTGCACAGCCTGATTTGTGTAGCTGTAGGGTGATATCTCCTTATAGTCATGCCATCTGGTAAGTACTCGAAGAAAGAAATCTTACTACCAAAAATGGTATTTTTGTGCTTGAGGTGTAATAATGACTAAATCAGCGATTGGAAATCACTTTTCAGCATTATTTAACAATTTTTAATAGTAAAAATAAATGTTTTCTATAGGACTCAAAAATTGTCAGAGCCCTGGGTTGCTGCCAAAAGACCTGGGAGTCAAGGTCCAAAGGGTTTTGTTTTAATTGAAGTATGGGAAAAAAAATTACTCAAGGTCAGTCAGTCAGTCGTCCCTTGCCTGGCACCTGGCGTTGGGGGGAGCACATGGATAGACGCTGCAGCTGATAGGCGCCACTCTTGCCTATTTTGGGCAATAGTCAGCAGGTCCTGTACAGGACGACCAGTCCAGTCTTTGACGTTAGTAAGCCAGTTCATTCTCTGACCACCGCGGCGTCGGCCACCCTCCAAGGTGCCTTGAAGGATAGTCTTCGACAAGGTGTCGTGCCGGGTTACATGGCCAAAGAAGACCAGCTTACGTCGCTTGACTGTTGATAGTAGAGGTTCCTGGTGTCCTACGAGTGCGGCAATCTTGTTTCTTACAAAGTCGTTGGTTTTGTGTTCTTTGTATGAGATCCGGAGCAGCTTCCTCAGACACTTGTGCTCGAATGCCTGGATTCTCCTTTCTGTTTCGGCGAGTAGAGTCCACGTGTCGCATCCGTAGAGCAGGATCGGCACTACCAGGGATTTGTATAGCCTGTACTTGGTAGTGAACCTTATCTTGTGGCTATGCCAGATCCTATCTAGCCTAGCCATTGCTGCTGTTGCTGTTGCGATCCTGATGCGGATATCTTGCGTGGAGCTGCCGTCCTTGGAGAGGGTGGCTCCCAAGTACTTGAAGCTACTTACCTCTTCGAGCTGTACCCCGTTCATATAGACCTCTGCTTTGCCGTTGCCATTGATCATAACTTTCCTCTTTTCTGTGCTGGTCTCCATTCCATATGCGTTTGAGCTGTCTGTCAGTCTGTTGGTGAGGTCTTGCAGTTCCTTGTTTGTACCTGCTAACAGATCTATATCATCTGCAAAGCGTAGGTTGCAGATTGGTCTTCCACCGATTGAAATGGAGGTATGGTGGTCATGAAGAGCTTCAAGCATGATGTTCTCCAAGAATATATTAAACAACACGGGTGATAGGGGACATCCTTGACGTACCCCTACTGTGGTACGAAAGTAAGCTCCTATTTGGTTGTTAAGCAAAACTGTACTCGTTGAGCTGTTATACAACGCTTCAACGACTTGGACAAGCCCTTCTTCAATGTTGAATTTCCGCATCACATGCCATAGCCCCTCGTGCCAGACTCTGTCAAATGCCTTCTTAAAGTCAATGAAGTTGTGGTAAAGGTCCCGCTGATGCTGCAGATGCTTTTCTATAAGAAGACGACAGTTGAAGATCTGCTCAACTGTGCTTCTAAGTGGTCTGAAGCCAGCCTGTTCTTCTGCTAGCAGCTCTTCTGCGGTGGTTCTGATGCGGTTCTGTATGACCTTCAGCATGACTTTGCTTGGGTGACTGATAAGGCTTATTGTTCTGTAGTTCTGACACTGTTTGCTGTTTCCTTTCTTTGGGAGGGGAATGATTAGTGACTGCGTCCATTCTCTGGGCCATTCCTTGCGCTCCCAGACTCTTTGGCACAGAACAGTTAGGGCTTTTGTAGTTGCTTCCCCACCCTGCTTGAGCAGCTCAGCTGGTACATTATCAACGCCTGGTGACTTTCCTCCCTTCAAACTATGTACAGCTCTTTCGACCTCTTCCCGTAGGACTGGTAGGTCTGCAGGTTCACTGTCTCTAGTCTGGTTGTTTTGGAGAATGTTGGCGTCGGTCTTCAGCTGGTAATTGTACAGGTCCTTGCAGTATTCTGTCCATCGGTTGAGTACAGCATTGCCTTCTGTGAGAAGGTGACCATTGCTGTCTTCGATGACTGAGATCTTCTGCTGGTCTGTCTTAGTGAGGGTCTTTAGAAGTTGGTAGGCCTTTTTGCTGTCACCTCGTGCCATTCCAACCTCTATGTCCTGGCACTGCTTCTCGATCCAGCTCTCCCTCTACTCAGCTCTCTACTCAAGGTAGGATTCATCGAATGTATACATGAACAAGCATCAGGTAAGCATGCACATATCTGGACATACATATGACAACCACAGAGAAAGAGAAAGGCACAAAGTTAACTCCTACCTTAGAGCCAAGGCATGTCGTGCTTGCAGCTCCTCAAGACGTGTACTGTACTTGTCATCTAAGATGAGGAACTCTTGCAAGACTGAAGCCTTTAAGTGCTTGTCTGGACATTCCAGATCCAAAGCTTCAAATGGGATGCCTTCCTGCACCACTGCATGTTTGTCCAGCAATGGAGGACACAATTGGCTTAATTCTTCTGTAGAAATATGAAAAAAATGGCCGGTTCATGCTCAAAGTTCTTCAACATTTAAACAATTCTTCCATTACAAATAATGCTTAGTGGATTTCGCTTCATGCATGTCTTTGGAGGCTAATGAAAACAAGAAAATGACACTTTTGGTAAGGTTACCTCATTGCGCATTGAGGAATCAAAACATTTTAGGCCATATGGTGCTCTCATTTCATGCCTAGAAAGTGTAATAACTGCCCCTGTCTTATCATCTCATGTTCAGAAAAAGCAGCAAAACATAATTGAAGTTATTCAATACACCATTAATCAGGCTGATGAAACTGCTTTGAATTACCATCCTTTCAGCAATTATTTTTTGCAAATACAGATGCCCCTGTCCATCCCTGTTGCCTCACCATTCAAAACTGAGACCTACTTTGTACATGCTAATGTCTTCAAAGTACTTACTTTATACATTACAGATAACTCTGCCTCTCAATCATTGTCTCATATTACGAAACTCAGATGGTAGCCTCTCCCCATTGGCTTAGCTGACAAGCATATAAGACCTTGTGCTTCAAAAACCAGGAAACAAACCTAGGTCCTATTTCATACAACTAAAACTTTCAATAGCAACATTCCAATTATGGAGCATCAAAAGAGTTTTGTATGTATTAGTTTACTTTACTGCATGTGGCTCTTGTGGACAAATAACTGTGTCCAGGTTCAGGAATATTAAACTGATTCCCTTTTGATGGCGTGCTAAACACCACCACTTTTGTTCTTTAAAGACCATGAGTGCTTCCAGCTTCAGAATTAACTCCTCCTATCTCTTAGGACCGATTGACCCACGACCAACTTCCCATTGCAATGTTTTAATCACACAGTTGAATCCCTTCTGTTGACTGTTAAATACCAGCCAACAAGGACAGTTTGAGACCAGTCACCTAGCTGAAACAGTCCATGGGAAGGCTAAATCACAACTCCAAGGAGGCAGAGAACCTCACCCAGCTTGTAGTCATCCCAAATCTCACCTCACAATGCAGCCCAAGCCACCCAGTCCTCAAAGTCAATCCTTTTCCCAAAGTTATGGGCCCAATTTTCTGACTGCCTTTACCTTTAGGAATTTAGACCTTCATGGCTTTGAGACAAGCAAAGCAATACCCTAGATCCTTGTTAACTCATTCCAACTCTGAAGACTCAAAAGAGCTCCATAGTTGTTGTTTTTTTTGTCACTATCTCCCTAAGATGGGGGTGGGTAAATTGCACGGCTGCTGCTTTCCTTGGATGTGGTAGCCGTTTCTCATGGTACCTCTCCGAGAAGCAGACAGCCAAACTGAGTGGCACTCCAGTTTGATAATGTGTAGTGTGGTGCAACAAACTTCTCCCAATCAACCCAGCTATTGAGAATGGGTATTCGAGTCCACAGAGAGTAGAGGAAGGTATGGCAGCAAGACAGAGGAGATCAGCACCTCCCTCACATAAAGCCGGCCCTGAGAAACACTGACTCTCCAACAACCTGAAAAAGATTAGGGGACAACCTTTGCCAACAAACCTACGCATACATGCAAACATGCATGTACAGTGCAACACATACAAGCACAAACCTGCAGTTATTAGATGCTTAAGATAAGATAAAATACAGTTCCAACTTGTCATCTCTCCACTATCCATCCAAAATAAATGTTTGGTGAGATAAAGAGGGTATATATGATCCACAACCATGGGGCATCCTTGGAGGAAATTGACTTTGAGAGGCAGGACTGGCAAGATAATAATGGATGGCGAGATAACAAGGTCAGCTGTATTTTAGTAGTAAATCTCACCAGACAGCAATTCCTGTTCTAGGCACAGCTGTTCATGCTGCAGTTTCTCAAGTATTTTTGCCTGCTGGGTGGTCACAGAATTGACTGTCTCTCTGATATCTGCATGTTTCTTAATCACCTCAGGATCCCCAAGTTTTAGGTCCTCTCTATTTTCAGTCAGCCAGTAGCGAAGATCATCCCTGTGAACCACATACAATACAGTAAAACCTCCTTATTATGACCCACTAAAATCGGGTTGCAACTGTGAGGTGCAATAGTAGGGAGATCAACCAGTATGAATTCATTTTATGAACCATGACTTCAAACACCTATAAATTCAATTTCATTTATTTAAATGTTTAAATAATGCTAATATAAAGCTGTAAATATGCTTTTTTGCTGTTTTCGCTTTCACTTGGTCCTGCTTATTCTGCCATTGTGAGGCTTGACTGATGATCTATAGGGGAACTAACTGTCCAAGCAAGAACAATTGATCGGTACAAATGTACCATGGTAAAAAGGGTCTCTTAAAATGCACTATTTATATTTTTGACATGATTTCGTCAAAAATTTGCAATAAAGTACAAACAGTCAGTCACAATAAATTTAGTTTTATAAACACATGACTTCTGGAAAAAAATCGTTAATGATGTGCGTTGGTAAAGAAACTACAGCGAATGGGTGTTAATCATTTCAACCAAAAACCATACTGCCCCAGCAATATTAACCTCCCGCCTGAGTTGAATCAACCCCGCCATGACCATATGTCCTACATAAGACATCATCCCAAAACCAGAAGTTGAATCAGCCAGGCCCAGGCTAAATGAATTCCACAGAAGCGACGCCTGTTTCATATGAACCAAACATTTGCATAAGCATTTAACAAAAACATCTAAACTATAAAATAATGATGACTAAGCCTTTTAAAAAATTTTGATTTATGGGAAAAAAATGTCATTTATGCGCTATCGTGAGATTTTAACTGAATGTCAGATAATTTAATACGAACCTACAGACTAAAGAATATTGACGATAAAGGCTTTCCAAAAAAAATAAAAATAAAAAAAACAAATGATTTAATAAAATGGTGTTATCCATTATTGTGTGATTTTTTCTCTGAATGTGCATTGCCAAGCAGCCATATATGCTTAGTAAGATGATGGCTGAATCTGTTCAAACAACACGTGGCTCTGTAATATTTGACATTAATATTTACTCCTGTTATCAGTTCATCATTTGGGCCTTGATGGATTTGACTTTTGGTGTTGGGATGATATGGTAATTACAGGGATTGATTCGACTAAGGTGGGTTGGATGATAGCTATGACGGGAGCAATATGGGTTAAAATGACAGGTGACCCGTAGAAAAAGCAATCTCTTTCAAAATGTACTTATTTAATAATAATAATAATAATAATAATAATAGTGAAGATTTGTATAGCGCATATTCACAATGGTAGAGAGTATGCTCTTAGCGCTTAAAACGGGGAAGAGACGTGGACTAAGTAGATACAGAACACAGGGGACGAAAGAAAACGACAGTACTGACAAAAACAGATAACAAAAGGCATCAAGTAACAGGAACAGAGAAAAATAGTGATGGGTAAAGTAGCAAGAGGGAAGGGGGGGTAAGGACTAGCATTGTGGACTAAGAGTAGTGCTCAAGGAAGAGGTGCGTTTTCAGTGCAGATTTGAAGGATTCAATTGTAGGAAGGTGGCGGATATGGAAAGGAAGAGAGTTCCATTGTTTTGCAGCACAGTAGCCAAAAGTCCTGAAACCATATGTTGTTGTTCTGGTGACAGGAACAGTCAGAGTACGGTTGTCAGAGGAAGAGCGAAGTTGTCTGGCCGGAGAGTAAGGGATGAGAAGTTCAGAGAAATAGTCAGGACAGGAGCCTGCAAAGAAATTAAAACACAGCACAGACAGTTTGTACTGGATGCGAGAACGGACGGGTAGCCAGTGTAGAAAACGAAGGAGAGGAGTGACATGGTCCCGTTTCCTTGCTCTAAGTACCAGACGTGCAGCGGAGTTCTGTACTCTCTGGAGTTTCTGAATGAGGGATGAGGGGCAGCCTGCCAGCAAGGAGTTGCAGTAGTCAAGTCGTGAAAGAACAAACGCACAGACAAGAGTGTTGGTAGCACGTGTAGAGAGAAAGTGACGGATGGCATTGATCTTACGGAGCTCATAGTAGGCAGACTGACAGACAGCTGTAACATGTTTATCAAGGGTCATGTCTGCGGTGACAATAAATCCCAGATTCCTAACAGATGACGTGAAGGTGATGTTGCTGTCGCCCACCTTGATGTGATTGGGCAGGCTGACTAGTGAAGGTTGATGTCTTCTTCTATGGCACAAGAGGGCTTCCGTTTTATCATCATTTAGTTTAAGCTTGTTTTTTACCATCCAGCCCTTGACATCACTAATACAAGCTTCTAGAGAGCTAATAGCAGAGTGAGACTCAGCCAGTGGAATAGAACAGTAAAGATGCGTGTCATCTGCATAGGACTGATGAGACACCTGGTGAGACCGGATGCGAGATGAAAGTGGTTTAGTATACAGGATGAACAGGACTGGGCCAAGTACTGAGCCTTGGGGAACGCCACAGAAAAGTGAAGCAGGGCGAGATGTCTGACCATCGACTACCACAGTCTGGGTCCTATCAGTGAGATAGCATATAAACTATTGGTCATAAGTTGGTTTGGGGAGGTAGTCATAATAGAGATGACATTTATATAGCGAAATACTTCTGTGAAACATTTTTGGGTTGTAACTATGAGGGGTTGTAATCAGGAAGAACTTATTAAAGAGGTTTTACAATAGCAAAGATCACCCCTGTGAACTACATGCATATGCTTCCCTGGGATGATCTTCGTTACTGTATGTTTGATTTTGCAATGTCATTTTACTTTGGCCATTAATTTCATTAGTGCTGAAAGGGGACTTTTGTCAGCCAAAGGCTGGCATTCTTATTATTGTTCAGATGATGTCATTTGACCAGCTAAATGATGAATCTGTCAAATAAAATGAAACTGTAAAAATATGTTTTAGTAAAAAAATATGGTCACTTGTAAAAAAGAGTCAGTCTTAGTAGGTAGTGTTATGAACATGTAGGCTTAAAATGTGATCATTTTGTCTAAAAAGATCTTAACATTTATGCAGGTGCACAAACACCCAAACACAAATAAGCACCCACTAATGCACAAGGGGCCTTAGAGGGCACCATCTATAGGCTACTTTTCAGTCTTGATAACATGCTTGTTAGACACTACATCACTTATACAAATAGCTACAATTTAAGGTTGCATACGTACAATAATCTGTTTATAGGTGGAAAATTTTTAACCTGAGATTCCACACTGGTTCCACTGTGTCTTGCTTGAAGCAATCAAAAAGAGATGAAAGTGATGCTTCTTGATATTCAAAATCATGATAAATATGGCTGCAGATGTCAGAACTTGCATTACTTCGAATGTGAGATTCAACTTCAGTCTGGATCTGAAAGCCAGAATTGTGTGCAGCAAGAATATTCTAAAAGTTTCATCAATGTCCCCTTTATTCTGCAAGACTGCCATGATTTATTAGATAACAAGGTTAAATGAAAATGCTTTGAAACAGCCTTAGCTTGCAAATCTGCAAAATAGTTCTGAATTATATTTAATGATTTTCTGATTAGGTATAATGTAGGAAATCAGACTATATTTTAATACAATGGTAGAAGGGGGGTGATTAAAAACAAAAATGGCCCAGTGGAAGAACACAAAAGAAAAAAGCAAAATTTTAATTTAAATCGAAGACATTTGAAACAGCGTATCCTTATGAATCCTGTATGCATTGCAATAAAAAAATAATCATGACAGGTAATGAATGTTGGTGGCCATTTAAAATACCAAACTACCTTTCGTCGAAGATGTTGAAGATGGAGAAATTCCTTCTGCCAGATGAGCCGATGCTGTTTCAAAATGCTGCTCTCTTTATTAGCTTGAGAGATTTGTTCTATCTTCTTCACTTTCATTGAGGTCTTAATGGAGGCAAACTTCTTTTCTGATGTGAGTGCCTTAAGTCGATTATAGTCCACAGGTTTGTATTTATTGCTGCTGAGTCCTTCTGTCATGCGATGTACCAGTTGAGCTATTTACCACAAGAAATGGCACAAAAAGTCACTCTATAAGTATAACATTAAAATAATGTTAAAACAAAATAATGAAATTACACATTTCCATTAAAGCGCATTTTACAACCAATTTAAAATGTCAACGGAAAGTGTTTAAAGAACTATTTCTCTTTTAAAAAAATTAGCTTATTAGATTCAGGCAAAATGTAGAAGTTGTGCAAAACTCTTTCTTCACAACTTAGATGCAGAATATTAAAATTTATTCTTATTTTTATTTATAATATAGTGATACTCTTCTCTTGGTAGAACTTGTTAGGTGTTTCTTGTAGGTCCTCCACTTGGAATTTCATCATCATCTCCCTCCATGATGTCTGTTTCCAGCATTCAAGTGTAAAAACACTTTCACTACCATTTTCTCACACATTGTGCTCGTGGATATTTCATGTTCTCTACTCCCCATTAGTACCCTTCTCCAAATCCTGCATGTTTTGTCTTCTTGAATTTTGGTTATATACCTCACCAGCTGTTCCCTTTCCTTAGATGCCTTGAATAGTTGATGCCTTTTACTAGTTTTAGCATTGTACTGTGATTGGAGCTTCCTTTGCATGTTTAAAACAGCTATCATAATTATGATAACATATGTTACTTACCTGGTGGTTATTTATTATTACTTACCTGTATCACCAGAAAAGGTGCTAGTACTGAATGCCGGCAGCCCTTTGTTGTTCATGATTTTTCTCACTTCAGCAATCTATCTTACTAACAAGCCACAAACAAACAAACCACAACACTCTGTAAATGCAATTTTCGGTGTCGTTGTTGATATTAAATGGAAAAAACTTATTGCGTAAAACTACCGATGGATAAAACAATTATTCCCTCAATAGATAAAAAGCCGAAATGCAGTTGAAAACAAAATTAATGTTTTCGAACTTCATGATCAAAGTCTCTTTCGTACGTGTGTGCGTGTGTGTTAAGAGAGAAAATAAAATCAATAATGTCTAATCTTTTAATAAATATAACTGAGAGAGAAAGTAAGCGAGAATGCTTGGTCTCTGAGGCTTTGAAATTACACCACCTAAACGTATTTCGAAATCAATATCTGAATCACTTTCATGTTTCACTGCATCGTAAATGCACTGCCTGTCATATCTTATCGAAGTTAATGTTTCAAAACTACTTACTTCAAGTTTTCATATTGTAGCCTCATTAAAAAAAAAACCAAGGAAGTGGATATTATGATTTAGTGAAACGCAAGAAATTCTGATCCAGAAGACAAAACATCACATCTGCTGTTAAATGTTATGAAAAAGTAGGGGATGGAAACACGAAGTTGTATCGAATGTAAACATCGACACCGCATTTCTGCGCCATCTAGCGGGGGGCAGATAATTCAAGGCAAAAACCACAGACGTCATCACCTGCGAGTGACTTCCCTTAGTTATTATTAAACAAACTAGTTTCGTGAGAATTCAAGACTTCGGTTGAGCTATTTTTGAGCTGGTGTTCAATAATCTAAATAATGAGTCATATCCTGAACATGAAAATAAAGTGAAACGTTATCTGTATTAAAAGAAGCAAGAGTCTCTTAGTCTGTTAGTCAACGAAGTGTAAAACCACATGCTTGCACTTGGTGATGAATCGCCTGTACTTAAAGGGGCACTGATGATGACGATGTTCATTTGTAACGCGCAGGTATCCATTCAGAAGAATCCTCATTGCGCTGCAAAAACATAAGAGAAGAAAAAAATAAAACAACAGGAAAGTAAAAAAATAAAGACAGAAGTGTTGCTTGGTTGTTTAAGTCCGTCTTAGCTCAGGCTAAATCTCTGCGTGGATCGTTTGTTTAACGTACTTTATTATTTCTTTGCACCATCAGCTGTCGTTAAGCTCATTATACTCGTATAAGTTTAATTCCGTGACATATATAGATTATTTTTTGTTTTAATTGACTAGTAGTGACTGATTTTATATTGTAGGCTGGATCCATACAATGAGATAAACTGAATTTCAACTGTTGGTTGAGTTCTGTATCTGTTTGTGTGTTTGTGTTCTGCTACTTTTAATAAATATTAAACAATCAATAGATTCAGATTTTCATATATAATGATAAAAAAATCAAGAGAGTAGCTATGATCAATAAAATTTAACTTTGACTTTTAATTAACATTGTCCCATAGATTTCAGAAGTCTTAAAATCTTTTTATTAGTGGATCAACATCCATTTACACCATTATAATTTTGAAAACAGTAACAGCTAAATCAATAAATGTCTCCTGTATAAATGCATCAGAAATAACTAAAATTTAAATGAGTATTAGGATAAATTTTTTCTGGAAAATAGTAATACAGTTTCAGAGAAGAAAAGTGATTTTTCATAAGCCTCATCAAAGACAAAAAAAATCATAAATTAGTGTTAAAATTAAACATCTGATTTAGTGTGAAAGCATCTGGGAAATTAAAGTTAAAAGAAATTATCTAAGAATTACTGTCTTAAGGATAATTGATTTGTAAGTCTGTTTACTAGATTGGATAACCTGAATCTCTGTGAAATTTTCAGCTGTATATAGCATCACTGATCTCTCCCATGCTCCAGCGCCTCTTGGGTATCCTTCACTACATTACATTTAAGTTCCTTCCCCAAATTACCCAAGTGCTACTTAAGGATATATGCTTCTTACTTTAATTTTCCCCTATGTATTGCTTTCCTAACTGCAGAATTCCTACAAATGTGACTGCAGTAAATTCTATACTTTTTCCCAGACCTCTTCATCTTTCCCAGACAGCTATTTTAACCTTGACATCCAATGATACATGAAAATAATACAACACCAATGATGTATGATTTGCCCAAGAGCTCTTGGACAGCGTGGACCACAGACCGCATAGCATCTGAGCCGCTGCACTGTCAGTCAAACAACATATTCTTCACAACTAAACTTTATGAATATCTATATGTGTAGATAAATATCTTGATGAATATTTGTGTCTGTGTATTCATCAGTGTGTATGTGTCAGCACACGAGTCAACTGACAAGTATAATGGAGCTACATTAAAAAAAAACGGGCTGTACATCGACTGCTCACGCGAGTGACCCTAGCTTGCGTGAAAATGTACCTGAATATCTGTATAAAATGGCGAAAATCGGCTTGTACCTTCGCCGCAAGGTGATGAGCGATTCCCATCTCTTACCTTGCTTGCCACAAGATTACGGGTCCTCCTCCTCAGAGGCGAGCTCATCGCCTCCAGGTAGCAAAGCGGGCACCTTCACTACTGGCTTGGTCTGACCATCCTCGAGCACGGGAAACGCGCCATTTCACCACGGACATGTGATTTCACGCAAGGTGCTTCAGTTCCGTTGGAAGGCGGTTCACGAACCCTTATTTATCCCTTCTCCGTGTTCGTGCGTATATTTAGTTCACAGAGCACATGTAGTGCTAGGGTTTACTCGTAATAGTATTAGACTGCACGTATATCCATTCTGGCAAACAGAGAAAGTGGTGACTGAGTAACATCAATTGTGTAGAAGACAGGTGAACGGGGTGCAGCGTAAGTCTGACTGGCGCACCTACGTACGCCATTGCTGCGTCACGTCGTGTCCTCTCAACGACTGAGAAATATCCATTTTAAATTTAAGTAGAATTTTATTAGCCAGACGAAACCGGATGTTTGTAGTTGTATGGCTAGTCCACGAGTGCATGATTGAGATAAACATTACTTGTTGATTAAATGAAACTTGTGTTATCTATAGCGCACGTTCAACTTTGAGTAAAAGCAGTTGTGAAAGACGTGCGAGTACACAAGAAGCTATACGTGAGACAATACACTCAGTGCCGGATTAAGCACTGTGGAGGCCCATAGGCAGTCAAACTTTTGGGGCCCCCCCGAAGCCCTGACCAATATTGCAATTTGCACAGTTCACCGTCAATTATTTTCTTAGTTTCTTTCAGTTTAGTTTATATTTTCCATTTCACTGTCATCCGTGGATACACCTGTGTAAGTGTGTGCATGTGTGAACGCGTAGGACGATTGTGTGTGATTGAGTGTGAATGTCTGTGCGCGTGTATGTACGTGCGCATTTGTGTACGCGTGTGATGACCGCATGCAGGGCCGTCGAGAGCCAGCACGGGCCCCGGGACAGACGACTCTCCGGGCCACTTGTATGTTTACAATTCGATTGTCAACATCTACATTTCATTCAGTAACGAAATATAGACTGCAAACATTAGGACAAGTGAACTGTTATCTACATCACTACTTGACATAAAATTGTTTACACGTGAATGGTTAGTAAATAAGGAAAAATGATGTTAAAGGATCAAACGTGTAGTAACCCGCTCCATAGAAAAGATCCCCAGAGTAAGGAAGACCTGTTAGGTCAACAGCGATGTCAAAAGCTCGACAGATTCGTTAATACCCTCATTAAAGAAGTGTTTGCTGCTACGAACAACAGAGCACATCATCAGTTATCTTTTTTATCAACTTACATAACAAACGAGGCAAACACGCAGCACCAATCGAAAGTCCCTTCCTATATTTAATTCATTTATTCCTAACTGCCGCCTTCAGACTCTCAGAAAGTTTGAATTCCTCCAACTTTTTATCAAGCAAACTCGGTCGACTTCAACCCCCATCAGTCAGTATCAGTTAAAATGCTTGCTCAGTTTTAGAAGACAAAGCAAATGTTTTAAATACTAATTAGCCAGCAACTGTTGTTAATTTTAATATTTAAGTAGATCAAAGGGAGAGGGTTTTGTGACATTAAATAGAAATGTTTAGCATATATTAGCTGACTTATAATAGTTCATAGAACAAAGTTATGCAGTACCAATTAATATGTCATTTTACCTGCTGACTAAAAACTTTGTAAGGCTATATTTATGAGCTTTTTTCACAAACTTCATTATCCTCAGTCAGTTTGAGACGCTTGCTAGTCACTCTCATCGACACTGATGTTCCTGCCTTGTCAAATGCTATTTGTCAATAAACAGAAAATCATAGAACCATAAATTTAAAAAAAATACTGAACTCACCAAACAAACAAAGTGCAGCGTATCTCGGCTTTTCTACTCTAGAAGTCAGCGTGCGACAGACAGGAGAGTGCAGTGTGACAAGATGTTAAAGTTAAACTAAGTGTCTATAGCTTTCTAAAGGTCCAACTGTCCAAGCTTTCTTTGGTCCAAGGACTCCGGCCGATTGAAAGGGATGGTCAAACACACGGCGACTTTACTGCTGACTTGTCTACCTATCTCATAAAAATGTCAGTCTACACCTCCAATTGCTCCAAACCCCGACCATTTAATTCCCATGAAAGTCCATCCCGTCCAGTCTATCAAGACTATCCCCCCCCACCTTTCCCTCTTGTTGTGTTGTCAGCAACAATGCATTGCGGCCCATGGCCGATGGCCGGCATGGGTGGAACTTCTTGTCATCTTAATCACTGGCCTCTAAACTAAAAAGAGGGCCAACATAATTTGCCTCTACTTTGATTGTGGGTGTCAAGACAAAGAGCAATTTAATGAAAACGTAGACAAACTAACAATTATGTCATAGCACATCTGTAAACTTTTCTTTTCCTCCCTTCTTCATCGTGAAAAAAATATACGTTACACGAAGCTCCTTAAAAACATTCAAATATAAGCATGTGGTTATTGGAAAAACAAATGTCGCAGCCACCGCAAAACTCAATATACAGCCACATATATGATAGGCATTGATAGCTTCCTCAGACAACTAGCACAGAATAAGAAAGATTCCGAGGTGGCTTTGGGGGACGGATGGTGGGTAGATATTATCTCCTTTTTACCAGGGGCTTCATTGGCAAAGAGCAAAAGAAAGGCAGAGACTGGAAGGAAAGGTAATGACCAGCCGGCCGATGTGTTATTGCAGGGCGAGCCTGGTACATCACCGTAGGTCGTGCGATCGTCCCTCTTAAGGTGACACCTTTATAATAGTCCGATTCCTCCCCTTTCCGGTGACATAACATTCCTCTCTACCTCCTACCCGCCCATCCTGGCCATCCACCTACCGCGAAGACATACCGTCTCTAAACTTCTATTATCTTTCTCATGCTAACCTCCTCTTTATCATCCTCCCCCAGCTCCAAACTTCCAGTGACACCACCATGATGAATTTATAAGCCCAACTATTTGCGGGACAGCAGTTTTAAAAATGTTTTTGCAATATGTGTTCTTTTTTGCTGGCTGCGATAGTATTACAGGATAATATAGTCTCATTGTATCAGGGATCTACTGTGTAGACTAATGTATTTGTTTGTTTGGTAATGGAGAAACGGTTACAGAAAGTCTCAGTGTTGTTTAGTAACTACGAAAAAAGCACCTTAATCTCTCTCGCTTACAGGCCGCAGCCTTAGAGGTGGGCCCCCATCCTCTCGGTTCACAGACTGGCCACACCTCAGTAACATACCTGCCTCTTCAGTGTTAATTCCGATTTGCTTGCAGGCCCCCTCCCTCCCATAGTGGCACATAAAGCCAGCAATCTCAATGCACGAACATTCTTCGGGCCGGTTCACACGCGATAAAATCTTCAGTGTCCAGCGGCCTTCCGCCTCCAGGCTTGTCCAGCGAGAATATGATACCACTGACTACACTTCTCACGACAGAATACTAGACTTGAAACTCAACGTCTGCGTGTGTAATGCTTTGGTGTTCTGTCCTCAGACATTTCTTTAAAAGAAAAAGAACAGGAGAAGAAGAGGAAGAAACAAATCCACTGACCAAGGCCCGGGCCCCCTTCACAGCCGCGGGTCCGGGTACACCAGACCCCCTGTCCCCCCCTCTCGTCAGGCCTGAGTCCGCATGTACGTGTGCATGTGTGTACGCCAATAGTTATAAGACTCAATCCTACAAAAATATAACTTTTTATCGCGGGGCCCCTTAAGTCGCGGGGCCCATAGGCATTGCCTACTTTGCCTTGAGGTTAATCCGGCACTGAATACACTACACACTAACTCCTGCTGAATGAAAACGATGCCTTTTGCAAGGTCTCTTCTAAGGTCGGCTAAGTATGGGTTTAGTATATAAATAATATTTAAAAAAGAGTAGAAAACGGAGGAAGTGGTAAAATTAGACAGGTTACCCTGTGCACCTGGCACAACAATGTCAAAATTGAGCTAATATCTCATTGGGAACATTCGGTATCTTCTTTGGAATAATAAAGAGAAACGAACACGGTATGGTTAGGTGCTGTGAATATCCTCGGTCCATCTGCAGCATAACATACTGCTCTACTGCCTGGCTTTCCAGCTCATTATTCTATTTGTCTGATGTAGATTTTCATCGACGTTTTTGAGAATAATTCCCTTAATTTTTGTATCTAAACTTTTCACATTGAACGCCTGTACTGCAGCATACACTGGGCAATTCCAAAAGGATGTGACGTTGCGCACTAGAAACTAGTCCGGGAGATTGAAGGTGGCAGTTGGTAGTTGGCAGACTGGAGAAGATCGCAGGTTGGAGGACTGCTCACCCTGAATTATGACTTCTGCACCCACCCGATAGAGATTGATATCTGACTACCTTGGAAAAGTAAAGGCGCCGAAAAAAGAGATTTGGGCTCCGATATACTCTAGATATGCTGAAAATATCTTTATAGCGATTGTAAATAATTTTTTTCACGGGAAAAGGAGAGAGAGAGAGAAGGTGGCTTCGTAGGCGAGATCAGAAATGCAAAGCTGAATTGTATCTCTTTTTTTACTCCGCATTCCCAATCCCCATGGAGCTGGTGCGAGCATTTATTTGGCAATAACCTAATCACATAAATCAGAACGCACCCAGAGGCACTTTTTGTGCAGTTGATTACATAACTACACAAATTCACACCAGTCAATATGGGGTTTTGGTACACAGGACAATAACAGAATTTAGCAAAGGAAAACTATACCACCTTTTAATTGTTTGATGAGTTTTGTGTTTCACCACGTTTACAGAATATTAATAGATCCCAATGAACACAAGCGAGTTTATGTCACAAGTTTATTTAACAAGGTGCCTAGTTATACAGGACCTGTACAAACAACCCTGATAATCTAAAAAAGAACGGAATAAACTGGCAAATTAACAGTTGTAAATAAACAGTAACTGATGTGCAATAAATGTTTCATCTTTTTTATTCATTTATTTGTTAATGAGTACACATTAATTAACCGCCAAATTTCAAAAGTTTTAAATGTGGTGATTGATATCTGGCAAAAGAGCAGCAAATTTTCAGTTTTATACTGTAATTATGAAATCTACGTAAGCAGAGCTTGCAAGGTACTATGCCTCCCAACGATCTTCGTTAATTTCTAGTGTGTTAGACCCAAAAAATAAAAAATAAAAATAAAACTATGCACAAAATCAAAAGTACCTCAGTTGTTTGATTTCGCGGAACGTTTTCCACCTTGAGTATTCAAACGTGTGACTGACATAATGTCGGACACATCACCATTATACAGCTCGTTTTTAACCGAAGTAAGCTAGCGCGGCGCGGCCAAATATGCTGTGACGAATAAAAGAAAAAATATATCAACCTCAAGCATGTAATACCAGGCCCTCGACCACCACCCAAAAATAAGCGAAGAGATAATTTGATGGCGAAGGTGGAAATACTGCAAGTTTGTCCCAGCCTGACATTTACACTGAAAAAAACAACAGCGATCCGAGCAAAAGCGTGGGCAATAGCTTCGAGATGTGGAAGGGTCAGTGAATAGAAAGAGGGCGATATCACGCTTGTTCTGTCCCCTCCAGCGCATCTTATTTTAAGTAACAATAAGTTTTGAAAATTACAACTTTGCCAGGGTAAATTAACATACGTAAAGATAACCAAGGAGTATCCCTGGATTAAAAAGACAAAAAATATTGATGAGGTGACAACTATAATTATCAGCTTTATAGTCTTTCTGCACCTTTTTTTTTTTTTTTAGATAAGTCAATCTTATCGACAACATCGATTAAACTAGTATTGAAAAAAGTGTAGACGCTGCTAGTATTCAACATTTACGTATATTCAAACTTTTAGAAAATCTTGAATTTTGAATGTCAAGGTTTGATAAAGCATGACCATTTTACCAATGTGTGTGTGAATAATGGCTGCAAGTGTACGAGTATATGAACCGATATTTGTGCATATACGCATAAACTCAATAAATATAATGTCGTTCCACATGCTACTAGGTCATATTTCAATAAATCTGTTGTATATGCTCTAAGGTTTAAATTTCTTCTTTCCTCATTATATCGGCTGTTGTTTACACCCGACCACCGAGGTACAGAGAACAGACATCTGGATTGCAAAGTTACAAAGCTCAAGTAATATGTATTAAAAATGTGGACATTGTCTTTTCCTTAACTCGAACGCAACTGGCTCTAAAATTGTGTAGGTAAAGTTTTGAAACTATGTAACAAAACGCTCAATGCAAAAGAAAATACTTGGTAAAGATTTCAACACTAGCAAAACTAGTCCCTTTTAAATCCGTCCTGAGTCCCACCTCTGCTTGTCCTTCAGTCCCGCTTCCCCTTCAGGAAAATAAAAAAAAGCTGCAGATACTTGAATCCACATTCCCCCCACCCCCTGCAGTCAAGATGTTGCCAAGCGACGGCACACGTAACATTCATTATATTGGGCGACCCTTCAAGACGATTACTAAGAAGAAGAAAAATAATCCAAGGAAGAAAGTGTCCAAAGATCAATAAGCAAACATAAAGAAACCGGAGTCCTCCCTTGATCCACTTGAAGCGACGTCGTCTTGGACTCGAGGCATAGATTTTGGAGAGTGGAACACCGCAGCTTTTGAGTTGGTCTGACCGGCACACCAATGAAAGACCGGGGTCTGTGAGATATTGCACTAGGATGTCAAACCGCTGGCACCGTGCGATCAACGCACTCGCACTGTCATCTGCAATCCATCCTTATCTCAACTACGCTTTCCCTTCACTACGCAACCAATGGTGTCAGGAAAAAAAAAAGAGGCTTGGCAGCTGAACGCACGATAGCCACCAGCCTAACGTTTCTCCGTGTCGTTTGTAAAAACGTCCACAGAATGGAACGTCACTCCTCTGACCAATGTTTGTTTCGACTGCATCGATTTATTTATTTATTTCTTTATTTATTTTGGAAGGTCTTCCCGTAGGGACCGTGCAAACGCTCCGAATGCCGTCTAGCGAGATACGGCAACGGGGGCACTGCGTCTTCTGGACGACTGCGCACGCGCCACCGGCGAAGGCCGCGGGCTGCTGCTGGAGGTGCAGGTGACACTGCTGACGCGGCGCGCCAACTGTTCGGGGTGAAGACACTGCTGGGGGGTGGCTGGGCGATGGGGTTGCAGTTGGGTCACCTTGAAGCGGCCCTGCTCGTTGACCCCCACCTCCAGCTTGCCGTTTGAGATGATGAAGCGTCGGTCGCCGGCCAGAAAGCAGTGCGGCCCGCGTGACACGCGTGAGGACCAGTCGCGCTCGATCTCGATGTCGATGAAGCGGTTGCCCAGACGCGTCATGCCGAAGGAGGGCGACAGGCGGATGAACTTCGCGCCCGTCACAACTGTCACGTCTCCTCCGCCGTTCTGCGTGACTTTGACTCCGTTGATGCGCACGATGACGCCCCCTTTCGGCAGGTTGGCATACTCGGCTTTGGAGGCGACCTCGAGGCACTGAGGCACCAGGCTCTCGCCGTAGCCCTCGGAGGAGAAGAGGAGGTTGACAGACTGGTCCTTGGAGATGTCAGAGAACTTGGCATGCGGCGCTGGCTGCACCTCGTGCATGTCGAAGCGGTACTTGCTGTTGCCCACGGCGAAAGCAACTTCGTCGTGGCCCATATGCACCCGTACGGATTCCGTGCTGATGTCGGTGGTCGTGCCCTGCTGCATGACTTTAAGCGCGGGGTGATAGAGACAAGCTGAAGTGCCGCGGCTGTCCGTGGCGACGGCCATCATGTGCTGGTGACTGACTACGCGGATTGTGCGGTCCACCGTCATCTCGACAGACATGTCATGACGCAAGAGCACGGAAATGAGGCCGGCGTTAGAGACATATATGGAAGGATAAATAAAATTTTGGATCTCGGTGGGCGGGTGTTGAAAGTTGGTACTGGAAGGATCACCGTGGTTTTGGGCGCCGCAGTCCATGTTCGGGGACCCCAGCACCTCGCCCAGCTGTGCGCTGTCCATCAGGGACTGGTCAGGGCGCGTGACGTAGCCACTAGCGTAGTAGCCATTAGGGATGGGCGCCTGGCACACTCCGTCCTGCTGGAAAGAAGAGTAAGTCCCCGCGACGGACGGTTGGGCACTCAGGTAGGTCACGGCGCTGTTGCTGACACTGTACACGGGGGCCTGCTGGGCGAAAGTAGCCACGGAGCCCAGGTCATACGCTGCCGTACCGGTCACGTGGACCGTAGCGTACTCCTGTGACGGTACGGACAGACTCGCCCCGTCATTGTTCTCTTGTTGAAAGCACTGTGGCTGAATGTACACGACGGTGTGAGCCCGCGCCGCACTGACGGCCTCGTTTGGGACGCACTCACGAACATCCTCTTCCTTTTGTTCGCCGTCTCCAGGAGCGTTCTCTTCTTGCACGTGAGCCACGCCGTATTTGTCGGGAGAAGAAACGCACGTCTGCGACTCGTTGTTGGCAGAGACCGGAGTGGATGAGCAGCGACAGATGACTTCGAAATCGTCGTCGCTGGCCGTGTCCACGGCACTTGCCGCCTCCAACGGTTTTTCTTCCTCTTTCTGCTCACTGTGCGTTACCTCCTCGATGTTGCTGTCGTCCATGGAAACGGCAATAACCTCCGTCACTTTGTTGGCCATTATCTCCTTGTCCTCGGTGGGCGGTGTTATGATTATGGATGGGATGATGTCTGACTTAACCTCGTCTGGTTGAGCTGCCTCCGACTCCACACTGTCGGCGTCTGATGCCCCCGAAATGCCGTTCTCTACTGAGATGTCGACCTCTATGCACGCCGGCGTCACGCACGCTTCGTTCTGGTTAGTGTTCTGGTTATCCATACCTCTGTTTGCAAGTTCGTCCACCGCTGCTGTCTCCATGTTTGACTGTTGCAGTTGGTGAACTTCGTTATGGTCCGCCTAGAAACGCAATCTGTCAAATGTCATGACGTCAACGTGACGACATTGCATACGATAACAACCGTACGTAATATGCATTTGACGTCATCAAGTTAATACGTAAGGAAACCTTATTTTGAGAGTTTTATTTATAAAAATTCATTCCTAGGAATGAGTGGTCTAAGATTGGGAGCTAGGAAGGTACAGTTTTTGTTTGTTCGTCTTGAACGAAACAGTTATTTGATGAGTCGGAAACCTTTCCACATTTGTAGGTTGATTAATGAAGCTAGGTTAAATGTGCACTGAGAACGCACCTCTTCCTTCAGCATTACTCCTAACACCAGTTCCCATAATGTTAGTCCTTTTTCGCTCCCTCCCCCCCCAG
Organism: Marisa cornuarietis; assembly: GCA_004794655.1. Classification (NCBI taxonomy): domain Eukaryota; kingdom Metazoa; phylum Mollusca; class Gastropoda; order Architaenioglossa; family Ampullariidae; genus Marisa; species Marisa cornuarietis. The sequence continues at coordinate 1,957,342 of SMMW01000013.1, read as the reverse complement.
CCGCTTTTCTGCTTATCGCTACTCCCCTGCTCGGCTTCCTTTCGCACAATCACGATACTGTTTTTGTTACTTGGTTCCTATTTGCGTTTTCTGCATTTGTTTCTTATTCATCACCGGTACTGGTGTTTATTCTTCCGTAGTTCATATGTTGTGTTTTTCTGTCCCTCGTGTGTTGCCCATGTTTCGTTCTCAAGCGCTAAGAGGATGCTCCTTAGGAGTGTAAGTATGCATTTATTAATATGCGTTTTGCAAGAGAATAATAATAATAAAAATAAAAATTCACTTACATTGCGCAACATCCTAGTCCGACTAAACCCACTTTACTTTTCACCAGAAGAAAAGTAACACCATTTGCTTCTGTAAGGTGCACCGGTTGAGCAAATGACACATTTTCATCTTTTGGTGGTGATGATGCAAAGCTATTTTCAAAGTTATTTTCATATATTAAAAGCTAGGATTAATGGTTAGATATGTGCACCATTAGATGCATGCATACAAATTCTCTCATGCAGGTACACATAAATATGCTGATAGATCAATGCTCCGGTGCAAAAATCAAGAAATTGAAAAAGGGATGACACCCTTTAGTTTTTTTTTTAAATCATACTTTTTTCCACTTCTTCAGAATTCTAAACAGCTGGAAAAGTTGCATACATACCAACTTTATTACTATCAATTACTTGGACACATTTACGTTCACCAAAATATGATTTTATTCCTTGAAATACAAAAAACATGTGATTGGCACCAAACCGTACAGACCTCTGGCAACGGGCATTTCACGTACAGTGCAATGCAGAAACATACATAAACACAAAAATTGCTTATTTTACAAACATTTATGTCCAGGAATGTGATTAGGTATAGGACCAGTCTCCTTAGCAATAAAAGGCAAAAGAACATAAAAACTAGTGTTGGTCTAGACTTCAATTAATGTCTGATACTTGCTGCACACACAGCACTCAGGCAGAAATGAAAGGCCAAAGATTGGGTCAGTGATTTGTATTTTAAACTTTTATGTCATGAAATCTACTTATTTAAACACCGGAGACTGGCTCTCAACCAGACCACACATTGAACTATCACAGGTCTGTGACTGGGCTACAAGTCCATGCTGGGCTACTAGTGATTACAAGTCTCCTGTACAGTCTTTCCTATACTTTACCATTCATCAGACTACACCTGTATAATCTCTATACACAACACAAATGAGCATTATGATAAGGTGAATGGGAAAAAGAACATCATGTTTAGCTTGACTGAATGGCTTTATATTATGCTGCTTGTCACATAGATCTGCAGCAAAATTATCTAGCAGGAACTTTAGTATACCAGCGTCTCTCCACATCCCAACAACAAAACCCCAGGACAGCAGCACTAAGCTGCCTGGCATTTTCCTCTGTACTGTGGCCTTTACCCTCTCCCCACAATATTGCAACTCTGTTTCAACCTTTTATTTTTTTCAAAACCCTCCCAGAAGTCCCACCATACTGCAGCTCAGTCTCATAACCTTGTCTCCACAACACAACAATGCCCCCGTTTATAACTTTTATGGATTCAAACTTTCACACTTAATTAAAAGTATGGATGCAGAAATGGCAGCAATAACATTAAATGCAAGTGGATTCTTAAAAATCTATTTTTGCACACAGAAGCTGTCTAGTACTTAGTAGCATGCATAAGGTCAAGGAAATCAGCTAACATTCTCTTTCATACTGTGGTTTTTTAAAGTTGAATGATGTAGGTTGGCAATTTAAAGAAAGTGGTTCAAAGTGGTAACAGAGAAGCCAATTATCACACGCTTTCTGACCTGTGACCTTTAGAAATAAAGTTACAGACCCTATAAGGTTCTCCACAGTACATCTCCATCTGAGATAAAGATAAAAATCACGCAGCTGCCTCTAAACTGTGGCATCAAAAGAAATCTTACCAACTTTTGATTTCGAAACATGAAAATCTTATAACTGTTTGACAGCAAACTTGTAACCTGGCTCAGTGAGAACTAGAGCATAAGCTACAAACCACATCATCTGGCTACATATTTTGGTGTGAGCAAAATGAGCACCACCAAGATTTGTAAGTTTGCCATATGTAAATGATAGGATGGAACTCTCTCTCCTTCAATATCTGCCACCTACTTTCCATGGAATCCTTTAAATGCACACCATAAGCATGTCTGTTTCATGAGCATTATTCCTAACAACAATCCACATACTGCTAGTCCATTATCTTGTTCTTGTCTCTAGTGCTGAGAGCATGCTCCTCCTTCATAAGCATGATCATGTGCTATATAAATCACACATTATTATTATAATACCAAATTGTGCTGTGTGATACCAGAACAAATCTGCTTTCAATGAAGATCTATTTTCAGCAATGGCTGCTACCTCTCACTTCAAATGTTACTATTTCTGTAATGTCTAAAGCGGCAAACTTCAACAACACAGTCAATTCTTTAATGCAGACAGCTAACAGATGCAGGACAGAATATAATTATCAATATTCTTACCACAGAATTTAAAAAATAATGACTATGTTTGATGAAAACCCTCTTTGCCAGACGTAAAATGACCTTGAATGACAGCTTCACAGAAAGGGATGAGAGGATGAGGAGGAAAGGGGTGGAGTGAGGGATTTGGTGTTTTGTGCCGAACCAGCAACTAAGGCTTTATCATGGCAAGGCAGCCAGCCCTACAAACAGATGTCACATGCAGAGAAAGAACAGCATGTCCGAGACGAGAGCTGAGCCCAGGACAGCCAACCTTCACTGTACTGGCGACAAGCACTATCCATTGCACCACCGGACCCCCCTTGGAGGAAAGGAGTGATGGAAGGTGAAGGACAGAAAGAGAGAGACTCTCCTGGAAATGGAACATTTCACATGAATTTATATAAGGCTCTTAAAAAAAACGGCAGAAAAATATGGTGGTTTTATATCAATTTGAAAGTTTGACATGTCATCTTTAGCATTGTGTTATAAAGAATAACTGACAAAAAAATTATAGCAAATCTACACAGACCATATGTTTTTAGATTGCTTTTATTCATGTTGCCCTAAATAGATGTAAAAGTAGCACCTCAAACAGCTTTTGCCTAAACACAAACCATTTATGGGTTTTGCAGCTTGCTTAGAAAGTAAAATACTGAATAGGAGAAAATAATACATGAACCTCACTTTCAAATCGTAGCCAAATAAACAAACAAACAAACAAAAAAAGAGAAAGAAAAAGTTTTTTATGATCACAGTCAAACTCTAAAACAACATTCTGTGCCAAAAATTCTCACAGTGATAGACTAATGCTGGAAACTGGACTCAGAATATTGTGCTTGAAAAAGCCAAGAAGCACCCAAAGTCTCCCACAAGGCAGATATAACAGACATGGAGGGAATTGTGAAAATGTTCAAGGTGGTAAGCACAGCACTGCAGGTAAAGATGGTGATAAAATGAGAATGATGTTGATGATGATTTGGTAGTGGCAGTTACATTGTCTGGTGGCCTCTGCTACCTCCAGGCTGGTCTCTTAGGAGTGGATCCTGATAGGTTAAAAATAACAATCTTTCAGTAAAAGGTCGTACAGTGGGCAAAAACGTCCCCTTTACAGAGCTAGAAAAAAGTAAAAAAATGCATGCTTTTAAAACAGACATCTTCCTCCCCCCAAAAAAAAATTAAAAAAAAAGTATAGAGAGTTTCTATAGGTCTCACCACACTGACAATAAGGACATTGCAGATCGTTATAAAGACTGGTTTTCACTAAAGGCAGAGAAAACTAAAAACAGGCTATGTGCACAGTATCCTCTGACACATACTTTTGTCAATGGTACCCTTTGTTACAGAATATAAAAAGCCTCTCTCTCTATTTTTGTAAGTACCCGACTGCATTCACTGAAAATAAGCAACTTTAAGGCCTGGTTTTGCCCAACCCCAAATCTACAAACCTGTAAGTACTTATAACAACTATGTGAACCCTGAATGTAGGTGAACAGTAGATTCACTTAAAGGAGAAGCCTGTTCTAAAGGGGAATGCACTAACTCACCATTTTGTGAAGATAATCTGCTCTGTAGATTTTCCAGGCGTTGAATAAAATCATCACCTCCCCCACCAATGGTATGTGCAGCATCCCCACCGATGGCTCCAACAGAAAATCCACTGTCTGCTGTCACACTACACCTAGTATTTTCTGGAGGATCCAGGACATGAAGCAATGGCCTGCAACAAGGGATGGTGCTTTCTCCTAAGCTGAGCAATTGGTTTAATGTCTGTGTTTTGAAATGAGGTCATCCCTTTAAAATCTATGGTCTAAACCAGCGTTTCTCAACCTTTTACTTGTGACGCCCCCCCAGACGAATAAAGGTACGTCCGCGCGCCCCCCTTAGCCACTAATACCTATATGAGATATGAGAAAATGACCGCCTTTGCGGCCCCCTTTTCAGCAGCTTGCGCCCCCCAGGTTGAGAACCGCGGGTCTAAACTGTCCCTTACTGCACCACTTTGTGGAGTACCACTAAAATCTTAATGTCACTTGCTTCTTGGCATCTGTAATCCTCATTTTAAAAATGTCTAGTCATTGCCTGATAGATACCTCTGTTACTTGATTGAACTGTAAGGGGTACATTTGGCCAAGAATGCTTCTACTTATTCATGTCTCACTCTATGTATGCATGTGTGTGCTTGCATACAATATTAAAATAAAATGTAACATGTGTGACATTGGTAGAGTGATTTCCATTTGCCTAACTGGCTAGAGGGTGACTACTCTCCCTCACTTTTCATATCTGCCTGTTGATCTGCATCAAGTTTTGTGTCTAGTACTCATCTGTCATCTGTTACGACATTTGATACATTCCTGGATGGATTTCTGTCAGCACCACTTTACCTCTTTTTCTGGGACGTTTTATTTCTACTGCCTCATCTGCACCATCCTGCCATTACTTAGAATTTAGATCTGTGCATCGGCAGTGTCGACTTCAGACAGACACGTTTCTGCAGTTGCTACAGAAAGTTTTATATCAAGCTATCACAGCAAGCTCTGCACGCAGTAAAGGTGAGTCTGCAATGGCTGCCATTGTGTATTACTAGGAAACTTAGATTACAATGACTGTTAGCGTGTTGCTCTAACAAGAGTTGCATTGATGAAACAATATTTATATCTGTGAAAGTTAGGCCACTGCACCTAAGATTGTGAGTTGAGCTTCCATACAAACGTCATAATAACTTCAGCTATTTTCCAGTGCAAAACTTTATTGACTTATCAAAGATTCCGTGCAATGGCAAGGCTGCATACCGCATCTGTGCTGATAGCATTCACCTTAACCTGAGTAGCTAAGCTAACTGAGCATGCAATGAAGTCTTTGATACCAGCTTTCATTATTATCATTATGTCTGTTTTTATTATTTTTTTTTTAATGCTTTGAGGTAGCCTCTGATGGTGGGGTCAAGTGTTATATAAATTCACTTTATTATTATATACACAGGTAAGGAGTCCTATAGACTTGTTACTGGAAGGGCAGTGGAATGTAACGTTCATTATGTCTATAGCAAGGCTTATAGAACGTGGGCCCAACCCTCCTTTCAGTTTTTCTTTTTACAGATCTGGGCAAACCTTGAACTAGTGACCTGCTTTAAGGTCAAGCATATTAACCCATAGGTTATGGAACCTCCCCTTAATATGAAATGCATGCTTGAAGAAAATTTCCCACCTGATATTGTTTGCTCTAATTCATGACAGCATGACTATTCTACACAATCTAGAGAATGCAGGAAACATCTATGATCTCTACTTTTGGCTCAAGAATTAACAGAGTACTAACAGCATAAAAAAAATAGGGGAGAAATTAAAAAATGAGCAAACCTCCTTGCACTTGTGGATAAATGAGAACTGGATGATCGTAATGGATGGGCAAACTCTTTGGTAGGTGGAGTGCTGAATCTTATTCTGCCATGGTCTCCTGATGCACCCCCATCATCTGTGAGGCGTGAAATGGCGTTGTGGGAGTATAATGACATAGCATTTCCGTTAGGTGAGGCCCTTGTCAAAGTGTGGACATACAATGATGTAGCTGAGGGGGTTGAATCATGGTCGTTAGGATGATCCACAAAGTTTGGTTGAGTGAAACTTTGTGTTGTGGCCACATAACCTACAAGATAAAATCATGAAAAGCTATTGGGCAAGATAAACATACCATGGTATAAACTGTTCAAAATTTAGGAGCAGAACATAACTAAGGAATATTTTATTATTTAAATACACCTCCCTTAAAATTTATACGAACTATGCTTTTTAAGTCAATAATTTGAGATTCCCCCCCCCCCCAAATAATTGCACAAGGGCTTGCAAGTTTGCAAGTATGGCCACAATGAATTTAAAACTACTTATCTGAATAAAGAACAAAGGAAATAAGAAACAACATTCAAATTAAAAATAAATCACACATTAACAGCAGATGTTTTAACCTTATATTTATCATAAATCATGTGCTGTTTCACTTATATTTTTTGTAAAGAGGAAGTTGCACTCTAGCAGATTTTTCATAGTTCATATATGATGCTCTTAAAATGTGCATATACTGCCATTTACTATTTTTGGACAGCCTGAAAAACCTAACATCTGGCAAAGAGAGGATCACATGCAACGTTGTTGCAAAACAGGAATATTAAAGTGTGCGAAAAGGAAGCTCACCATACTGCTGATTCACTCGACCACCGACTATGGGTGAACCAACCCTCGTTGCTCGCTTCCACTTGCGTACAAGATATTTCATCCTAGAGAAGAGAATAGGATATGAATCCGGGTGTCTTCCTTTTTGTTACGCACACAATGGCACTGTCTGCTTTGACTACAGGTACTGTGAACTCTGTACTTTCCAAACATTAAAAGCCTCATTACCAGAAAGCATAATCCTACAATAGATCTTTTCTTCATGTTACTATTCATCCACCAAGCACTTCTAACACAAGAAATATATTACAGACATTGCTACAGAATAATAAAATCATAATGGCACCCACTAAGAGCTATACACCTCTGGTGCAAGAAAGCCACCTCTTTCTTTCATAAAAGAATAGCAGAAATACAGCAACTATCATATTTATCATTTATCACACCAAACTGAACAGTAGGCAAACTGCCCTTGCAGTCCAACAACAAATGAAAGTACATCACACAAGCAACTAACCCAGCCCCGTGCCTGCCTCCAGCGATTTGTTAAAAAAACAAACAAAAAGACAACCAACCCTCTCCTCCTTTCTTCCACAAGAAGACTGTAAAAAATTTTATATCCTACCTAAATATTGCTACGACTGTTCGAGCAGCACTTCGAAAGATGGTGTACAGCCGCTGATTGCCACGCCGGTAAGCCAAGTCAAGTGTAGACGAGGGCTGTCCACCCATTGTGGCAATGATGGCCAGTGTCTCCTGCTCAGAATCTTGGTATCCACCCAACAACAATAGCAGGTATTTCTTCTGATACACAAGAGCCTTGCGAAAACTTTCTGCCCGCAAGTACTTGCCATATAGACGCTGCATCTACAAAGATAGCAAACACAGTACCTAAGTACCTATGAAACTGGTATAATTCTTTACTGTTATCATCTCACTAAAGTCACCAAATTACTGATATTATATAAAGAAGAATTTTGAACTTTTCTTATAAACATTTAGATGATTAGAAAAATATGCAGCATAACATCACGTAAACAATTATTTTTTCAACTTGATGTTCATGAAAAGTCTCAAAAGCTAATAACCTGCTATCATATCAATGCTAACAATCATTTTTAACAGTAATACTATTAACTACTGTCACAATTGTACCTTGTCCCTATCAGCCTCCATCACAAATCCCTCAGAATCATATCGACCACGGAAGTGGCGCAGCTCTTTTTTCAGGCGATCTATCTCATGTTCTGCTGAGTCAAGTGCCATCTGAAGATTTAGACGCTCGCTGGCCCAAATTGTACGTTCATATATAGCCTCATCATCAGAAGGTACATCAGATAAATACTGAGGGATGGCAACAGGCTGCAACGACAAATATAATATTGGAAAGTTTTCAACACATTACAAACCTTCTCTGGGAGTGATAATAATAGCCAAGAGTAAAAGTCATGGTATGATCAGAACTGTTCAGCCATTAAAAAAAAAGGAAAAAAGAATGGTCAAGAGTACAGCATTTCACAAACCTGCTGTTTCCGCTGCCTGGTGCTGGTGCTTGCAGTGGTATTTGTACCTGACGCTTTTGGGGTCCGGATATTGTCTTCATTTTCCAAAAGATCAAGGCGGTGTTGTAGTTCTTCCTTTTCCTTAATCAGGGTTGCTATCCTCATTTTCAACTGCTCCAGTTCAACAACCTGATTAAAATCTCCTCCATCCAGCTGTCACACAGAACATAAATAAGACTATCATTGCTGTATCTACCATATCTGTGCACTTAAAATACAGATTCTGCTAATATCTGGAACTAGTATAAGATAATCATTATGTTCTTACTGTACCAATGGCTTTTTCCCAATTAGGCTTGGTTGATCAGCTGTGGATATTTATAATACATCTCTCTGAAATTGGTATTCAAATGGTTTTTAAAGCAGTCAACAATAAATAAGAAAAACAATCTTCACTTTTCAATTGTAAATATTTCAGAATTATACAAATCTTTTACCCTCACTTGGTCCCTTTCAGACATTTTTCCTTGTAAGACCTGCAACTCCTGTAACAGAGATTCCACAGAGCAACTGTCCTTGTTCCCACTGGTTTCCCCAGAATTGTCGACACTGCAAGTAGCACTGTTATGATAGCGCTGATGGACCACCAATACTTGCAGACGATCTCCAATGGCTTGCAGCTGCCTCAAGAAGGCACTGAGACGAGCCTGCATCTGTGTGTCACTGGATTCTGCCTGATAGAAAACATCTCCTTCATCTTTCCAATACCTGTCTTTCCCCTAAAAGCTGAAAATAACCAAACTACAGAGCTCACCAGTTTTTCTGATACTAAAACTAATTTGGGGATTAACTCGTTCAGGGCATTAGGTTGTTCATCCTGATTGTTAATGGTCGCCATGAAAGTGGTGACTCATCTTGACTGACAAATTTAAATCATATGCCACTGATGTAATGCTGTCAATTGTGATAAAAGAAAAAGATGTATACAAACATTGTAATAGGTTAATATTCACTTTAAATTTACATGAACAGGTCTGACATAAGCACAATCTATGTTAAATGAATGTGAAACTTGTAAATACTGTTCTAAGAAAGAAAGCCTACTTTTAGTTTCAAGAGTATGAAATATTTTTAAAAAAAATAACAAGCCCTTGACTGCTGTTGGTTAATGAAAGTTTTCTGTAGCCGATAAAACAAGCTTCATCCTTTACCTGGCAATCTGAGAATGCCATGCGAGGACTGACTGCAGGGTACAGCTTGTAGCGCTCAACATCATGTCGGGCCTCTAACTCTCGCTGACGTGAACGATCCAGCTCCAACTCCAGATCCTGCAGTTTCTCCTGCATCCTCTCAAGTTCTATCTCTAACTGGTGCTGCAGTCAAAGAATGTTCTTCTCTGATGTAATACACAAAATACTCAGAGTATAACACAAAGCTTATTCAGATTACAACATAGGTGTTTGTAATAAGTATGAATGTTTATTCCACTACCTCCACATTGTATAAAGTGTATGTAAGCGGAACTCACAACTTTAATTTGCAGCTCATCCTTTTCATGCTGTACTGCTCGCAGCTTGCTCCAGGTGGCTGTCTGCTCTGCCTGTAACTGACGCTCTGTAGCACCTGAATGCTGTGTCACAGCTCTAAGTTCAGACTGTGCACGCTCTAATTCTAGGTGAAGACCTTCTGCTCGTGATGTCTCACGTTCTAACTGGTGGCGAACATCACTAGTTTCTACCTATTGAAGGATATATTTCATTGAAAACAATCAATACCTTAGAAAAATGATATGGTATTCTCATTCTCTGACTGGAATTTATCAGCTAAACTAACAATAAAACAGTACACTGGAACCTGCATAAAGTAAGACCAAGTACATTTTGTGGACACCCATGAATTATAAATGTTGGAAATGCCTTTGCTTTATCACTAGGCATTCCTCTTATATGCCTGATAATTTCAGATAGTTCCTATAAAATGCATCCACATAAAAAACTTTGAGGATGCAAAATTTTGTCAGCTTAGTACAGATGACCTGTTAATGTTCTAAAGAAAAGCAATGAGCACAGCTGTCTTTTCAGACAAATGTAACTGACCTTGAGGGTGCTGAGCTCCGAGCGCATCTGTTTTGTCAGCTCACTCTCTCGCTGCAGTACAGACCCGCGTTCTTCATGCTCCTTGTCTAGAAGGTTGGTCAAGTCTCTCACTTTGTGGCGCTCTGTCTCCAAATGAAGTTCTGTTGATGACAAAGACCTCTGGAGCTGCTGCACCTTCACAGACAAGAGGGTATTAACTTATTAACTTATAAATAAAGCAGAGTGTGGCAATATGGGTGTTTGTGGAGGATGATAATTATTCAAAAATCTACCATTTGTCCTATACTTTCCAAGTTTGGCAGAAATACTTTTGTCATCTCATCATTGATCATTTTATTGTCCTCCCTTTATTGGTACTAACTGATCACCAGTTAAACTGGCCTGCTGGTATTGGTCACTAGGGGCAGGACCTATCCCCTGTCCATCTTGGTACAGACCCCTTCCAAAATGCCCTAAAAAATGGCGTTAAGAGTGTTGGGCGACATGGCCAAACCAGACTAGTTTGTGCCTCTTCAACTGCAAAAAGGGCCCTTTCTTACAAAGCTGTTGGATAAAAGAAGGAGATTTAGGGCAATTTTCTTAGGCACTGGGTCTTGAAATCCTGGATATGCTTTTTGGTGTCAGCAAGCAAAACCCATATCTTGCAACCACACAGCTGGATAGTGACTACAAGGGACCTGTACAGCCCGTATTTGGTGGTAAACTGATGCTGTTGGTGCTCCAGATCCTCATGTTCAGCCTGACTGTTGGCGTTGCTCTCCATCCCAAATGCACTCACCCATTCTGTCTGTGAGGTGCAGTTTACTGTTGCTGCCTGCCATCAGGTCAGTGTCACAAGTTACATAGAAGCTTCCTGCTGATAGAGACAAAAGTGTGGTGGTTGTGAAGAGTTTCACACGTTTTCCAGGACAACAGTTCATACGACAAAAGGCATCCTTTGAGAACACCCAAAGAAGTCACCCAGTTGGCTGTTGATTACTACTACACTATTTGTGATCTTGTACAGTGCTTTGATGATTTGAACAAGGCCCTTTTCAATGTTGAATTTTTGCGTCACATGCAACACCCCATCATGTCAGACTCTGTCAAACGCCTTTCTGAAGTCAATGAAGTTGTGGTAGAGATAATGTTGGTTTTGGACATGTTTTTCTAGAAGGATGGAATGTTGAAGATCTGTTCAAGCATGCTTCTGCCTAACACTGTATGAGCCTGTCTGCTCTTCTGCCAGCAGCTCCCTGGCAGTGGTGTTGAGCCAATTTTTAACTACTTTAAGCACGACTTTAGGTGGCTGATTAGACATGGTTTTTGTGGTTTTGGCAAAGTTTCCTGTCTGCATCTATTCATTGGGTCACATCTTTGCTCTTGCCAGATTTTATGATATAAAGTGGTATATGCATTGACTTTTTCTTCCCCAACCTGCTTGAGCAGTTCAGCTGAGAAACTGAACTTCAGGTGACTTCCCTACATTCAGACTGCATACAGCTACCTTGACAATAGTAAGGACCCTCTTTTCTGGTTTTTATATGTTTACAAAAGCCGTATGTACAAGAAAGAACAAACCTTGGGTAAAAATGTACACAATAATTTTAAGTATCTGTGACTGCTAACCGCCACACTGAAACTCATGTAGTAATTACAGCTGCAAATAATAATAATAATAATGAAGATTTTTATAGCACATATTCACTCATAGAGAGCCTGCTCTTAGCGCTTAAAACAAGGAAAAGACATGGATTAATGAATAGGACACGAGGGACGGAAGAATAAACGACAGTACTGACGACAAACAGAAAGCAAAGACAGAAAGCCTAAAAAGGCACCAAATAACAGGAGCGAAGAAAATAGTGATTCTGCAGAGAAAGATGGGTAGAAAAGTAGCAAGAGCGGGAGGGGGGAGGGTAAAAAGGACTAGCATTGTGTTCACTGTGTTAGGAGTAATGCTCAAGGAAGAGGTGCTAGGATTCAATTGTAGGAAGGTGGCGAATATGGAAAGGGAAAGAGTTCCATTGTTTTGCTGCACAGTAGCCAAAAATTCTGTGGCCATATGTTGTTGTTCTGGTGACAGAAACAGTTAGGATCAGAAGAAGAGCGGAGCTGTCTGGCATGGCCGTAAGGGATGAGAAGTTCAGAGAAATAGTCAGGACAGGAGCCTGCAAAGAAATTAAAACACAGCACAGACAGTTTGTACTGAATGCAAGAACAGACGGGTAGCCAGTGTAGAGAACGAAGGAGAGGAGTGACATGGTCCCTTTTCCTGGCTCTAAGCACCAGACATGCAGTGGAGTTCTGTACTTTCTGGAGTCTCTGAATGAGGTATGAGGGGCAGCCTGCCAGCAAGGAGTTGCAGTAGTCAAGTCAAGAAAGAACAAACGCACAGACAAGAGTGTTAGTAGCGTGTGTAGAGAGAAAGTGACGGATGGCACTGATCTTACGGAGCTCATAATAGGCAACTGACAGACAGCTGTAACATGTTTATCAAGAGTCATGTCAGTAGTGACAATAAATCCCAGATTCCTAACGGATGACATGAAGGTGATGTTGGTTTCGCCCACCTTGATGTGATTGGGCAGACTAGTGAGTGAAGGTTGATGTCTTCTTCTATAACACAAGACGGCTTCTGTTTTATCATCGCCACATTAAAATGTTATCTATCTCCTAGAGAGAGGATGGGAAGAAACAGACATGAAGTTTTGCTACTGCTTGAGAAACTTTATTCCAAATAAGATAAAGCATTTGCAACAAATGGAAGAATGAAGAGAGGAGAAACAGTTAAATCCAAAACTTACCAACCTGGTATTGGTCACTAGGGGCAGGACTTTGTCATCACCAATTGATTTTGGTAGTAGATACCTAATATTTTTAAGTTTCTTTGAAATATAGACATTAGCCAGATATTGTGGTTCCAAAATAAAAACCAGCAGTTTCTCTGTCTCCTTTAAAAAAAGCATCATGTGCAGAAGCAATTGCAAAAGACAGCAAAACGTCCATTGTTGTTGTTGTCAATACTAAGCATCACTTCACTAAGGTTGAACGTTAGACTTTATGGTTTCTATCTCTTCTTTGCAAAGAAATATCACAGGCTGAAGCACTGCTTGTAGATGAGTCATCCATTGTTGACACTTCCAGGATTATGTGCTCTTGGTTCTTTTTGAGGGCGCTTGGTAATTTTTGGAAAACAGTGAAAGCCCAAGGCTTCAGCAACAACTTATACTTAAACTAGTGTATCAGGAAAGTGTGACATCTTTAGGGTCATTTCTCAATGTTCTAATCAATCCCAAATGTTTACATTTAGAGAACAGTATTTCTTCAATGAAATACTTTTTGGGTATACAATTTTACAAACATTTAGAAAAATTGTGCCAGATGACTGGTAACACTCACCTGGCCCTGGAGGTCCTCTGATCTGCTCACCTCACGGGTTAGGCGGGCTATGATGCTGTCTCTGTCTTCCAAAGTCTCCTGCAGTTCAGCAACATGGTGTTGCTCCTGCTTCAGCATGCTAAACATATTATACAGTGTTAGTCTACAACATACAGAAACCAAATGCAGAAAACTCTGTGTGCATGCATGTGAAAGCGAGTGTGTGTGTGTGTGTGCATGTGTATGTGAGTGTATTGCGTGTGTAGGGGAGAGAGAGATTGTGACTTTGGAAGATGCTTCTGATGTCTACCTACAGTACATGCTTGCATGCCTTCATATATGTTGGCATATTTTATGTGATGACGAGGAAAGGTGCTTTATAATTAAATTCTTCTTCTTCCTTTTTGCCCCCAGTGAAGCATAGGGCTGCAACTACACCACGCCAGCAGACCTGGTTCTGGGCCTCCCTCCCCAGATGGGTCCATGTCATTTCAGCTGCCTCTGCCTCTGCTTCGCCATGGACCAATCTTCTCCATGTCTGTTTGGGTCTCCCAACCCTGCGCCTCCCCAGTAGGTTCCAGTCCACTTTCACTTCTTGATGTCTTGGCTGGCAGGTTTATAATTAAATAGTATTCATTTATTTCTGACATTATAAGCCCAGCAAAATATCTCTCTTACTTCTGCAGTTCTTGCAGTTTAATGGACTCCCCTTCCAGAACCTTTTTTGTCTGGTGCTGGACTTTGTCCACTTCTTGACGAAGACTCAAGGTTGTTTGCTGTGCTTCATTGGCTGCTGTCTGTGCTTGCTGTCGCTCTCTCCGCTCTTTTTCTGCTGATTCACTGGTTTTCCGTAGCTGCTCTCGTTGGGAAGCAAGTTCAGCGCGCAGCTCCTGTCAGCAACCCAAGAAAGCGACCTCAACTCTACAAGTGCTCTCCTGTATCATGTTAAGTTGCAATCTGCTGGACTAATGTTACTAGTGGGAAAAGGTAATTAATTTCACTATACATTATTTTTCCCTGGTCTATCTTTACCTTTATGAAAGCTTGACATGCTTGTATGTTTTGTATGTGCACAGTTTTTTTTCTTGTCTTTATCATGTAGTTGTATCTTACCTGTGAATTCTACATACTGATGTGCACATATAGCCTTGAAATAAGCCCATTTAGATCAGAGCATAAAAAAGTAATATGAACTGACCAGAATGCCTCCTAAAGTAATTTTACCTTGATGATCTTGCTCTCTGTACTTTCTCGTTCCTTGTATATGGCCTCTGTGCGACCAAGTTCAGTTTCAAGATTGTGTTGCTGGCGTCTTAGAGTCTCCAGCATTTCTGCCAGGCGGTTGTTCTTCTGGCGCTCTTCCTCAAGCGCATCCCTGTGAATGCATTTGAATCTCTTGTCAACAGCTTTTCTAAGCTTCACATATGATACATTATTACTGATGACGTAGTCTTATTGCTCTTTGGTCTCATAGCTACCAAAACCATTCTCCCCTATTCACGGATGCTTGACATCCAGATTCATCTCCACCCCCCACCCACCAACAAAAACAACAAACCCTTCTTTATCAATGCAAGCCAGTGGCAATAGATTTTAAAATCCAGTCATTTGGATTGAAAAAATTCTTATCCCTGATAAATGAATGCTAAAACTGTTTGTCAAATTAGACTGTGGTTAGAGGGAAAAAAAGCAGGACCATGAAAGAAAAAAATGCTCTGATTCTTAAAGACATACACGTATATAAAACAATGGAAAATAAATGTTAAAAAAAAGGGCAATGAAGTAAAATCAGTTATATCTGAATCATGATAGTCTGATGATTTGTGAAACCCAAGGGAAAAATTACAATACTGAATATGTTTTTTGTTTTCATTCGTTTTCTCTCAGTGCATGTGGAGAGAAAAGTGAGGAAGAAAAAATGAATGTGCATAAATAAAGCATCCACAAGGAGAGAGAGAGGGAGACAACACAGCTAGATGTCATCTGGGCTCATTGTGTGCAAATCAAACTCCTGCTGCCCCTCCCCTTTCACACCTTCAAACCACATGCCATCATGTTTCTCAACATGCACACAAATGCACACATGCATATTTATACATGCACATGCACATACATTCTCTCTCCCCCTCTCTCAAAATAAATGTTTATGAGAAGATGAATGGATTTTATACAACAGTTGTTCCACAAATGCAGCTGGCTAAACAAGCATGTATCACCATGTTCATGTTCAAACATCACAGACTTGTGCTTACAAATAACAAAGCTGCAAGCAATTAATTTGTTTTTTTATGGCTTCCTGTCTTTCTGACTGTCACGACAAGATAAAAGCTATACAAAATCACAATCTAGGCATGTATCATAACAAACTCTTAGGAATGCACAATCACAAGTACTAGTATTATAAACATCCCCAGTCACTTGCATCAGATTAAGCCACAAAGCATAAATTTTGTTTTATATTAGATAGTATGATGTACACATTGTGTACCACCTTTCATATGCTGCACACCGTGAGCACAATAGTCATTTTACTAAGCACATAGTGTGTAACCCTTATGGTACTTCTTCATACAGCAGAATCACAGCTACCACTCACGCCTCCAGAAAAAAAAACTTCTTCACAATGGTGTGAAGTGCCTAAAAGAATTTTGAAAAACACCCATGCACATGCTAAAGGATTGCTGTATACTGCTCATTCAAACATGAAGTCTGTACTAACTAAAAAAAGTCCAACTTCTGCTCCAAATATTTTCACCAGACACTAAATGACATGCTATATTATCAGGAATGTTTTAATGGAAAGTAAATGCACACTGTTGGCAGTCTGAAGAAGTTACCATCATCTCCAGGGTTAGAAGGAGCATGCTTTGCTGACTTATGTATACTAAACGCTTTAGATGATGTGGTAATTACATTGTGGGATGAAGGAAAATGCCAGAAAATCAAGCAGATTCAAACACACAAATGGACTTATAAGAATAAAAGGTAGGGGAGAAGCAATGCATGGGAAAGAGGAGATAACTTACAGACATGTGCTCCATTCACCCCTGTGACAATACACAGCAAAATTAGCTAATCTGGATAGATGGTAAATATTGCACTAGGGAACATTTGAATATTTTTACCATCATACAGATTCAGTCATCAGCAACATTCAAGTTAACCATTGACACTCTCTGCTTTCAGTAAGTTGCTGAAGTTTTCAGTGTGGCTTCTGATGAAAAAGTGATGTGATTGGGTGGGTGTGTGGGAGAAATCTCACTTTAACTGCCAATAAGACAATTGCTGACTAGTCAATTCATAAAAAGTCATACATTTTTACATCTGGTAAAAAGCATCCTATCAATCTCCACCTTTAAACCACACAACAAAGAACAAAAACTTGCAAGTTGCAAGTGGTAGAGGTGCCCCTCTTTTTAGTTTAGAGAACAGGGAAAATGACAACATCTCTTGAGATTTACTGAACTCCTCCCCGCTTCCGCTAGTTTTCTACCCATCTTCCTCTGCAGAATAACTATTTTCTCAGTTCTTGTTACTTGGTGCCTTTTTGGGATTTCTATATTTGTCTTCTGTTTGTCGTCAGTACTATTGTTTATTCTTCCGTCCCTCGTATTCTTCTATGCAGTCAATGTCTCATCCCTTTTTTAAGCGCTAAGAGCATGTTCTTTATGAGTGTATGTGCTATATAAATCTTCATTTATTATTATTGATTTAAATGAAAAATTCTGTGGGATATCTCAGAAAAATTAATGAAAGTGAACCAAAATCTGCGAGGGCTTATTCCTTTCTGTTTTTAACTAATTAAGAGGCAGTTTTAGCAGAAGCAGCAAGAACAAAGGCAAGACAAATATTCACAAGCTAATCTAGAGCTTGAATGAACTAATATTCATGTGAAAAAAAATTTAGTCAAATGATTCTCTAAATAGCAGTCTAGCAGTAGTAACTTCATCCAACAAAACTGTCTTCATCAAATTGTTCTATCTTATTTATTTTTCAAGAATGTCAACAATACTTGGATGCAAAAAAGAACTAAAGAGAAAAGACACTTACGTCACTGAGGTGAACCTGTGCTGTTCCCTTTCCAGTGCATCTTTAGTGCGAGACAGTTGGATCTGAGTTGTTTGCAACTCTGACTGCAGGGAAGCAAGGGCTGCTTTGGTGCGTGATAGTTCTGCAGATAGCTCTGTTGTGTGTCGTCTTTCGGCTTCCAATCCTTTTCTTAGGTCATCTTCAATAATTTTCTCTTGCTGTAATTTATACTCCAGGACTTGAACTGTGGAAATGTGCAATAAATCTTAGAAAAGCCTTAGGCATGTAAACTACAAATCCCTTAGCAATAATCCTAGCAGTCAGGTACCTGAAAACTATTTATGGATTACACAGTTGTTGCAAGTCAGAATGACACATACAATGAGCCCTGACTCTGTCACATCAAAGCACACGAGACTGCACAGAGTAACATGCACACTCGTAGATTAGAAACTGAGGAGGATGGGCAAATTAACATTTTTCACAAACATAATGTTTTTTTTCTTTACTCTTACCTTCCCTCTGAAGTTTCCACTCTTTGTTAGATGCCTGCTCCTCCATCTTGGCAAGAGCCTCTGACAGGCGCAACTGCTGTTCTTGCTGTTCTGTACGCTGTCGAATGAGGCGAGCATGCAAGTCTTCCAGCTCAGCCAGCAGAGACTGATGCTCTGCTCGCAACATAGCATTAAGACCAGACTGATGCAGCTGTTCCTGTTAAAGACAAGAACTGCAGTGAGATTACAAACATTTGCTGTATTTGTGACTAAAAAAAAATCAAGAAACAACAAAGTAAGACACTGGTACAGCACATCCTCTTATCACGGCACCATGCGTAAACCAATAACCAAATTAATAAAGAGCATTTGCATGCCCAGCAGACTTTCAAAAGCCTCTAATTTTACTAGGTAATATTAATGATTTTCATATGTATGTATGTATGAGTAAATGCATGTTTGTCTAGAAGGGAAGTCTCCCTGTCTCTGAGTGCCATGACCTGTTCACGCAAGCGGTTATCAAAGTGTTTGAGGGCATCTTCTGTGCTTGTGCTGGAATGCTGAAGGCGCAGTGTGTACAGTTCTGCCTCTAAAGCCAGGCGCTCATGTTGGTACACTTCTACAAGAGCATGCAGCAGCTCAGACCGCCAGTCTTCCACTGTTTCCTGAAGCTGTGGGAAATAACACAAGAATATGCATGGACTACCAGTAATTTCCCATATGCTGGGCATTAAAGCATAGCATCATCATTACAAAAGAGAGGGAGAATTAAACAGAGAAAGATAAGAGGCTGAGCAGGGTGGAAGGAAAGTTGGAAACAGAAGAAATTGCAGTCATCAGAAGCTCAAGAGACTGTATACACTGCAAAACTTAAACAGGCGAGAAATTCATATCAGCCTGTTTACTGTCAGAAAATAGTATGGGCTCATAACTTTTACATGTACTAACTGATGCAAGGAGATGGTTCTTAAGTAAATATTTTGTTACCTGTCCAACTGTCCTTTTTTTAAAAACGAGACTCTACAGTATTACCCAAAATCTTCACTCTCATATGGAAATTTAAGAATGTTTAATAAGGATGCACTGACCCCAGACCCAACTCTGTCTGCCTGACTCAACAGCTCTTTCAAGGCATTAACTGTGTTCACCAAACTTGATTTCTCCCCTTCAAAGGCCTCTTGCAAAGTTTGGCATGACACCTCTCCCTGTGGGGTCAAACGCTGTAGAAGGAAGTTGAGTTCTGATATGGACAAAATATGGTCTCCTGCTTGGCGCAGCCGAGTGAGAAGAGCCTGTGAAAGAAAAAAAAACCCCCAAACAAAACCAAACGTGAAGAAATAAAAGCTTCAAAGTGCTCACATACACAATGCTGATGCTATTACATCAAAGAAATGTCAATGGACTTTCAGAAATGTACAGGCATGTCAAAGATGACTGGTTACAAAATAGCACAAAAAGAGAGGTTTTGCGTTCCTTAGAAAGCTGGTAATAGATCACTGAGATAGATATGCATCCCATTCCCACTTTCAAGCGATCTTGACCTTCACCAACCTGCAAACGAGAGGGCAATGCTTCTTCTGATCCACTAATGACGCTGCTTGTTTCTGCAGTGCTGAGGTCATCCTGACTGCTGCCATCAGCTCTCGAAACAAAGGAGCCAATCAAGTGCTCATCCATTTGCTGGGTGTCACCCACATCTGCACGTAACCGGCTCACCACCGAGCCATCTGTCAGAGAAGCTGCAGATAAAGTAAAATAAATTATGGCAATGATCTCAGGCACTGCACTTGAAAGCAGCTATAGACATTGTAGCAGTACCAGAAAGACAGATTTGGAATAGTATTCAGGACTGTGCCTTAAGAAAAAGCTGCAGGAGTGGTAGACCCTTTGAACCATTTATTTTTCAGGAACTTCTGGAGTTCATAACTTCTGAAACACTTTTCTTATGCAAAACACTTGTATACTACTGACAGCTTATGCAAGGATATTTCTAAGAATACATATATATTTGTCTCAAGACAAACTGTTTAAAGTGTGCATGAAATGATCACGAAACATCCAAGTGTCTGTAGTCAGACATTTTGTGGATTTGTGGAAGGACATTTTGTAAATGCCTGCTGACAAATGTTTCCCCATTTTAAAAGTTCCTAACTACAATTTCACCTAAACCTAAACCCCTTTCCTGATTTAACTGTACATCTCCACCTAATTGTCAAGGTGGGAATCAAGAAGTTGTCCACCCAATGTAGTATTTCTTATCATGAGAAAAGAAACAGATAAAATGGCAGGAACACAGCACCTGAAGCAGAAAGACACCACAGGCCACCAACAGCATACCTAGCTCCTCAGAACGCAGTCTGTCAATCTCCTGCTGGTGCTGAACACGCAGACTGTTCAGCTCAGTCTTGTGCTGCTTCTCCAGCTCCTGCTGCTGATGAGTTAGTGCCTGCTCCAGCCTTCGCTCATGGTGACTGCGCAGTTGCTGCACCTCATGGTCATGTCGCACTTGCATCTCTGTCATCTTCATCTCAGCATCCTGGCGTGCTGCCTCCTGGATGTCTCGGATGTGCTTCTGGTGTTCTAGCGTTATCTCTTCTCTCAGCTCCTGCACTTTCTGATGTAAACAAGTTCTGTCTGAAAACATCTAAGAGCGGACTCATCTAGATACCCCAACCCTATTGCATGAAACAGCACTGACCACCAGAGTTCTCATCTTTTTCTTTTATCTCTCATGCCCCCATTCTCACCATGTAGATCAGTGGGATAAGTTACAAACTAGCTAACAAAAGTTGCAACCAATAGTTTTGTAGAACTGACCTGTAGGAAATCTTTTGTAGACACGATCGATGAAGACTTATGCAGATGATGCTCTACCTCGAGCTTCTGTAACCTATCTTGCTCTTCACCTGATGCTTCTTTCTCTACATCCAAGGCCAAGCTATCTCTCTGACTGTGTTTCTGCAGAGCTGCTAAGGCAGCTTTGGCCAGACGAAGTTCAGATCGAAGATGAGCAATCTGCTGCTTAGTTTGTGGGGTAAGTTCCATGGAGAAAAAATTCTCTGAGGTTTCTGCTGCTCTCTTTTCTGCTGCCACCAGAAGTGCTTTAGTTTCTACCAGTTCTCTCTTCAGTGATATGATTAGAGACTCTTTTTCCTGCACAAACAGTGGTCAGTCAGAGGAGGGGGGTAGGAGGTAAATCAATCAAATAAAAGCACATTATGCAATAAACTCTGGGTTAATTCTAAAGTCAGTTTTGTTACAAAAATTAACTTCGAAGTGAATTGCCTCTTCTTCATGCTGGCTGTGAATGTATATTTTTCTATTTTTCTTTCCGTAAGTACCCACATGTAACTTCAGTAAAGTGGATGCACAGATGGAGGATTAATGCACTCTTTTTGTAAATACCCACATGTAGCTTCAGTAATGTGGATGCAGAGATGGTGGAGTCAAGATTTGCCCCCTTCCTCCTCAGCCAGCCCTCAAGCTCTTCCCGCAGTAAGGCTAGTTCTCGGTTTTTAGCTGCCATCTCTCTTTGCTGACGTCGCATCCATGTCTCCGTCCCAAAAGTGAGTGAAACCAGCTGTACATTGAATAAAACATGTCAGCTGTGTTATTTCATCATGTTTTGTTTGCAAAAGATGCTTCAACACAGACTTCACTTAAGGGAACGAAAGCCATGCTGTAAATGCCAGGAGTAGATGGTTGAACATGGACAACCATGATCAGCATTTTCATTCAGACATCACCACCACAGCATGCTCTCCTGGACTGGTGCAAAGGGTGACCGGACACTTAATCCCCGGACACTTCATCCCCAGACACTTAATCCCCAAATCGCAACACAACACTCAAAACTGTTATTTTGTGAACTTGAAATATTATAACCATAAGAGAAATGTGTCGCGTGGTAACTCTGGGCAACTCTGGTAAGACTGGGATGCGCTGGGTTCACAATTAGCGATCTACCCTCTCGGCAATACTAGGTGGACTCCCTAACATAACCAGCCAGTTCCAAGGCCATACTGACCAGGAGCAGACCACTGGTTGTAAAAACACTGGTTCATGACAGCGCCAATGTACAGCGATATGAGGCAATGGATCGTCTTCTGTACCTTCGATCATTAGCTTACCTGTCATATTGATTAACAACACTTTTCATATCTTAATGTTGAAAAATATTGACTTTAATAGCTCACATGAACTTTAACTAATGCTATAGATGTTGAAATTTAAGTATTATTTTAATTGTCAAACATATTTTC
This sequence comes from Marisa cornuarietis, assembly GCA_004794655.1. Taxonomy (NCBI): domain Eukaryota; kingdom Metazoa; phylum Mollusca; class Gastropoda; order Architaenioglossa; family Ampullariidae; genus Marisa; species Marisa cornuarietis. Next base: position 1,934,942 of record SMMW01000013.1, on the reverse strand, counting down.
ATGTTTACATGGAAATAATTATTTGAATTTGAATTAAATTTTTCATTCACTTCATAATTTTTTTGAGTTGAAATTTCATTTTGAGGAATAAGTGTCTCGGGGATTAAGTGTCCGGGGATTAAGTGTCTGGGATTCGGTGCAAAGTACCAAGAATGAGACTACCATATGCCACTCTGGTCTGATGCAAAGAGCCAACATACTTTGTGATGTCACTATTGTTTAATGTAAAGTACCAACATACTTTGAGATGCCACTCTGTTTTGGAATAGGGTATATATTTGGCTAAAAAATGAAAATGGCCTGATACTTTGTCAGTCTCAGATATGTACAGAAACTCTGGTATGAACAGTGGCCTCTGTTTGATCTCACATGACATTCTATGTTTGTTGCGTGCATCCGTGTATGTCTGTATGTGTCTTTTTTCTGTAAAGCGCCATGTGGCTGCCCACAGAACCAGGATATAGTGTTATATAAGCTCATGGTATTATTATTATTTATTATTATTATTATTTCAATTTATTTATCTAGTGACTAAAAACAGATTGAAAGCAACTGAAGCTGTTTGTAACTAAAAGCTGTTAACTGAGTGAGCCACTCTTGGATTTAAATATCATACATAGTTGTATGCTTTAACATTTATAAAAACAAGGATAACTTTGTCTTTGAAATATTCACCAATAAGTAAAGAAATTGATATACTTCTAAATGAACTGACATTATAAACTATCTCACCTCTGTGGGATATGTAGAGGACAGCCCTGGCTCAGAGTCCCAGCGGGACAAACGTGACATTTCTGAAGACATGGGTAAAGAAGCAGACAGGCTTTCATTCACTGTCCTCTGTATCTGCTGTGCTTTGGCTAGAAAATCCCTCAGCCCATCATCCTGAGGTTCTCCATCATCACTGCTCTCCTGGGTTTTTAGGTAGGAGAAACTCTCTGGAGTAACATTCAGTTCTTTGTCCTCAGCATTTTGGTGGTGACCTTGGAGCTGCAGGGTTTGGATCTCCATCTGAAGCTGTCAGTGACCATAAATAGATATCTTATAAATATAAGCTGTCATGACCATAAATATAGATCTTATAAATAAAGACTCCCAGGATGCTTATTTTAACTCAACTGTGAGATTATGTAGCAGTTCCTTCCCTAGAACAGCAGATAGTTCTTGAGCAGAAAGTATTCAAAATTAGTTTTGATCAGCAGCAAACACTGATAATTGGCATTCCAGCATGTCAGGATTGAGTTTATGAATTATTTACAATAATCCTATGTGAGAAACAAATTTTAGCATGTCTAGAAACAAGACATAGCACCTGCTGAATATGATCTTCCTTCTCTGCCAACTGACTTGATGTCAGCTCCAGGTGTATCTGTGTCTCAGTTAACTGCTGTGTTAAGGTAGTTAGCTTTTCCGAAGCCTGTGCAAGTTCGTTTTGCAAAGCCTTGCCTTCATCTGTTGCTGCATTCTGCAAAGTGGCAAAACATCACTAACAGCTTTTGTCTTGCAGTTTTGACAGCTGACACAGCAATGACAGCTAAATTTGTGACATGAACAGAAACAGAACTAAGTGGTACTTAGCTAATGTGATGCTCAGAGCTAGGTGATAAGTGATGGATAATTACTGAAGGAGACATTTATGGCGAAAATGAAAGAGGAAACAAGGGACAGGAAAAAAGAAGTCTATGAATATTTTCTTTCACCTATCGGAAATTTTATCTGAAAAACGTAAAAATTGAAATTCAAACAGATTTGGCAAGCAAAGATGCTTGAATGCTATTTATGCTCCATGTACTAGATGAAAATGTAATGATTTTCAAATGCTTCTGCTTTACCTTTGCGTCAGATGAAAGCTGATGCAGCTGCTCCTCCAGATGTGACATTTCCTCCTTGACATGGTCTTGCAGTTCCTGACTCTTCACTTTCAAGTCTCTTATGCACAAATCTTTTTCGGTTATCTGGTGCTGCAGTGACAGCACTTCACTCTCTAGCTTCTCAATTATCTCAGTCTTATTTTGCAGAGTTTCATGAAGCGCTGTAGCCTCTTTTTCCTTTGCTTGCAACACCTGGTCTCTCAGAGATTCTGCTTGTTGAAGACTGCAAATAATATACATCAGCAAGAATTACAACTGGGTGCTGGAAACTGACAAGACATAAACATTTCCTAACATTTCTAATATCTGTGAATCACATAACTTCAAGCTTAATAATTTTTTTAAATGACTGTGCAACGTTGACTTGCTGAATCTAGAGAAATGTGCACTTTTTTTTCCAAATGACTGGGCTGCGCTCAGTACAAGAAACAATTCCTCAAAATAAAATAACTCTCTCCCATTCTTGAGGTACATGCCTACAAAGATTATTATCAAGACTTAAATCATAACACAGAAATCCGTGGAAATGCCTAGTTAAGATCTGGTTTCAGCTTTTTCACTATCTGTAGCCTTCACAATGTAACTGCAACCATGTTTATCACTGATGTCTTTCTCAGTTTTTGTAACAGGTGAATTGTGCAGGATTTTACCTTGAGAATAGATGGGATTTATTCACTTGGATGCTAAAAATAACATTTTTTTCTCTCTGGACAACCTTTTGATCTATTCTCACCTGTATTCTTTGTCTGCCAGCAATATATCCAGCTGAGTCACCTTTGTGGTCTGCTCATTTAAGGCCTCAGTCAGATGAAGTTTGATGGCAGCCAATTCCTTCTCATGTAAAACTGTTTTAGAGGACATTTCTTCCTCCAAATTTCTAATCAACTTCTCTTTGTCTTTCACTGATTCTTCAAGACGATGGACTTCTATCTTTAGTTTGCTTATCTGGTCAAAAAACATTTTACTGAGTGATGTAAGTTACCTGAAACACCTTAAAGGATATGACTAATAAGCTCCTTCTCCCACTCTTTCAGGTGATATTGTTACACCTGCGTATAAAGGTAAATTTTTGGACTGAAACTATAAGACAGCTTTCAGAAATGCACAGAATACTTTAAGTATACAATTGTACACAAAGCAATGCAAGTTTTTGCATATATAAGGCTGGAAATAACTCACCTGTTCCTCTAAAGATCTGACAGCATCATCAGGAGGAAGATCACTATGGTCATGTCCGGTCACCTGAAGGTCCTTCAGCTCTCTCTGTGCTTCTGCATGCAACTTATTTTCTTTCTGCAGCTCTGCTTCCTTCTCAGCCAGAGCTGCCGTCAACGACTTCACCTCCTCCTTGAGGGAATCCTAATGCACACATACCAGTCACACAGCAATAACTATACAACTACCAGTCCACAGCCTCGGTAAAATTCATTTCAAATATGCATTTTAAAGCGAGCATTGCAGACAACCTTCTTCTTGGTGGCAGCAAAATGTAATGCATAAAGAAAAACTGTACTAATGTTTTTATACAGCTGATTAAAAAAAATAACATTACAAGGATTTAAAATTAACTTATTATTTAAATAGGGCTTTTATGTTTGAAGCATTTCCTGTCACTGAATATAATGCACAAGCAAAATATTTTAACACAAGAGAAAGAACAGAATAAAATATTTAAAAGAGGAAAATGAAAATGAATACAAAACAACAGAATTCAATGATATTTCAAGCATGATAAAATGAAATAGTACAGTGTTTGGTCCTTTTCATGCCTTATTAAGTGCATGAAGAAGAGTTAAGAACAGATCAGATTATATAAGCTTGCTGAAATGTTAAGCGCTCTTAGCATTCAGTGAAATGAGGCAACATGCACAGGCAACTCAAAGGACTGTTATCAACCTCCTGTTCAAATAATATATTCCTGAAGTTTGATATTTGTCACATGAAAATTCCATCAAACAGTGTATCTTTATGTGCATTATTGTCAAGAGATACAATAAGATGTAAAAGTATCAGTACGATTGCAATACAAAAAGGAAGCAAAAACATTTTGCTCAGCAGTTTTGCAAAATCAGGATAGAGATAACATAAAAACATGAAGGATGGCGCAAAGATTTACACAAAGAGGGGGTGGGGTGGAAAAAAGAGTTACTTTGAGATATAAGAAGTTTCAAAGCTGTTTAGGATTTTTTCCTATATATGTTTGCATTTCTTAAATGATGCAAAGGTATCTTAATAGCAACAGCAGCATCAACAAAAGCTTTAACATATTTACATTGTTGTTGTGATTTATCTAACTACTGCTGATCACTGTAACCTGAAGTAGACATCAAATGAAAGACAAAGGGGAAAATATACATTTCCTCAATAATGTTTTACACTAAAAATGTGAGGATGGTATAGATCATGCCTAAAGACATATTTGTTGGTGTGTCATTTGAAGTGAATGCATATGTAAATGAACATATTATTCACTAATTCATACTCATCGAACTGACATGGAATTTTCATGAATGTTCAGTTATGTAACAAGTAATTCTAAGTAGGCATTTTTATTATTCTGCACTGTACAAAACATCCAGGAATAAGGTATACACTTTCTACTAAAATGGATAAAAACAGAACCAATGTTCTTTTCCATTCAAATGTCAATTTTTGAGGTAAAAAAGGTAAAGGTAGGCCCCTGACCTTATGTTTGTAGGTAACTGAGGTGTTAAGAGCCCTCATTTTATAAGTAGTTTTCTGATAGCGGTACCCCTCTCCTCTCCCTCACCACCTTACCTTCCCCCAACCCTCTATAAAGTCGGGTACACACTCCACGTCTGTGTCCACTGAGTGAAATACATATACTGAACTGATTAGTGTGCATGCCTCTGAGCTCAAATGCTCTAACCACCAGCTATGTTTTCCCCATTAAATAAATGCATGCTAGGACAGTAAAATTCTTGCCAAATATCATCAGGTACTGATTACCCAATCATCTATGAGCTAGCAAATTTGTGAAGGAGAATCTGAGCAGGAAATGTTGAATCCAACAATTAAAATCATAAATCTCTAATACTCTGGATGAACTTTATTTGGTAAAAGCATCAGCAAATATATGTGTTTAACATATAGTTTTGCTGACAAAAATGATGAGTAAGAAACCAGTGATTAAATACTAAATGAAAACATATTACAATTACAGAATAAAGGCAATCCACATTTTAGAAAATAAAATTATATGCTGCTAAAAACAAATGAGTAAGCATTGAAAAACATGCATTTATGCAAATGTGCTCACTGAGAAACACACACACACATGCATGCACCAGACACGCAGGTTCACCCGAACACATAAATCACACAAATACTTTTTTAAATTGATGAACATGCATATTAGAAAAAAATCCAATAATGCATAGCTTCTCTGTGCAAAATATGGCTTGCAAGCATTTAACATCAGGCTGAAAGATGAACAGAGTTAAGAGAGAGAGAGAGAAATATAAAGCAGATTAAAGAAGGGGAAGAGGGGAAGTGAGATTGCAAAGGTGGGGAAGGTTCTAGACTACCATGGCCTCCAGCTGGTCTCGCAGTTCATACAGCTCCTCCTCCTTTTCTTCAATAATGTTTCCTTGCTCCTGGAGCTTCTTCTGTGCCACCACCAACTCTGCCTCCAGCTCCTGGTACCACGCACACCAAGTGTGGGCATCATGAGGCAACAAGTGGGTGGAGTATGTAGGCAACAGTGCTATGCTCATTCTTGAGGTCAAGGTCATACAAAAATTGAAACAAGAGTGGGGGCATGGGGAGATAGGAACATTTGGTGGATTGACCATGGGTAGTGCCAAATATTAGTCAGTGCTTAAGGAATATTACTGGGCAGCAAAGATAATGAAGCTGCCTCATCTTCTTGTCTTGTTTTCATCTTCAAAGTGTTTTTATATGCACTTCTATTAAAGATTTCTATTACAGGTTCTGTTTCATATCCTGTATATATTTTATATAAGATGTTATCACTTAGTTTTCAGCTACCAGAAGGATTAAGCTAGACAAAAATGTTGATAAATTAAACTAACACTGACAGCACCAACTGTCAAATGATTATATCTTTGTAAATAAGTAGTGAAGCAGAAAGAAGAAAATCCAAACTAAAGTGTGATGGGCATGCAGTCTAACTGAAAAAAAGTTAAGGGTGACATATAGGTACCAAAAGCCATTGTGATTGTGTGAAGAAAGTCCCTGTGCCAATCCTGTGGAAAAGCAAGTGAGGGGGCTAAGAATTAAACAATGTCCCAAAATAGGAGTGGAGGGATTCAAAAGGAGAAGAGGAAAAACTGAAGGAACTCACCGCCACATCAGAGCCATCAGGGTGGTTGCGTGTTTCAAGATACTCGCGAGTAAGGGACTCAATTTCTTGTTCCTTTTCTTCCAGCATGTTCTGAACTGTGTCAAAGTCTTTTTGTAGCTCCATCTGGAAAATAAATTCCACACCATTTGTAAAATTAGTGAAGGTTTTAATGTTTGGAAACATCCTTGACACCAAGATAATAGTAACTGAAGTCTTTTATAAAACAGAGAATGACTGAGTTTACCAGTCCCTGTGTACTGGATATAACATTGTTCATTGCCCTCCGAATATATGTCACAAACCACATGCATTCCATCAAATTCAATAAGACAGCATTATTGGTTCATTTGTTTCTATTTTGCTTTTTTACTAAATGCTTTCAAGAATTTTAGAAAACCCAAACAAACATAAAAATACTACTAGGTTAACAAAAAGGAGAAAACTCAGCATGAAAAAAGCAACCTTATTGGGTTACCTTCAAGATGAGGTAAGAATAACAGGGGTAGGGATGTTGGGGGTGGGGAGTAACAGAACAGAAGCAGAGGAGCTGAAAATAGCGGCTGCAAGAATATACATCCAGCACCTGAAATGCTGTCAGATTGGTGATCTCTGTCTGAAGGCTTTTCACCTGCACCATTAACTGTTCCAGCCGTGAGTCCTTCTCTACCATGGCCTCCTGTTTCTGGACCTTTTCCTCTTGAAGCTAAGAGACAAACCAAAGAAAGAACCCAGTTGTTGTAACTATTGCCTGCTCTATACAGCCAGAAATGGATACAGACACTATTTTGGGGACAACTGAAGAATGACTAATTTAAAAAAAAGGTGACACGTAACAAAGAGTCAATGACTAAATATAAAATAACAAATCTGGCCATTATATTTTACTTTTCTCATCACCCCATCTATGTAAATTAGACCTATTTCGTGAGATCCAATGAATGGTTTTTGAAATGCAAGGGTGAGCCAAAACTAATTTCTTAATTCAGAAAAATGTTTTCTGCACCTGACTTAAATCTTCCTCTTTCTGGTGCAGCTCGGCAACTAAATCTGCTTTTTCAGCCACCGCCTCCTGAAGCAGTTTCTTGACATGCGTCACCTCATGTGTAAGCCTGTTCACCTGGGTGGTCAGCTCTGCCACCTCTGTCTCTCGTTCTGACACTGTTTGGTCAAGCTCTTGTGCCAGTGTGGTCTGCATAGTAGGAGCATTGGAATATTTATACTCTCAAGCACTGTGAGCTTTCTAGTTAGAACCATGAATAATGTTTGCATGATGGTTAACAATTTTTTTAAAACGTGATACTTATATGTTTGCTAAATTCCCTGAAATTGAATCACTTACATCTTAAACTTGCATTAAAATGAATAGAAAATAGTTATTTTAGCTTTGATTTCATATGCTGCTGGCATTTAATTTATTGTCTCAAAGGTTATACAAGCAGAAATATTAATGAACCCTTCTTAAAAAAAACCTGTCAGTATAAAAGTGAGAATTATAGTACATGTGACATAATATATTGTCAATATTAACAAAGCACATGTCTAGACTTCAATGCACATCAGATAATTTTAAAGCATTCTTGGGTAACGAGATATCAGTGATTCTGATCATCCTCAAAAGTTGGAAAGATGAAGCTGATTAGTGTGAAGATTTTCCCACAAAACAGCATTTGATCATGCGGAAGAGATTAAAAAACAGTTGGGGTGGTCCTTCAGAAAGCAGAAAGGATAAGAGCAAAGTGGGTGCAAAATCTATTAAGCAAAAATCAGATATTGTAAAAGACAAAAAATTTAATGTAGATTATGCACATGAACAAAACAGCAAAATATTCAGTGGCTTAGCATGGAAAACAAAGCATGGTTGGCTCTCACACAAGGAACCTAAATCATGAGCTCTGGTATATGTGAAAGCAAAAGGTCAAGCAAAGTAGACCATGTATGAAAGAATTACACTATGAGGGTGACCAACCACACAACAACTACACAAAACTGATCACAGCATACTTTGAAAATGTTGTGAATAGGACAAAACAAACCTGGTGTTAAAAAGTAATAAATGTGAAACTGGAAAAAAACCCTACACACTGTTTAAAAAAAAATTGGTTCAGGGTCTCAGCTTTGACTCCCTTGGCAGTGTTAGCAGCAAGTAATGTAACAGCTTTTCAACTTCATTTTTGTTTAATGTGTTTCTCTGGGGTAGTTGGGTATAATTGTTGCCTGGAATACACGTAACAGTTTTAAAAATATGATGTTATTATTTTCAATGCTGAGTCTGTTTAAAAGCTAGTCCTACACAGCACAGGAATACTAGTGCTTAGAGGGGAAACCCTGCAGCCCCTCCAAAGTACTGACCAGAAGGGATGGTTGTTCGACAACAGCTGGTGGCTGAAAGGCAAACAACTATTTCAAAAGCAGAAGGTAGTATAATCAAGTTACAGCATGCCACAACACATTCAATGCATACAGCAAGTTTGAACAATAGAATGTGAGAGATATTACAAGCTTGATGACATAAAACAGCAGAGACTTTTTACATGCCTATCAATGACAGAAAACATTCTCAAACACCAAAGGTCTCACTATCTTTAAACACCTATACAATTTTCTTTTACAACCATTTTTGGTGTAAAACAATTACTTCAAGCAAGTTGAACAAAGCTACTGACCCGCTCTGTGAAAGAGGCATTAAGAGAAACAGGTTCGTTGAAAGGCAGGGAAACATCAAGGCAAGTCTCCCCTCGTTGCAGACTGAGCATAGTATCCTGAAGATCTGAAATCAGCTCTTCTTTCTCTTTTAGTTGAGCCTGCAGGAATCCAAATTCAGTGTGTCATGGCAGGGCATATCCATGACTTAAAAGACAAACGGCTATCATCAAGCTGCACCATAACTAATGTGCAAATGCCAAATCTGTTTAATGACTCATTAAATCTGATCCAATAAAACAATTTTTCAGACACTATAAATATATATACCTATCCATTTTTAGGGATAAACATATTAGTTTGCTAAGCGACGACCCCCCACCTCCCCCCAAAAAACTATACTTTCCTCCTTCCCCTTAAAAAAACAAAAACAAATGGATGTAGTCAAACTGCATCTACAAATGCAACCAAAAAAGGCAGTCCTTCTATCACATAGCACCTATCACAGCTACCAATGAACATTATAGTTTCAGAGAGAACCAATAAGCAGCAATGAGCTTTTCAACCAGAGTTTGATTTAAAAAAAAACCACTGATAAAACTGTTATCTCCCATTTTTTTCTTGTTTCTTTACATCAATATTTTAATAGATGTAGCTCAAAGAAAGTTTTGTCTTTTTTTTTTACTTAATGGTCAGGTACAGTTCGCAAAATTAGCAAACATCAACTCATGCTAACCATAACAGTTATTCTTTGTCATCGGCTAGGTTTACATCAGCTTATAACTCCAACCAAACAGGTAGGTTTTTAACAATGCTCTATTTTAATGTAATCAAGTGACTTCATTTCATTTACATCTGTTTTGTTAAGCTGCAGTCGAAGCTCATCAATTTCTGCATTTTTTTCTTCTAACAGTGCTGGAGGGAATGCATGGGCTGCAGACAGCTCCCCCACTTGAGTCTAGAACAAACAGTGACAGTACGACTGGCAACGTTACAAGAATTAAACATAACAAAACATTTATCTGCAAGGGTGCTGGGTAATGGTACTGTCAGTAATGGATCTTGCACTTCATTTGGGTTTAGATTATTCGATTCAATGGTGTTAAAATCTTTGCCAACAATTTGCTTTGGGTGGATTTTCATTGGCAGCCATCATCAACATCTTGTGAAGGATATCATTAACATATAAAATGATGCTATGGAGAAAAATACATAAACTAAACTCAGTCTAGGACTTCCCATAGACAACAGGAGTAATCCTGCAAAATTTAGCTAGGAATGGGCAAAAGGTAAGGATCTGCATACTGTTCAACCACACACACACACACACACACACAAAATAATAATATTAAAATACACTTATACAGTGCCATATACCAGCCCATCCTGGGGAAAACTCATGGCACTTTACAAATAATGGTAAAAAATTGTAATCAAGGCTTCAAATATTCCTATCCACACCACTGATCAAGTCACAGACAGATCACATAGACGCAAGTCATCTTTTGCTGCTCACACAGTAGTCTGCTGAATGCCTATTTGCAAAAACCATTGACTCAACCATAGGAAGGAGAGCAGTGCAAATCCACGGATATAACACTTTTGACACAAGATCAACTTGTCACCATCCTTCATGTATTACTTACATTTTGGGTTGGCATTTTAATAAATGTCAAAACATTGCTATAACCTACTGCAGAAAGTGTCACGGAAGACAACTTGCTATTTCTTTCTAGTAAGGTACCAAATCAATTCAACTAAATAGTCCAAATGGCAAATGCAGTGATGTAGCATCTTTTCACAGATTAAGATGTTAAGGAGTTTCAGTTTGACCACTCACAGTTCAGATCTACAAAATCATGATTAATCTGCCATAAAAGCAAATCAATTAATACTCAGAACAGTCTTGTCCAAAGATCAAATCATCTGTAGATTGCTATTAACTACAAAGTGGAGTGGATTACCACACTGCATTGACTGTGTGACCTCACCAACTAACTGCACAAAGAAACCATTATGGCAGATAAAGAAGGCTGGCGGTTGACGGGGCAACAGAAGACTGCAGGTGAAAACCAGAAGGCCACAAATAAAGAAATAATTTAAAACAATGACCAAGAAGCACATGTCAATGTAAAAAAACACAAATAATGAGAGCTAGCCTCCACTTTCTCTCTCTCACGCATGCACAATCTTCCCACACCCGCTCCGCTTTCTGTTTAATGTGATCAGAAATATTAAATTAGTTCATAGATATTTGCTTGACAGCACTGTCAAAGCAGCACTCAACAGCAGAATGGTCTGTTAATCAGAAAGTACCCTGTACCTTCAAGGAATCTCTCTCTCTCTCCAGCTCCACAATGTGATCCACACTGACAAATTTATGCTGCATCTCCTCCAGGTGTTTTGTCAGCTGTTCCAATTCCCTTTGCTTCATTGCTAGCTGTTTCTCTAGGTTCTCCTGAGTAGACTTGAGTTCAATGATCTGAAAAAGATGTAGCACGAGTTTGCTAGCATGCCCACCAAGCACATCCACCACCTTCACAAACCAACACTGCTATCTTATATGTCCCATGCTGGACAGAATAGCTCTTGTTGCTGCTGTTGAACTAACATGAATACAGAGCAACATAAAAGTGATCCTGGCATTCAGTACTCAACTTTAAAAAAAAAAGGAAATGTTAATCTATTGCCTTACCATCTTATATAGGACGGATTCAAGACTCACATAGAGAATTATTTAGCATCAAGGAAAGTAATGTATGAAGCTTCTGGAATACCCAAAGAACCAGCAGTGTGCTCCTTATTTTGGTTCCACTTAACACTCATTACTTAATTAGGGGCCAGCTGTTTTGAGAGAGTGATGTGCACCTCTAGCCATGGACACTGCTGCACTAACCACTTGGTTACTGCTTTCCCTAATTCACTAACATGATACAATAATTTTGTCTAGGGGTTTAAATATCTTATAAATTTAAGTGGTAAATGTCCCGTTGTTTAGTAATCCTTTCAGATGATTGCATTAATGTTTTTTCCTCAAGTTTTAATGCCATGAAGATGCACCACTTAAAAGTGATGTCCACCTTAAAATGCATGAAATCTATTTTCAGATGTCATGTGCGTCTTTTACACTCTTTTACACAAGCACAGAAGAAACATTACTAAAGCTCTCATGTCATATCCTGCTGCTTCTTTCTTGTTTGAAAAACAAATAAATATATTAGGGGTTAAGCCCAGAAGGAACAAAGGTTATATTATAGGAAATCTTATTTTTAAAAAACCTCCAAAAACTAAGACTCCTTATCTTGCTACCCTCTGTCCAACACACATACTGGGTGAAAGGCAATGATGGTAACCTATGGAGAGCATATGATCCACACAACTTTAGGCAAATTTAGGCATCTTTGGGTAAAATATGTTCTGCCACAAAGTGTGATAAGTGGAAGGGATGGAAAGATAATGTGAGACTGTAAATAAGACTGCAGCAAACTTCAACAACATTGCAATTTTTAACAGACCTTTTCCTCCTTCTTTTGTCCTTCTTCTCTTTCAGACTCAAGCTCATCACGCAGATCTGCTGTGGTGCTGGATATGGTTGAAGGTTCAGGTGGCCCCCTCCAGTGGCGTAGGTCATCTAACTGATTACGCAAGGCTGAGATTTGTAGGAGCTGCTGCTGTACAGTGTTCTTCAAAGCTTCCTTCTCATGGCTCAGCTCCTGTACCATTTAAAAAAATTTAGAGCTTTTCTGCACCATAATACACTACTTTATCAACAATTAGTTTTTCACGTTAAATATTACAATTCGAAACTTTACCATCCACCTCATCATGATCAGTCCTTGACCAGCCGATGACCAGTTATGCTGGCCCACTGGTGCTAGTCATCAGGATCGATTTGGACAGACCCAGTGGCTGACAAGGCTCACTCCATAGGCCTGGCTTGAGCAGAGGTACCTTGAAGGATGGTCTTAGAGTGTCATGCTAAGTCACATGGCCAAACCAGACCAGCTTAATAATAACTGCATTTGAAAATCACATTTCCCAGTGTGGGTGCGAGCTCAATGTGCTCTACATGTAAGCCTAGAAATAAATCCACTGTCCATAAAAAACACAACCATCAGTAAACAGATGACGCCATTACAAAAACATGAGCTGAGTGCATGAACGAAGAAGTAAGGAGTGAGGGAAACAGTCAATCAATCAATCAATCCTCTTTGTCCTAGTTGCACATAAGGCCTCAACCAGAGCCCGCCACTGATGTCGATTGGCTGAAACTCGCTCCAGGCATACCCCGGGGTCCCATGGGGGAGGGAAACAGTACTCTTGAGAGATCTTGCAAGATATTTCTTGTGGCTTTGTCTGCCGAATTTCTTGTCTGATGAGCGTGGGCAGCTAGGAGGGCAACACAAACAGATCGAAGAGAGTGACAGGTGGTAAGGTGGCAGTAGCTTAGATAGATAAACTGGGGCAAGGCTGTGAAGACAATGGTAGCATAAGGTAGCCATCTTGCAACCAATGAAAGCTCAGACAGGTGGCCTGTGAAATACATGGAGGAAAAGATAGTATGGTTGGATTTTCATCTACGGAAGATGATACAAGCAGCATTATTCTGAGCCCTTTGAAGTTTTGTCTAGTATGCGATTAACCTTCTTTGCATGATGGGCCACGATTGTGGCTTTGATGGACAGCAGGAGCAAGGCAATTTTCATTACTTTTATTGCAAAGTTCAAGTTTTCTCTTCTCCAAAAATGTATAGGTTTCTTGGTCTAATGTTTATCTCAGAGCAGCAACAATAAAAAACAAATTCACCCAATGTTGTCTTCAAAGTCTTCAGTTATAAGCCAGCTATTGTAATTTTACATTTTTATGTTGTGCTAAGAGGATTAAGGAGCTTCATTTGCCAGAAGAAGTTCCTGGTGGCCCATGAGAGTGGCAACCTTGCTCGATACAAAGTCATGGTTCTTACATTCCATAAATGTGGAGCAATTTCCCCTGGAAATGACTGAAAACTTTTTTTTTGTGTATCAACAAGCAGAATCCACGTTTCACATTCATACAGAAGGATGGTGACAAGTAGAGATGTGTACAGTTTGTATCTGGTAGCAAATCTGACGGTGTTACTGTGCCAAATAATGTTCAGCCTGACTACTGGCTGCTGTTGCAATCCTGCTGCATATCTGACTTGCTGCTGTCATCTTCAGGAATGGATTCTCCAGGTCATCACAAAATTCAGTTATCAAAGACAGCAATGGGCACCTTGTCAAAGAAAGCTGGTGTACTAAATCAGTGTACTGAACACTGCAAAGACCTTTACAACTTCCATCTGAAGACAAACGCCAATGTCTTCCAAAACAGTCATACTAGATATCAGTGAACGTGCAGACCTGTCCTAGGGGAAAAGGTCAAGATAGCTGCATGCAATCTGGGGAAATTGAGGTCACTTGGCATTGACAATATCCCAGCTGAGCTGCTCAAGCAGGGTGGGGGTTAAAAAAAGCAAAGATCTTCATGACCCTGTTCCAAAGGATCTGGAAACAAAGAATGCCCTTCCTAAACAATAAACAGTACCAAAACTACAGAACCATCAAAACCCCAAGAAAAATTATGTTAAAAGCAATTTAAATTGCCTCACACCACTGCTGTGGGACTGCTAGCAGAAGAACAGCTGGTTTCAGACCAGGCAGAAGCACAGATGAACAGATCTTCAAAAGTCACATCCTGATAGAAAAAACATCTACAGCACCATCAAAATCTCTTCCACAGCTTTGCAGATTTCCAAGTCATCAAAGAGCTGTTCAAGAACAAGCTCAGGATTACCCACACTTCTCCCCAACAACTTTGATGCTGGAACTATGTCTATCAACAGAAGTTTTTACAAAGGAAAATTTAAGTCAAGGGGATTTGCATAACCACTGCCTCTAGACAGTGTTGACGATCCAACAGCTGTTTATATTTCACTTTTATGTGAAACCTTCTTTGTTTAGTAACAAATGTAAGGATGCACCACTAACCTCCTCTGCTTGTCGAGACTTTCTAAGCTCTTCTTCAAGAGAAACATAGCTGATGGCTTGCTGTGTGGTGGGTTGGCTCAATGACAAGTTAAGAGAACCAGGAGAGCCTGGTCTAGGTGTTGCCATGGGTGAGCTGGACCTGACAGACTGAGCGTCACCGTCTTCCTGATTCAGATGCTGTTCAAGCTTCTGAAGCCGATCTTAAAAAAAAAAAAAGTAATAAAAATGGTTAAGCAGCAGTGCTCTTTCTACTGAGTTTTATGAAAGCTATAACTGTAGCTGGTACTTGACTATTACCTGGGTCATACTCAGTCCTTTATTATTATCACTTCTTCATGCACATGTATGGCTGTGCATACATGTAACCTACTCAGCTGCATACCCATTCACACACACACACACACACGTATACATGGATGTACATATGCAAACACAAGCACAAAAACTTGACTGTCACCTTTAAGCTGCTGCTCAACATCACCCCGCTGATCAAGTTCCTTCTCTAAGTTTGCAATCCAAACGCGCAAGTCCTGAACGATGAGATCACGGTCTTCCAAGCTTTGCTGGAGTTCCTGTATTCTCTGAAGCATGAGTGCCTCTCTCTCTGCTTGTACATGTGAATGTTCTGTCAGATCCTGAATCTAGAAAAAAAAGAAAAAAAAAGAAACTGATGTCAGAAACGTGTCTGACGCTACTCTGACTGAAAAAATAAATCGTCTCAGCACAAAATACAGCAAAAGTTTCCTTTTCACTGAGTTCTACTTATCCCATTTATTACATTTACACACCTCCACATTTCACTAATCAGTTAAAAGCAGCTTCACAGACCTCTCGATGCAGAAAAACATGTGACCCTTCCTGCTTATCTTTATCTTGCACCTGCAGCCTCAGTTTTTCAATCTCCCGTTGAAATTCTTCTCTCTCAAGCTCTCGCTCATTCATTTGTTCCTGCAAAGACATGCATGCACCAAGGTCGTAATGACAAATATTAACTGAAGATGTGAAATGTCTTTCCAAAGGCAGAAAATCAGTGCCACCCATGTCCTAAATAACAAACACTGTCCCTATATTCTTGTCAAAATTTTTGGCACTTTTTACTTTAGAAACTGGTGGAAAATACAGTAATTTTGATGACAAAGAGAAGAAATGATAATCAGCATATAAAATGCCTGCCAACATTCATATAAAGTTGTATCCTGTCTTAAGATCTGAATATTTATTGTTAAAAATCTACAGTTTTCACCCACTGGCATAGCTAATTTGTCTTTTAAGAAAACAATCATCCCCCCACCCCTGACTACAAACATGGGTGGGCAAATGAGCTAAAACTTACGTCCAGAAACTGTTTGTTAGACTTGAGCTGTCTCTCTGTATTCTCTAACTGTAATCTCAAATCCTCTAACTGTTCTCTCATCTCTTCTCTCTGGCGCTGAAAGATTCGTTCCATTTCCTCTAGAGTAGCCTCCCTGTCTTGCAAGCACTGCTGTGTCTGGTCCAAACGATGCTGAAGCTGCAAAGTCTGTTCCCGTCTCTCCTGTTTCACTGTGTTCACTTCAACAAGGAGGGCTGTCAGAGGAGAAAAGGAGTTCAAGTTAAAAATTTGTTCAAACACTAGACAATGACAACAATTTACCCGTAGAACAGATTGTTTCCCTACAGACAATAGTCATGAAAAAATAAAACTATGTGCAATGTACATATATACAGATACCTGCACACTGTGGTAATTAACAAAGCAAACAGGCAAAAATTAAAAAAAACTATAAAGAATATTCTAGCATACAGAAGTACTCAAACTGACAATCATGGTTACTGAGTGATAGTAGTGCAGCTACAAAGAAAACAACCAAAAAAAGACAACCACAAGAAAAGTTGTAACCTAAGTAAGTTTTTCATATTTACATTAACAAGGCTTCTAACTGTGAGACAATGCAGTTCTATGCATTCTCAGTTATACAAGCCAATGCAAACTACAATGAAGCATGTGGCACACAGCATGTCCAAGAGGCAGGCGAGCATGATGTTACATGGATGCCAAAACAACACACTTTGACTTGAGGAAAGTGACCCTAAGAAAATGTGCAATAATTACAGGGTCTGGGGACACAAGGCTAAAACAAAGAAGATGCCTTGCCCTGCACATATTACAGGCTGAAGATGCAGTCCTGGCAGAACTTTAATGAGCTGATCATTTTGAACACTTTTACCAAAAGTGAAGTTGTTGAACCTCAAACTAATGTCCACTGGTTTGAATAGCGATAAAATATTTGCACTGGTTGGAGAAGCAGGAATCAGGCATTAGAGCCATCTGATTTCAGGCTTTTGGGAAAACTAACCTTGTTCTTCTGACTTGGTGGCATCACCGCCTGCCATTGACGATTCTGTGCATATATAAAGCCAACGGTCAAGGTCATGCTGGACAGACAGGCTATCATTCAAGAGATAGTAAGAAAAGATGACAACAGTAAAAGTTATTCATGCAGTAAGCACATATCACAACAAATATGGCATATGGACTTTAAAAAAAACCCAAACCAATTATAATGGTGAATTTAAATTTAAACATCATCTTTAAGTTTTAAATAAAGTTTACAAAGGATTTAAAAGAAACCAAATACAGATTATGTTGATAAAATAAAATGATCATATTCTTGAAAGTATTTGCCTTTATTTTTGTTTATGTAAATAAAAAAGTGCATACGTGATGAAATGAAAAGAGGGCAAAGCTCGATGAGCACATGCAGACATAAGAATATGCTCATCTTAAACACACATGCACAGAACCAGTGACAGCAAATAAATTCTGGGGAAAATATGACCTTATCATTACCTAGTGATTAACCGGTGCACAAAACCACTAAATGCTGCCATGATGATATACAACTTAGAAGAAAGCAAGCCACGGCCATACTTTACAAGGTGTAAATAATGTATTCTTTCCTACTTTACACATTTTTCCTACTGCCTGCCAATTAAGCTTGTGTCTTGGGTAACAGTCAGTAATAGGTATAACATTTCTTGCAGTCAGCATAATAAGAAGCTACTATCTTACCAAGCTTTGGAGCAAATTCACATAAACTGCAAATTGTTGGACTAGTGTTGCAATAATATATCTTGATTCGGATACAGAAATAAATGACAATGGAATTTAAGCAGTTTTGTAATGCAGCTGAGGTGTAATATGGCCATGCAAGTTATTACAACCTCTTCTTCAACTACATCTCCAGTGCACAGTCTGTTTCCTAAGAAGAAAATAACATATCATATGAATTTATAGTCATATTACTGATCTTGCAGAAATATAAAAGTACATAAAATCAAGACCCAGACTTTTGTGGCGTTTTCATGTAAAAATAAAGCAGTGCAATTTTTTTTATTACATACAGCCTCCACCATGTTACAAAAAAAAATTTCAAGAGAATGTTTTTGGTGAAGACAAGTTGCGAACATATTGATGGAAACAACGTTGTTAACACGTTCCCAAAAACCTCAAAAAGAAGGAAAAAAGCAAAGGTAAAAGCAATGTTTTAACTAAGCCCTCATTAAAAATTCAACATTTTGAAAGCCAAAATACAAAGCATAATTTTTCCTGTTTGAGAAACGAACATCTGGCGGAAAGAACGAAAAGAAAGAATATCTTCCATGAACCATTAGATCAGCACCAAATGTGAACAGTGTTAACCCCACACAGGCAAAGTAGAAGGCAAGTGAAACAGTAAACAAAATGCGCTATTCTAACAACGCAACTTTCATCAAAGGCGCAGTCTACAAATGGAAGCCCTTACCTCGCCAAGGTTTCTATCACTTAGTGATTCATCAGGTTCTGTCACCATGGTAACCAACATGACTGAAAAGAGCTCAACAGTTGGCCTTGGTTAGTAGCAATGTATAACTACCAAGATATTATGCATATTTACATGCAGAAAGGTAAAGTGGAAGTAATGAGAAAAACACAGCAATCCTTGGAGGTCAAGACTCTCAAATAAAAGTCAGATTTTTTTTTCAGCAAAGAAGTAAACTGTGGAGGCAGTGTCCAGATATAAAGTCATATCTTCAATTTTCACAAGAAAGCAAGAATGTTAGTGTGAACAGACATAATACTTTCCCTCTTATTTATTGCTCAAATGTTTTTATTCAACAAACTACTCTATTCATTTGCTGCTGATGGAATAGAAATTCCAGGTATCTCCATCTGGTTCAACAAAGATGCAGAACATTATCTAGCCTTGTAATCTAGCTTTATTTTTTTCAAGACCAAAAGTATCCAAACACAAAAAAGAAACCCACAAAAAACCCCAAATCAAATCAAACTTTATGCCATCAATTAAGACTGACAACTGCATTCTGGAATATGAAGTAATCATGAACATTTTCAAACTACAAATCCCTTTCTCTAGACATGCGTTAATGCAGCTAGTTGAAAAAAGAAATGCATGCAGCATATCTCGGTAAAATGCTACCAACAAAACGGAAATTTTAAATCAAGTCAAAAATGCTGCAATACACAAAAGTCTGAGTCTTTTATTTGTCTTCTGCTCCATGACCACAAGAATGATTAGAAATGACTGTCTCCCAAGAGAACAAACTAAATGGCTAAAAGTTCTTTATAGCACAGTATGTCATTAAACGCATGCATTAATATGTTAAAACACGCAACACACTGTTAAAGAGGCAGACAGTTATTTAGCTCTGAAGGACAGAAAAAACACATTATGTCTCTGCATATGCCACAAGCTCTTGCATAGAGCTAACTTTAACCAGTGACATTTTAATGGGTAATGCAAATGTATATGTGCAGTTCTGCTTGTGAAATCATCAAGGATGGAAAAACTTTCCTTGACAGCTTGACCTATCATTAACCTGTAAACAGATTTGCTTTTTCTTTTTTTTTGTTTCTTTGTTGTTGAGAAAGGTAGGTAAATTTATTTTCATAACAGAAGAAATTCTAAGCTGCTGTTGAACTGGACAATGTCATTATTTTGTTCAAATTAAATAAGTGTAGCTACAAGGAAACCATTCTTGTGTAGCAGCACATTCAAAAATTAAGATGCTAGCCACTCTCGCAAAAGGTATGCCCCTAAAAAGATCCCCAAAGGTATAAAGACGAAGATGTAATCAGTAATGTTTCTGTAATTAGGAGGGTTCTGGTGGTCTAAAGGTGGACTGGGATCGAAACCTTGAGCCTCTTGGCCAGCATTCTGTTGTAGCAGAACTTGGTGACGCTCAACATCTTGTCGACGGGCCTCCAGCTCCCCTGCTGCATCCTGGAAGTCTTGCAGCTGACTGCGTGTTGTCTCGAGGCTCTGGGCCAGTGCCTCCTTTTGTTCCTCCAACAGCTGTATTTGTTCCTCCATGGCCTCCCGCTCACTGCTGTAACCTTTGATTAGGCCTGTGATGAATAATAACGCAGAAGACAAAACTTAGCAAGACCTGTGATGAACACTTCTATATGCTACAACTTGACAATGCCTGTAGCAAACAATGAAATATTCTATAAAATGTAACTTGATGATGCCTGCAGTGAACATTGGCATATGTTATAAGATATAACTTAATGTCTGTGGCAAACATCACCACAGTTATAAAACTTGCTGTAAATCTTACCATCCAAAGTGTAACCAGTAAAACCAAGGCACAAGAAATAAAAATAAAACTCTGGATATACCTTCGACTACCTTGGGTTGTAGATTTTAAATAAAAAAAGGACTGAATGAACTTCTGTACAGATTAAATATTGGCATATGACCACGTTGCTGGTAACAACGATTCCTGGGCTACTGTCCCTCACCTTCCGCTTTGTGCAATTCCAGACTGAAGTACTCTTTTGCTGATACTTCCTGTCGAAAGTGCTCTTCCAGGTCTTGAATGCGTGCTGCCATAATGTTACTTTCATTAGAACGAGCAGCAAGTGACTCCAGGAGGTCTGCTTGAGTTTTCTTAGCCTCCATCAGCTGCTGTGTTGTCTGACCAATCAGGTCCAGCAAGTGACTAACAGCACTCTGTAGTCTGCCTCTGGCATCTTAAAAAAAAAGCACTGTGTGTTACCAAGCATGCTCAGCAATAAGAAGTTGAGTGACAGTAAAAAACAAGATGTTTTGTAAGTAAATATCGCCCACTTACCCACTTATGGCAGATACATATGTATCAAATGAACATGGGTGCACATATAAACCTGCCTCCTCTCATAGGCATGCATGCACACTTTTCCTCCCTAACAGACCCACACACAAGTAAAGTTTTAAACCTGCTACTATTTCCTCTCCCTCAGCACCAATGTCGGGGCCAGTGAAAATGGAGTCAGTCAGTCTCTGTGAAACATCCAACCCTTCATCTGTGGCAATGGACAAAATGGATGTCTCCTCCAGGGTAAAGCTGCTGTCTGCCTCACCTGCAGTAGATGAATATTTATAAAGTTTAAAAAAACTCTTATCACTGTTGTTGCTAAAACTCCCAAAGTCAATCAAAATATAAAAGACACAAAAATATGAAAACAAATTCATGCAAATAGGACTGAGTACGAAAACACATTTCTGCCAAACTGGATATGAATCAACTGAAATAGATTTTGTTTGAGCAAAGTTTCACTCTTGTGAGATGATGATGTTTTCAGTGCCTATCCAGTACAAAATGAATGTAAAATTATTTTAATTCACAGGATATTTTTTCGGTCTCTTCAGCATTTAATATATTTTGAAGGGGGTCCATGAGTCTCCAGACACTTCTAAGAACTCTAATCTTGGAATGTATGTGACATGTCCTCAGTACAGAGAACATCTACAGTAGGACAATTTGCACAACTGTCCTTGGCTACAAATTACTTCCCAGTCATTCAAATTTGATAATTCAGCTGCAAGGCAGGACAGTTCAGAATGATGGCTTTCAAACTCACTGCAGTCTACTGCCTTCTTTCTTAATAAAGAAGGCTATCAGCATGCGTTGAATAAAGACATTCTTTGAAAATAAAAACACATTTCCCCTATATATCTGTAAACATCCAGAAAAATTCTGATGTTGCATGCTGACCTGTAATAAAAGTAAAACTCGTGAAATACAGCCCTAGTACAACTTGGTTACTGTGGTCATCTAAAATACATAATACTTATCCTTTTGGAAAATATTAACAAGGAATAAAAGCACACCTGGCTGCCAGCTGCGTTCACTGCGAGGAGATGACATGATTCCAGCCCCCTTTGATATAACACTGCTGCTGCTAGCCACCACACCTGCTCCACCAGAGGCCAATAAGTTGTCACGGCTCTCCAGTGGAAGGGGGCAAGGAGAATGAGGGCGAGGCCCTGATGCTGACACTATGCTTTGCAGGCGACGGTTAATACTGTCTTCTACCTCTACATAAGTGTGGATGGAGTCGGACAGCAGTTGCAGCAAGCGGTTGTTGGTTTGCTGTATAGTGTCTCTGGTAAACAGAGTTAACAATGGTCATTAAAGAAGGCATAAAAATAATGCATCCACATTAAATTTCTTACCAGCTCTTTAACAATTTAAACATTTTTGTTAGTTTGTTTTTGCTGTTGTCATTTTGCTTAAAAATTAAAAGCATGTCCTGTGTAACCTCTCTGTGCTGATCCTGTCAAGGTCTGACTGCAGCATGGCTATCAATGACTCGCTCTCCTTACTCCCTCTTCTTCTGCCTGTTCTGACTGCAGCTTCTGCAGGTGGTGGTGATGAGGATGCTGTCACTGTGGTGTCTGTAAGGATGGAGGCCTGCTTCTGTTCTAGTTCTTGAGTAAGTTGTTCAATCTCTGCCTTTAACTAAGTCAAACAAAATATCATTTTATAAAAACACCCTTGAAATGCCAAAGTTCGAGCGGTACAGTAATCTTTCTCTTTTGCTTCCTCTTCCATTTTTGTCTAGATTCTGGATAGAGCAAGTGTAATGCAAAAGACCTCCCTATTAAGACTCGCTAAAATCCACCAAAATCAGGTTATAACTGAGAGGGATTGTAGCAGGGAGATCAACTAGTTTGCTTTCATTCCAGGAACCATGACTTCAAGCACCTATAAATTTAAGTTCATTTATTTCAATGATGAAATACAGCTTTTAAAAACTATATCATAATGCTTTTTATTGTCATTTCTCCTGGTCATGCTTATTCTGCCATTAGTGTGCTGAACTGAAGATTTATAGGGGAACTCTCCAGGTAAGAGCAATCAATACACACATACCAGTAGACAAAGATGGTCTCCTATTAAAATGCACTTCTTACATTTTTGAACACGATTTCTGCACAATTGACTTATGTGTGTTGGTAAAGATCCAACAATGAACAGGAGCTGGTCATTTTGACCCAAAGCCATATCCTCCTGGCTGTATCAACCCTGCCATGATCATACCATTTTGCAGTTCATTTTCAAAGTCCATAAACCCAGTTCAGCTATTTTAGTTTGATCCCTTAGCTGGATTGGGGGTAAACTAGAGGGAAGGTTCAGTAAATTAAACAAAAATGATTCTCTAGCAGCCTACAATAGTTTCTTGAAAAGTCACATCAATTCCACAAACAGTTTATGTTGCTTTTTATCCCAGTAAGTTGAGACAATTGCACTTTTGTTTTACCTTCAGCATTTTTCTCCTCACCTGCTTGATTCGTTGTGCTGGCTCTGGAGAAGGCAATGGAGTTTTAACACCATCAGCAAAGGATCTTGTCTTGCCCAGCAGAGAGGAAAAGCTGTGTGTGCTACTCTCCTCATCTGTCTCTTCGTATTCTAGGCTGCTGCGTATGTCAGGAGTTTGATCGCCATCTTTACTACTCTGGCTGGCTCTCTGATCAATAAGCCCCAAATGTTGATTTTCTATATTCCGGACATTTTTTACCTTATTTTTTTTAATGTTGCAGTTTACTCCTATCTGAATTGCAACATGCAAAGTGAGCCCACTCCCCAATAAAAAGCAGATGTTCCACTGCATACCATTATCATATTACCTTCCCTTTTATTGTATTTTCAAGTTTTGGCTTGGTGCAAAAGTGTTACAATCAAACATGTGAAAGACACTCACAATTACTCAAATTTAGAGGCACACAGAAAATGTTAAAACATAAAAAATAGTCTGATGCATCATGCTTTACACATGTGTATATATATATCATATATATAAATGTAAGGTCTTTGCAAAACATATGATTTGTATATCAGTCACTGCTTGCTTAATTCATAGGTAAGAGAAAGCAGGTAAACAGGTGCAAACCTCAAATTGTGGAAGCAGGGCAAAGCTTATTTCTGATACAGACTGCATGGCCTCTCTGCTGGATTCATTTAGAGTTTCAGGGCCTGTGGTTAACTGCTCAATGTGATGGATGTGATGATGGTGGTTGTGGTGGTTTTATAGCATGCAGGAAATAAGGAGTAAATCAGATATCAATATATGGCTGACTTGTAAACTTATAGTCTGCAGAAAGGAAAGCAGCATACAAGACCATGCTGTTTGAATAAATAAGTGCTTTAAAGAAAGGTAGGGGATGTTGCAGTTAAGCAATTGACATAATCATAATATTCATGAAAAGAAAAGAAAAAAAAATGCCAGCTATTTTATAACCTGCTGTAAAACCTCTTCTTTCTCTGAACTGAAAGAGTAACATATTTTAAAGTTTTATTTTGGAATTTAAAGTTGCTACCATTTTCTCAGTTTTCAACTGTGTGGTCTGCTGGGATGTTTGCCGAAGAGATTCCAACTCTGCAAGAGCACAATCCAGCTCTGATTTTAAGACATCAGTGTCAAGGGCTGCAGCCTCCAACTGGTCTTGATGCTCAGCTCTGAGTTCTGTGACAAAACAACAGGAATTTAGTACATCTGAACATAATTAGTTTTGTTTTTCTTTCTATTATTCTTTTCATCAGGGTTATTAAAAAGTAAGGGGTATTAAAACTTGATAAAATGCACATAAGGTTCACAAACTCATTAAAAAAATTCATAACTGTATTAAAAGCATAATTAGCTCTTGTATCCAATATACCTTTTACACAGCCATACTTAGCATCCACACAGATAGTAACAGTTTTCAACACCTGTTTTGGTAATATTTAACTAAATGAGACATTTGAATAACTGCTAAGTACCATTAGAACTTCCAGGCATTTTTTCAATTTCTAAATCAAGTAACTTATTCCAAACAGCACTAAATGTCATTTCAATAAATAATAAAACTCTGATGTGATGGATAGTACAATAACAGCAAAGTCTTTCTTCTTTAGGCTTGCTAGGCATCTGTTGTATTGTATAGGGCTCAACTGGGATGTTTAGAGTTTGAAATTTGTGCAATGGGATGTGGCAGGTGGTAGAATTTTAAGATCTAGTCAAACACGAATGGTGTTTTAAACATTCTATATTGTTATATAATATATAATATATATTCCTTCTGCAAACCACTTTTTCTACTAGCCTCTCTTTCAGGATGACCATTACAACACATTTATTACAACAGCCCACCCAGTCAATTCCTGCAGTTAAATTTCCTTTGCACTAACAACACAGGACATCATAAATTCTTGGTATATACACACCTGAGAGCCTGGCCTCATGCTGTAGTCTCAGGTCATCTACTGCCTTCTGTTGTTTTGCCTTAAGCCTGACCCCTAACTGACACAATTTGGTCAAGTCAAGACACAAACTGTGCAACTCAAATGCAATGACATCGTCACGGTCCTCTGATTCTGTATACTCATCAGCCTTCATATTTGTTTCCTTCTCTTCCTCCTTTGATTTTGCTAGCTCCTTTTCTGAGGATACTTCCTGGCACTCATCATCTAAGACCGACAGTTCCTGTCTCTGTTCTTGAACCATGCCATGGAGATCTGCTATGATAGTTACATACTTCATAGTAAGAGAGGATCGGAGCATGCTGAGGTCTTGCTGGTGCTGTTCTTTTATCTTTTCTGCTTCAGCTTCCTGCTCGGACATGAATCCATCCATAAGCTGGCGGTGTCGCTCCACAAATTTTTTCTGCAAATAAACAGGAAAATTCAAATCGATGGCAATCATAAGCCATCAATCAGTATGCCGAGCACCAACGTGCACATTTCTCCTCAATATAAATGATACATAGGTTGCTTTCATTTAACTGATTTTGTAGATAGACAACATTTATGAGAACTGGCTGGGACAATTTTACAATGCTATTGCTGATGGACAGAGTTAATGTACCTTCTCAGCAGCAAGTGTGTCATCAAACTCCTTCTGCATCAGGCTCTTAGCTAGCTCAAGTTCCATGTCATAGCGGTCCTTCAGTAGCTGCTCCACACCGGCACCTTCATGTTCCTCTATGACTAAAATGGTTGGAGGCACATTCAGAGAAGCTTCATTTGCTGATAATCACCCATAAAGCTGACATCATAATAATAACTCCTTGTTCTTATATTTTTATGCACCACTAGAAGCTGCATAATAACTCCTTGTTCTTATATGTTCTGATATTCTTATGCACCACTAGAAGCTGCTCACTATGCACAGCACACACACACACACACACGCAAGAAAGTTATGGTTATTTCCAGACGAGTTTGAAGCTAATTTGTGAAGGTTCCTTGTGCCTGGGTAAGCCTAAAGTACTGACAAGGAATTCCAATCTATGAGTCCAACTAGTTCAAAAGATCGCTTGCCAAAGTGGAGAGGAAGAACTTTAATTTTTGAACAGAAAGACCTCCTAAGAGCTATTTATTTTGTGAAAGTACTTTATGCAAATTAGCAAGCAATGTTTTTAAGCTACTTAATGTCGCTATACAATTGGAATTCAAAATCACCTGCAAGTCACAATGACTTATAAGGAATGTTGCCTGTTCTCCTCAGGTCAACAACAAATATACCAATTGTGAACAATGATATATCAATATGCGACACCATGCTGAATAGCGAGTTAAGACAGTTTTTTTAAAAAATATGTTTTTACTTTTCAATTATGTTTGTTCCCGTTTTGAAAAGAAAAAAATATACACCTACTCTCACTCCATCAGAATGGATGATAAAAAGAAAAGAAAATAATTCTTATTCTATTCATCCTATAAACTTAAATCTCAAAGCTTAAGAGACCTCCAGGCTAAAGAGGAAACATGCATAATAAAGTATTTACCTTCCTGTAATCTGTTGTATTTTTCCTCTGTCTCCAACAGTTGATTCTGAAGCTTTTCAATCTGCTCCAGGTAAGTATTGCTCATTTGAGTCTTCTCTGCCTCAAATGCCTGCTGCAGCTTTTCCACTTGCTTGTCAAAATCTGATTTTAGCTCTTCTTTTAAGGAATCAATGTCAGCACTAACCATAGTCTGTAATACATCTGTGCTGATGTGCTCAGTTCTGGTTCCTGATAACTGAAGTTCCCCAGATGTCCTGACCGAACCAGCAACACGTGAAGCCAAACATACTTCGTGAGTAAATCCTGTCTCTTGCACAGTTTCGTCTGCTTGGAAATGAGATGGAGCAGCAGTTTCAAAAGCAGTGCTAGATGGAGCACACTCCTCTTCCTGGACGGATGTAGCAGAACATGACTCACCAGTTATGCCTAATGTCCGGGCAGTCTGCTCTACAAATTGGCGTTGTAGTTCAGCCGCCTGTCGTCTCAGCTCGACCTCCAGCTGAACCTGGAACTCCGACTGCAGTGAATCACGTTCCACATGGGCCTCGTGTTCCAGCTCCTGGCGCACAGCTTCTAGAGCCTCCTGGTGCTCATGCTCTATCTCTTCAAGCTGTTCTTTTAATTTGCGCTCACGCTGCTCAACTGCTTTCAGAGCTATAGTGGCCTGGTCCAGCGCAACTTTGAGCTTGCATACCTCTTCCATGGAAGAAGGCGAAAAAGCAAATCCACTGTCACCTACATCACTTTGCTGCATTCCATAGAGCCCATCCTCATGAGCCTCCTCCTTTTTAAAGCTGCCTTCTTTTTCTGTGAGCTCCCTGAGCAGTTTCTCACTCTCCACTGCCTTATGATGAGCTTCTTGCAACTGGAACTCTCTCTCCTCCAATATTGTGGCCACCTTTTCAGCCATCTGCTTCTGCTCTTCAAGTTCAGCTTCCAGTTTGTTCAACTTCTGTGAAGAGGAGTCCAGCTTTTCTATGAAGTATTCTGTATTCAGTCTCTCTTGGTAAAGGTGCTTCTCCAGCTCTACGATCTGTGCATTTTTCTCTTCCACTGCTTTAATCAGCTCCTGCAGTCTGGAACCTTCATGTCCATACAAGCCCCAAGAAGAGGAAGTTGTGTCAGCATCCACATTACAGGTCCCATCAATGAAAGTACTCTTATGAACATAATCTTTCACAAACACAAGTCTCTGGGATGTCAATGGAGAGTCACAAGGTGTGGAATCAAGAGCAGCTAGCTGACTGGTCAAACAATCAATGGCATCATCAGGAACACTCAGAGCCGTCTGCTGAAGGGCAGTTATCTGCCGAGTGAAGGAGTCTTCTAGATCAGCAATACGCTGTTCATATGTTGCCTTGACATTCTCCAGCTCAAGGTTTTGCTGCAATTCATCTGTTCCTGGCATCCCTTTTTGTTCTTAAACAAAAAAACCACCAAACAACCAACCAATCACATAACCATTAACCAATGAAACAAATGAGAATATGAAGAAAATGTCTAATTGATCGTTGCAATATGTAAATCAGGCAGAAAACTCATGTAACTTCCCAAGTACAGAAAGTATTTAAAAGAGTAAAACATGCTAGCTGTAATGAACGCAAATAAACACTTGCCATTAAGATTATTCAAGCGTGCCTGGAACTCATTAATTTGCTTTTGGTACTGCTGCTGCAATGCAGCCATTTCCTCTTGCAAGTGTAAGAGATCTTGTGGCTGCTGCGTGGCCTCTGCTGACCTCTGTTGTCGCAGATGTTCATACTCAGCCAGTAATTCATTGCACAAGTGTAATACCTCTTCCTGCTGGGCCTTCTGAGCCTCTTGTATGGCTGTAATAATGTCCACATGTATAATAAGTACAAATGCGCACATGCACACACACACACACACACACATACACAGATTTAGTGTGCACTAATGGAAATTCTTATATATAAACATCTATAGTCAATATGAACACTTCCTTTCCTCTGTGCAAGTTTGTCAAGGTCTTGTACTAATGAAACAACACACACACTGAGAAAGAGAGAAACAGAAGCAAACAAGGCAATATGTTTCATGTTCAAAAATCCATTTTCATCAAAAGCTCAAGTAATGATTCTAAAGCCTTCTGTCTGGTTCCTTCAGCAACTATTAAGTCCGGGCAGCCCGTTATTGTCTATTCTGAAATATTCACTAATTATTAATACAAAACTAAGTTAAAAAAAAAAGGATGAAAGCCCGTCATTTGGCTGGGTGAATCACTTTTGAAAAGAGTTACATCCCTCAACATAGGAACAGGAATATGTTAATTTAAAGATTTTAATTTTTCTGGACTTACTTTTCTTTTAAAAAAATGATGGAAACACAATTGCACACACACATTTTCATCATTTTGAGCCTATTTCTGACGCTAAAGTTGTTCTTCATCATCATATGTTATGTTTATTCATTTCTACATGGGGGTAATCCATTGGACTCAACATCACAGTGATCATTGATTGTAACCCTGGATCAAAACTTTATTTTTGGAAATAAAATTTGATATACCTAATATCCTTTGGATTTTACAAGAAGGTGCAATTTCCCAACAGAATAGGATAGGAGCAGTTTGACTCTCAACTTAGAACTTTAGTTATAATTTATGATTTATCTGATTTATCATTCTGTCATGTTCAGCTTATTTCTTATGATGTTTTGAAAAATACTTCAAATTCTTGCATACCTAGGTATCAGAATCAAAGTTCAAGGCCTGGACTCAAAGTGTTAGGCTTTTACCACAAACTTGTCTGAAGTCAAGGAGCTAACAAGGCAACGTATCAAGGCATGCACATTTTCAAAAATCTCTTTTTATCAAAAGGTCAATGATTCCATCAATGCCTTTTAGACTTTTAGTACAAACTTTTCTGATGTACTATGTTATAAGGTCATTTGGTATTTAAAAAACAAAATAATCTTAACAGCTTTATAAAATGCTAGCCCCTTTAAGAAAAGTTCAAAAGACAGCAAAAGTCTAAAGAGCACAGATACCAAATTTGGAATGGCTGAATGAAAAATGTTTAAAATGCTCTGCCATTTAGTATTCATCCTATTTTTTCAGCCAGTTTGTCCTACCTTCAGCTTGCTGTGCTGTGATAATACCCTCTGGCATGCCACTCTCTTCAGCCCTGTCTTTCTCCTCTGCCTTTTTAGCAACACAATCTTCATGCTTAAATGGCAGCACTTGCTTCTCCAGACTCTTGGTGATCTTCTGTAACACATAATCACAAACAAGACAAATGGCACCATGTTTCAATTTTTGTGGCTAGTTTGCCACAAAAAATAGCTCTCTTAAATTTGAATATGTAGTTTACATCAATTTAACAAATCTGATTTATATTGGTATTTTAAGGTAACGCAAAGCTTTTAATAATAATACTTGTATGGAATGGAATAGCAGCTTATGGCCAGGCATAAGAGCATAAAGATATAATGCCCATTTAAAAATCAATATTTAAACAGTAAATCACTAAACACAGAAGAACCTGCAATACGTTGGAAAAATAATGTTGGAGGTATAGTTGATGTTATGATGATGTCTCAACTGTAGTTACATCTTATAGAACTAATACTGAGAATTTCCCACTCTCCAATCTCATCCGCCCAGCAGACTAATTTTTATTTTTGTGGGTTTCAACAACTTTGCCAATACTGAAAGGGTGTCATTTGCAAAATTATTAAAAAGCCAATGACTTGTAATCCCTATAAAAGCAAATACTTATTTGAAATCCAAACAAGAGAACTACTGCTTATGAAGAAATGGACAGAAGAGTAAATGAATTAACTCTTTCTATATAATTAGCGTCTGCAGCAGTGAACATCTTTACAGCTACAGTGTGTTTTGCACACTGTAATGCAAACTGGGTAGTGTCACAAAACACATCATGCTTTGTAAATAAATGAATACATAGAAAAAACTGTTGCCTTCTTCAGAGATTCTTTTACTATGAATTACTTCCCTTTAAGAGCTATAATAGTGGACCCATTTGGTATTTTGTTATAACTGAAAGTAGGCATCAGTTGATCAAGTGCCGTGTTTGAGACGCTAGCCAGTTACTTAATTTGACATGGATTTGTACTTCAACAGCCAAACATTATGAATAATAGTAAATAATATTTAAAGTCTGGATGTATTTTCTATGTATGTATTTTGAACATAAAATCCAGGTCTAAACTTTTTGAGTGAAGGGTGAAAACTAGCTGTTCCTAAAAGATGAATCTATAATTGAAAAATAAATTTTGATTTCTGTTTCTAAAGGTGTTTTTCCTAAGATCCTAAGGATCTTTTGGAATATACAGTAAATGCTTAAAACACAGAAGGCTCAGTGTTTTGAGAAATTAAACTTAAGGCATTGTTTATAAATAATTATAAAAATGACAAAGGATACACACTCACCTGAATCAGCTGCTGATATCTCCTTGTTAATTCTTCACTTGCTGTGAATAGCAAAAGTCTATCACCTAAAAAAAGAATTTTTTTTAAAAATAAAAGAAGAGACCTGCAAAATATGACATGGTTAACAGATCCCGTCTGTAGACATTGCACAAAAACATGCTTGCAAGCACATATTTAGATTCACAATTTTACATTCAGATCAATTCATCTATAAAGATCCCTTTCCCTTCAAGCCCTCTTTCTCTCATGCTCACACTTTTTTTTAAAACTTTTGCTGACTCATTCTCCCAGCTTCCCCAAATGTCTTTTAAACTACAATTCCCTGCAGGACTGCGCTGCCATCTTTTATAGCAATTCATCATTCATTCATCCCTTGTCTCTTTCCAGATGATAAATGGCGGGTGATGATTGTTGGTTGGGGAGTTGGGGGACAAAGCAGTAGACAACCCGCACCACTAAGGCCTGCCATGCACTGGTGAGCAGGTCCTGCAAAGAATGAACAGTCCACTCCATGTTTGCAAGCCCCTTATTCCTCTGTCCAACATGGTGCTGAACTTCGTTAAAATTACCTAAAGACAGTTTTAGACAAAGTGTTGTGCCAGGTCACATGGACAAACCAGGCAGTTTGATATATTGCTGTGAGAATGGGTTCCAGGTGTCCTATGGGTGTGGTAGCTGTGGTCTATACAAAGTCATCAGTTTTATACTCCTTATACATGATCTGGAGCAGCTTTCTGAGGCTGTTGTTCTCAAATACCTAGATTCTCTTCTTCTTCATACCAGCAAGCAGTGTCCACATCTCACAACCATTCAACATGATTGGAAACATGAGGGAATTGTAAAGTCTGTACTAGGTAGCAAGCCTGATGGTACTGCTGCACCAGATCATGTCCAGCCAGGCCACTTCTGCTGCTGTTGTTGTCATGATCATGATGTGGATGTCTGCCATGAAACTGCTATCTTTGAAAAGGATGACTCCTAAATACTTCAGGTTATTCATCTCCTTAAGATGTACTCTGTGCATGATGTCTGCTTTGCTGTTGCTAATGACCATGACTTTGCGCTCGTCAATGCTGGTCTCCGCTCCAAATCCATTAGAGTTGTCAGTCTACTGATGTCTGCAATCAGACTGATGTCTGCAAAGTGCAGATTGCATTTGGGCCTCCCAGCAATGGAAATGAATGTCTGATAGTTGTGAAGGGTTTCTTGCATCATGTTCTCCAAAAAGATAAACAATACATATAGAAGTGGGAATTCATTAAGGCATCCTAATGGATCTCCACTGTTGTATGAAAGAAAGTGCTTGTTTGGTTATCCAGTGGTACAGCACTTAACTGAGCTCTTGTACAGCTCTTTAGTGACATGAATGAGGCCCTCTAAAGTTGAATTTTTGCATCACAGGCCCCTTGTGCCAGACTTTGCCAAATGCCTTTATTAAGTTGATGAAGTTATGGTAAAAATCCTGTTGGTGCTGTAGGTTTTTTCCTAAACAATTCATTACAGCTGGCTTATTCTATCAGGTGCAAAAAACGTTACTAAATATTTAAAGGATTCTCATCTTCATTTACTTTGTTGGGGGTGCATGTACAGCTTGTGACTGCTATGCAAATTATAAGAGATCTGGAGATCCAAGCTGAAAAGATTCTTAGGTACTGTTTTCCCACACAGCAAAGAAAGAAGGAATGAGACTGAGATATTGACAGAAGGTACAACACAATGCAATCAGGAACAAAATGGTTCATGTCCGCCCGCCTCTCTAGCACTGACCTGCATGCAAGTTATCAGCTTCAGCACGAAGGGCATTCAACTGGTCCTTGTGTTCTTTCTTGAGGCGCTGCAGGTATTTTTCATGCTCCTCCTGCATCAGGTGTACTCTAGCATTCTGCACCTGCTCCACAGCCACACGCACTGCTACCACCTCTAGCTCCAGATCATGCTGTGCAACATCAACAGGCTGATGATCATGTTTTTTAGAACTGATTTTGTAAACAGAATCTCTTGCTAAAAGTTATATGATATTATGAACACCCCCCTCTCCAATTAACTCATGTAATTTAAAGTTGCATATCTGGACTAAGCAGCAATGGTCTCGTTGATGAGGCAATGGGAATGCCAAGATTTTTCACTAACACAGTTAAAAACATAATCAGTCACCGATGACAACTCTTCATTTAGTACAAAAGCTCTAGTACATAGTGAAATACTGCAAAGAACCTTAAAAGTTATTATAAACAAATAATTTAAAAATCAATGAAAACTGAATAAATGTCAATACTTAACACAGCCAAGAGGACAGAATGCTGTGCCATTAAAAGCAAATGGTGCAACTAACTTGGTGCTGTGCTTGAAGCTGCTTCAGCTGTCGCTCATGTAGCTCCTGCAGCTGCCCAACAACAGCATCCAGTTCTCTCTGTTGTGCTTGTGCAAGCCCATCGCGTAGGCTCACAAATGCCTGCAGCCCAACAAGTGACATTTTTATCATACATGGAGACCATTGCAGGACAGTCTGCTTATCTCAGGACTTCACCCTTTTCTCTTCTCTATGATATACACATGCAACTCACTCTCACTCACTCACAAAACCATATCTGCAAAAAGTTAAGGCTCCAAAACTTATCACCTATTGGAAAACTCATGGAGAGAGAAAGAACTAGCACATCTGAAGCTGTGATTATATAAGCATGCAGAATATGGTGGATGTATCCTACTTGCAAGTACTGATCCTGAAGCTGCATGTGATTCTTCTCATTGATCTGTTTGTACTCCTCCAGCTGCTGACGTAGGGACGCCATCTCAGCCTCATGCTTCTGCTTGATGCTCTCCAGCTGAGTGACAGACACAAGTAACCACACATATATGTTAAACATGTTGCATACAGCAGCATTCATGCCATATCAAACATCCAATTAGTGTCTGTTGCTACCTACCTGAGGCAACAAAGCAATAAACTGTTTGAAAATATGTTGCTATAAATTACCAGAAGCTGTTTTCTAGTATTTTTCATTGATGCCGACAATCAAACAATGGAATGATCCTTCCCGCATGAGAAGAGAAATGAGAATAAAATCACCTCCTCCATAAGTATGCTAGAACTATAGAATAACTGCACTAGAGATCACTGACATGTCAGAATAATGTAATGTTTCAATTTTGTGTATACTTAAACATGCTAGTGTTCTTTATGTAACACAAATGTATACAAAGAAAAAAGGTCTGCATATGAATCACAGTATTTCTCAAAATGTTCGTACACAAAGATGAAAACCCTTAGATCTGTGCTTAAAGGCCAAGGTCCCCATCTTCAAAGAATATGCAGTAACACACAAAATCAAATACAGAAAAAAAGAGGAAACACTTTTGAACAAAAGAAGAATGCAGGGGTAAGAAAAAAAGCTTTGACACAATGAAACTAGAATTTTGTACTGTGTAGTTTTGACTGCCATTGTCTGAATGAGCAGTAAACAAAATGTGAACTGTGGTTAATATTCACAGCCAGTGTGTTAATTACTATATACAACCAGTAAGAAGATCATTAAAAAAAAATCATAAAATTTAATTGTTCCCACCATGTCTGAAAATAAACTAGCTTTGTGTTCTGCTTAATGTGTTGAAAACACTTATATATTATCAACTGAATGGTGATATTTCAGATATAATTAAACATTGCTAATGCAGAATATTTAAGATTTAATTAAACTGTGCTAACACAGAATATAATTTTTTTTGTATGGTGCATATCACAAAAGTGAAGTTACTACTATCACAATTTTTAGACTCAGCACAAATCATGTTCTGCTGCACCCTTTCATTTTGAAAATGTGAATTTGCATAGCATGTGGGTAGTGACTAACTGAGGCTGACACACACACACTCACATAGTGGCAGCTAAGACAAAGATATCACAGTTGAGCCTGATAGCCAGGCCACACATCCCATTAGGCTGTGAGCACATTTCCCACTAAGTACTGCTATGACTGCGCCCTTTCTCTGACCATTATTTCCGGTATGGCAGAGCATAACAGTAGTTTCTGGCTTACAAAATAACTGAATAGTGCGCCTACAACAAGAGGTAACAGCATGCTGTTTCTAATCAATAAGGACTGCTGCAGCAATAATAACTGTTTGAGATGGATGAATTACATACTGTGCTTATTTGTGGTTGAGCTCTCTTCAGCAAACAACTGGGAAATGTTGGAAGCTGTAAAATTACAAATATATCACTCCTGCCAAATATCAAATTTCTTGGCAAAACTTTAATTAGCAGTGCTAAGCCCACTCACATATAAAGACTGCTACACCGACATTAGAAAGGTCACCAAGTCTAGCTTCTGTTAAATGCTGCTACCATCAAGGCCACTACAAAACAACTGCCAAGTGTCACCAAGTACTTTAGAACTGAAAAATGGTATACACAAAGCTCCCATATCCCTGGATTCTTGTGAAGATTTGTTTTGCCTTGTTGGCAATGGACAGAAAGCTTGAGAAAAAGTATCAGTGAGTTTTACTGCCTTACATGTTAGCTGAAGTTCAACCAGATCAGCCTCTAGAAACTTCAGTAGGTGCCTTGTTTGGCAAATGGCCATGTTATTCAATATAGCCAATGTATGTAGTAGTAACTCCAGCTCCAAATGAAAGTATCTTCGATTATAGTACAATGTTAGAAAAAGTTAAGCAAATAGATTTGAATGTGTGAATGCACAACAGAGACACACACTGACACAACATCAAATGTGTGTTCAAAATGTCAAAGGGTTATTGTGACCCCAAATAACCTGAAACTATGAATTAGCTAGGGAAAGAATGGCGCAGTGGAGCATGGCCGCATTCACACAGAAAGCAAGAGGAGAAACACACACTCTCTTTCACTGAGAGAGATGATGAGTGGAGATGGAACAAGCAGAAACAGACTCAAAGGATATAAAGGATTTTAGGCAAGGGTAACAAAAACCTGTTAAAGTTTACTTTCCACAGCTGGTGCCTTCTGATAACAAAACATTCCTGGATCTAACAGCAGTGTATAATTCCCCCAAACCCCATGTCTCTACACAAGGCTTTGTTTCTGCCATGAACCTGAGTATAAAGACAAGCAGTTTCGAATCTCCCGCACACAACGATACCTTCTTGTGGTACATTTCTATAAGCAAGCCTCCGGGCACCCAGCTGATGAGCACCCCCTCCTCGTGCGGCAAGTGAGCAGGCTCCATGGTGCCGAATCGGTACATAGCCCTTTTGTCGAGGCGGCACCCTTTCTGCCACGAACAGCTTGCCAGATTCCAGCAGCAAGTCAGTGGCCTGTTGACAGCAGGCGCCGGCAGTGCACCGCCTTCCCCATCAACACAGCGCCCCTGCGCCTGCTGGTCCAGCTCTCTTGACCGCGCGCTCTGTCCTCCAAAGTCTCGCCATTCCTACCGCTGGTTTTAATCACGCGCTTGAGTCCAACTTTTTTTGACACCATTTGTGTTGTGTGCCACGCAGTCTCATCAACCCACAAAATTAGGCCGCGCTTAGTGGCATTCCATGTGTCAAATCATGCCCTCTGTCACACCCTTCCCTCCAAAACCCGCCAACCATCCTCTTAATTAGCAGGTCGAGACGAACCGTCGGTATCTACCGATGAGGAGCGGTGACAATAGCGAGGATCCAGTCCCAGGGACTGTGGCCGCCGAAAACACTTCCGCGACCAGTATGAGTGATAACCAATAAGAAGTGCCTACGTCTGGCCTGGCGGCAGGGCGAAATTTTAATGCGGAAATGGGGAGATGCGGGCCGTTTTCTCTCTGCGCGCCATATCGCCACCGACTACCTATGATGTGCTCTGTACTTAATGACGCCATCGCTTTGTAGCTGCCACAGGCCACGAAGACGGGTAAGGGGGCGGAGGAGGGTAATGAGGAATCGTTGCCAACAAAGCAACATTAAGAATTAATCCCGTCATCTGCGACAAGGCCAACCCTCAGCACAGAGCGTCATTCAGGAACCCCGTTTTGCTCTCTGGACAGAATCACCTAGAACAGTTCTGGGTAGTTTCAGAAGGTACGTTCATTTTCGTCGTCCTGCTCTTGAGGCATATTAAAGCTATAAACTTCTCGGTTGACCTATGCCTGCGAATGGCCATCAATACATAATTGGGAGGTGAGGGGGGGGGGAGTTTTAATAGTTTTAAAGTTTATAGGGCTGACCATCGTGGTACCGTTTCTTTCACCTCCCTATCTCTTCATAGTGCGAAATCATCTCTAGGTGAAACCTTTTCTTGCCCAACCAGCAAGCCAGATTTGTAAGTTACTATTTATCTGCTGTGTCGTCTGCTTAATGTCTCGAACACATTCACCATGCTCTCACACAGTGTATGGGGTGGTGTAGTAAAAAGGGAGGTGGGGATGAGGAGAAAACATGACAGGGTATTGTTTTCTAGATCTCACATACTGGCCGGTTGGAAATTGACGTCACACATGAAATATTTACCTCGGTTCTACTTTCGCTGGGTAAGGTAATTCCGATGCCGATATACCACTAATTAAATTCTCACGCTCAAGCCACAGTGAGTGACTGAGCTGATATGACCTGAGAGACTCATACTGTATGCCTCAGAAGCAGTTAGGTGTGCGCTGCTGGATAGGAACACCAGTATTTTTTCACCCTTCTATCAGTATGAAAATAATCTCACATACATCTTCATTTTTCATGGTTAGTTACAAGTAATTAATCCTGTCTATGAGCATCTGCAGCAGTTTCAGTAAAACATAAAAACTGTTTCCAACAGCAGGGCATGCCTTTTTTACACGTAAACTCAAACTTTTCTATCAGTGACACAAAACTTTGCCGATGCCAGTTTAACAAAGACTGTTCTCAAACTGTTCCCTATGGCTTGTTAAGATGCTAACACAATGTACATTTTTTCAAACTTAACTGTTCCCTATGGTTTGCTAAATACATTTTCTTGTAAATAAATCAATTAAATTTATCCTATAAGTACAGTATTTCAACTGGATAAGAGATGACCACCTTTTAAACTCATACATACACCCAGCATCTGTGTGTGCTATTAGGCTAATTGCTATTGCTTGTACTGCCCGGGGCACTTCTTGGGAAATCCACTCTAAAGGGCTGTTAACAGAAAAGCAGGGAAGGACTAAACATAGAAGCTAACACATCTAGCGCAAGTCCAAGCCAAAAAGAACGTATGCATGTACTTTTTGCAATAACTTCTGACAAATGACAATTCTGACATTGCTCTGATAATATCTACTGGCAGTGTGAGACAGGTCCTGCAATGTCCTTGTCAATGTGAGAAAGACCTGGTTCTGTCCTGACAGAGTATGCTGGAGGTCTGGGGCATGTCCTGTCATGTCTTGTCAATGTAAGACAGCTCTTGAACACTGGGTACAGCAAGCTGCCATGCTCTGTTTAATATACACCTGTGATTCTAGACATCTAATCAAGTCCTCCATCTGCTTGGCTTGCTGTGCTCCCTCCCTCATAGCAAAGTTTTCATTTCAGCTTGAAAACTGGATCCTGCTGGTCTGCTGTAAATAATCCATATCAGTATTTATCTCCCACCACAAAATTAAATTTGAAGTAAGAAACAGGATCCAGCTGAAGCAGTAGCCAACTATCTAGTGCCTATGTAATTGATTTACCAATAAAAACACAATCCATTCTAAAAGGGTTAGCTTCTTCTATTAAAAGAGTCATATTCAATCTTTCTTCTGGTACCCAAAATAAATGTAGACAATGTTCTCCATCTTTCTGTAACAATGTGATTCCCACTATTCACTGACAGCCTAGGTGCAGGTTAGTAAAGATGAAAAGGAAAACAGCAAAGAATCTCTCCTTTGTGGCTACAGTTTGTCAACAGGTCAGTAGCCAGTCATTTCAAAAATGCCGATTTTAGAAATCAAAAGACTGAAACAAAAAACTCTAGGTAAAATCCACTTACTGCTAATCACCCAGGTATATGTATGCACTCATGCGGGCACACACAGCCACTGAAAAGGGAAAGGCCTGCATTCTTATCAGATTTACTGTGGAACCTTTCTCCCTGCTAAATTCACCCTGACATGCAACCTAGGTAGACCACATGCCTTGGTTAATTCAAGTTTTTATTTTTTTGGGGTCCCCTCTCAGTGATAAGTACTTAAGACTGAAACAAAATCCTCCTCTCCAACCTATAATGTGAAAAAAACCTGATATTGTTAATCATCACGCAGAAATAAATAACCCTACTTTTAAATATGCTCTGCAACATTATATTTGGAATAAACAAACATCACAGAAGTTAAAGCTGGGAGTTAATGACCCATGAATGAAAAAATAGTTTGGAAAGTACACACAGGTGGAGTGGTTCTCCTCTCTTCTTAACATAGACACCAGAAGACAAAACATGAAGCAGTATAAACTAACTTTCAACTTCAAAGTCTCACAAATATATACCCATACCATAAAAGGTTATGCTCATACAAACAAAACAAACACAAGCACTTATTTGAAATTTATCTCGTCAACCAGAAAAGCTCCTATTATTAACTGGATGTTTATGCACTAATAGCAACTGATCAAACATCATGTTTATCCACATTTTAAAAGCAGCCTCAAGTTTATTATATGCTTATGTACGACATAAATCTCTATACTCACTTCACGCACATCCATGCACAAATATCGGTGCAGCCAATTACACGCTGTCACACGCACAGTCCCAGTACTCCAACGCATAAACGCCAATACCTAAGGGGCAGTACTAACAGGCACTGCGCCCAGCGACTAAAACCCAAGTGTTGTGGACAGTGGGGAGGAGAGGTGTTGGAGGGGGTCACGTTTCTGGTTTTGATCCCTCTTCGGCAGATGATCAGTCCTAGGTAGAGTGTTCAAGCCTGTCGGCACTACGGCGGTATCAGGAGGTGTGTGACAGAAAGCAATCGATTTCAGCCCCTCCTACCCCTGATAATGCCCAGACATAGCTAAGCAGGGCGGCACTGCGCTCTTGTTTGAACACACCGAGACAGCCCTGCCGTGCATCTTGCCGCACGACCTTGTAGATCAACCTATTTCTAACACACACACGACCTTGTAGATCAACCTATTTCTAATATACACAAACGACCTTGCAGATCAACCTATTTCTATGATATACGTGCGCCCGCATCCAGCACTTTAAATTAGTCTGTAGATAGACTGCGGGAAAAGCTCTCTGTAAGACACGCGCGCATTCTGGTGTAATCTGCCATGCAGCATTTTACAGCGGCCATGACAACCCTCGGGAGAACCCACTGATACCGATTTGTCATGACAACGGCGATGTCTTCAAATACAACTGCTGTTCTCTACCGCTTACTAGTTGTAGTGAACATTCTCATTCAAAATAACTTTTAATAACAGACAAAACATGTCGCGTCTCTCGTTCTGTAAATGTTCATGTACATTTTAAATATCAATCTGAAATCCGCCGAACTCTTTGAACGATGTCAACATGATTTGTAACATTTCTTCGTCACTAAATGCGCGAGAAATCATTTACCTCCAGCTCCTCTCAGTAACAAAGAAGTATAATTCTCATACAGGTGGAATTATAAAGAGGTTCCTCTGCGTACCTTCTAGAGTAAAACTGCGAGACCCATGTCTGATTGGGTCTAGCTGAAGCTCCACAGAATACTTTTACTGTCAAGCGATGATGCCTGAACATGCTCCTGGCAGCATGAAACATACCTTTAATGTAGTCTACTATTTAGCAAATGAGCAAACATGAAGTTCCTTCCACCAGTGTAAAACCAGAAAATGACTCCTAGAATAAACCTTGCCACTAGCGGAGGGCAAAGGTTTTCCGATAAAGAACGACCAGCACGGTGGTTCTTGGAGAGAGATCAATCAGCCAAGTAGGCAGTAGCACTGATGCCACCCTGCTTAGAATTACTTTCATGATTTACAGCTAACTCTACATCTGTGAAAACACAGAAAGCTGTCTTTCTTTCTTTAAGTTATAGGATCTTTACATTTTCATTCAGTGACAATTTTGATATAACGCGAAATCTCCCACTAAATCTAGGCTAAACATACGAGGCCCATTCTTTGAAATCTTCGTGCCGTTAAAGGCAAGATGCACAGGATGTTGGCAATTATTCATCCCCCATCCTCATAAGCATAAAAAAAGTCTCGGCTCACTCACACGAATGCCCGCATAACAAGCGTACGCTCAAGAACTACATGGGGAGGGGGTCATTGCATGAGATCAACATAGATGCTACAGTCCATCATCTATGTGTGCTCCCGAACAAACCAAATCTGAAAGTGAAAGTGGAAGATTCTTGGCAAACCCTTCCTGTAACGTCGTCATTTTTAAAAGGAACACGATCACCTCCCTACAACATTTCTCCGAAAATCACCATCACCAACCTGCTAGTCCGTTCATTTGGGAGACGTGTTTGTCGACACGAAGCGGCCTACGGCATTGCCTGCCCTTACAAGACTGAACTGCACGCAAGGAAAGTAACTCCCCGGAGTCGAATGATAACCGTCACCGTCGTCAGGCATGCAAGAGACTGATGTTTGCTCCTCCCGTGAAAGTGGTGCGGCCAGGTGTAACAACCAAGAAACGATCCTTCCTGTTCTCCCCAACCCTCCACCTGGGTTCGCGTGCTGTTCCGGCGTTCGAAACTCTGCTGCAAATAAAATCGATGCACGCTCTCTCTATTAAAAAGTCATGTGTTTGTTGAGGCTGACGAGCAGGTGGGGTAGACCTCTGCTTATCACCTGAAGCTAGAGACGTATCAGTACCAGAAGCGAACTTTTTGAAACGTCGCAGTTAATTTATGTGGTCGACTCCGGTGTAAGGAAAATGATCGCTCTACTGCAGACTCTCTTTCTCACACACACACGCGCGCGCAACATTTATCGCATACCAGGCGTCCTCTTTACCATGGACGAGAATATGGGACACGAAAACAAATCAACAAGGTTTGTGTGTTGGTGGTGAACCACCCAGTCCTTATAGAGAAAATGACTTGAAAACGACCACGGTACACGGACCTGTTAGTGCTAACCTACGGCCGCCCAACATTCCAGACCAATCTGCCTGTAGGTATCTGATTCGACACTGTAGGTGATTCCGTTTGGGTCTGGCACGACTGTTCCCCTACATTTCGCCACATTAGTCTTTATCCCCTCTCCATTACAATTATCTACGTCACAAGCGAGTGACTCGCCATCCCCAACACTTACCTACATGTCTCAAGTGGCTGAACCCCTACCTACCTGTTAGGAGTGGTTGACCTCCTACCTTAAATGTTATAAATGGCTGACTCCCTATCCTAAGTTTACCTACATGTTATAAATGACTGACCTCCCCAACATTTACCTACCTTTCGTAAATGGCTGACCGTCCTACTCTACATTTATCTACATGTTATAAATGGCTGACTCTCCCCAAGCTCTACATGTATATCTACTGCTCTGAATGGCTGATCTCACCACTTGCTTCTCGTGAGTTTTCAAACATAGTCTTTATTACTGACGCTACTAGAAATAAGCGATTCGGTTCCTCTGCCGCATGCGGCAGTTACGCCCAAAATCTATACGCCCACCACGTCTTTTGTACGGTAGATTCAGCAGTAACGCGCGATGTTAAAAAATAAACAAAAACAAATTACAAGCAACTTAAATGGTGAAAATTAATGTATTGTACAATAGGGAAGGGTCTCCGGTAGTCAACAATACCACAATCCGAACGTGTATTGTGTGACACACAAACACATTAATCAACTATCAACTGGCGACGCTCAAAAACTGCCCCACCTGTCCTGAATAATGGAATGTTTTCAGAAAGTACTTCTTGTCACACACAAATGCATACCTACCGGAAATAAGTTTTCTATACACAAAATTATGACTGCC
Source organism: Marisa cornuarietis (assembly GCA_004794655.1). Classification (NCBI taxonomy): domain Eukaryota; kingdom Metazoa; phylum Mollusca; class Gastropoda; order Architaenioglossa; family Ampullariidae; genus Marisa; species Marisa cornuarietis. Next base: position 1,891,722 of record SMMW01000013.1, on the reverse strand, counting down.
CCGATCTTACCTGCTGAAAACAAGGTCTCTGTACACACAGTTATTATGACCGCCTTAAAAATCTAACACCAACATCTAATCGATCTTCGCTCTTGAGCCCCGTGAGGTAACATTGTTGTGAACTACGGTATTTGTGCGACAGCTCCCCCTTCCTCCCAAAGCGCCTTATCAGGTCAACCGAAGGCGATGGCAACACCCCCCCACGACTTATATATCGGCTATATCTCATTACATATACAACACGCTTTGAGGAAACGGCGTAAAATCCGCCACCTACCCCTTACACAAACCAAGACGTACACAGGCTAAAATAACCACTCAAACGCCTGAGACACAATGCGTGCGTAGAAATGTTTTCGTTGTGAAAATTCACTCACAGCTTCTCCATACAAGACACATGGGGCATGCCTCAACAGCTGTAGTCGCTCGCGCGCGGCATGCCTTACAGTTGCACGAAAAGGGCGCGAAATCCACCCCCCCCCCCTGACAACAAAACCCGCGCCCACTTCTACGGCGCGTACGCTATCAGCCTCGTAACATCACGTGACCACTGTTTTAAAAAACCGGTAGAGGCCTTCCCCCTACCCCTCCAACAAAGTTACGTAAAAGCCCACTCACGTCCACAACAACGGCTGCTGCCGCACACAAGCAGACGTAACAACAGCGTCTGTACCTGCCATGTTTGTTGCCTGGGCTCGTCAACGGGCAGACCTGCTACAGCAGACGATCGGCCGAGGTGTGCTCGCCAACGGGTGTCGTGGTATTCTTTACCACGCGCCGCACGTCTTTGTTCTGGAACAAACGCCACGCCGCAGAACCCGAGAACAGGTCATGATGTTGTCATCGCCATCAATGTCTGGCGATGACCACTGTTATTTCGCCGATAAAACACCAGAGCTCAACGGAATCGCAGCGTACTCTTACCTCCGACATGAAAGAGCGCTCGCATACACTTCCCCATTGATCGTTGCTTCTGGTTACACTACAGCCACTGGGGTAAAGGGGAGGGGCGTCCAAGAAACTACCTGAGCTCGTAATGCCACGATGACAGCTGTAACAAGTAGTAAGGTTCTGTTAAGACGTACATCCACCAAGCTAACCGCTCTGCCCTGCCTCAGTACAAAACGGAACAATTGTCTGGGAAGCACATCTGTCATAGTCGTCGAATGGCCAGTACTTTGTGTAGGCATCGCAGATAAATGCATTATAATTCTAATCTGGATATCTCCTGACTGCAGAAAAAACTGCTTTGGCACTATCAAAATGTGCAGTCGAAGCATTGTGATGGTTTTAGAATTTTATGAGTACCGTAAAATGGCTAAGCATTTCTTCTAATGCCTGCTCTAGCAGGGGACTGGAGGGCCCAGCAATGTGAAACTCATGAACAAGAGATTAAAGTTATCTACATCTATAACGTCAACAAGTTCTTGAGTAGAGTCCACACTCCTGCTGCAGCATTCACGGCATAAAACGCGAACAGAATTTGTGCTTTAGACTTAAAACCTGAGCTTGTGGCTGCATTGCCACCTAAAAATCAAAACAACTCTGAACACACTTAATAAAAGGTAGTGGTGGAAACAAAATATCAAAACCACCTAGAATCCAGGGAGTAATATTTCACAGAATTTGCCCATCATTGCAAGCAGGCCACAAACAATTTTTTTTCAAGCAATGGACACCATGATGATGCAGAAGGGACAAAAGGACAACCAAACTTACCCACTTTGAAATGAAAGTCAGTGTTAACACTCTAAGCATGACATAAAAATGTAACATTACAACTGAAGAGTGTGAAGATGACAGTGGGTGAAGTTTGTTTTTTATTATTGTTGCTGTGAGGTAAACATTAGACCAAGAAACCTATATATTTTTGGAAAAGAGAAATCTTGAACTTTGCAATAAAAGGAATGAAAATTGCCTTGCCCGTACTTCCTGGCAAAGCCCTGATCATGGCCCATCGTGGCCAAGATTTCACAACTTCCACTGAGATTTACATTTGGTACAATGGAAGATAAATCATATTGTGCTTTTTCACATGTTTTCATTCCAGACTTCTCAAAGAAATCTTTTTACTGATCCTCAGCATTAAAAGCCACATGAGAAAACAGCGAACCAAGGAACGGCAACATTCTTAACAGACCATGCCATCACTAATGTCTTTGGTCCCTTTGGTAAAGTGAGCTTTCAGCAAACTGCAGTTTCCAAAAGAAGCACAAATTTTTTTTCACGGAATTTAACAAAGGTAAATATTTTTTGCATAAAGTGAACCAATAAAAATGTAATGACCAACAAAAAGCGCTGTAGTTCTTTTTGCCTTATAGATCAAGATTAACAGTGTATTAGGCACCAGACTGGTACCACACTATGACTGTTAAAAATGTTTCACAGTTTAATGCCATGGACACATCAAACCAACCTCTTCCTTCTGCCGTATACTTTCCCCAATAAATCACGTACCATCACCGTTTGATGGCAAAAACAGTTTTCTAAGCAAGGCTTGAGTTGGTGACCAGATTATGTGCACTAAATACTGTTAAGAATCTCTATTATGACTAGGCTAATAAAGAAATGACCCTAATTTACAACATAGGAATGACAATGACACACAATTGATGCATATATAAAGCACAGTGTTTAGGGGGCTGAGTGCAAGAGAAAGGGAACGATAATGGGCAGATAACTTCCACTCCATTTTCCTTCATCTGAGCAAAACAAAATAGTCTTGGAGCCACCAGATTATCCTGCATTAAGACAGATGTCATTAATGTGGCAACCCATATGGAAGTTGCAAAAATTAAAATAAAAATGATGGGCAGTTAATGTCTTATTTGATGTCACATAACTTTTTGAACATTGCTTATAATCAGCTTAAATTGTCACTGCCAGTAAAAGATATCACTGTTAGCTCTTCCCTTACAGGTCGCATCTGTGAATGCTAACATCTTCACAGCTCTCTAGCCCAATTTCGGCAACACACCTGTATTAAATGAGTTAATAAATTCTTTCAAATAAGTTACACATCTAATTTTAATACTTATTCAGATCATGTTTAAAACAAGGAATGGGAATTTCCTGGGATTGGTGGGTGGCAGCTTTAACACTATTAAATGGAAAGTGGAGTTACTAGAATATACATCTGAGTTTGGAAAGTGATCAATTTCTATTAAAAAATGTATACAAATAAAGTACAATTGTAGGCCATAAATTGATTTAATCTTTGTTAACTATACAGCATTTTCAAATCCTTGGGATTCAACATGGTTAGGAAGTGCTGCTCTATATAAACAAAAAAGTGTTACAAAAGTTTAAAGTAAATTTTTAAAATTGTGTACACTCTTATTTTTAATTTGTATGGAGACTTGTAATCTTAGCTATTGACCTGCTTAGTATATTGATCTTGCATCACAATGAATGTTGAGAACTGCAAAAGAATGTGTTTGTTCAGTTCTGTCACACTGTTAAAGAATAGTTTTATGCTCTCCTGTTCACTTCTGTTTAATGCAAACATTTACTTTTTGGCCATTTACATTTGGAGACAGATGACATATATATATATATATATGGGTATGTGACACATCAGAAAAGAAATTCATGCAAACACCACAGCATACACAAAAGTCAAAGTATGTGTATGAAATAATTTAATAGATTCATAGTTTAACACGAATAATGTCATGGGGCTATAAAAACCCTCTATATTCCCTGTGACTTCTTTTGCTTAGGAATACCAAGCTTTGGAAAACATGCCTGTTTTTAAACAGGTAATATGCATTTTACATTCACTGGTATCAAGTACAGATATCACTAATAACAGCACAACTCACCACGCAAATAAGTGACAGCATGTCAAAAATACACTCAAAAATAAACCCTGCATGATTCTAGCTATTTTTTTCAAACTCTGTCATGTATTTTATTTTTTGTTATGAATTCATCATGCCGGGTGTTCCTGAGATTCTATCACAAGCTTTGATTTTGTTGACTGATGTCCAAGACCAGGATAACTTTACTGTTCCTAGACAAGGTTTATAAAGAACCAAAGTTTACTGAAGACTATAAGGAAGAGCTTCAAGTTCTAGAAACAGTAGAAGGGTTGGCAGGTGAGAGTGGGGGGAAAGAAAAACTCACATTGCAGCTTAACTCCATCAATAATTGATTTCTTTAGTCTATTTTGGTGAAAAAAAAGGAAAGAAAAGAAAAAAAAGGATAGGGAACTGAGAAACTGTGTCAGAAGCTAAAAGGACGAGAAGAAAATCCTGCCTGTACTTTGTTCATTAGTCTGTCGCCACAGTACCCAAACGATTTCCATAACAAATGAGCCAAGCAATGTATGGAAGAGATTGTTGAGGGGATGGGAGTGGAGGGGGAAATGATACAAATAAGAACATTGCCTTCAGCATAACAGGGCACCTAACTGGAGCATGTCGCCAACTGCAGGGGGAAGTGACCAAGAAATGAAACAGAAAATTGTACACACCAAGTGCATGGTCAAGAGATCAAGTGCATAAAATGTTGAGTTTGTGTGAAAATGACTATGTCAATTTGGTGAAAGAAAAGCAGTACCTCCACCCAAGACAGCGTTAGAAAGTTTCCCCATACAGGTTTGAATTGAGCAACAGTCTCTCCAACTCAAAGATCAAGAAAACTTGGAAGAGAAGCATATATTAGTCGCACCATACTGAATTAAAAAAATATCAAGCTCAGCAACACTGAAGGCAAAACCATAAGGTGTTTATACACGAGCATGTCTGCAGAATTGTCTGTTTACTGTCAAAACCTGCGAAGCACTCTGTCTGCAACACCCTACACTAATGTGAAGCTGTTACGAGTAGGACTTATGGCTTCTAACCAACAACCCCACTTATTTTCCTTCCACAGCAGAGTTTGGGAGGTGAACCAAGGTCTGAGCAAAACATCGGTATGGATGATGGCCCTGAGGACCTCGCAACACAGCATGCAACACCGTTTCTTTAAGATTTCTTTCATGTATTACTAATATATTAGATCACTAGATGAAAACCTCTAGCAGTCTGAATGTGATGCCACACTTCAAGTGCTAGTTTGTATTACTAATGCCATTAGCCTTATCATATATCTTATGTGAAGTATGATGCCTGGAGACTGGTCAGTGTGCTTGGACAAAGTGCAGCCAAGAATAGTTGAACCTGCACAATATTCATGATATGTGCTGCTTAGCTACATACATGGTCATACAGCTGAAGGGGCATGCCTATGGCTACCCTCTTCCTCTTTCCCTTCCAATCGCTATCATCACTGTCACGTTGATCAGCAGATTTGTACACAAAGCCTCTTAAGTCTCCCACTGTGTGCGCTAGGGGTGGAGTGAAGGTTCTGTAGGAGAATGAATGAAAAAGAAACAAAATGCTGGCATCCAATCATAGCTAATGCAAAACAGAACTGATAATGTCTGACTACAAGGTGTGCATCTTTCTACAACAGCGTAGTGACCAAAACAATACACAGAGGTGCTTGAAAAATAAGTGCACATGCACAAGTACATATACACGTGTGCACATACCATATAATTCTGAAAAAATCTTAATAGATGAGAAGTGCTTATCCTTTGGGTATTGATAATGTACAAGGAAGTTGTAAAAACCCTTGTAACAAAGACCCTGACAGTAATTTCTTTGAACTCCCCAATCCAATATCTTACTGGTAGAAACAACTTTATAATCCACTTTGCATAGACACAACCTGCTTTGAGACTGCAGACAAAAATAAGAAAATCAGATGTGTTGAGGAAAAGTGTAACAAAATTTTACATCAATGAGGTTATTTTTCCTGCACAACCGCTATACATCAGCCTTCAACTTCTCTAAACTGTCTCCCTAGGAAACATCCAGAGTCACTGGTTTTCAACAAATAGATAAAAGACTGACGTAAAGGAGTTAGCGTTGGCAATAAACATGTTTTTCACGTTGTCTACGTCACATCCTGTGGTTGGTGATTGTAATCTTCTCCTTCAGCCACCAATACCTTCCCTGATAAATCAGGTTCCCAGCTTCAAACCAGTGACCTTCTATGAATCTTATAAATCAATAATAAGACCGCGAATTAAACTGAGGCAGATAATTCTATGGTAAAGCAGCAGAGATACTGCTCAAGCACCCCAAAGCACTGAAACATGATTTGTGCAATTTTAGTACCTAATTGTATGCATGACCATGTGTGGATGAAAGAAAGACAGAGTAAAAGACGTACAAAGTTATTTGTAACATATCCAAGATACTTCCATGTAATGGAATTCATCTGGGGCCTGCAGCTTACAAGTCGATTAACCTGATAACATCTATTGTGAGTACCACAGCATGTGTGATTGCCAAGGGCAGGTAACAAGCAGGGCTGCTAGGGCTCTTTACATCACTGAAAAGTGAGCGTTGGAATACAAAGGCACGGGTTGTCAGTTTAACCAGTCTGTATCTGGAGTACAAGCTCAGATGTGAAGCTCTGAAAAGCACTGCTGACCAAAAAGATATGTAAAACTGCCAAGAATAAGACTGAAGATTGAACTTGGAACGTTACACTCCATTATAACAAAGCTGGCCAAAGAAAAAAAATAAATGTAATAAAGTTAAAACTGAGGATTAACATACTATTGCATCTTGATTAGTAAGGGAATAACTGGCAAGCACAAAAATGGGTTAAACTAAGCAAGAAAACTAATCCAATAAACCAACAAAAGCAAGAATCATGAACTGTTTAAAGAGAGGACGGATATTAGTCAGAGTAAATAGCAAAAGAAAGCAGTGAGCACACATAGAGAATAAAGCAGTGGACTGTAAGTGCCTGTGTGTGTGAGTAAATATATCCATGTACAATAATGCACAGCAAAATCTACAGAAAATAATTTTTGTTTAAATGATAAAGTGAGACATAAGAATATATTCTCTCCTGAGTCAGACAGGGCTGGTGGTAAAGAAATGATGAAGAATAGTTAGTGTTCAAGAAACCTACTATCACTTATTCTAGTATCACAGACTCTTCTTGGATCAAGACTCCAGATTCTGCTCCTTTGTGTTCCTGGTGGCACTGAGAGATTTTTCTCCATTCATGAAAACTAAGCTGTGAAAGTGGCTGTCTTAAACACATTGTTATGCTGTCAACAAACTTCCAGAACCTTGAATAGATAGCGACTGAAAGGAATCTTCTGAAGATTCCTTACAAAAGCAACGAGAATTCGTGAACCTATGACCTTGCTCTTCATTGATCATAAGATTTGAGCACTGACATATCCTGATTTTAGTAGTTGCTGCAGTTAGCTATGCAGCAGTAAAGGCTAAGAATGACCAAAAGGTTTACACCAAAAAAAAAAAAAAAGAAAAAAATCACAAATCCAATAGCAGCAAGCGACGTAAGTCATTGCACTGACATTTAAAAATCAAAACTTAGTATTTTTCTGAAGGAGCAATCATCTCTAAACAATGCAGATCTTTTCATACTTTTCAAAGTATCTTTTCTTCCTCATTATGGATGATTCTGAATGCAGTTGGCTCATAAACTTGACTGAAAATTTTTCAGGAGATCAAACTCGGTTACTATATACAGATCTTTTATATTAGTCAAAGTTAACGGCAACATTAAAAGCAATAAGTAATTTTAGCATATATCTGAATTTTGGCATCCATCTTTGTTCCTACTTTCTCAATTAAGACTTGAGCTAAACTATGCTAATATAAATAACCAACAAGGCCAGGATAATAACTCCACAAATCAATAAAATGTACAATAAGTCATTGCATAGTGAATACAGTGTACATTCACAATATGGTAACATTGGATTGCATATTTTTAGCTGAAAGGCATGATTAAATGCTGAATAAAGAATTCTTGAAGTCAAAGGCCAGCAAGAGCTGAAAGATCTCAACAGATGATGGATATCATACTGCATTTTTTTAAAAGTGCATGTCCACAGGCCTGGTAGAAAATGCATGTATTTATTACTACCCTATATATATGTTCAGTTTTTTTGGTTACTGCTAGTAGTTTCTATTGCAATGAAAATAACTGATCTGTGAAATTAAAATATAAGGAAAATGAGATTCACAAAATGTGTTTCATAATTTAGATTTTGACTTTTTGAACAAACACTCTGACACTGAGAAAAAGATATCAGTGATATCAAATTCAAAAAGTCAACTGGTCAATAAAGCTCTTAAGATATTTAGGTCCAAAACACCAAAGCATCCAGATATTTTTTCTTTTGGTATTTGTTCAAAAAATAAAGACATAACCTTTCACTGTACATGCAGACACTGAAACGTCAAAGCCATGCAGACAACACGCCTAGATTCAGAAGAAATCTATAAGTACAAGAAACAGAACTTAATACCATCAAATTATATACATGAGATCAACTTGAAAAAGGGTAGGTGGGTAAAAGGTGAAATTTTCAAGTAAGCATCAAATCTCATCAAACTCTGTGCCATGAAATTGGATTTTGGTGTAAGCTCTTTTTGATAATGAATCCTTCCCACAGTAAATATACAAGCTGAGGCAGAAGCCCTAGTTATGTTTTGGTGCACCACATCCTGCAAGTGATATACACTTTCCAGCAGGGAAAAAAATCAAAGGCGTAACTGTTAAAAATACGACCCAAACAGGAATGAAAATGACCAGAAAAGCTGGTGTCAGAGCAACCGTTTGCTATGAAGCTGGCAGCTGCCAGTCATGGGTGAGGACTGACCCTCTCGCCAGGCTTTCTCCTCCATCTCCAGCCGTAGCTTCTCTCTTAGCCTTTCCACAGCATCTATATGGAAACGATGAAGTGCCATGGGATCTTTGGGAAGCTGTTCAGGGCATCCTGACTCTCCAGTGCTGTGTCTTCGAGGAGGAGGAGGCAAACCAACAGAACTGGATAACAGGCCCTCATCAAAGTTTTCTGGACTGCATAAAGCTTCACTAGACGTCTCAGCATTTTTACAACTTGCCTGCTCCAAATACGAGCCATCAAAACAGTCCTGAGGGGAAAGCTGAAGACCTGGAGGCAGTGATACTTCTGCACCAGGATGCTGCATGTAAAAGAGTTTAGACTGATGCTGCAAGTGGCTGGGTGGGAGGGTCACATGCTCAGAGCCATGTTGTATCCTGTATTCCACAGGTTTGTTGAAGACAGCTGGTGTAGAGTGGAACTGAGGTGTAGGAAGCTGACAGCTCTGCAGTTGGAGTATGTGCAAATCCTTCTTTTTCAGTTCAGATAAGAGGCGGGCTTTCTCTTCAACCAAGATGGCCTCTCTTTCTTGCAGCTTCTCTTCGATGCTGGATAGCTCCTCTTCTAGCAGGCGCTTCTGTCGCATAAGCTGCCGCTCCGTCTCATCTTTCAGCAGCAACAGCTGTTCCAAGTGTCGCTTTTCTGCCTGGCAGTGGGCAAGTTCTGCCTGGCGTTGCTGCAGCAGTTGATGGCAGTGCTCTAGTTCTTCCACCTTCTCTTGCAAGGTCTCTTTGTCATGCTGCAGTGCCAGCTCTTGCACATTGTCCCTCCCTATCTGCTCTGATAGAAATTTGGTGCTGCTGCCCCTTTCATGTATCTGCTGAAGAAGCTCATCTCTCTGTTTCTGCAGCAGCAGCAGCTGACGTTCGAAGAGAGACTGTGACTCCAGCAGGCGTTTAGGAGAATGACTTAGTTCCTCCTCCACTTCCAGCACGAGAGCCTCCTGCTCCTTGATCCTCAGCTGCAGATATAGGTTCTCATTCTTGTGGGACTTGTTTTCTTCCAGAAGCTTCACCACCAGCTCTCTAAGCTGTTCAGGTTCCTCAGGCACGCCACTGCTGCCAATGTCCGGGGCAGGGGCAGGGTGCCTGGTTGGTCTAATTCGGCTTTGTGAAAGTGATTCTCGCTCTAATGCCTCGTGAAGGAGTGCACTCTCATTGGCATACACTGCTTTTGTTCTCTTGATATCCCTTCTGAGGCGCTTCATTTCTTTCATTATATCTGCATCTACACCTGCAACAATATCCGAATCAAAGTCGCTGCTTATCATCATGCTGTCTGATGATTCTAATGACTGTTCAGAGCTCGCATACATCTTCCTGCCTGTCAGCTCACTCAGCTTCAACGTCTGTCTTCTTGTTTCTTCCTCTGGAAGTATGACCTCTTGATGGTCAATGCTTGTTTGCTGGTTTAAACCATCACCTTTGCAGTCATCTTCCACCTGTTTTCTGTTGGAATTACTGAGAATTTCCAAGTCTGCTTTTATCTTTACTTTATCTTTTGTTGCTGGTTCCACATGCTGCATGGTGGTCTGCATGGTCTTAAACTGCTTTCTGAGCTCTGTGTGAGTGTGCATAAGCAGTTTCCACTTCTCTTCAAGCTCCAAGATGTGACTGTCTTTTTCACCCAATATATTTTGTAAATACTTAACCTGTTGGTTTAATTCCTCTTTATTTCCAACAGATACTTTCAGATTTTTTTGCATCTCCATCAAAGTTGTCACTTTACCTTGAAGCTCTGCAAGCTTCATCTCTTTGCTGAGGTTTTCTTGCTCCAGTTTTGAAATCTTCTCTGAGAGGCCCATAGAATTTTCTGTGCACTTCTCTGAGGATATAAGCATCAACTGCTTTTCAAGCTGTTCGATACGCTGCTTGGTCAGCTTCAGTTCCTCTTCTGAGCACCTGAGCTGTTGCTGAAGGCTGCTTGACTCCTGTTCCACGGCAGCTCTTACCTCCTCACACAACTTGCACTTCTCCTGCAATGATTGGACGCTTTTCTCCAGAACACCACACCTCTCTTGCAGTGATCTGATGCTTTTCTCAAGAATGTCACACTTCTCCTGTAAAGACACACTGCTGGCTTTGGAGGCATTCAAGGTGTCTTGATGAAGCACAACACTTTCCCGAAGACTCCTACATTCGGCCTTCAGAGAGTCATTGCTCTTTTGTAGTGTATCCATTTCCTTTTTCAGAAACCGGTTATTTTCTTCAAGAACTTCACAGGTGCTCTGCACCGTGTTGTTGGTTTCCTGCAGTGTGCTGTTTCGTTCCTGCATTAACTGAAGCTTTTTCCTCAGGATACTGTTTTCCTCCTGAAGTGATAAGTCATTCTCCATCACACCTGCATCCAAGTGATGATGCAGCCCATAGCTGCTCTGAAGCTTATGCAAATTTCCTGCCTGTACTTCGCAACATACCTGCAGACAGTCATTTCTCTCTTGCAGTATCCGGATACTCTCTTCTAAATAGTTGCACTTCTCCCTCAGGCCAACAGATAGCATGGAAGGACGATGTTCCTGCTGACCATGAAATTTCTTTTGTAGAAACAAATTTTCTTCCCGAGACATTTTTATGTTCTTCCCTTCCAAAATGCTCCACCTTTCTAATAACACAAGCAGCCTTCTGATGCTGGGATCGACAGCTAGCAGAACACCTGTACTTCCACAACTCTCTAGTACTTTTTCATCATCTCCTGATGATGTTTGAATCTCACTCTCTGAAAAACTCCCACCTGCATCTGACCATTTAAAATCTGCCTCTAGGATTCTGCCCTTTTCTTCGAGTTCTGCGATCTTTATTTCCAAAAATTGTTTTAGCTTTTCATTCTTCTCTGATATTAAAATGTCTTTTTCTTCTTGCATTTCTGAAATGTGTTCTCTTAAAGAAGAACACTTCTCACCAAGTGTTCCATGGTCTTCCTGCAAGACCTCACATATCTTTTCAAGGTGCAATCTTTCAGGTGTCTTCTCTTGTTTGTCACAGGCACCTTTCTGCACAATCAAAAATGCTGGAAAAGAGTCACAATGATCCTCTAATGCTAAGTTTCTGTGCTTTGCCAAATCCAATTCTTCTCTTTGCAATCTGCAGCATGTTTTAAGTGCCTGACATTCCTCCTCTAAAGAACTGCAGTATTCTTCTAGAGAAAGCCTGCCTTTTTGGGACACCATACACTCTTTTAGCAAAATTTCACACTTTTCTTGTAGCTCAGAAGTGGAGTCTTCTAATGTGTCACACTTTGCCTGGAGAACATCACTCCTCTGCTGCAACTCTTCTCTTTCTCTGTAGAAAAGCTGAAGTTGGGTGGACAGCTTCTGCTCCAAACCTATTCGCTGGGTTTCCACAGTAATTAAACGACCAAGGAGCTCACATTCGGAAAAATCTGAAGGTTTTTTCTTTTCCACCCACCTGTCATCTAAACTATGACCACGACCAGCATGAAGAGCAGCTTCAAACAACGGACATCCAGTGCATGATATTCGATTTCTTACTGCCTCAGCACTTTCTGCACAACCATGCCATCCCTCCCCCTCCTGGTGCTGTTGCGGACGATCATGACCATCACCACCACCATCCCCTCCACCCTCATCAACCAAGGACATGGTGAGGCTGAAAGCATTGACCAGCCAATGAAACAAGCTATAGTAGCGCTGCCTCACCTCCAGACAATCCTGCCGAAGGCATCGCCCATCAAACACCTCCCACACACTCCCTGTTCCCATCTGGTCACGGTCATAGTCCCCAGTGGTTGCTCCTGCCTGGCTGACAGTAGCAGAGGTGAGTTCCCATTCCAGAGGTAGGTCTTGACCAGACTGCTGTGACATCTCTTCCAGCTCCTCCAGAAAAAGTTCCTGGGCAGAACTCGCCTCGCCCTCTCCCTCAAACACAGGGCCTGGATCATTATCATCAGCAAATATAGTCTTTGACTCTTCACTGTTGGTGCCCTTAGGCTGCTGGCTTAGCAGTTCTTGAAACACTGCTGCCATCTGCTGCTTGATCTCTCCCCGATGTAAGATCGACACAATTCTCTCTGCAACACGCCCGTGACGACTAAGCACACCAGGGACAGTGTGTGTTGAGTCTGAAGTAGCCTCAGCTTCCTCATCAGTGCTGGGCACAGACTTGAGATTGAGTGAAGGTAAGTGTTTGCTGCATTCAGATACGATGCTCTGCAGCTCATGTTGCATGGTTTGACGTAGGCCTTGGGTATGAGAAATGGCTATCTGCTCCAGAAGCACATCTCGCACTTCTGCCAGCTCCTGTGCACAAGTAAGATCAGTAAAGGGTGTATCACCATCTCAGTGAATAGAAGTGAAAACTTGAGAGATCATTAAAAACAATGGCATAGGTAAAAAACAGCATCAGTGGTATCCAATCTCAATGGCTTACAGTACCCGAAATTTTTTTCTTGACGGCGCTTGAAAACTGGTATCATGATACTGGGTTATAGTTAGCAATCAAATGACCTGCACCCTCTACAAAATAGATGAAAAATGTGCTCCAAACTCTTCTAAAAAAACTAGCATTTAAGAGCTATCATAAAAGCTAGAAATTAATGTTTCATTTGCTCAGATGGAAACTACAAAAGTACTCACTTGATTCTCCTTATGTAGCTGCTCAACAAGGCTCTCATCTGCTGTTTGGCTGGCAGTTCGTGCAGAAGCATCAGTCCAGTCTTCCCTCAGCTCCTTCTCTGGTTGTTTTCCTTGGTACTCAGCTGCATGTTTTTGGTTCTTCTTCTTTTGCATGAGACTCTTTTTCATTTGACGAACAGCTTTAACAAAAGCAATGTGATTTTCATGCTTAAGTGCCTCTACTTGCTGGTGACACTGCTGTTCCAGCTGCGTTTGATACTCTATGCGCTCCAGATCATGCTGGTGGCGAAGCTCAACTTCTTGCGACCTCATCTTCTGAACCCACTTTTCCTCTAAATCATCGCGCATGTTTTCAAGGCGACGATTTAGTTCTTTCTCTATGCTCTCTCTTGCAGCAGTTTCCATCAGTTCTGCAGTCTGCAAATTAGGCACTACATCTATCTGTTCATTTTTTATGGTGTTATTACCACTTGTATTCAATTCATTGCTTTTGCTCATGTTGCTGCAGGCATTAGAAGTAAGGATTTTGAAAGAGTCACCAGGTGACCTATCTGTCTGCGTATAAGAATCCACAAATTTTGATGGTTTCTTCCCAAGCATGGGAGCAGAAGGGCATGCACTGAGTGAGAAGGGCAAGAAACTCTGTTCCGGAACCAAAAACCTAGAATATTCAGAGCTGGGCATGTCTGGGAGTGACTCTAGTTGGAAACCAGTCTCTTGAGTATCCTGAGCATCAAAGTCCACAGACTGTGACTGTATGTTTTCTTCTTCTGGCTCAAAACATCCTGCGTTGCTTGGTGCAGCCTCTACTTCAATTTTTCTTTCTTTTTGGTTCACGACTTTTGAAATTTCTGACCTGATGAGTTTTTTATGGTAGTCAGAAGAAGTAAAAGGTAATGACTGCATGTCAGGCTCAAATCCTTCAGCAACAAACATGTTTGCTGACACTGAGCGTATTCTTGGCCTGCCTCCAGGTCTTCCTACTGTATTTGTGTCAGCTTCTTCCACAAAATAGTCCGAACTCTTTCTGGTCATTGTAGCAAGGTCAAGATACTTTGGATAATCTGGTTCAGGTTCAAACCCGTCTAACGAGAAACAAACACTATCAAGTGTTTGCACAACCTCTTTAGATTCTGGGGCACAGCTGCTGTGATCTCCATCTTGGAGCTGGAAACTGTCAGGGTTCTGATGTTCAGATTCTGTACCCAAGGCTTTGCATTCACACTCTGCTGTTAAGATACCTCCATCTGATGAATCATGTCTTCCCTCATAGGCTGGCTCACCACAGTCTTTCCTGTGCTGAATGTCAGATAGTAGCTGCTTATTTTGATGCTCAAGGCCAGTACACAACAACTGCAATTCTTTATGCTTCATCTTCTCATTCTCAATATCTTGAGACAGATTCTTTATTTCTGTGTCTTTTCTGTCATTTTCCAATGTCAAGATGCTGACCTCACTCTGCAGCTGGGAAATTTCCTGTTCTCTCTCTGCCAATGTTTCTTGGAAAGCATCAACATTATCTTCTGGAAAAGTGATATCCACTTTCAGGTTGTCTCTATTACTGACCCCAGAGGGAAATTCTACACCAGCAGGCTGTGCTGACAAAGAACTTAGGTGGCACTGGAGGACCTGAGAGTGGGTTTCTATCTGACGACAGCGTTCCTGCAGGATACTCACTTCCTGGCACTGCTGGTACTTCAGAGCCTCGATCTCATGCCTGTGTGTGTCTTGCATAGCTTTCAGGTGTTCCTGCAACTGCCTGATATCCTCAGCCATGTGGTCATTCACTTCTTCAAGATGATGGATTTCAGACTGGTGAGTTTCCATGAGAGATGAGCTGTTTTCTTCTGACTGACTGTTCAGCCTTGCATGCTTGTTCTGCAGTTCCAAGATCTGTTTCTCCCGACTAAGACAGATGTTTTCCAGTTCACTGATTTTCTGCTGCAGTGAGTTCCTCTCAGTGCTGAAATCTCCCTCCATGGTCCACAATGAGCTTCTCATCCGATCTAATTCGCAGGTGGCAATAGAACATTTGTTTTCTAACTCAAAGATATGTGTCTCAAGAGCTTGCTGCAGGTCTTGTTTTTCTTTCTGGTGATCCCTTCTCATTTCATCCATTTGCCGCTTTACCCTGCCCACTTCTGTCTCATGCATTCTTGCCATTTCATACAGGTCGCTCATCTGCACCTCAAAGTTCTTCTCCCTTTCAGTCTTTTCCTGCTCAAACTTACTGGAAGCCTCTACCATAAGTGAATCTTGCTTGGCCAGGGCTTTTTCCAGGCTTTGGCAGTTTTCCTCCACCGTGGCCAGCTGAATCTCAAAAGAATGCTTTTTGTCCAAAATTTCTTTCTCGTGGGCTTCAAACATTCTGCTCATCTGCTCCTTCAAACGCAGCTGTTCTAATTCTGTAGACTGAAGGCTTACTTCAAGCTCTGCAATCTGACTGCTGTAGCTTTCCTTCAGCTTCATTTTCTCTGTGTCAAATGATGTTGAAGCATTCTCTAGGCGGTGAACTTCTGCTGTGGCGATGGCAAGCCGATCTTCAAGATCAGATAGCTGAGATTCATACATTTCTCGTAACTGCCCCTGATCACGATCCACATTGTGGGAGGCCTCCGCAAGGCGGCTCTGCAGCTGTTTGATGATGGTTTCCTGCTCTGCTGACCTCTGTGTCACATCCTCCATACAGCAGTCAAAGTTGCTCTTCAACAACTCCTTGTCTTCTTTGGTCTGCTCTAACAGCAGTTTGGCTTCCTCCAGTTCTTCATGCAGTGATGCGACAGCAAAGTTTTTCTGATCTATTTCTCCCTGAATGGTGGCAACCTCTTCTTGTGCTACTGCCATCTGTTGCTTCAGCTGCTCAGTAGCATCTTTCAGCTGGACATTTAGACCCAGGATTTCTGCTTCCTTGCAGGCCACTTTGGCATGTAGTCCTTCCAGCTCAGCCGTAAACTCATGCTGTAAAGTGTTCTTTTGATGTTGCAGAGACTCCAAGTCCACTGCCATAGTTTCAAGCTCTTTAGACTTAATGGCCAAATCTCTCTGCAACTGTTCCAATTCAATTGTTCCCGATTCCAGTTGTTCTTTAAGCAAAATACAGTTTTCAACAAGCTGCTGTTTTTCTTGTTCAAACTTGCTGATCTTTTGCTCTAGTTCAAGTTTTAGCTCACCTGTCTCTGCTCGTAAGGCATGACATTGTGTGTGATACTCGTTCTGTATTTCTGCTGCTTCTTTCTCTAACTCGCTGATTCGCAGTGTGAGCTCATCTTTCTCTTTATTCAGATTGATTACAGAAGCAGACTGTGAGTCAAACATGTTCTTTTGGTGGCACAAGTCCTCCCTGAGTGCCTGGAGCTCCACATCTTTGGTAAGCAGCTTGCTTTTGATGTTGTCCATCTCAACCCTAGCACTCTCTTGTTCGGCCCTAGTTTGCTCTGCCATCTTCTGAGCCTCATTCTTCACTTCCTCCAGCTGGTGGTTTAGTGAATTGTTTTCAGCAACCATCTCTTCCTCTTTAGCTCTGAACATTTCAGCCTGGTCTACTAGGCTGACGATTCTTGAATCTCTCTCTTCTCTTGCACTGATCAGGTCCTGTACTATCTGATTCATTTTCAACTCTAAAGCTTCTATCTCTCGCTGCTTGGTCTGGAGGCTATCATATTTGTCCTGCTCTGCAACAGCCAGCTGCTGAGTAATCTTATCAATTTCCCAGTGCAGCTTGTGAACTGTTTCTTGGTGTGTCTCAGAACTGGCTTCCAGCTGCTGCAAGATGACTTTCTGGTAGTTGGAAAGGGCCTCTTTCTCATTCAAAATCTGATGCACAGCTTTAAGACTCCTTGTGAGTACTGACTCACTGGAATGCCTGTGCATTTCCATGGTTTCCCATTCCGACACAAGAATTGAAAGCTCAGCTTCCTTTTGCTTCAAAACTGTGTGCAAATGCCAATTATTAGCAGCTGCTGATTGGCCGGAATTTAAATGTTCATGAAGTCTCTGGTTCTCTGCCACCAGTATCTGTATCTGTTGATCTCTCTGCTCCAGCTGTTCTTGTAAGTTCTGACTCTCTGAGTCTGCATATAACTTTGTGGTTGAAGGATGTGGCACAGCATCTTGTTGTGCAGACAGAACTTCAGAACATGGTGGCATATTATCTTCAAGTTGTTTCTGGTTCATTAGCAACTGACTGTTTAATTTTTCTTTTTCAGAGATCACAGATGACAGCTCCTCTGATTTATGCTTTAGCTCCTGCTTGAGATCTTGCAGCTGTGTGCTTTCTTGTGTCCAAGGCAATTCTTTATCTCTAGTAAGCTTTTCTTTCTCTACTGTCACCAGAAGCAACTCCTGTGTCTTTTGCTCCAGCCGCTCACTAAACTTGCTGCGTTCCCTTGCTATTTCTTCTTCAGCACAGGACAGTTGCTCTGAAAGCTGCTTTTTTGTCAACTCAGCCTGCATGAGCTCCTGCAACTTCATTTCTAGCTGCTTCTGAACTTCAGTCTGTTTGTCCAATACAGCTGCTAGTTCCAAGACAATGTGGTTCTTCTCTGAAGAAAGGTTCACCAGCTCTTCAGTCTTTTGCTTTAGGTTCTCCTCAAGTCTGGAAATTTCATCACTGTGAGATGCTACAAGCTGCTCTCTCTCTGACAGAAGAGATTGGTTTTGCTGAAGGATTTCTGCATGCTGTATCTCCAAAACCATCAGTGCTTGCTGTTGTTGCACTCTAGCATCTTCTGCAGCAGCTGTAATGTTTACCTTTTCTAGAGTAGCTGTTTGGAGTTCATCAGCTTTCTGCAGTAAGTCTTTAAGGAGCTGATCTTTTTCTGTTTCCCATTCACTCATAAGTTGAGCCACCTTGCATTCACTGGCCATAAACTGATTTTTTGCAGTCTCCAGTTCAGCTCGCATAGCATCAAACTTGTCCTGCAGCTCCATGTTAGCAGTCTCTGATTCCTTCAATGCCTCTCTGAAGTTTGACAGCTCAGAGTCGAGTGAAGTGATGCATGATTCCAGCTTCCGCACATGAGTATCTGAACTATATGTCTGCTTTTCTACAATTTCAGACTGCTGACACATCTGTTGGACCAGGTCCTCCTTCTCCTTCACGGTAGCAGTTAGCTGTGACTGAAGGTTCTCCACTTGATAGTTCTTTTCCTGCACTTGCAATGTCCAATCCTCTATAGTATCCTGCAAGTGATCCACTTGTGACAATAGGTCTCTTATGGTGGACTCTTGCTGCCCATGCTTTTGCTTCAGATCATGGAAGCTAGACAAGTCCATCTGTAGCTGAGCATTCTGTTGAAGGAGTGCACCAAACTGTGTTTCAAGGTTACTGTAGGATTTCTGCAGCATTGCCAAGTGCACAGCTTCATTGGCAACAAGCTCTAAGCTATCATTTGTTCTGTCACCACTCTTTACTGCATCCCACTTTTCAGGACCTGTTTTTTCTGCCATGGTTATGCTTGTAGCAAGTTCTTGCTTCAGAGTAAGGATCTCTTCTTCCAAAGAAATTATCTTGATCTTGTACTGTGAATTTTCTGCTTGTAACAAGTGAAGCTCCTTTTCAGAGACTCCGACTGTTTCTGCATGCTTTCCCTGTTCTTCAGTATATTTCCTCTGTAGCTCTTCAAGCTGTTCCTGCAACTCAACTACCTGCACTTTGTGGAAGGCATTTTCTGCTTCTGCTGCTTGCAGTTGGGATGTAAGGGCCAAAATTTCATTTTGCTGGGAGTTGATCTTGTTTTTAAGATCCGGCATATCCCCTGTTGACTGGATAATGTTCTCAGCCAGTAGCATCTCCAGTTCAGCATTCCTCTGGTTCAAGTGATCGATATATATTCTGTGGTCTCTGCTCAAGTCGGAAATCTCTCTCTCTAGTTCCACGACCCTTTCACTAGTGTCATTATACTCCAGGTCATGATCCTGGATAGTCTCAATCATGGCTGGCTGCTCCTGCACTTTGTCTTCCAGATCAGACAATCTGGCAAATGCTCTATCTCCATCCTCTACCAGTTTATCTAGCTCCCTTTCGAGGCATGCAATTTTCTCCAATGCTTCTTTCTTTTCTTCCTTCAAACCTACACAAAGACCTTCAGCATTTCTGAGCTGCTCCTGCAGCTGGGCCAATTCTCTTAAAGTTTCATCCTGTTGATTTGTAAGCACTTCTAATTCCTGTTCCAAAAGACAGACCCTGTTGGCATCGGCCTGGGCTGTGTCCGACATCATCTGTCGGGCCTCTGCTTCTCGAGCTGCTTGCTCTTGAAGCTCCTTCACAAGGCTCATTAACTCACACTCATGGGCTCTTAATGTCAAGAGATCTACTGATTTTGCAGCCAGATTTTGAGAAAGATGACGTAAAAGGTCATTCTTCTCTGTGATTTTTACCTGCAAATTTAAGATCTGTTCTTTGGCCTCCTGTAGAGCTTTCACTGATGCCTGGCACATAGCTTCCTGGTTCCTTAAGGTCTCACCAGCCTGAAAGATAAAAAAAATATTTTGAGATTTAAAATCTTTTGCAAATTTCAGGTTTAAATAAAAGTGAAAAAAGATACACTAGAGAAAAAGTACATGTACTTTTATAACAAACTTTATGACAGTCACAGAATACAAATTAATGACAGCCAACATCAGTTTGACCGTTGTTACTAAAAACAGAAATAATGTACAACACTTAGATTCTATCATCTGTAACTGTAAATCATCTAGTTTAGATTACTTTTCAAGAATACAAGCATTTTTTCAAAGCTGGCCATTGTCCAACGAAGCTGATAACACTAAATGGTCCATGCAAATTAACGATAAGTGTACTTTTCTATTATCTTTTTTTTCCCAGAACACAGTTTAATTTCTTTAACATGCACAGTTAATGAGCAGCTAGAAACTATATCTGTTAAGTCCTTGCTGAACACTGTTTTGTTATAGTGTTGATGTTTGCACAATTTTCCTAATTTACTTGGATTTCCTCCCTGACCTTATTCTTTATTTTAGTCTTTATTTTTTTGTGATGTTTTTGTGAACAGAAATATACAACAGGAACTTTGCTCTTGTTTACACATATTAATTAGCCTATGATAAAATTGGTTTTGCTGAAAATCAAAGTTTCCAAGAGCCTAATGACAGTATTAAGTGAGGACTTAATGTACTTAGTTTGTCTGGGATTTAGGAGACAACCCTTTTATTTAGAAGCTGTGAGTAAGAAGTAAAAAAAAAAATTATTCAGATTATATGGCAACATCCTTGTAGCCAAGGATCTATTTGCTCTTACTTTCCTATCGAGAAAAGCTAAAACTTGGATAACTTGGAAGTGTCAGAAAAAACTATTAACGTAGGAAAAAAACAACAAATCACCTAATTTTGTTAAATTTATGCTCAAACTGTCTTTGCTTAGGACTTCATGGTAAGGTGTATAATGTTACTGAACTCCTGTTTATTTTTTCCATTCTAACATGTTACTGGTGGCTCAAAATGAAAAAAAAATAAATTAGGCTTATAAAATTTTGACCATCCACTACTCAGCACAAATTTGGACAATGTTGGAGAGAATATCCTACGTGAAAGTGAAGGACAAAGAAAGGGAGGGAAAGGCAGCGATAAAGCAAGTCACATGGTGGCTTCATTCGAATCATGCCTTCACTGTTGATCATGGGCTTTCAACTGTCAAGTTTGGGAAGTGACATCAAGAGTACAAGTGACTAATTTGCTACACTGCACGTGAATAAACTCAGTTCAAATGATGTGACAGATTAAAAGTGAACTGTTGAAATAAATAGTAGAAATCAATGGAGGTGGTCAAGTACCCTGGTCTGTTTATGGTAATGATGAAAAGAGATACTAGTGAAAGCAAACTGAATGTTTAATATGTACCACTAACTTTCTGTATCACTATATTATTCTCTCAAGTAGTTCTGTCAGCATGAGAGCCTTATCAGGGATTATTCTTTACATCAACAGATGGTTTAAAATGAAATGAAAAAGTGTAGCTGCTGATAAAAAGTGTACCTTGGAGAGCTGATGCTGTAGAACTGAAACCTCCTGCGACAGATTCTGGGTTTCTTGCATGTAATCAGGAGCATCACTGCAGACTATATCACTTCCTTGAGCAGTCTTCCACTGAAGACGGTTGGTCAGCTGGCAGATGATCTTATCACGCTGTATCAAGGCTTCTTTCAGCTCACTCACCTGATATATTAGAAGGTCATTTTTTAACTTTAGTTAAGATTTTATTTGATTATAAAGTCTACAGCGCTAATCTGAAAATAATATCTATTTGGTTAAGTTAAATATTTCTAAAAATGTTACATACTCTCAGTCCAAAGTAATACTGGTAAATGCTTAAAATATGGTTTGTTTTGGCTGCTACTTAGGTTTTAGAAAAGTACTTACAGAACCCCTTAATTCACATCCACCCTTAAGGTAACCACTGTCATCTTCATGCTGCAAAGAAAGACATTAACCAGTGATTTAGAAAACAAGAAGAAGAAGAGAAAATGATAAACGAATAAAGAAAATATTGCTATGCTGCTACATAATTAAATTTAAGAGATTTCATGTTTATGAAAAGGTGATGCTTTAACAAAATATTAATCATAATCATTCTTACGTTAACTGGTTCTAGCTTTCAGAAGCTATTCACTGTGCGTGATATGCACATGTGTATGCACATACAAGGGAGTTACGCACAAGATGTGCTTATTATCAGATATTGCTACAGGACTGACTTGTGCTTGAATGTTATTCCCATATTTGCATCACTTTCATTAAAAAATTTTCAATTTTTTATCACTTTAATTTGTATATTGCTGTTTACTTAAATCATCTGAACTGTGACAGGAGCAGTAAGTGCAAACAGTAACAATAGAACCTGAGACTGAAAGATGAAAACAAAAGCAAAATGTATCTTAGGATCAGAACTTTCATGTCAGGCATAAACACAATGGCTAAAAAAAAAAGACCTGGTCCCAACTTTGGTCTTTGACGTGCTTATAATATAAAGCAAAATAATGCACTATTACATTTTTTTTAATACTACATGGACATATTTTTGAGGTTCTTTTGAGCATGATTATAGGCTACTACTGTTGCTACAACTAATAAATTTAATGCCGCGGTTCTCAACCTGTGGGGCCCGCCACCCAAAGAGGTTTCAAAGGCGGTCATTTTCTCATATCTCATATCAGTATTAGTGGCTAAGGGGGGCACATGGATGTAGCTTTGTGTGTGTGTGTGTGTGGGGTGCATCACAAGTAAAAGGCTGAGAAACGCTGCTTTAATGTTTTTATATGTACATAGAAATACTTCATTGGTAGCCTAAGCAGACCTGGCTTTCACCACTTCTAATAGTTTGCACTATCTTATTGGAGGGGTGGCGATTCATAATGGAAACCAGAGATGAAAAAAGTCTGTTTTCTGTCAGTAAGATGGAACTACATGAAAGAAAGTGCCTGATTAATTATCATTAAGATTTTCTTAATGGCTAAAGTGTATGTGCACCTGTATGGCTGTAAGTCATTAATAAGGTTCCCTGGTGGGGAGAAAGAGCAACATCTTTAGCAGCAAAACCAAATGAGGCTTGCTAACTGCTGACTGGTTCAGGGTGACAATATCAAGAAAAGTATTTGTAAAACGCTCACTCTTGCAATAGCAATTCAAGGTGCACACATACAAGCACTCACATATCAGCATGCCCACCCACCCACACCCATACAAAAATATGCACATTAAAAATAAAGACAAGAATGTGTACATAGCCTACCCCTAGCAGGTAGAGGGAGGTCAAGACTATGGCAAGAAAAAATACAGGATTTGAGAGAGCTTTTCAAAGAAGGAAGGGTGGCTTTCTGGAAAATGAAAGGGCAATATGTTGAAGGTGAGATTGCCAAAAACAAAAAAGAAGGTGATGATGAAAGAGATGAAAGTGGCATGTAGATCTGAGTTAAGGTGAATAGGTAAGCGGGGAACAGAGCCATCTGGCACATACATATTCATTGACAAAGCTACCAACTGTTTTCTTACTTTATTACTCATGGTATTGGCATAAGACTGCATTTCCATGACCATCCTATCCAAGGCAAGCTGTTTTCCCTCTAAAGCTTCTTCCAGTTCTGCAATGCGATGTGTTGCTGATGCCAGCTTTGTTTGATAGTACACTGATGAGTGGAGTTCCGATTCCTGATTAGTGAAAAATATTGAAGTTATATGGATTATTTGGAAAGTTTATGTGTAGTCAAATAAATGACAGTCAGATACTATGCTAAAGATCAGACACATCCTTAAAAATATTTGTTTTGTAAACAGTTGTTCCTGAATTATAATGTGCAAATGTTCCTTTTTAGTATTAATTATTAATTACTCAACTTCATCAAATTATGGCAAGCAATGGCTAATAATTCTTAACCGAAAGAATTGTTGTCTGGGCATGCTACCTGCAATTTAAAAACAGCAAGCCATGAAGATATATAGCATGTCAGTTAAACATTATATGCACATTAATTCAGTCACTTTGTTGATTTTATTGTTTAAGTGATTTGTGAAGAAGTAAAATTATTACTTTATTTTCACGAGCAAGGTCTCTCATAATGATACTATTCTGGAAAAAAAAAGTCGGTGTAAGTTCTAATAACTCCGTCATTGTCGGTCCCAAGCCCGGATGAGGAAGGAGGAGGGTTGGGCAGAGGGCTAGCAACTCTATCCCATAAAAACCTTTATGCTACGGAAACGACAGCTAGAGAAGTAACTATCTGGTAGAAGGAGTGAAGCAGACCAGACAACTGGCCCTATGACGGCAAGGGATCAAAGCCGAAAGGAAGTCTTTGGCCCGACAGCGGAGCTGGAATGTATGGACTTTATTCCAGACAGAAAGGCTATCACAAACAGTTAAAGAAATGAACAGCTACAACCTCACAATGCTCTCAGTGGCAGAAGCCAGATGGACAGGCACAGGAAAACAGGTACTTAACTCTGGGGAAACCATTATCTGGTCTGGCAGGCAAGACAATCACCACCATGAAGGAGTCGCCCTTATCATCAGCAGGAAACATGCAAATGCCATCTTACAGTGGAAGCCCATAAATGAGCGTCTATTGTAGTAGCCTATGCCCCCATTGACAACGCTGACAAAGGGGAAAAAGACAAATTCTATGGTGCACTTTAAGCGGTTTTAGACGACATCCCCAAGCACAATGTGATGCTCCTCATGGGCGATTTTAACGCAAGAGTAGGCAACAAAAACGACAACAAAGAAAGAGTCATGGGGCGGCATGAAACTGGAGAACTTACTGACAATGGTGAGAGACTCATTAGTCTGTGTGAAGAAAACAATCTTATTATTGGTGGTACTCTGTTTGTGCACAAAACAATCCACAAACTAACCTCGACATCACCTGATGGAAGGACACAAAGCCAGATAGATCACATCATCATCAACAGCAAATGGAAGCACTCCCTGCAAGACGTGCAAGTCAAGTGAGGAGCAGACGTTGGCAGTGACCACCACCTATTAGTTGCAAAGTTGAAACTGAAGTTGAGAAAAGCAAAGATTGGGCAGAAAAGAAACCAGCGTTTGGACATGGCCAAACTCAGAGACCCAGCAATCAAAAAGGCATTCGGCATTGCACTGAAAACAACTACAGCATCATCCGAGATGAAGCAGCAATAACGATCGATACCTTTAACAAAGCCACAGTAGAAGCAGTAAAAGAAACCATTGGCTACAGGACAAGCCCCAAAAATGTATGGATATCTGTGCACACAAGGAATTTGATAAAAGAAAGGAAAGAGATGAAGAGGAAGCTCTTCATGAAGAACATGAAGTCCCCCAGGCTGAAAGAGAGGATTGCAGCTCAATACAGGGAACTAGACAAACAGATCAAGTCCTCCTCAAGGAGAGACAGGCAACAGTATATAGAACAGCTTGCAGCTGAAGCCAAGGCAGCAGCTGAACAGAAAGACATGAAGGCGACCAAAGGCACAACCAGGACCTCCCAGTTAAAAGAGCAGATAGCACACCCATCACTGAAGAGCGAGCCAAACTGGAGTTGGGGGGAACATTTCCAACAGATTCTTAACCAGCCAGACCCATGAGTGCTACCTGAAATCATCGAAGCAGAAGACCTAGATATCAACAGTGGACCCATTGCACTACAAGAAATTAAGGAAGCCATTCACAAAACAAAGAAGGGTAAGGCGCCAGGAAGGGATAGTGTATGTGCTGAAATGCTGAAAGCAGAAGAGGAAGAGACACCACGTACCCTACAAACAATCCTCCAGGAGATCTGGGACAGTAAAGAAATCCCTGCCAAGTGGAGAAAAGGTTTTATAGTCAAGATACCAAAGAAAGGAGACCTTGGTGACTGTAATAACTAGAGAAGCATCACACTGCTATCCGTCACCAGCAAAATTTTTAGCGTATAATTCTCCAGCGCATTACAACAGTAGACTCCATACTCCAACAAGAACAAGCTGGCTTCCGAAAAGGACGATCATGCATCGATCATATCTTTGTGCTGCGACAGATCCTGGAACAATTGCAAGAGTGGAACAGCCCCCTGTATATGGCCTTTATTGACTTTGAGAAGGCATTTGACAGCCTACACCGTGCCTCTCTATGGAAGATTCTACGTCACTATGGCATCCCAAGGAAACTGGTTAACATCATCAAGTCCTTATACGAAAATGTTGAATGCCAGGTCATCCATAACAACCAGCTGACTGAACCCTTTAGAGTGGACACAGGCGTCAAGCAGGGGTGCATCCTGTCACCAATACTATTCACACTGGCCATTGATTGGCTCATGCGTCGAGTCACACAGGGAAGTCGACAGGGCCTACAGTGGACTCTAACCACAGTCTTGGAAGATCTAGACTATGCTGACAACCTAGGACTGCTATCCCATAGGCACCAAGACCTCCAAGATAAGACCGAAAACCTTAGTAAGACTGCCAGCATGATAGGAGTCAACACTGAAAAAACACAAGTCCTAAGGAACAACAGAACAAACAATAACCCTATCACAATCAGCGGGAGTCCACTAGTGGACGTAAAAGAATTTGTGTACCTAGGCAGCAAGGTGACAGCAGATGGTGACTGTGAACAGGAGGTCAACACCAAGATCAGCAAAGCCAACCATGCTTTTGCAATGTTTATGCTCATCTGGAGATCCACTGGCCTCAGCAGCCATACAAAGATCAGGATCTTCAAGAGCAACGTCCTCAGTGTCCTATATGGGTCAGAGTGCTGAAAGACCACAGCCTCCATCAAGAAAAATCTAGAAGTGTTTCAAACAAAGTGTCTGCAGCGCATACAAAGGATCTTCTGGCCCAACACCATCTCAAATGAAGAACTGCATGAGAGGGTGGGGATGTGCACCTTGGCAGAAGTGATCCAACTACGGCGCTGACGATGGTTAGGTCATGTGTGCTGCATGCCTCCAGACTCAACCCCCAGAACAGCCCTGCGATGGACACCACAGGGAAAGAGGAACAGAGGGAGGCCCAAAGAGACGTGGAGGCGATCCATCAAAAAGAATCTCAAGAACAGAGGCCTATCACTCGAGACAGAACCAGATGGAGGTCCCTAGCTGTCGCCTCACGTGCCAGACGGCACAAGGAGGAATGATTGATTGATTATAAGTTCTAATGGATTCTAAAATAAAGGAAATCATGCACTAAAATTGCATGATTTTCTTGCATTATGCCTTTACGAAATAACTAGTTTTTATGAAAGATTTATTTCATATCAAATTTATGATTTTTGTAAGACTTGATGAGTTTATCAGAGACATTTAACAGCCTGTGAAAATTACTTAAGCTCTTCTAAATAGAATCAAATCAAATGTATGTGTTTATAAATAAAACTAATGGACCCACCTCTGCTGACCATTCATCACCACTGGTCAGTGAAAATTGGTCACTCTGAAACAATTTAGCATGCAAGCTTCAACTAAGATCATGCATAACATGCAAACCATGAGTTATCGTGTTAGTGGCTAAACATAAATGCAAACTGAAGACTTGTAGATTAAATTTTAGCCAGTATGCATGCTTGTTGACCAACATTCCAACTAAACTTACAACAGATTTTATTATTCATTGCTGGAAAATGTAGACAGAATTCCACTGCAAGTATCTATGTGATGACTACAAGGGCACAAGTAGAGTGTTAATTAATGGATTTGATTGAACACACATAGAGCGGTTGGTGTAACAGTGGCTAAAGTGCCTGCTGTCATGACAGTGAGATTATGGTGTCATGGGTTTTGTATCTGGGCTGTGACACACATTTCTCTAGATCTGACATCTGTTGACAGGGTGGACCATGGGTGGTTTTCTCAGGTTTCCTCCACTTTGTGGGAGTGTGTTTGTGAGAGAGTGAGCAAGTGAGATATTTATGATTTGAATGGTGATGAATTCAGATACATTTGATAGTATGATACCGGTAGTGTGCGTTCATGCAACTTCATGTATGTAAAGTACCTTCAGCCTAGCTTCATAATATATGTATCTTATAAATGAAGCAGAGTATGGTGATATTTGTATATGTCTTGATATGTGATCACATCAGCAGTCTAATCCCCTACATATTTGGCAGGAATGTTTAATATGAAGGTCATAGACTATGTTTGTAGGCCTATGCTATTTGAAAGCATGCTTATTTTTGATATTTATTATCTACATTCTAAGATGTTATTGCTGGCTTCCAGACGAACCAAAACTACACATAAGAAATTACAATATACATCTTTTATGCAGAAGAAACTTTGAATGGGCAAGGAAGAAAATCACTAGTAACACCACAATTTTTATCTCCCCTTTCATTTGAAACATGCATCCATTGCTGAATGCGAGATGCCAGTCCGTCACTTTAGGAGACAACAAGAATAGTGTTTCACTATCACACTGATAATACACATGAATATGCTTGACTCAAAGGAAGTGACAAATTAAAAATTTACAATAAAATCGCAGTCAGCAGCAGGAACCAATTCAGCAAAGCCACGTACCCTGGCTGGTTAAAAAAATCTCCACTAATGCATTATAGGTAAGTTTATTTCTCTAACTCAAAATAAACAAACACAAAAAAGGAAGAAAATATACAACAATCTGTGTAACAACTCAAAATTTCTTTGTTTTATGTAATTAACTTTTATGCTAAATAAACTGTGAGTTATATTAATATAAGCCCATTTTCAGGATTTAATGAAACAAAATGTGCTTTATCTGGCTACTGATTAGTGTAACACAGTAAGTAGCAGCAAAATGTAATTAAGATATTTTCTCTACATGCCGCCACTTTACCATATGAAAGACATAGATCTGTTTGACTGGTTTTACCTTAATGAAATATAGCATGCTTGGTTTCTGTTTTAACCTTACTTTATATAAAACAGATAAATACAATAAATAAATATGTATTTTTAATTTATCAATCAAGTTCACAAATAAAGGTAAAGAAAAAAGTAATATTTATGCTGATAATTTCATATCTCATCAAAACAGAAAGAAAAAAAACAAATAAAGCTTGGCCCCACAATCTCATGCTTGGTCTAAAATGTTGTAAATCTATATATAACAAGTTAGTAAATGCTTCATAGAACTACTGTTATTGTTGATCACACAAAAAATTACATTCTTTAATATAGTCAACATGCTGTAAATACAATAAACACAAACATCAAAATAAATTTTGAATTCATTAACAAAGGTAAAAACTTACCTCTCCTGTGACAGAGTTCGAGTCACTTGCTGCAGAAAATACTTCTGATAGGGTTCCTTCTGGACTGCCATTACTTTGATGCTGAACTGAGCAAGCTTTGTCTCCCTCACCACCATCCCACTGTGTCCTTCTACGAGCTCGCTTTTTGCGGAACGCTGCCAACTTTGTAACAACAAAAGTGAAATAATCAAGCAAGATAGATTAATAAACATTTAATGTTACAAACTGCTATTAATGTTACCTTTAAACATTTTAGTAGTAAACATCATACTTTAGACATCTTCACACAGTATCACAACTTTGCACTGTTTCATCTCATGAAGGACTATAAATAAAGCTATGAAACATACTGCATATCAATATAAAAATAAACTTGCATAACTCCCCTCCTTTTTCTTCTTAACTGGAAGGAAACTGGGAAGAAATCCCACTATTATTATTTTTTTTGATTCCTTACATATAATCGTTGTTATATTTTCTGCTGTGGGGAGAACAACCACGCGAAAAAACCTTGGCATAATATTGTGATATTCTTCTCTTCTGGCCAAAAATTCAACATAAGCATATTACTGAAATCAACCCGAAGGTTCTGCAATAACACCAGAAATAGGAAAAAAGTATTATTCAGCTGTTAGGCGAGAAAACTCGCACAACTGACACGTAGACGCCGAAACTTCGCCAGTTTGTCGACATAAATGTTGCAACGTAAGTATTCTAACATATCAAAAAGTAATTTCTGCCTACATAACATAGAAAGATGGTATTACCTTTTCTCTTCCAGCTGCAAGTTTCTTTTTTCGATCTTCTTCTGTCAGTTCCATTTTACTAGGGATTCATAGCCATACAAACAAAGTGGCGGCCATCGCTCATAATAATGACGCTTAGGAGCTGCACAAATCCGCGACACTGTCAGTTGCTTCCCTTGACCCGGTCTACTCGCGTGTTTGACCTACGAATAACTTTTCCAGTGAAAACACGCTGTCCACTTTTTTTTTTCAACTAGGGAAAATAAGTGATTGTCAAGCCAATAAAATCTTATCAAAAATAACCTTACGAGTGTAGTGGTGTCAGCTCCGAGTTTCCTACCTTACCTTTTTACCTTACCACATGCGCTCAGAATGTGCTCATAATACACGATGCAGCATAAGCATTTATATAGGTGGAAGCATAGAGGCTGTGGCTCAAAGTAATTGAATTTCATACTTTTGTATTTTCGTGTCATTTTTTTAAACGCACACACAGATAGAGGTTAGGGGAGAATCGTAACTAGTTTGGTAACTTAAAAAAAAAACAATAGGAAGTAAAAATGAAAAACTTTGTGGTAAACACTAGTTATACAAGCATGACTGCGCGTTTTTTCCGTGGGAACAATGATTAAGTGACATCTAACATCACCATCATATTTATGTTACGGCCAAAACTTGAAATCGGCCAAAGTGGAAAGTGTCCGGCCAAAACGGGAAATGGCTAATGTTTCTGTAAATTGACCGACCAATGTCCAATCTTTTCTTGATTTTGGGATTTGACCGGCCATTCAGTTTGCGAAATGGCATGGGGCGATCGGCCAAAGTCGGAATAAAAAGTCATCAACAGTTTTTGGTGGGTCTGTTTAATTTCATATTATATATTGATTATTAATTATAAATTTTGATACGTAAGCTTATATAGTAAATTATCAATCTCGATATCATGACAAGAAGAAGAACTTTTGTGACACTTCCAATCACACAACAGTTTGTGTATTTCGACATCTGCCGCGATTTGTTGCGCTCTTATAGTGCAATTGCATCGAGTGTAGCCTTTGCTGCAGGTCAGTGATTGAGAAGATCGACGCGGGTCGATGCGGTTCGTAGGGATTTTTCTTCCGTGCCTACGGATTCCAGTGTGAACATGCAGTTTTTCGTGCAGAATGGAAAATTCACTTCAGGAGTTCATTTGTTTGAGAACACCATGTTCTGTTCCTATATAGCTTGTAGAACACGCCTTCGACGTTCATGACAGCTGCAATAACGCATCTTCGATCACCGCGATCACTGTCAACATCTGGTATACGGATATGAGCGCATCGAATTTTAGCCAGGGATTTCCCGCCTCTTCTCGAAATGGCCGCGGCCAAAAGTAGCATATACAGTATATAGACTGGTCATTTCAAGCACATCGGGCTTTGACCACTCCTCTCGGCCAAAGTGCGAAATGGCCGGCCAGTTCGGGAACTATAGCCGAACTTCGGTCTTTGGCCGTCTCTTATATGCATATATGTCCGTCAGTCTGGCCGTCGCACGAAATCTTTTTCGGGTCTGCTTAAATGTCATTGGTGCTCTCGACGTTCTGTCTTCATTTCCAGCAGACAAGCAGACATTTCCTTCGTCATAAATTGCTTCAACAAGTGGTGTATTTGTGTACGCCTATAGTATAAAGGAGTTTTTTTTTATTTGTGCTGGATTTGGAACTTTCATTGTGAGGATTTAACATTTATTACTACTACTACATGTTTACATATTACGAACGCTCACACACCTGACTCACGTCTAATAAAATAAACAATTACACGCACATTTCGATCATCTCATGATTACTTGTAAGGCGAGATAATACGTTCTGTTGAAAACGAGAGTCTTTTCTGGCCGATAACCATTCAAACAAATCTGGAAGAATGCGGATGACCACGGATCTTGTGATTGTAGATGGATAACGAGCGACGAACCAACGCACACCTGTCGTAATAACTGACTCTGAAGGATGTAGATGATATTCCACATATCTGGGATAGTTGATAAGTTACCCAAGCAATGTCATGCACTAATTATCCTTTACACAGTTTGAAACATACTGCGGACAGAACAAGTGACTCACGTATTATAGGGCAAGTAAATGTGTGTGCGCGCACACACACACACACACGCGTACGTAATACACTCTCTTTGTCACACACAAAGAGAGATATAAATTAATAAACATCTATATACCACTGGGTTTCTGAGTTAGTATTTGCGGTCCAGGGAAAAATGGAGGAGAAAAGGATATCATCATCTGAAACGAGCACCATTGAGAAATAGTTCGCTGTCATTAATTCCATCGTGTAGAATCTCAGATCACGTTAAAAGGCAAACAAAAGTGGGTCTGACCGTGAATTTTTACGCACAACACGTGAGGCCTAAATTATAAAATATTACTTTTAATGACCGACTAGACCAAGAAGTGGAACCTAGCAAATACATAACATTCGACCAAGCTTGGGTAGCCGATTAGAGGACAACTTAAAGTCGTAAACTATACAAAATATTACCATCAATGCCGGACTGATTTCCTACTTCACTGATCATGTTCCAGATATAAGAGGCGCAGAGAAAACCAAGGATGTGGACATCGAGACAACATACACCGTGCACAGCATTAGCGGCAGAACGTTTCTGCTGATTTCATCGGCCTCTGAGGATCATCTTACAGTGCGGGGCCACTTCACGGCTGCCACACAGCTATAGAGATCAAGTCCGGTGTGGAAACGGCACGTGCTCCATCTTTCTACGCCCTGCTCGTCATCCTTCCGTCCCAATTTCCCTTCTTTGCCTCTCTCCATTATCCCCCCCCCCCAACACCTGCCTCAATCACGGACGCATGTAGCCCTTTCAGATTCAAAGATTAATTACTTTGTTGATTCGTCTGCGTGGGGTGGTTTCCACAATACAGAAACGTGGCCCATCCACTACCTACCTCCTCTATCTCGCCATGACGGCTTCTTTGTGCAATTCGCCATTGAGAAGGCCATACAGTCTATGTAGTGTGCCCTATCCTCTCTGTTTTGGTACCATGTAGATCATAGGAATATACGAATGATCTGATCTATGGACAGAAATATTTCCAAGTATAATTTTACCATAAATCAATAATGCCTTTGTAGATATGAACTACGAGCTGAATAACTGTAACCGCTAAACATCTTAATCTGTGAAAATATGCTAAACCACTGGGTTTGTCATTTTTGACTATTGTAATCAGCGGATTTAGTGATCTCGCAAAAAAAACCCCAACAACAAAAAACAAACAAAAACCCCCCAACAACAAAGATATAGAAATATGTCTTCCATGATATACTTTTCCTGCAGAATATTATAGTGTTGTTTCGACAATTCATAAAGTACTATGATCAAAACGATACATAAAAGTATATGGATTTGTGACTCATGAAGGATGATGACAAGTTGAACATCTTGAGGGTATTATTTTGGTGGATTTGCACCGTTTCCTTCCGGCGTCTTGTAAACTCATTATGGTTTTCGGAAGAGGTGTTCTGCAGATTGCCCATTGAGGAGTATGTATATAAAAAGACTCGCACCTATTTGATCCGTTGTCTGACTGGAACTCTGGAACTGTGGTGTGGATAAGAGCATTTGTAGCCTGGATTACATAAAAAAATAAACCAAGCCATATCTTTCATAATCCCATATGACATTATATAGACAACATGTTTGCATGTTATGTTGCGTGCGTCAATGTGTGTGTGTGTGTGTGTGTGTGTGTGTGTGTGTGTGTGTGTGTGTGTGTGTGTGTGTGTGTGTGTGTGTGATATTCTTCGTAAAGTGCCGTGAGCTTGCCCACGGGGCCGAAAGTTAATTTATGTAACAGATCTTGCTGAAACCATCACGCAAACCATTTTACCGCTCTTAATGTCACGTAGACCATGAACAGATTGACACCTATCTCCTCAGTTATGAGACAGAAGCACTAAAGCGGGTCAAGAAAATGGAAAAGCAAAGCAACGTTGACAGTTTAAACAAACAAATAACAGTAGCAGGGTATGCTAAAGCATTAAGCATCGTCTTACGAATTCAATATGGCAGATTGTCGGGCTTCAAGCTAGCCAGTTAGAGTCTATCCATTAGCTTCAGGTTCTAGATCAGTAGCATGCATCAATGGCTGCCTTTGTTCTTTTCTTTCAGCGCGTGCGTGCTCTCCGTGAGAGTCTATATGTAGGGGTTAGGAACACAGGTTAATCGCTTGTGAGCAGTGTGGTTTATTTCAGCACGAGCAGCTGGTAAAGAAAATACACGACGGACCTACGTGGAGGATCTGGCATTGTCGACCTCTATCTTGCTCTGCAGGCTTACCTGTTTGAAATCGATGCGCATGACGAAGCTGACCCCGCCTCCCTTCGGCACATACTGGGCGTGGGGCACGAAGAGGGCCAGCGTCTCCCTCGCTCCGGGGCAAGGGGCTCCACTCTACGCCTCAGTGGTCAGCTACGCGCACAGCAACCAAAATCTTGACCCGACGATGTTCGGGATTATGCACGAATGGCTTAGGTACAGAGACTTGCGACAGTTACCAAACTCTTTACACAAAGCCAAGGTAAGAGAACACGACAGAGACGGAGCTTCCTAGAGCTAGAAGGTAGGTGTAGGGACCAGACGCAGAGTGCGGTCCTCTGGACTAGGACGCAGACTTCCAAGGTCAATCTAACAGTCTCCATCTTGCGCCAGTTCCCCCTGCGGACACAATGTTTCTTTACCCCAGGGTATCTATGCCACCGTTTATACCTACAGTCCCAGGGGCAAAACATTAGCAGCGTCTCGGCATCGCATTGAAATCCTTCAGATCCCCATGTTGCCCTGGGGAAACAGCCTACTCTCGCTTCATAACAACGCCTCCAGATGATCAAAACAATTAAAGGCAATGCTGTGACAGGTCTGAGTGATGTATAGCACCACAAATAAGAAAAGAAAAAAAAAACAGAGCATGGAGTGTCAATACAGAAAAAGAGATTTTGCCCACGTATCTAGTCCGTTAACAACATGAATTAAATACAAATACTTAAAGTTCTTAAGTGAAACTTTAGACTTTTAATGCGATCCTTGTGTGATAAGGCTCTTGAAACTCAGCAGCATAAGGATGACCAGAAAAAGTGTAATTTCATCCGATGTCTTCGAAGACCATCGTTCACGTTACCAGTTGTTTTAGTGTTTTATGTTGGCTGCTCGCTAACAACGATTACTATGAAATTGGTTGTGTTTGGTGGCAGCACCTTGTCCACCATGTTTACGCAGCTCGTGACGTAACATTGGTTTTACTGGTGGTTTTCATGGTGCTTACCTGATGATGCACATGCTTTCTGAACTTACCTTGCTCAACGACGGCTCTAAGTTTGCATGTGTCCACACTCAAAAACCCACATCTACTTGGTTTTTGCAGTAATAAAAATAGAAGGGATGTTGAAAAATGTAACCAGTCTGGTTTTCACCTTGGCCGTATTACCACTGCAACGCTTTTCAAAATTTGCATTCATCATCGGTCGTACGTAGCGTCCAGGAGCGCCGAACACTTGAACTCCAGTAAACATCCGCACCCGCTCTGATGTAAACACTTGATACTCGCAAAAGGTCACGCACACAACTAGTGGAAAGGTCTCTAGGAAACGAGCACGGTTGAAGTTAGCCAAGACATTAGTTCTTATCTGAAGAAGCAAAGATGCATGAAAGCTCTCACATGTCAGTAATCAAGATAAGATATAAGGCTGTTTGGCAAAGTGTGACAAAATAACTGTTTAACAAGCGTACTTTCCTCCTCACCCTCATTACCTGCGGAATTATTGTGCTGGGGTGGTACGCAGATTGGGAAGACTATCGCCACGTTAGCAATCGGCAAGAAAGGCTCTATAGGACCATTTAGATAACTAGACCCCCTGCATACCGTCCATGGTAGAATTCATACTCACTATGGAATTAACACGGAAAAATTTTCGTACTCAGTATGGTATTCCTACACTTTTCAAATCATAATTTGCTCCATTCAACCAATGTGCCACGCCAAAACTGGGCGCAGCTTCAAATTTAGTCACGTCACTTGCAAGGCCCGGGCCTAATTTTAACCGATGCAAGCAAAAAAAAAAAAAAAAAAAATCTAACCCAAACCAAACCAACCCCCAAAAATCTTTATCTCCCGGTGCATCAAAGGTAGGTCATTAACGACACCCACCTCCATACCCCACTTATCTCTGTTCAGTCTGCTAATCTCTACTCCCTGCTGTTGAGTGGGATCGCACCTGTTCCTTATGGTCAAGCATTTCTTTTCTCTAACCATTAACTTTTATGCAACATCATCTCAATACCACAGAAATCACGTATGCATCTGTTCTTAATGAGAGGTTGCAAAAAATTACAAAAATATATAGGGTGGAGGAAATCGGAGAAACCTAAACTGAAAAGAGCAATGGTCAGTCCTGTAATCATGTGTAAACTCGAATCTCACTATCGTGATGACAGGCGATTTAGCCCCTACATCATCGACCGCATCAAAAAGTATTGTTGTTATGACCCGTTTTAAAACATCAGTATTAGCATGCAACGATGATGATAATATGATCAGTTGGGAGCAGTGAGTTAAGCGCTGAGTATGAGCAAATTATCATTTAAAAAGTGTGTGTGCACTATTCTGAGAAAGACACTTTGTCAGTCCTAACATAGTAATGAGCACGATTTTATCAGCACAATAAAATGCAGTCGCAGCATTATTATGGGGAGAAATAAATGACATCGATTTTAACCTGCCTTAATTGATCATATTTTGTACATATACATTTCAACCAGTGAGAAAGCTACGTTAGTCTCTGATACAATTTTCTCTAAAAACTCGGACTTGTGAGTTAGCCAAATTGAACAAACAGATTATCATTTCGTCTTTGTCATACTTCTAACCCTCCCCTCACCACCCCCCACCCCCAAGAGGAAAAACGCCAGCGAAAACCCCTTGGTGCTGTAAGAAAGCTCCTGACCTGTAATGGAGAATGAAAGTATCTTGCAGGCGTGGATGGTGAGAATGGGAGGGGAGATAACGGCTTAAAAAAAAACCCCTGGCTTGCAGTATCCTGTGTGACCTTAGCCGATCTTTGATTTTTCAAAGAAAAAAAGCGAAAATCTAACATTATTAAGCGGCATAAAAGCACTTATTTCCTCTGTGGTCCACACCAGAAGGAAAAATCCAGGAGAAGATTGTCCAAATTTCCGGCACGTAATGGGGCTG
This sequence comes from Marisa cornuarietis, assembly GCA_004794655.1. Taxonomy (NCBI): domain Eukaryota; kingdom Metazoa; phylum Mollusca; class Gastropoda; order Architaenioglossa; family Ampullariidae; genus Marisa; species Marisa cornuarietis. The sequence continues at coordinate 1,854,684 of SMMW01000013.1, read as the reverse complement.
AAAAGGTTTCGTTAAGGTACAGGGTAACGTAATTAGACCAGAGATAGAAATACACATTTATGATCGATTCATAGCGAAAAGCAAAATAAATAAATAAATAGAAATAAATAACAGAAATTAAAAAGGAAAAAGAACTACTATCGCACAAGTTCACGCATAAGCAGACATACCCACATTAAGTGTTTCTAATACACAAATGAAGTATCAAACAGTGGTTTGATGAAAACCCATTTATTAAAGACGGTTAAAATGATACATTTATCTCGCAAGTGAAAGTAAACCTCCAGTCGCTACTTTTATTTTCTAGTACTACTTGCCGAATGAATAATACAATACTGCTCGTATTGAAACTACAGTAAAATCCCAGTAAAATACAACACAAAATAACTTTGCACAAGTCTAAACAATGTCTACTAAAGCTGCACGTAATGCAATGTAGAGTGAAGCAGAACGCATGAAACTGTCATCGTCCTCAAGCATTGAATATCATGTTTATTGTATATCATAGGCAAGGTCTCATTAAGTGTACAATAAATATTTGGATCTCTACCATTCGCCTGGTGCTGATTGATTGAAAGTGACATTGACCATTCTTCTTTAACATTTCTTTAAAAGCCTATCTCATATTTACAGCGAGGAATTTATGTTCTGTTCGCTATAAATTTCACTTGTGAAGTCTAAGTGTAACACTTTTTCGGGTTTAAGTATTTACAATTGTTTTCCAGTAAGTTCTACTTCTTCCTGAATACTTTTCAGAATTGAAAGAGTGTTTTCCTTGGTCCGCTTCTGAAACCTTCACTAACTCGAAAACCTATATACATTATGTACGTTTAGTACACTTGTGCTATGTTTTTCTACGCTTACTTTGCATTCTGTTTCCGTCCTTTGCTGTATCATAATGTGCTTTGGGTTTCCACAGAAGGGACAGGCGGGCTCAGAGTAAAAATTATAGTTTTCAAGATTCCATAAGTCATTGAACATACTGACAGGGACATAAAGAGGCTGGGTTGTGGGCGGTACTAGTGTGTATAATCTGACGAGAAGTTTTTTTGTGACGAAAATCAAATGCCCGCAGCGTTGACGCCTAACATAGGGACTGAAGCAAGGAACAGTGAAAAATATGCAGTTATACCAAATCACATGGCAAATGAATCATCCAAAAAAAGCAAAACTAAAATATGCCATAAGAGAGACTACTAGATTTTTTCAATCATAGAGTGAAATTCAGTGAATAATATAAACAGGTTTGTATCACATCAAGTGCTAGGATATAAACATATTTTAGTATCACAGGCGAGACTGAAATCATACTTTGGAAAGTTCAGTGCTTTAGCAAAGGTCCCTTTAAAGTGTTTTTATCGCACCACAAAAACAGTGAAGGTCAGTAAATGAAGTGTCCACGTGACGTTGTACACAAAAAGCCATTTTTCTGCCTGAAAAATAAGCTTGATAAGCTGAACATTGCAGACGATGGTCTGATAGCAACAATCAGTTGCAAAATTTGTGACCAATTACTAAACACAGAATAACAAACAAACAAACAAACAAACAAACAAAGGGTGACACCCGTGCATAGAACGGATCGTTTTAATGCCTTTAAAAAAAAATAATGGTCTGATTGGTTGTTTCTGCAACTGATTCTATGACCTCCAGAGGACGGATGGGGGAAAAAGAGCAGCCAAAATGATGGTTCACTGGATATCATTATAGGGAAATGTTTTGTAATATCGATTGTACCATCGAACCAGTCTCATCTTTTCACCACCGTATCAGTCACATCCTCTATATACCACCACGCCAAGAACACAAACATGTAGACATCGTTTTTGCGATTTTGTTAAGAGATGCCATTTGCACCGATATCATCGTGAGTACCATCACATCAATTACTCACTTAGCACCATTACGCCAACTAGTGGATATCGCTCCATAGGAAGTTCAGCGACACAGCTTGCACTATCAAACCAATCACCATCTGTACCGTTGAGCCTATGTTACCACATTCAAAATGAAACCAGTCTCACCATTCACAATAAAACCAACCTCATCAAACCAATCGCGCCATTTACATCATGCATCAACACCACCATTGGCACGATCTTGGTCGTGACGAATTTGGCTGAACTGGGTGACTTGGCATGCAGGCTCTGACTTTAGGTAGGCGCAGAGACCGACAGCGGAACACAGACAGTAACGTACAAATCATTCGCAAGGCGGAAGCGTGACGAACTCTAAGTCAGACGATTGCTGGAAACGACCTTAACTGCAAGGCGAAGGACAAAGAATTACAACGATACAGAATGATAGATTAACATTACAAAATCAAGGTATCTAGTTCGAGATTAGTCTGTCTGCTTTGTTCCTCCGAGCGTGACATACACGTGAAGCGAATAGGAGCATGCAACTGATATATTCCGCCGGTTGGGTGACTTGTAATCATGGTGACACTGCACACTCGCAAGCTGCTGAAAGAGGCAGCGGGTCCAGCACAGGAATAACAGGGGAAGTTACTCAGAAGACCGAAGAGTAACGTGATAAATTATGGGGAAACAGATTTTTTTTCCAATTTTCGAAGAGAAGAAGAAGTAAAAGGGGAGAAGAAGAATTACACCACTATCTGCACTATAAAACTCTGCAGCGTTGAAATAAGTAGAACTGTAGCCCCCTCAACCGTTGCAGTCAACATCACTGGTCAGTGTAATGGCTAGCACAAATAATAAAAAAACGATGCTGAAGGTGCCTACAAAACTGCCAGAAAATTGATTTTCCAGACTGATGATACGTCTTGCGGTAAAAGTTTCCAACTGTTGCTAGCAGTGCTTGCGTGCAAGAAAACTGGACGCATTAAAGCCGCCAGTCTCGGGTATTACCATTCACTGGTACACGGGAGGGTGATAGTGCTGGTGGGATGGCACGAGTTACAGATAGGTCTTTTATACCAGGGTAGGTGACATGCGCGTTCTACCTTATTTCACATTCATGAATGCATCCGGAGAACGTGACATTTGTCAATTTACAGGTAGTTTTGATGACAGGAAAAGGAGATGACGCTTCTGCAGACCAACCGACCAGCCGAGACTCTGTCACGTGCACGTGCGCGGCTCTCGGAGACCATGTCAAATGAGCTGTGACGTTTAGATGCAGGGTCTCTTCTCAACCAGCCATGACATCCAGATCCAACACCTATTCTCAGCGAGCTGTGACATCCATTTTGAAACACCTGATTTAAGCATCTGTGATGTCCGGATCCAGCACCTATTATTAGCGAGTCGTCGTGTCTATTATTAGCAGCTATTATTAGCAAGATGTGACGTCTAGGTCTTGCACCCGTTTTCAGGCAGCCGATAGCCGTGCCCTCACAAGAATCCATCACAATAGGGAGCTTCTGCCTCTTTGTTCCTGGTCTCACGTTCTGGTTCGACAGACAACTGCAGCAACTTGTGTCTAGCCGAAAACTATCAGCCCCTATCTGCCTCTAGTTTTCTAATAAAAGTCAAACATTCCACACAGGGATTTCTGCCCTCCACCTAAGGCAAACTGATTTTCTTTAGTCTGGCCGCTAGAAAACGCTGTAATCTGGCCGGTTCCCTTCGCGAACAGGCAGACAAGGATCTCGCATCGTTGATCGTTGGACGAAGGGAGGGGGGAATGTGTACCGCACAAATGCACGCCCTACACCACGAGAACAACCAGGCCATGTTACCTGGCGCTTCAAAAGCGCAGACCTGCAGAATGTCTTAGGCATTGGAAAGAGTTATTTCCTCTACTATTTTACAGACTCTCACGACTGCCTTGGAAAAAATGCACGCTGTGGTCACTGGTCTGGTCAGCTGATGAGGCACAGCCCACTCTTGGTGCCTCCTTTGTCAGTTGACGAACATGCGTGAGCCTGCGCATGCGTCTTCCGCTTGCCTCGTTTAACGTGTTCCTCGCCACTGTTCGTGGGCATGGTGGCTTTCTTCTCCTTGTCGAGCACCTTCTGCAACATCAACCCTTCTTAATCTAAGTACAGCATTTACCAGTCGTGGGTGCATGGCTGTTTTCACACACTAATTGTCAATATATTTTTCCTGAGTAGACGGTATATCGATAGCTATCTAGATAGACTTTAACGAGTTACTAAGTGAAAAAAGTAAACGCTATTACTATAGTTTTACTGGATAGATATCACAGGTGTATCAATAATACAACTGATTGTAAACAATAACAACAACAGTAATAATATTTTACTAGAATTCTCTGTTACACTTAAACACAGGAAAGAACAAAATGAGGCATGATGTCAACGGCTGAAGGCTGATCGAGTTCCCGAGCTTTGAAAAAAGAAAAAGAAAAAAGAAAACTGTACCGGCTTTGAGGGCAGAGCACTTCCGTTTTGCTGCTGCCGTCTGCCAGGTTGACTGGAGCCATGCCTGTCAGAAGGGCTTTGAGGTGCCTTGTCTGCTCCTGGCGGCTTAACGATGCGGGCGGTGTCTCTAGCAGCACTGCGGTCGTCCTGCGCGGGCATCTGGCCGGGGTGGGCAGCAGTTGGTGCAGACAGAGTGCTAGGGGTGGTGTGATTCAAAGTGGAAGTGGACGGTGAAAGGGGAGAATCAAGGTCAGGCTTGCCGCAGGGATGAAGGTTGTCAGCGGCGGGGTTCGTTACTGTCTTCTGATGGCTAGCTGGCCTCTCGTTGACGCTCTTGTCACGCCCGTTGGTGTTGTTGTTGTCGATGTTGTTGGTTTTGTTGTTGGCTTGTTCTGAGCTGCGGTTGCTGGCGGACTGTTCCTGATTGCGTTGTTCTGGTCGATGGCAGAAGCAAGAACAAAAACATACACAAGAACAAAAATTACACACACAGTTTATAATATCATTCCTTGTCCTTAACTATAATATCTGTATAAATACGTTTACACTCATTGTCCCAAAATATAATATGCATATAAATAAGTTTATACTTTGGGTACCAGAAAAACAAAGCACAAAAATGCGCTTTGTTCTACGCTACAGTTTATTTGTCCTTTTATGTAACAAAAACTTCCCCAAAACTAAAACACATGCAGGCCAAAACATCTGTTTTTTTCTCCTTTTGGCCTATACAGGTGAAAATATATTAAAAAATCAGTAAAGCTATTTCTCCGTGACGTTCCGTGACGATATTTACACATCAATACAGAATTCGGTGTTAGAATTTGAGCGCGATGAACAGTTATGAACCACATGCCCAGGAAAAGACAAGATTATAAAATATCCACATCGTACATGATGAAACATACACTTCTTTCAGTAAGGGGAAAGTCTAGTGTCAGAGCATGAGAGGTAAGAATGATAGAATAATAGGACAGACTATAAAAAGATCTCACGTCAAATGGTCAGTCCAGGAGCAGGAGGCCCTGCGTCAGGACAGTATCATATTGTAAATACAATACTGAGAGCAACCAGCATCCTGGGCGTAATGGAACCCAAGCGAAAATGAATACAAAGGCGACACTATTGAACAATTTGAGCAACAAAAGTGGGTGCAAAGGCAACAAGAGTAGAACAACCAGGTTATCAGACAGATTAAGGCAGGTGATCTCTACAGGAGGAAAGAAAAGAGTAAAGAGCAAAGATAAGTGTGCTTGTACAGTATGATTAACAAGATGAGAATTACTGCGTTCCGTGAAAGCTGAATCAGAAGTAAAATATTCCGTAAGACACAACATACTAATTTTCATGCTCTGCTACATCCACATCTTCAAATGGACATAGAAATCCTAAAACAAGAAATAAGCCCGGCAGAAAAAAATCCCTAATAATGTTCCTCAAAAAAGCACAAAAACGAAACAAAAACTGTTACAAGCCGAAGATCAATGCTCCTCACTTGTGCCATTCAAAGCTGCCCCGTAGTACCTTGGTGGTACCTCTAGTCAGTGTTCTACTCGAGGGCCAGTTGCACACGTCTGATATTAATGAACGTTGGGGCTGATTGCAGGGCGCTTGCTTTGACTGGAGTGTGCGACAGAGTAAGAGAAAGATCAGAGGTGACTTGCAGTGATGTTAGGTGCCATAGAGAGTGCAACAGAACAACTGAGAGAGAGAGAGAGAGAGAAGGATAGCGTGATAGGTCAGAGGTGAGTGCAAAATGTTAGGTGGGACTGGCCGGAGACCTCGCTCGTAGCAGTAACCGCCGAAGCACCTGTTTCTGTAGCGAGGGACGTCGTCTTCTCGTCCGCCAGCTCCTGCCACTTCTGTCTATTGTTCTCGCAGCCCACGTACATGGGGGCCAGCCTCTCGTTCATCTCGGCGAACAGCTATAGGACAGAAGGCATGGCATGTTGTAAAAAAAAATGATTACGGCATGTCAAGAAGAGAACGTAGCACTCTCTATCCATTTAGTGACAGCGCCCGCGTGGCTTGACCACAACAACATCTTGAAGCGTATGTTAATGAGGCGTTGCTATAGCAGCAAGCGGACTGCGCAGTCGCGGTGCGGCTGCCATGCTTGGTGCTGGCCGGCGGTGCTGGCCACAGTGATCAGAGACTGCAGCATGACGCAGGAAAGGAAATGGACTAGGGAACTATAACTAAAACGAGTTGGGTGGTTGGGTCTCAACAAACAATGAAGGATTTTCACTTTGACCTATCATGGACATGCAAGAGAGAGAGAGATATATTTTCCCATTTTTACCAACTGCTCGCACCTAATAACACGGTTTCTGCAAACCTAATCATCAGAAGCAGATATTACATGGTTATATCTGAAAGCATTAAACTGACGTCATTATGTGGCTAGGCTTCACCGCATCACACCCCACCCCACCCCACCGCATCACGCCTTCTTACCCCCCCCCCACCACCATGCTTTACAACACACCATCGCTAAACTACATACAGATAGCATCGCACCCTCAGGGTTAAGGGATATCTGTCTACTACGCTGGGACCATACCGATGAACTAAAGGACACACGGCCTCGTACCCTCGGAGTTAACGGAGTGATCCTGACGATCCATCCCTTTGTTGATATTCAGGGATGGAGGCGGTTCCTCCAAATTGTTGTCAATGCGTACCCAGTGTTGTCTGTTATCTTCCGTGCTCACCAGCATTGGTTGCAAACTCGGAGCCATTTCCGCGAAGAGCTGTGGCATGAGCCCGTGCCCAGAACAAAGGATCGGCATTCAGTCTTATTTCGGTTACCATTTGCCGCCAAACAAGGCGGATGCAGCAAAATACTGCAAACTCCGCAGGCAAGCAAAGGAAGAACAGAAACGACGTGGAACATAAAATTCGAACGAGTCAGCTTTGAACGCGTAGAATCTTTGCTGCTTAAAGCCTCATTTTGAACGGAAGAGGAGTTTGCTACGAGATCAAGGACAGGATAAATGCCTATTTAGGAAGAACAGGCTCTTTTCTCACAGTCACGTTATAATCTAATTAAACACTTCCTCTGACTCAGAAAAGTAACTAAATAATAATCCAAATCACGTGACTGTATTTTTACTACTAGGCTACAGAAGACTGAGTCAGAAGAAGCAGATGTACTTCAAAATGAGGCGAAAAAAAAGAAAGAACAAAACAAACCAAATGAACAAAAACCGAAAAACCGTCTCCATTTCCAGCCTGCTTCCCATAATGTCTCCCCATTGCGCCATTGGATAAGGATTTCGACAAAAACTGGATTGACTTTTCGTTGCAAACGGTAATAGTACTTCTTCATGGACATTTGCTTGCTCCGACTTGGTCGATGCAGACGCGAATGGCGTAAGTTACTGAACCCACCCTCTGCACTCTTATCAATAGGTAACTCCTTCTCTGCAGCTTCGTTAACGAGAGCGGTTGCCGGAGACAGAGACTCATGTTACGATGGCATAACTTAGGTTGGACTCGTACAAAAACCCTCATATGAGGACAACGACATGCAAGTACGTATGTCATAGAAAGACGGCACAGTCAGCCGCTAGTTTGTAAGCTGAACAGAACTGAATGAAATAAATATGAAAACAGAAAAGAACATGCATTCAATGAAAATATTGTTTCTCTCGCCTTCAAGCATGCGTAGGTGCGTACATAGCCCATCGGTGTGTGTGTGTGTAAAAATATAATTAAATTGTTATGTATATACATATAAATACATAACATTATGTGTGCTTTTAATGTGTTAAAAGAAAACAATTTTTGTTACCAGGTACAATTTAATTTGCAAAATAATTTTGCGTTATCATCAGTCTGCAATAATATATACATATGTATAATTATATGTGTGTATAATATGTAAACGTAAAAGGTATTAAAAGAAGAGAATTTTACTATCAAGTACATTTTTATTTGCCAAAGAATTTTGAATTATTATCAATCTGCATTACCACCAACAAGAAAAGCTTAAAGCTAATGATCTTTTGTCGTTGGGAGAAATTCTGTTGCCGTGTCAGCAACTAATAGGATTAAAGAACTGCCAGGAAGCGACACGACTTTCAACTTTAGTGAGACTTGGTGATCATGGCCCCTTCCTCTCTCTCAATCACCACAGATAACTCATTTCTCTCACATACAAGTCAAAGAAGGACAAAGAAAATACACAGACCAGGAGAGCGAGACAGTAAGTAGGACACGGAAGAACAGGCTGATAAGCAGACTCATTCCACGAAATTTGAAAGAAGTGACCAAAGCATTCCTCCCTGCAGAAACAGTAGCTTGGCTAATGGTCTTCGATGTGATTTTGCGGATAAGGAACCAGTAGTGGTAGGTAACAATGATGATAGTGATGATTCTCTTACATTCTTTCTGTCATTGGTTAATTCGTCAAGCCACGGATGCAATGTACGTACCTTGTAGACGGGGATACAAACAGCATCGATGAAACCGACCTGCATCTTGGGCAGCTCGTCCTTTTTGTTTCTGTCCATCATGGGCTAGAAAAATTGGCACGAAGGAAAGGCCGGATCAAAAAATCGATTTCATACCTAATACAGATCACAAGAAATTATATTTCAACACGTATACTACACACACGCACGCACACTCCATAAAATGCGAGGAGCTTGCTGGTTGTTACTGTTGATCTACAGCTTGTCAGGTTACGATGACGCAGTTTTCAGCGTGATTTCGTCCAATTCGCTGAACCATGTTTCCTATCCAAGTATCTCTGCCGGAAAAATATAATATACTCTGCATAACCTCAGTCTCTTGCAAGTGATACTATGCAGAGACTGGCATGCAACCACTGGTCTTCATTCATACTCACGATGGGCTGCTCCCCCAGCTGTGTCCGCTCGATGTCTCCCTGCTCAAAGAATTCGTTGGTAACCAGCTGCGCGATCTTTTGCTGAATCATCCAGGGTTTGGTGATGGCCGCCACATCACAGGCTGTCATCATCATGGCCCTGCCAGTTTACCATTCCGTCAAATATGTGACAGACACGTCGATCATATAAATAGTATCGAAAAATGAGTTTTTAGTCAAGACAGGACATAACTTTGAAGCGATGTAAGTGACAAAGAACTGAATTTTCTGTGTACGAAACATTTTCATGAGTACACTGTGCAGCCGTTACGTCTTAGTGTATGAAAGCCTGATATGGCAATCAATCTGGTAATAATTTCCCCCGGGGATATATTACTTGACGTTTTTAGCGTGTCGAGAAGCATCAGCCCGTTAATGCCAGAGTGATAAGGAAGGATTGTCCGAGTAATTCTTAAAATCAGCCTCACAAGAAATTTCGAGGTTTGAGAAAAGAAGGCCATTCTTCACGTCCTAAAAATACCTGAGAAGTTCTCGCTCTTTGGCTTCCTGAAAGCTGCGTTCTCCATTCTCCACGAGTTTCTTGAAGTCTCCTCGTCTCCTGCAGTAAGACGACAAGCTAGCTGGGTACAACTTCAGAAGTCGGTGTATTCATTTTAAAAGTGTTTAACAAAGCGTATAAGATCTGTCAAACGTGATTGTGTCTCCTGCAGTAAGACGACAAGCTAGCTGGGTACAACTTCAGAAGTCGGTGTATTCATTTTAAAAGTGTTTAACAAAGCGTATAAGATCTGTCAAACGTGATTGTGCTGGCGGTTACAGTAACCCGTACGCTGTACTTATATATGAGGGAATAAGAGGCCAGCTTAGGTAGTAAGACTTCTTCCTCTTCGTCTATATGGCTGTACGTAATTCCCACATTCTTCTTCTTTTGCCTTCTTCTTTCTCTGTGTAATACCAGTTAACACTCACAAGCAGAAATCACACACACATGCACCCCTTCCCCACCCACTAAGCAAACACAAACACAAAGTTCGCCATGGAAAAAATAGATCGAAGTTTGGAACCAGGAAACTAGAAATTCTAACATAAGAGATTTCTTTAAAAAATAACCGCTACAGACAAAATGCTTGGAATAAGGGGACTTACTTGAAGTATACGGCCAGGTCTGTGGACAGGATCGCGTGCTCTAGCATTCTGATGGCGCGCCTGTACTCATCTGGCGACAGCGACTGAAAAATGTTGTTGCCCTGTAAACCCCCCAAAAATGTCATTGATTGAGGATGACTCGCCGCTTGCCCAGCGCCCTCCCCTCCCCACTACTCTAGCACAGTTTTTGGCGTCAATAAGCCATGGGAGCTTTCTTACCTCGCTGTTTAGAATCATGATGCAGTGATCAAAATGATGATGCTCCAGCACTGAGGTACTGTAGAGCATGGCCAGGGGCGACGCTACCCTGAAAGAACAGCATATCCATTAGACATACTACAAGCAAACCTAACTTACCAACTCAGCAAATGAAACATATTGGTATATATATATATATCTCGTAAACATTAACGTTGTTTCAGAATCGATATGAAACGCACTTTTGAAAGTGGTCATGGAGTTTTTAATAGAAGCTAGGTAACGGTGGCATCTTTACTTGCCAAAGAGAGCTTCCAGGCACTAGGCCATACGGCAAAAGGACATGGCGGTAGCGGAAGTCAGTGTTCTCTTTAATAACATTCAACGCATTATTGCAGAGGAATAGGAACCCGGGGGTGGGGGCAAGAGGGCAGCCACCCCCTCAAAAAAGACACTGTGGAGGCAAGAATGGGAAAGTCGTTCAACGTCAGCATCAAGTTTGCCCCCACTTCCAAAGCTGAGCATCTTCCTACGCCACTGTTGATTGCACACGCCAGGGTCCTTTCCTGCTAGCACTAGCACTAGTGTGTGTGTGTGTGTGTGTATACTAACTTCGCTTGGAATGCGTTGTTGGTGCCTCTATGGTCGAGGTCGTGGCACAAGCAGGCGGCCATCAGTGAGAAGACTTCCAGGTCATCAAACATCGGCCTGAAGCCTCCGGTCTAACAACAGGAAAATGGCAATAATTATAATAAACGGTCTGCAGCCCTTAAGTCATAATGAGCCCAAGATGTCGTTTATGTCAAACAAAAAATTTCGTCATTTACGACAAGAGGACAAGCAGCTTACACACAAAATTTTGCCATCGCATGAAAGAGACGACTTTTTTTTTCTTTTTTTTTTCACGCACGCACACTTTTTCGGTCAGTCTCGTGATCTCAGTAATAAGTGGGTTTCCAGAGATTTGCCCAGTGCTTGGCGTTGAGAATGAGGGAGAAAGGGTGAGGAGTGAGGGGACAAAACAACTCTTGTCTCGTCTCGTCTGTCGGGAATTAGGAAATAATTTGAACATGTACGGGCAGTCTATGCACTCTTTGGTCACTGCGCCCATAGCATGGCAAAAGCTCGCCGGCTGAGCATGAACAGACCACGTGCTTTGTCTCTATTTCCCCGCTTCTGAACCACATCTTTTCTCACATAACAAGACTGCTGTTTCTCCTTGCTGAGAATAACGCATAAATTCATCATAATTTCAACATTTCGGCCTTTATAACGCATTTCTCTTCCAACTAGTGATCGCGTTGTTCATTTAGCCCTCCTCCCCAACAAGGACTGCAACAATCAGACTTTTTGAAAATACCCAAATTAATGACACAAGATTAAACGCCAAAGGGAAGAAGAAGGTAACCAGGCAACGTTTGCAAAGACAAACAGCTTACAAAAATAATGTTGAACATGGTCTGGCATACGTTGAAGGCGTGTCGCCAGTTGTGGTACGTCACTGGCCGGTAGTTTTTCTTGACAGTACACACCCATCGGCATGCAACCTGTGTTAGCAGAGAATTACTCCTCGATCACAGCACACAGAAAACCATAAAAATAATACCTGGTAAATGTGCAATAACACAAGAATTTAAGATAATTAAATCTTAAAACTAGGTAAAAGCGAAAAGAAAGGTGCTAGCATAGAAAATATAGCACGCGTGAGAGAGGAAGAGAGAGATAGCACATGAGAGAAAGTAAAAGGGAGAACATCTAGCGACAGACAGATTGTCTTGCACCCCGTGACTCAGCTAGTTACCACCGCTCGTTTTCCTTCAGAGTGTTTTCTGAAATTCCGATAAGGAGATGGGTAGCATTGATACCCTGGCCCGTCGGCAGGTACTTTTCACAGATGAAGATGGCGACGTTCTTTACTGGATGACGGAAGGGGGACATGCTATGTCCCAATTCCAGAGATTTTTTGGCCTTGGAATCAGCATGAGGAAACCACGTCTCAACCATTTCAAGATGAACTTGCAGGAACAACAGTTTCATCATCGTGCACTCTTGTCAACGCTGCTGCATTCCACTCGCGAAGCCGTCATCATCAATTCAAACTGCAGACTGAGGAACACCACTAGTCTTTCCGGACTCGTACTGAACATGCCTTCATGATAACCTCCATTCCCCATGGCCGCATTGGCTCTGTACCTTTGTACCAGTTCTAGCCGCAAAGTGTTCAGCCCATTCCAAGTCCCTTTAGCAATGAATTATCGGACACCCCATTGAATAGAACTGAACTGGGAAAACGTTTTATCAAATTTCTAACCTCGTACGGTACTTTGAAGCGGTTGATGAGGTCGGCTTCCATGAACATGCGAATGCATGCCTTGAGCGTGAGGTCATCACCCATCTGCATGTCGTTGAAGTCGAAGGAGTATAGGTGGAGCTCAGCAGCGCTCGGGATGTCAGCACGCTGCAAGAAGAATAAAACAAGGACGAGTTAAAGGATGAGAAGAAAGAAAATGAGCAACACACACACACACACACACACACACACACACACACACACACACACACACACACACACACACACACACACACAAGAATTAACTAAAGAACATCGACGAAAGGCGACCAAGTCTGGATTATGCAGACAGTAAGATAAATGCGGGGCAAAAGCAAGGTGGGGACCATCATTGAAAGGCAGCAGAAATAAGGAACTCTGCAGGACAAACGGCGGCTGTACCCTTGGAATTACTCTGAGGAAATTTGGAATACCTTTATGGGAATTGCAAGAAAACGTTAGGCAGGTGTCACAAGCTACATGAGAATTCACGTGACAAAACCGCCGACAGACAGGATGGAGGATGGGGGGGGGGGAAGGAGGATCGGGAGAGTGGATGCAGGCGTACTGACCACCAATTCGTTGGACTCCTCCGTCTGCGCCGTAGCGTGATAGGACAGTACCTCCAGCGCCACGCTCTGCTTGGCCATCAGCTGACAGGCGTTCTCGTACATTTGGCAGTTGTGGATACCGAGCCCCGTGAAGATGGAGAACGCCTTCGCCGAGAACACGTCACATGACGACAGAGGACGACAGCAGTGCAGATTCAGCTAAAAGCTAGTTTCTCTTCTGAGTGCTCTAACATAGTACAGTGCTACAGGCGTTGCCCACTACCCTCAGACGCGCATTAAACTGAAGCAAAACTTAAGCGTTTTCTCCCACTCAACGAAACAATATAACTTAAGATTACTGTAGTCAGAGGAATAGAAACTGACCTAAAGTGTTAGCCGCGACACAAATTTCCGAAGCTAGAGATATAGTAAAAAATAAAAAAAAATGTTATCCGTTGCAAACTTCAGCTCAAAAGTGTCCCGGCGCTTAAAGCAATCTCGTATGTCCTTGTAAAATACGTAAATAACCTTTAATTAAATGTCGGATTACACACTCCTGACTCTAGATGAAACCATCACAATGCCACAGCACTGAGAACATCATTTCGATAACATTCGCATCGGACATCCTCACCACATAACGTTTTGTTCACATAACCAGTTGACCACACTGCGAGCATCACCTCGATAATGTTTACATCGTTGTCGTTGAAAGGCTCGCCGTTGGTTTTGTTGACGAGCTGCGTGACGCCGATGATCTGCTTGTCGCTGTTGTGGATAGGCATACAGAGGACGCTGCGGATCAGGCAACCCTTGGGATCTACGAACTGTGGACGGGAAAAACACAGTCACGTGATTACACTCTGGCGCCATCTAGCAGACGCACACTTAGACCAACGTGACTGCCTTATAGCACCATCTGAGATGCGCGCGCGCGCGCGCTCACGTACACGCACGTGCAACTAGGCAAGGAGATTGGTTATCTTACAAGGGAAAGTAGCAGACGTAGACACAAGGTTACGCCATCAGGGCTGGCCTTAGGTAATTGGAGGCCCTAGGCGAAGTGAATTTGGTGGCCCCAAATGAAATAGAAAAATAAAAAATAAACACCGAAAATGTTTTTTTGAGTCCTGTGCGAGGCGCCCACCGATCGGAGGCCCTAGGCGGCTGCCTAGTTTGACTATGCCTAAGGCCGGCCCTGACGCCATACTCTGAACTATAAAATAAAGGCACACGCTTTGGTTTTACACCGTTGGCCAACCGAAGCTGATAGAGCGTCTTAAACGAGAAACAAATAAATACATAGATACAAAATTGACATAGTGATCTCGCATGTGAAAGTAAAAGATGTAGACACTTAAATTTTTTTTTTTTGGTACCTGCCAGCTAGAAGTACACGGTGGTAAACATATGCGCTCGCGTGTGTGTGTGTATGTGTGCATGAGAGAGAGAGAGAGAGAGAGAAAGCACGAGAAATCAATTTGCGTTTCGTGTTATCTGGAAATCGTTCCAACACGGAGAAAGAAAAATTAACTTCGTTTCGACTCTTCCTTTGGTGAAGATGCGCCGGCTTAATCAGATATGGATTTTTTTCTGCTGCCAAAAGCCTCCGATTGTTAAAAAAAATGCTCTTCTTCAAGCTCAGACCAATTCTATTGGAGAAGGGAATAACTTAATGGTTAGAACAATGGTCTCTGAAGCCCGAAGGCTCGCCGTTTCGGTGCTCGTGTGACAAAGGATATTTCCTCCAGTTGTCACACGTGTGAATCAAAGTCCTGAGGTCTTGAGAAAAGTGCGGTCTTTAACACCTCCCTCCCTAACGATTTTAAGGTCACGGAACTACCTTTCCTACATTTTTTAACTTCTCCTTATGTCCCTCAGCTTTGTTCGTGGAGTTGTGCAGGTGTTCTGCATGTGCCATCTTTTATTATTCGCAAAGGGCTATTACAAGAAAACTTTCGTCTATATGAAAAGCACAGTGACAAATCTCTGTCTAGAATATTTTCTTATTCTTCTTCTCTCTACAGTTAACAGTATGATAACACTGAAAACATGCATTCTTATTCTCTTTCTCTCCTGTGTGCGTGCGTGCGTGTGTGTGTGCGCTCGTGTGTGTGTATGTTTGTGTGCACGAACTCACGAGAAAAATAAGTCCGATGTGTTTGTATAAAATTCACTTACGGGACCTTTGCCAAATCTTCCATCAGCTTCGACATCAGCCACGTTGACAGTCTGTGAACAAACAAAAGCGAAAAGCACTGGAGGGAGTGCTGGGTACACACTCAGTCGTGTTTGTAAAGATAAACGTTTGATAAAAACTGATAGCTATTTGCCGTGCATTGCCCTTTAAAAGCAAGGTGGGTGCCATGTCTTCATTTATGTCCACACACGCATAGTGCAATATTGCATGACATTGTATGCATACAGGTTAGCATTCGTGTTTGACACAGCACCTGCAGCAAATGAAAATGGTATTCACTCGTAACAAGTACAGTATACACACAGTTGCATCTTATATTTCAGTGAATAACTTCACAGTACACATCATGTACAGTCTTTTTAAATTGTAGATATTAGTCATGGTCGTTGTAGACACGCAAATAAATGAATGCTGTGTCGCTGAACTCTTGGAAGCAGAGCTATATATGGACTAATGCAAATATGCTGGCCTTTTCCCTACTTGAACAAAATGATAACACTTCTGGTTAATTTTATGACAATTTATAATTTAGTCACAAGGCACTGCCAGTGTGAAGACCACCTGAGGTCACCGTTGTGCAATGTAATGTTCTCGATCTTTTATCTTTCAAGGAAAAGGTGCGGTCATCGGATCTGCTTTAATAATTAAAAAATGGTCGGAGCTGTTTGAGGACGATCTTTTCTAAGTTTTTGGAGAGGAAGGAAAGATTTAATATCGGACAATAATTCTTGAGGTTGTTTTAATCTAACGTCATTTTCTTACGCAGTCGTCTTACCACTGCAGACCTGAATGGTGGTGAATTATTAATGATGTGGGTGATAAGAGGCGAAAGTGGGTCGATGCACTCCACAAACAAGGGAATTTAAACAGAATCCATCAAACAAATAGCCTGGAATTGAGAATGACGTTTTTGACGTCTGCTTTTGTCACTGAGTTTAATAAGCTCAGTAAGTAGAGAGGTGTACCTCTAGTTCTTGAAGGGAGTCACTGTTCAGAAGCAAATACGTTCAGGATAGCAGCAGAACCACTTTGATCGGCGAGATCTCGCCGAATCTCAAGCACGTTGGTCGAGAAGAAATCAGAAAATACTTTTGGCAGTAAGTCGACATGCTAGATGATGGAGGTGGTTGGAAGCGCCTATACAATCCGTAGATATAAAAAGTTTTGGAAGAAAGAATGATTCAAGTGACCAGAGTTATAAATCTATTTAAAAACAGCGAGTCTTGACTTCAGTCGCTGTATTTATTACGGGGTTAACTCTCTGTCTTTTTGTTGTTTCCTTTTTTTCTTTAGAGTGGAGTGTGGAAGCAGGCATCTTTCAGAAAATTACATCTGACAATGCTCATCGATCATCCAGTATAACAAATTAAAGCTACTCACTTCGTCTGTTACCACAGCAAACTTGGCAATGAAAGCAGTCCTGGATGTTGAGAGTTCTGGACCACTGGAAACAAACATTGACATCCGTTGGGAAAGGCAGCCTTTAAAACTTATGCACACATGCAAGAATTAGGGTTGAAAACAAAACAGTGTGATTACGTTAAAAAAACTCTCTCTGTTAGAGATATTTCGTGGCCGAAAAATAATAATAACAGTTAGTACCTAAACAGTTAGTTTAAAAACCTCAGGGAATTGAAGGCACTTGCATAAAAGGTAATTTATCTAAAACCTTACTTTGATGTTGATAAATAAGCACTATGTACACATAAGCCTCACTATTTCAGTACTTTACACAAGGTATTTCAGTAGGTATTTAAAATACCTGGTAGCTGTTACATTGCCATCCTTAGACCACATGTCAAAACCTTTAGAGAAGATCACTTCCTGCAAAATAAGAACTAGGTCCCCTGGATAAAGACTTTATTAGCCTATTTACTCTCTCTCTCTCACACACACATACGCACACGTACGTACGTTATAACAATTTTCTTGCATGCGGAAAAGTAGCTGCCACGAAAAACCACAGTAATCAAAAGCTCTAGTAAACTATGTGATGTCTAGACATGGTTAATTACACGGCCAGTACCTCTCTTATCTTCTGCCTGGTTTCACGTGACTGTTCGAGACTTGTGCTGGAGCTTATGTCGTGCTGATTTGCCGGATCCTGTTTACAGCACACATACAAAACGTTACGCACCGACCCATTTCGACATTTCAGGAAAAAATAAGCGAGGATGGAATGACCGTGAAATCATGACTTGGATGTATCTCTACTTTGTGCGTTTCTTAAACGGTATAAAAATGCCATTTGTAGAATAGTCTTGTTATAGTATAACAATATTTCGATAGTACTTTTTCATATGAAATCACAACAAACTGCTATTTAAATAAAAGAAACTCTTTCATTATTTACATTTATTAGAGACAAGAGATTTATTTTCGCAGAGATGTCATTAGATACACCGTCAATTCTAACTAATTTTGAATAACAACACCATAATGATCATTTCGTGATCCCGTGACTGGTTCATGGATTACTGACAGGAACTAGGAGCATCCAGTGAGCAAGAACGTGAACAACATGCAGTGATAGCTGTGCGTACGAAGATAAACGTTAATGAAAAGCAAAAGACAAAATGTTTAGTTTCAAAAATAATAAATGACAGGCCACAAGAGTACATGACCTTTCACCGATACAATCGGTTGACAAAGGTGCACACACGGTCGTCTTCATTTACAGGAGACGAAAAAGTTGTTATATTTGATGTCCAAAAATAGGCGCACACGACAAGAAATCTAAGAGGATTTTGCTGAACCTCCTGGTTTTTATTTTCAAAGCACGAGTTATTAACCGAGGGGTCTACATTACCCAGAAAAAAGTTTTCTCCTTGGAGAAAATGGAAAAATAATCCACCCCATCCTAAAAAAAATTCAATTCCCAAACACTCCTTTTAAAAACTAAACCTTTTCCCCATTGGCTTCATGATCACACCAGTGATCGTTATCCCTTTTATTATTATTACACTTTTTGAATTTGGCAACGTTTTGGACTACTGATGTTTCAAATGATAATAAAACGGAATAGTTAAAACTTTGATTTTCTCCATACCATTTTATTTACTGCTAACCAGAAGATAATGTCTGACGATCATGCAAGTAGCGTGCTTCGTATTCTGAATACAAACTGAAAAATGAAATGTTAACGATCATTGATGTTAAAGAACTACGGAACAGACGAAAGAATTCTCCGACCACAAGCGTTCGTCCCACAAAAAAGACTAAATGCAACCCAAACATGTACGTAAAACATAAGAAACATTTACGAGGACTTGGGAAATGTTCTTCCTTATATTGTGTAGTTTCACTTGTGTTGACTGAAAGAGACAAAGGCGGGAATCTGTCAGAGAAGCGCGGTCTAGTGAATACTTAGATGTATGCAAAGTGTGGACGTTGTTTCCCCAACGTTACAAACAAGTAAGAAAGAAAAATCATTAAAAATAAACAAAACAGTTTGGTTGGTAAGCAATCACAAATTCATTATTATTATTATTATTATTATTATTATTATTATTATTATTATTATTATTATTATTGTAAATTCAAGAGAAGCGCCTCCAAACACCCCGTGAAACAAACGAGCATGCATGGGATGGTGAAAAGCTGTTCAACCCAACGGGCATCCAACAACAAGCAAAGCGTTACTCGCATGCAGTGCATTTCTTCACGAAGCCCTCCTTAAAGCAATGCTTGTGTAAGAATTGTTTAACTACCACATTAGTACAATCAAGCTTTGTTCGTTATTACAAACGCAGAACTGAATTAAAACTACGTATTACTGAAAAAGATGGAAAAAAACTAAAACAAGACACGAGTAGATAAAGCCAAAGATCAAAGATATGCTACACACACACGCGCGCGCACGCACGCGCGCACGCACGCACGCACGCACGCATACACACACACACACACAATGGGATGTATAAAAATAATGCGTGTATATTATGATAAGGAGCTACATTTTTTTTGGAAAGTTAATATTTTGGAGGGAGATCAGATCGATTACGCTTAAAAGGTCACGCAAACCAAATAATCTTTCTTCTGAGTGCAATTTTCCTTCACTTTCCAGCACCGCTCTATAAAATGTACACGTTGAAGCAGGTTGCAGTTTTGAAGGGTTTTATGAAGACGTGCCATTTACCATGTTTAAGCTGAAGGAATTCAGAACAAGGGCTTACATAAACTACATGAAGTAGCTGGACCAGTAAGGCACAATGTCGAGTTGGATCAAGACGTTTTGCTCTTCGAGGACTTACGGTATTCTTCACCGCTTACACAATCCTCACTACAAAAGGTCACTTCCTCGGAAGAGGAAAATTCAACAAGTACATCCTACGTCATTGAGCAGTCAACTGTCCAGGACTAACCAACGATCTCCATCCCCCCACCACCTCCGCAACATTCTAAGACTCAGAGGCTCTCACACTCTGCCCAGTGATGTCATGCCTCACCGAGGTGAGACTGAAGGCAGCAGGCGTCAGAACGCATGCGCCAAGCAACTCTTGATGTCTTCTTGCAACTTCAGCATTTGACAGTGGAGCACGCACAGAGGGTGAGAGAGTAAAAGGAGAAGGGAGTGTGAGAGGAAACGAGAGGGACCGCGTCCGCAGGCATCTTCTGGTAATAAGCAAGTAAATAAGGAAGAAAGGGCGAGGAGTTCGCTGCAAAGTATGAGTGGGAAGCAAGAAAGCTTGCGAAGAAGTCCGCAACTAATATTAAAAGAAATACTTTACAGCCTGAGAGAGCCTGGCTCCGACGCCGGGGAAAAAAAAAGAGGATGAAAACAAAAACTGCCTGAAAAGCAACAGGAAGGACGTTAAGCCCAGCAACATGGAACTAGTTAATCCTCGGGGACACGTACTGAATAGGATTTGTATGAAAGGAAGGTTAGGATATGCCTAGTCATTTTCCTCTTTTTTTCTTCTACGTTTACATAAAAAGTAAGATATGAAACCTACCCCCCTCCTAAAAAAACTGAATAAAATAATAAAAAACGGCTTACAGGCTTTGTTAACCGGTATGCTTTTTTGTCTGTCTCCGAGAAAAGAAATAAGCTCAAGCTGGACTCTAACATCAGTTAAATATGTTACGGCCTCTCATTCCTAGTCTCAGTATGAGAAACTGCTGTAAACTGTACACCTGCACGAGGCATTTTTGTGTTTGACCTTTCTTCTTACAGTTGGCGAGAAATTCAGACAGCATGCCCAGTCCCCAGGAAGATGCTCGGCTGTGTGTGTGTGTGTGTGTGTGTGTGTGTGTGTGTGTGTGTGTGTGTGTGTGTGTGAAACTTCATGCTGACAGTGAACGACTTTCACATTCTTGCCTCCTCAGTATCTTTTCAGAGGGGGCGGCTGTCCCCCCCCCCTTGTTCCTCCTCCCGGTTCCTACGCTACTGGTCTCAGAAATAAAATGACGTCATTTGACATCTTGAGTGCAGATAGAAAAACAAAACCAAACAAAAAACCTGACCTTGCCATGAAATCCAAAGTAACTGCCATCCAATCTTCATTCAAGAAAAAAAAATCTTACCAAAATGGTTGGCAGAGGAGTGGGAAGGCAAAACAACAGTTATTTCAAGCTAAAACTTTTCTAGCACTTTTATTGCTGATAACAGCATAAGAACTGAAATTCTTTGTCTTTGGGCTACAGCATTATAGGGTTTCTTTTCCACTCAAATGTGTTATTACTGTGTTGCGATGCGATTTCAGTAATGAAATAAGTCTCTTCAAGGATTTACGGCAGTCGGCAAGCTATAGTAGCTCTGCTTATTAAAATAAATAAAATAATAAAAATGATTTGCGAAGATGGGGGTGTTAGAGAAAGCGAGAGGGAGCTGTTGCATGTCTGCACTAACTTTAATTTTGAAGCAGCAAACGTTAACAAGCAAGCAGGCATCGCAAACCACGGGGCTCTGGACAAGCAGAGATTTGCTGAACAATCTCATGTCACCTGCGTTTCGTAAAAACGATAATTTATAATAAAAACTAACAGTCTTTATCTCGCTCTTCTCTATAGCTTTCTTTAAAAAACTAGATCTCTCTAGGTCTTTTATTTTTTTGTGCGCTTCTACCTCTCCCAGGACACATTTCGCGACTATGGTGGTAGTGCTTCAAACAGGGACAGTGCAGAATATTGAGACTTTTCAACAAGCAGAACGATCACGAAGAGATCAAAACAAGAGAAACGTCTTGCAGAAAAACCCTAAATGTCCACCCCCTCCTCCAGAAAAAAGATCTGGGCATTCGTCAGTCAGTCAGCCTGCCTGATGTCTGTCTATACAGGCTTTTTTAAACTGTTTGCTTAACGAAGAAGAAATGAGTGATTTCAGACAATTGGAGACCAGAATAGCTAAATGAATTAAGACCTGCAGAAACAGCATGGGCGCCTAATTAGAGCCCCACTCCCATTCCAAGGTAACTGTCTTTCTAGCTCTGATCTGCTCTTGGTTCAGGACGTCTTTCTGTGCAAGCAGCAAGTCCCACAGGACCTTCGACCGCCTTGAACTAGATTGTGACAGTTTATTCAATCTGGCATAGACGAGATCATACTTTATTTCCCGCAGAAAGGCTTTAAATAAAATGTTTTTAATGTTATTGCCTTTTTCCTTCCTGATAATTGCGTGCATTGCTAGGACTAGTGCCTTTCGCTATACAGAGAAAGCCCCACGCTGGCAAGCAATACTTTGCATACTTGTTTTCAGGGGCTCGAAGCACACTGCTTGCATGTTTTGCCGTAAAGCAGATGGTGGTATTTTAAACGTACAGGGAACTGTCGAAGCCACTCACTACGACTTTTTCAGACAAATGTGACTCCAAATGGGGCGCTGAATGTTATTTAATTGTTGCCTGCAAAGACTTCAGGTCTACCAAAGCGCATTTAAAAAAAAATCAAATGACTGGGCTGAGCTCAGGAAAACATAAGACAATACCAATTCCATCTTCGATACACACGACTACAAACATCCACAATTCACAGAACGAAGCCAGATCGTTGACGTCAGGAATGTACATGGAAACGCTTACGTTACCAAAGTTAAGGTCAGTTAGGTGTATCCCTGAGCATTCGTGACGTCACGGCGTTGACCCTCTTTTCTGTGCACGGTGATGTAGACGGAAGCGGCAAGAGCAGTGCGATGTTAGGAAGTATTTTTGGCTGAGATCAGCCCAGTGACCGAAAACCAAATTTAAAAACAAACTCTTTAAGTCCTTTTAAGATGCGTCCCGTTTGAAGTAATAGAAAAAAGAACAGTCAACAAGACTTGCAACATGTGAGACCGTGTATCTTGGTCGACTGGATAGGGATGGGGCAGATGGGAAAGAGGGGAAGAGAGAGAGAGAGTAAGAGAGAGAGAGAAAGGGAAGAAAGGGGGAAGACAGTGAAGGGAAAGCAGACGGTTGGTTACCTGCATAGCCATGACCAGCGAGCTGCGCGAGTATGAGCCGAGCCTGGACATGAAAGCGTGCGTAAACCGCGCAATGTCCTGTACACGGCCACAAAGAGCAATCACAAGGCAAGTCAGTAGCAGCGTGTAATAAGTTATCCACTCTCCTTCCCCATCTCTCTAATCGAATATCTTGGTTTGCATGCAAATTTAATGAGGCTAAGACTTAATTATTCAAGAAGATAAGACTTAAGGCATGGTGTGAGTACTTACACAGTCCTCGCTGTCTTCTGTTTCTTCGTGTCACTTATGTTACACTTATTTTTTTCCTTCTGCTTCTCTCTTTTTTTTTGCTGACCCTTTCTCTCACACAAACATATAAACAAGTACACACATACACGAACGCACATATACATTCATGCACACATATGCTATATGCATGCGTGTCTACACTGCACTCGAGTTGCATGTAGTCCTGTTTTTGATATGTCAGCAACACGCTCTTCTCATTTATTATATTTTCTGCTACGCAAGGAAGGAGCGTGCTGAAAGAATCTTTTTTCCCAGTGGCTTGTTATTGATTGCACTGCAGATGCAATGCTCTTACATGTTACGGGGCCAGACGATGGAAAAGGCAATAGAAGGCAAATGTAATTGGTTAGAAAGTAATTATTACATACCCTTTACAAGAACAGTTCATGTAAAAAGGGAGCGAAAGTTACCAATAGTAAAAATGATGTCAGAAACTCTTATGATGCTGTGGGATTTCATAAAACCTTTTTATATTCACAGTCTGTAAAAGATGTTGAATTAAATGGTTTCTCCAAAATAGTACGGTAGTGGGGGAAAACTAGGTAACAGACAAATCAGACAATTTATCACCCAAAGAATTTACGAATCGGTAATTAAACAGTTTCAACACGTCTTTCTAAATGTTACGAGACGTAGAAACTGGAGTCACGGGTGGTCAGGACATCATTCAGTGAAGAAAACTACATTTTTGTGAGGTGACGGGGTTCCAGTGACTTCCGCAGCCGGAAGAGCTTTTAATGCTGTGTTTCAATGACGCCATGATAAAAGAGAACCACGGGCTATAAATAAAGACGACGTTTTTGTAACTGCTCGGGTGGGAAATATTCGGTTCTGTTAAAGATATACCATCTAAGGCCTATCCATTACTAAAAACAATCCAGAAAGACCGAGAAACTAGGCGACAAAAAGGTGCGAGGTGCAATGCAGCTAAAGTTAATGTTGTAATCAAACCAGCCGTGACGTCACACGTTCAGATTGAAAACACGCACATCGCTACATGCAGTCAGCACTGCTAGCAACAACAAGTTTTTTTTCCCCATTCTATAAACGTTGTGAGAAGCGCACTAAACTCTTTCCATGCGACATGAAAAATGAGAGCAGACGCGGGTAATGACTCAAAAGAAATATTTTCAGACACCAGAAGCAAGCTTATCGTCACATTCTCGACGTGGAGGGCTGTTAGAAACTTTTATAGGAGCTGATAGGTACCCTGATGCTGTTGATCTTACTGTTATACATATCGTAAACACGCTATGTGTAATCTCTTCAAGAACAGAAATAAGCTGGCTTCTGGTATTCTTCTACTGTTGCTAACAGTACACTAAGAGAAACAGTTCATTCAACATAAAAGATACAGACTACATTCTCAGAGGAACGAAAACATGAAACATCGCGCAATTGTAAGCTGATACAGAACTCTCTCTCTACTGGAGTTTTTTTAAAAACTGAAGTAAAGTTGTTTCCCAGTAAATAAATATTGAAAATTCAGCAGTTTTCAAATATATTTTCATGATTCTTAATTACATTTTTTTGTTAAGTGTCTGAAATGACAATGAAAAGAGATATCGTAGAAATATTTCTGATGGGCAATATATTATAATAGCATTACTCTCTTTGAAAGAAAAGAAAAAGGTTAACTAAGCAGAATGTAATGTCTCTGATGTCACGACTCAATTAAAAAGATTGTAAACGATCTTCTGACGTCTGTCATATCACAGGTATTAAGCGTGCCAGACAAGTCTATCTACGGCAAGATAATTCTGAAATGTTTTCTTTGATACGTGCATCTGACTGAAGCACTTCCTGAGCCTGCGGATGTCTCAGTGTCCAGTGCACCTACAGACATAGAACAAGTAACTCCACAGTTAGACGACACGAAACGAAACAACATGGAAGTCACATGTCTTGAACTTGCGGCCAAAGTAGATTGTGTCTTCCTGTCTATGTCATTCACTGGTCACAGGGTGGGCCCCAATACCCCTCACATCGCAGCAGATTTACATTTCCCAGCTCAAACATCACGAGAGAATAAAAACGATTACAGCAGAATAAAAAGTCTTAGGTCACACAACCAGCTTGCCATGACCCACCCCATACACGACACACCGGTCCCACCCAAACAATCACGCAACACTGGACCAAGACTGGTCTAAGATTACGCAAAAGTGACTCCAAGATGACAAGAAATTCCCAAGCTTTTGCCAGTCTTGGCCCGAAGTAACGTGTTTGCTGCGATCTTAGCCATTGCACAGTAAAAAGGAGCGAGCACCTCTGACTCTCAGAATGGAAAATGTGGCATGCACTATTTATGTGAAAGGGGCGGAACACATCGTTACTACAAACACGGGGGGGGGGGGGAGGGAGGGCAGGGAGCCCCTTTTCACTGTCGGCAAGACAAACATAGAGTCAGTTAGCTCTGTCTCTTCTCACGCTGGACAACGAAAGGCAAGCGCGGGAGCGCACGCACGCACGCACGCACACACACACACACATGAGTGAGGTCACAAAGGCTGCATTCAGACAATCCTTTGCTAGGAGACGACACTCAAACAAGACACGTGACACTCCTTTACTGCACCTGTCATTAAAATTCGTCTGAGATCGATTTCTGGTAAACGCGTCGAAAATCCCACTGGCTATGATAAAACATTAGTAACATCACTCCTTTCCTATTAAAAAAAAACTAGTACACAAATTACAAGAGTTT
This sequence comes from Marisa cornuarietis, assembly GCA_004794655.1. NCBI lineage: Eukaryota > Metazoa > Mollusca > Gastropoda > Architaenioglossa > Ampullariidae > Marisa > Marisa cornuarietis. The sequence goes on along the minus strand of SMMW01000013.1, from coordinate 1,828,660 downwards.
TAGCAAGCACGACAAACGAATTAAAATTAAGGATTTAGAAAGATAATTTGGAATATAGATGTAAAAATCAGCAGTTACATAGAGGACTTTCTCAGTTCCCAATATGGCAAGGGTAAAGTTCGCCCCATTTCACTTCTACGGGTTCCGGACAGCAAGGTGCTGCACGCAAATATTTGAATCATTTTCGCCTTCTTTCTAAAGATATTTGAAGCTGCTGTTATTCCAGTCTCTCATGGTTCCCTTTCTGTAACGCACTATGAAAAGCTGCAGTCGGTCGGTCGGTTGGTTGACACCCTAGCAGACAAGTTAAATCGCTCGGTATGCGCCTACTCTATGGCAGAAATTATTAACGCTTTTCTGAAATGATTGTTGAGAAAGAAACGGAGCATTACAACAGCATCCTCAAGAGAACAATTACTTTATAATTAAAGAGGATAGAGCACAGTTTTCATTTCAACACTTAAAGTGTTTCCTACAGTATTTACGTTATTCACTCGCTGCGATGCTTCGACGTGATTAGCACCACGCGATATAGAAGTATGTTACGAGGCAAATTACACAAAGGAACACAGCAAAGCATAATACAACTAAATAACACCTCACATTTAACCCACACAGGTGTTACACACGGGTATGACACCTAATGCACGAACGCGTGCTGCGGTCGCACCCACAAACCTACGCGGAACCTCACGACGGTTCGCAACACTCCGAGGTCTACTTTGTCCGTTCGTCACAAGACATGGACAGTACTGTCTGCAGGCTTATTCACACGAAACCTGAGCACATAAAGCCGACACTTGCAATGGATGTTACAGATTGAGCCCAAATACGCCTTCCCCACCTTCACCTGTCACCCAGACGTGAGCAGCATTCAGCTGTCGCGTGCTACGCAACCTAGCATGAAACACATCAATACATTTATGAAAATGTCTTCTGGATTTTCAGTCTGGAGGCTTCTATTCTTTCACAGTTGTGGCGCTTCTAGAAATAATGAACTGGTTAGCTGACGTTTACGAACGGGTCAAGTGAACGGTCTGTTAGTTTCTCCGTGTCTTTCGCCAACAAAGAATCGAAGATTTCTTTGGCACGAGATACATAAAAACGCGATTCAAGTTGGGTGCTTTCCTTAAAAGAAAGATTAAAGGATGGAAACTGGTTGTAACCGACTGAACTATTTAAGGCCGAAAACTATTTGCTAAAGGCTGAGCTGTAGAGAAGACATTGGATGAGCAGAAGAGACGAGACGGGGTGCCTGCTACAGGAGAATTATTGTAACGTTCTTAGAAAGGAATGCTTTGGTATGATCCTGATTGTACACGACAAATACTGCAATAATTGCCATTTGACATTAGAACTCATACTGATATACAGTCAAACCTTGGTTTTCGTTGACTTTGGTTATCGTCGATTTTTTCGCAAAAAAATTTGTCTCGGTTTTCGTCGATTGCCTCAGATTTCGTCGGCGTGCCCATGTTACCTCGCTGCTAATTTTGCGAAAACAAAGGGGAAACCACGCGTTCTCTGCTCAATGTGGGGTTTCTCGTGCGAGCATCACCCCGCGCGTCTAGCCAAACAGTTTCATAGCTTTCCAGTGTTTTTGTGCTTGTTAATTGCGTGCTAATACTACAATTACATGTACCGTAAATTTCGGTCTTTTGAGCGCACCTGTTTATAAGCCGCACCCACTAGATTAAAAAAAAATCTTTTTTTTTCACAAATGAGTCGCAAATATGTATATGTATATATATATATATATATGTATAAACAACATAAAAGCTGCAACGTAGGCATTTCGTCTCGTTTTCGGCATGATTAGGCTGTGTGCTTCAGCAGCTGATCTGAATGCTTCATTTGTATGCAGCTTTGGTTTTAAAATGTGAACAGTTAACACTGTAACAACCTTCACAGTTAACACTTTAACATAGAGCTCATCGAAAAATTAATCGTTATCTGAAAAATCCGCAAACAAGCCGCATCGCTGTTTAAGCCGCAGGGCGTAATTAAGACTGGAGAAAAAAGTCCGTAATTTACGGTAAGTGATTACTGCGTATACAGTTCTCGGTATAATGTGTTTATTTTGCGTTTTTCAATTTCAAAATGAACTTAACGCACGTAAGATAAACTCACATGTGCTCAAATCTCAGTGTCCCTGCTAAGTGTTTCCCTTGCTACTAAGTTAACCCTTTCCTTTCAGCTCCATCATGAGACCAAAGGGTTTCCAGAGCCAGCAGCTCTTTACATTAGTCTTCTATATTCATTTATTATTGTTTTTATTATTTACACACTATATTTATTCTCTATAAAATGTATTTTTGGTATTTTTGGGGGTGTCTAAAACGAATTAATTGGACTTACATTTATTCATATGGAAATAATTGCCCCGGTTTTCGTCGGTTTCGGATTTCGCCGAATGTCTTGGAACGGATTACCGACGAAAACCGAGGTTTGACTGTACGTTTTGCATAAGAAGCGAGAAGTAAATGCCTACTTGGGAGCGAGAAATGGTTAACACAGACGCTGCTTCCTGATAATTCTTGTTGGCTACTTTTACTGTTTCTGGAACTTAAGCAAGTGGTGCTAAGGCACAGCTCTTCTCAGCAGCTCAGTTAACCCTCGTGAGACCAGAAGACTATCGGCATCATGCCATGCGTGGAAGGTAGTGGACCTATCTACTGAAAGGTGGAATACGATACCAGCCTTTAGCTAGCAATTACATACAGTACTGAAGCAAACGGTAACAACACGACATGCTGACGCTCACAAACCACACTATCAGTCGGTGTACACACCTGACACGTTCATCACAAACCACAGTTAGTCTATACATCACAGAGTCATCAGAAGCCACACTGTTTGTCAGTGTACACGTATAGTGACATGGTCATCGCAAACACCACTGTCAATCGATTTACACACACAACACGGTCACCACAAGCCACACCGTCAGTCGGCACACACACACACACACACACACACACACACACACACACACACACACACACACACACACACACACACACACACACACACACACACACACACACACACACACAGTCATCACAACGACAGGGATTTGATGCAGAGAGCGCCATGTGTAGCAGTTAAATATATAAGTGTACGTGTTTGTATATGTGTGTGTACATACGGCTGAGATTCACGCCTCTCTTTGGGTTTTTGAACTGCCTTTACAAAAGGTCAGTCGCATAGACAAGCTTTCACAAAGGCTTCCTTTCTGATCTAATGGCTGCACACTGACGCCGCTAAAGGAAGTCTGTTACCAGGAAGGGTCTTTCTGAGAATTTATGAGATTGCTACTAAGCATATTAACAAACCGTAACAGATAAGATTCATGACGTAAAACACAGACACCTCACAAGTAGACTGCAATCTAGTTTTAACCCATAAATGCTAAAAGGAGTCCATTTTTATCAAGTTCAAGTAGTTTTTATCGCTTGACGCGAGTGAGTTTACCTTCAGGGTTAACATATCGAAAATCAATCAAAGCTCTGATAATATCGCCTTGAATTTACTATCAACATTTACTTGTGTCACAGCTGGACAATATGTATGAATCGCTACAACCTGACACTGTCTCGACCTTGAACATCATTAGCCTCACAATAGTTTATAATATAGAAAAACTTCGGTTAAGTACTATAACAATGACTATCAAAGTGGGAAAACGAAAAGAAATACTCATAACTAAGTACCAATATACGACAGACTTAGGATTATAGACATTAAAAAGACATGTTTAATGGAAAGCAAGATCAAATTAGTGGCGGTACTTACATGTTCAAGAGTGTCATCCAAAAGGTAGACCGAACATTTCTCACACTTGAGCAGATCTTGCGCGTCTAACATGATCTTCTGCACGAGCTTCTCCAGGTTGGTTTGCTCTTCGAAGATCCCTCTTGCCAGGTGTAGCAGAAGCTAGTAGGTAAACGATAAAATAGAATTTTGTTAAAACATAATTTTCCTTTTCTGCTAAGGCCTCCAGTTTAAACTGCCGCATTTACTGATTTAGTGAACGTTGGCCTCTGATGCTCTTGCTGTACCCCTCCCGCTGGTTTCCTCTCTCCTGCCTCCTCCTGGATGCACATTTTTGTTGATTTTTCCTTTTTTTCTCAAATGCATCCTTGTGCTGTACACATGGGAACACACCAACAAACGTGCACATTTGTGAGGACAAAAATATACTCTCCGATACTCTGTGTTCCTGGTTTTCCTGTTTTTTAAAAAACACTCCACCCCCTCCCGCACCACACAAAAATGCTTTTTTTTATTCGTTATCACATAATCAGAACAAAGTGTTATTGTTAAAGTTTTGTTTTACTGTTTAATCAGAAATACGTCATGTCATTAAAATTAGGTTTTACGCCATCTTGAAGAAAATAGTGTTATTGCAGAAGAATTGTTATAATGGCAAACAGATCGTATTTACCACTACAGTACTCAAAGCCTTTAATGTGTAGAGAATAGCTGCATGGATATATATATATATATAGCGCGCGCGCGCGCACACACACACACACACACACACACACACACACACACACACACACACACACATCATTTTCCTCTTCTGCTAAGGCATCCAGTTAAAACTGAATTAGTGAACCTTGGCATCTGGTGCTCTTGACACACACACACACACACACACACAGAACACGCACGAGCTTGCTGTTGCCCACAGCACTACACGTCCAACGTGGATGAAACAGAGAAAGAGTAAAACCAAGATCTGGAGACACAACTCTAAGCTCAGGTTGTACCTCAACGTGGGGGCACTTCTGATGTGAAGACCCCGCCTCCTGACACGCTGACGTGGGAGTACCACAGCCACGGACTGCGTTTTCACTCGGGACTCTAACTCTTGCTTTAGTTCGTTCTGCAAGCAGCTGACGGACAATATCAGGAACGGCTACTCTTCTCGGACTGTCATCGTCCGATGAGGGACTGACCTTTAGAACGTTCAAGCCGCAGCACCCCATTGACAACCTTCAAGTACAGTCCATCAGCCGCGAACTCGTGTTCCTATGGACACCACCATACTCAGTGCTACAAAATGCACGAGTAGCATTTCCTTGATGACTTCGTGTTGGCAAAAGACTTCGGAACTCACGTAGTAAAAGTCACGACAAATCCACACATTAACTGAATAATTGCTGGACGTAAGTGAACTAAGAGATGGCAGTACGAAACCTACAGTGTAGGGTTCAGGAGAGCCGTTTTCTCGCAGACGACACAAAACATACTTTTTCACTGTAAATGCACTCATCCCGAAAACTAGTCTGGTTCGAGGAGAATGCACGGTTCCACAAAAATTCATGTTGGAAGAATAACAACATATTTGTTGGCGATCATGGTAATCACGACTTGATACTGAAGGAAACAGTGTGAAAGACTGTAAGCGATAAGCTGTCTTTGGTTTTCTGCCAGCAGGGCGCTTCGAGAAGCTTACCTAACTGCATTTCTCTCTCCTAAGTATCGCCTTCGCAAACACGAAGCAATACTGTTTACAAGGGAAGATTTTACTGCAGAATACACCAGATTATAAGGACCATCTGAGGAACCTTGGAGACATCACAACATGACCCACTTTTTCGCTTGTCGTCTTTCTGAGGCAACAGCGCTCACGCCATTCAACCTTTTCAGTAGTCTGTCTTTTGAGTGTGTTCTCCACCACAGGCGTACACTACGCTGTGCAATGTTCCTGGATTTATGTACACTCAACTGACGTCACGCTCGCAGACAGCGCTCTCACAAAACGTTTTACTATAAGACCATGCTGTGTGCTACCTTTGCACAAAGGATGTTACTTAATACAGTCTTTTTTTTTTCTTCCTCCCCTCGCAGACAAATTCAGTAATAGCAACCTACGAGAGTGGAAGAGGTACAGGTTCGAAGGAGGTGATAACAGAAGTAAAAGCAGGAGGATGCGCGAGGCAAAGGCAAATCCACTCACCTTATTTCTTTTAAACTCATTGACGGACATCTCAAAGAGCTGTGCATTTGTTATGCCGATCCCACAAAAGATCAGATATTTTCGGAACACCTGCAGCAAGATGTCAATATGTGAAAATTGCAAGCATCCGGGAATTTCGACTAGGGTTATTTCAAAAATTTCTAATTTAAGGGAGGCGCACTATTTTAGCTGAGAGACGCGAAATACGGGAAATACGTAAACGACACACACACACACACACACACACACACACACACACACACACACACACACACACACACACACACACACACACACACACACACACACAAAAACAAGCAGACAGAGAACGCCATGAGGGAAAACTGTTAAAATAAGCAGCGTTTGTAACAATGCCGAGCACTAGGGTGTACTGTTTCTGCGAACAGGTCTTTATTCTTTATAACAACCAGATCACGACATAACGTGCGAAAATCTGTCCGGTTTACAGCGTATTTATGATAGTGGTAGAAAGGCAACGGTAGAGCCGCTATCGTTTTTCTCGGATCACGTGACCAAGCGCGTGACTGGGCACGCTCCTGTCGGTGTTAGCCAGGCGCTTTGAGCAGGCGTTGGCGCACATACAGGTAGCCAACCGCACTAGGCTCACCACTGGCCCAAGTTATAGAAAGATCTTTCCACTTTTCGATCTATGTACATAGGCGTGTCTTTAGTTGGGTAGCGACGCACACTAAGTTGCAGAAGAAAACCGATTAATGAGAATGTAACATTATAATATAAAGAGAAGGAGAAAGAGAGAGAGAGAGAGAGAAAATGAAAGATAGAAGAAAAATAGCAAGAACTTATACATCTGTGTGTGTGTGTGTGTGTGTGTGTGTGTATGTGTGTGTGTGTGTGTGTGTGTGTGTGGCATGTAAAGAAGTAGGGAGGGAATATAAAGAGATAGAGAAAGAGAAAGAGAGAAAATGAAAGAAAGAAGAAGAATAGATAGCAAGCGCTTATACATATATATCTGTGTGTGTGTGTGTGTGTGTGTTAGGTAGGTACGTAAAGAAGTAGGGAGGGAGGCTCCCACCTCCTCATCCTGCTTGGTGAACTCGTGGTCGCCGTCGATCTTGTTTATGATCTGCGCGACACCGATGACCTCGCCCTCGTAGTTGACGATGGGCATAGACAGGATGCTGTGCGTCTTGTAGCCCGTCTGCCGGTCGATCTCCTGGTTGAATCGCGGGTCCTGCGCAGGGCAGAAGAAATATTGCGAAACAGTCCACAACAAGATCGTCCTCACCACTCCTTCCACTCATTCTCTCTAACTTTCTCTCCTTCTTCGACTCTCATGCCGCAAGCAGCTGCCATTTTATAGGCAGGAGATTGTCTCATTTGAAGTGAAGTGCTGCATGGTAATTTAGGCTGCCCGAGCTTTCGTGGTTAATTGTGAACAGTTGCTATACTATCAGCCAGGACCTGCTAGCACACTCCGGGTATTAAGTATAGTCGTCAGTGATCGCTCGTTTTCTGTCGAGAAAGGTCACCGAAATGGTGATCCAAAACAGAAGGAAATTGAAGGGCACAAGGATAATCATTACCGAGGACCTAACAAAGCAACGATACGCACTGCTAGCCCGTGCCCGCGACCACCCTAGTGTGACCGACGTGTGGTCAAAAAACGGGAAAATTCTCGTAAAATCATCAACGGACCACAGGATTCGAGAAATTCAGTCTTTGACTGATTTAATGTCGCTTCCATCCACATCCTCATCGGGAGTATCCTGAGTTATTGATCTCACAACTGGTGACGTACTGAGACCCTGGCAGACCATGATGTTATCCGTCAAGCAAGTTTACTGTGTGTTTTTTTTTTTTTTTAAAGGGCATGGGGACGGTGATCTTATCGATACGGATGTTCCTGCACCTTCATTTGTGTTAATATTCGATACCGTCAAGAGTGGTAGGGTCGCATGGTGTGCAGGGGGATGCGGCAGACCTTGGTGCTCTCAACATTTAGCGTGACAGATGTGGACCGTGTCCGGAACCCTCTGGCCGAAGATCCGCCGGTAAATACAGACCTAAGCTGGAGAACGCTCTCGCCAGTTACCATTTGTCCTCACTCGCGCATTGACAGTATGAAAAGTCACTTATTCAGACATCGGGACTTCCGACTGTTCCTGCGGACTTAACTATTTATAAGTGGGTAGGTTTTGCTTATCTACCTCTGATCTTAGTTTGTGTATGTGTGTGTAACAGTAGCTTGGGTATATATAACATAACATATAGTACATAGGTAGAATTCTTTTTATGATAGCTCTCTTTTTACATTTGTATTCCATTCATATTTTTGTCAAAGCTAGCCGCTGTTTTGACAAGGTTTTTTTTTTTTTTTTTTTTTGTCTCGGCGTTTTGGGTAGACACCTCCTAGTGAGCAGTTCATACCTCCAAAATACTTAGCTTTTTCTTGTTTTGTTTTGTTTTTATCTCTGTCTTTCTTTCTTTTCTGTCTTGCCCTGAATGCATGGTGTGTGTGAATTTATGCCTGAATGCCTTTTTTAAATCTGCAGCAGTAATGGAAGTTTTGAACACCAGTATCAATCTAAGCTTGGTGCCCCGCTATGCTACTTTAATGACACTACATTGTAAAATACTGTTATACAGTAAGTGTAAATATTGTTCTATTGCGTATAGGCTAGTGTACAGTGATGTTCTACTTCCTCCTTTATATTAAATGTACCCACTGAACCCAGAATCTCTAACCATAGCATCACTTAACTGTCAGGGGCTAGGCGATGCTAGGAAAAGACGTGATGTTCTTCACTTCCTACGTGGAAAACATTATAGCATATACTTTTTACAGGATACTCATTTCGATCAAAGAATTGAACAACAAGTCAGAGTTGAATGGGGGTACGAATGTTACTTTGCATCTAATAATACCTCTTCTAGAGGAGTGGCCATTTTATTTAATAATAATTTTGAATTTAAAGTCAAGAAAGTCCATAAAGATATATGTGGAAACTATATTATAATCACGGTAAAGATAGAAAATAGAGATATCCTTCTGGCTAATATCTATGGACCCAACAAAGACAATCCAACATTCTACAAAGAATTAGAAAATTACATTACAGAGAGTAAAATTCCGCATTGTATTTTAGCTGGAGACTGGAATTTAGTTTTAAGACCTTGTCTTGACTACTATAATTATAAACACATAAATAATCCACGCTCTCAGGCAGAGGTTTTATCACTAATGGATAAATTGGAACAGTGATGTGTGGAGAGAATTAAACCCTGACTGTAAAAAATACACTTGGCGTAGATCGACCCCTACACAGTTAAGTAGGCTGGACTTTTTCCTAGTAAACGAAGCACTAATAGACTGGGTGGCCAGTGCGGATATACTTAGTGGTTATAGAACAGATCACTCTATTATTACACTTAACCTAAAGCTAACCAAGAATGAGAAAAATAGAACCTTTTGGAAATTTAACTGCTCTTTGCTTCATGATACCGTCTATGTCAATGAAGTAAACAAATTAATAGACGAAACGATAGCACAATATGCGATCCCAGTTTACATAAAGGAAAAGTTAAACCAAATACCCTATGACCAAATACAGTTCACAATCTCAGACCAAACATTCCTAGAAGTTCTGTTAATGTTAATCAGAGGAAAGACAATAGCTTATGCAACAATGAAAAAGAAGGCCACATCAGTGAGAGAAAGAATATTAGAAGAAAATATAAATCAGCTGGAAAGTAAGCTTCAGAATCCTGAAGACGAAAAAGAAAACCTGAGCAAACTTAAGGAAGAGTTAACAAGAATAAGAGATAAAAGAATGGAGGGAGTATTAATAAGAGCAAGAGCACGATGGGTTGCAGATGGAGAGAAGCCTTCCAAATATTTTTGTAGATTAGAAAATAGACATTATGTAAACAAACACATAGCCAAACTAGTTCTAGATGATGGATCGGTAATTACCGACGACTTGCAAATTATAAATGAAACGAAACGCTATTATGAAGATCTTTATAAGCAGAAACAAGCAACAGATACTGAAATTACTACTTTAGCAAAGAAAATACCAAAGCTTCATAGGCAGGAGGCTGAGAAGCTGGAAGGGGAAATTAATCTAGTAGAGGCAACAAATGCCCTTAAAATATGAAAAATGGAAAAAGTCCAGGGACGGACGGCTTTCCGGCTGAATTTTTTAAATTCTTTTGGAAAAAAATAGGAAACTTTATAGTAAAAGCCATAAACGAAGGGTTTCACAAAGGAGAGATGTCCCCTTCCCACAAAGAAGGTATCATTACCTGCATACCGAAAGGAGATAAACCAAGAGAATACTTAAAAAATTGGCGACCAATAACGCTTCTAAATGTTGTATATAAAATTGGATCTTGCTGTATTGCTAAACGAATAAAATCAGTATTACCAAATATAATACATCCAGACCAGACAGGCTTCATACCAAATAGATACATAGGTGACAATATTAGACTCACTTATGATATAATTGATTACCTTAATACCAATAAACAACCGGGTTTATTATTATCTCTGGATTTTGAAAAAGCATTCGACTCGGTTGATTGGAAATTCATGCATAAAGTGATGCACTTGTTTGGTTTTGGACCTGACATACTTAAGTGGATTCAGGCATTTTATTCCAACATTAAGTCAGCTGTTTTAATAAATGGAAAAGTCAGTTCATGGTTCACAATTCAAAGAGGATGTAGACAGGGAGACCCAATTTCACCTTACTTGTTCATACTCTGTGCAGAAATTCTAGGTATAATGACAAGAACAGATACACATATATCTGGAATTGAAATTAATCACGTGGAACACAAAATATCGCAGTTTGCGGACGACACTCAAATTTTTTTAAAGGGGGACCAAACTTCATTCGAAAAAATTTTAGGAGTAGTAGATACATTTGGCAAAGCATCAGGACTAAAAATTAACTACGATAAAACAGAAGCAATTTGGCTAGGAAGCCTCAAAAATAGCTCAATAAAATTTATGCCTGAACTCAACATTAAATGGAACCCCCCCTCATTTAAAATATTAGGCATATGGCTAACTAACAACTTAAAAAACTTGCAAAAAATAAATTATGAAAATAAATTTGAAGAAATCTTATACCTTATGAAAACATGGATGAAAAGAATTTTAACACCTATAGGTAGAATTGCTATACTAAAATCTGTCATACTTTCAAAATTAACATACCTCTGGTTACTATTGCCAAACCCACCAGACTATCTTATTAATAAACTACAATCTCTAATTTATGTTTTTGTATGGAATAAAAAACCAGATAAAATAAGTAGAAAAACTAGTACCAAATGCATTGCTAATGGAGGTCTGGGTATTCCTGACATGTCATCCTCTATTTTGGCTTTAAAATTATCATGGATTAGAAAACTGAAATTTAGTGAACATAGATGGACAAATATAATCCAAACTGTACTACCAGAAATTAATTACTTAGAGCAGCTGGGCAGTGAGCTACCTTACAAAAGAGTCAACTTATTTTGGAAGGAAGTTCTACTTTCATATAGATCTTTCAAAAATAAAGTTAAAATAGAGACGGCTGACAAGCTCCTAGCAGAACCCCTTTTTTATAATGCAGACATCAAGATTGATGGTAAGCCCTTTATTTATAAAGATTGGCTGGCAAAAAATATATTTAGCATAAGAGATTTACTGGATGAAAAGGGCAGATTTCTTACATACGAATACTTTAAACAACTCCACCAGCTAAACACAAATTTTCTGGAATTTCTGAGTTGTGTAGAAGCAGTGAAAAAGTATTTAAAGCATAAAAATGTACCCATAGAAGAAAACATAAAAACCGAATTACAATTCTCTGTAAAACTAATTCTTTCCCAAAGGAAAGGTTCAAAACCCTACTATAATATATTAAATGATAATGAGTATGTACCAAACTGTTGCCAAAAATGGACTAAAAAGCTGCAGAGCAAATTGGACTTTAAAAGGATATTTTTGAAAATAAGTAAAATTCAAGAAATTAAATATAAATGGTTCCAGGTTAGATTGGTTCATAGGGTACTGGCTACAAATATTATCTTAAAAGAGATGAAAGTTTTAAACGACAACCTATGCACCTTTTGTAACCAAGAAAAAGAGACGATTGAACATTTATTTTTGAAATGTAACTTAGTCCAAGAATTTTGGGAAGCGCTAGAAAAGAGAATCAATAATAACTGTAAACATGTTAATGATTTCAAATTCACTACTACACTTATCTTATTTGGCTATAGTGAAAATACCCAGACTGATAAAATAATGGACAGCATAATAATACTGGCAAAGTTCTACATATATAAATCAAGATTTAGCACAAGAATTCTAAATATATATAACTTCTTACAAGAATTACACAGACAAATGAAAGTGGAAAGACATATAGCTCTTAGCAACATGGAATTAGCAACCTTTGATCAGCAATGGGAACCATATAGAAATCTCTTCACACCTTGGTAAATGCACACCATGAAAAAAAAAAATTCTTATGATTGCTTAATGTGTACTTCTACCTGTATGTTTTTGTTTGTTAATGACAGCATGTTGATTACAAGGTGCTGATCTTTCCATGTGGGGTTGCCATACACTTAAATGACAAAGTGCACATATGGATATAAATATTTTCCACCATCTAATGTTTCTTGTTGCCGGTTGCAGGCATGTTACATTTTTACCAAATTTGCTGGCTTCATACTTCCTCCTGCAGTACTGCATGGGGTTGATCACAGTGTACAGTATGGCAATCATTTTTCTGAGCAATCCAAGGGTCAATTGTGCAACAAAGTAGATTTCAGTTGGTGTTAATCTCTACAAGAATGTTGCTGCTCTCATTTGATTAATAAGTTCTATGTAAATGCTTTTTCCCTTTGAAAAGGATCATGGCAGCTTGTTTGTACTATTATTGATGAATCTGTCAGATTTATTATGAAGTATTTAGAACATTAACTTATAAAGTGTATAATGCTAAAGATTAATCCAAAAGATTAAAATAGAATGGGGTAGCTTTAAAGATATGGACCTTACTGCTTTAGACTTAATGTGAATTTGTATAAGAACCTGTTTATAGAAGAGTGATGATGACAGGTTACTTCATGTAATGTAATTTTATTTGTACATTATATGCAAGCAAAGGTAGAAAAAATGAGGAATGAGGGAAGATGATGCAAAAAGATGTTACATCAATTTGCGTGTGTATGTGTGTGTGTGCTTTGTTTCTTCTGGTTGTCTATGTGCTTTTTCTGTTTATTTTCTATGTGCTATGGCACTGCTGTAATACACTGTGACATGAAATAAAACTTATGAAAAAAAAGTATAGTCGTCATGGGAACTTTGGTCACTACCCGTCGGAGTAACAACGATGAGTTCTACAGTACACTGGATACAGAAAATAAAATCACTCTCTTTATGGGCAAGTGTGATATTTTGATAGTGAGAAAGGTTTATTTAACGGAAAATCGTTATTCGTGACCGTAAAAAGGTCTAACGTAAAGTAATTTAACTAATCAAATAAAGTTTTCACGCAAAGAAATCTTACAGAGACAGAAAATTCTGTTTTCACGTTCTCAATAGCGAACAGACATTTCATTTAGTTTCTTGTGGGGCTCTTATCGAACAGACTTTCCAACAAAATTGGTAACAGAATGCCAATGGTTAAAAATAGCTCGAGAGCTCCTACAAAGGTCGTTTGATCACAGGCCGCTCGAAACCTTTCAGACAGGGATCGCCAGCGCTTCACCCCTGCACCACTAGCCAAGAACTACCATAAGCAGCTTAATGGTGGCAAAATAAGGCCTCTAAGCTGCCTTTGTGATTCAGAAATCTATTCAATCAACCTCGAACAGGGGCCGCACACAAATAACAGATCGGCCAAGGTCAGTTTGATCGCTTTGCTGACCATATTACAGATTTACCAAGCAGAAAGATCGACAATTGAATCATAATTAATTGGACCAACTGCTAGGCGTTTGGTGCAGAAATTTCATAAGCGAGAATTTAGCTACGGCTCACTTTTTTCCCAGGCAAATGCTTATTCCTTCTCGGCTGTCAGTCGTATTCTCAAGGACCAGCAATAACTAGTTACAGTTAGGTGATGTGGCTAATCCTGTCAGAATGAAATGTCGATGTCCATAAATATGGTTACAGTATGTTTGTGCAATGCACTAACTGGTATCTGATACACCCTGCCACCCACCCACCCACCCACCCACCCGAGCTTGATTGGGCTATTTTACCAAAACAAGAAGCTAGAATTTGAGCGATTAACATATCTATTTTTAGCTCCGATAGCAAATACGAGAAAGAAACTTTTCTTGCGGTTGTATTTTTCCCCCCACTATTCACGTTCAGTCATTTCTGCAGAAACCGCCTGCCATTGCGCTCTCAAAGATGTATCATCGAATGAACCCACACCTCAGAGAAAAACGTGCATATAGTCAGCCGGACTGAACACAGCTCTGCTCTTATCTAATTAGCATTTCTTTGCTCGTTAACATTCGTAACCATGGCGCCATCCACCTGAAAACGAAAACAGCCTCCCAAATAAGAAATGGGAAAAAGACGAAAACAAGTAAAAGAAAAGGACCCCGAGCGGTTTGTGCAACCTTTGACGAACATGGCTGCTTCAGTGGGTCCAGACAGGGTTGTCTTCTAAGTCATGTGATCGCAAAACAATCAGAGACTGCAAGGGGTGCAACGAAGGGCAGACAGGCGGAGCTGGTCCAGTACGCTTGTAGATTGCTCCTGCGTCTGCAAAGGTACCTCGATCAGTGTTGCTTTGACAGATCCCCCCAAGATGTACAGACCTGAACGGCATCCTTAAGCCATTTCGTGGGAAAAAAACCTATAGCGATGCAGTGAGTGTATTGATTAGCTTTTTCCCTGTCAGCTTGTTTGGTAGGTGATTTATTTGCCTGTGTGAAGATGGCAAATACAATTAAGGAGAGAAATTAGCTTGCCTTGGTGCGTGGAATGCTGCAAACTCTCTCTTTTACCTCTTCCTCCCCCGCCCCTCTGCACACGCACGCACATACACATACATACATATATATATACAAACATATCCACACACACACACACACACACACACACACACACACACACACACACACACACACACACACACACACACACACACACACACACACACACACACATATATATATACGTCTGGAAAACTGAATTAAGGAGCTATGCCGTAGCATTATGGAGGAAATGGCACAAGGCAACAACTAAAATGAAGGCTCTTTCCAAGACAAGTGAAACAAATGTCTTCGAAGACAGCAATGACAACCTCACAGAAATCACTTATCTTGTCCTTGTCGACTTTAAAACGTATTTAACATAATCAGGGGTTTGGCGTTCAGTATCGAACATCAAAGAGAGTGTCGTTCACGTATTTGAAGCGCTGTGGAAGAGCACAGTTCTGTTTACAACCAACTGGGAGACTTCTTGCAACCAACAACACCTGAGAAACCGTGCGTAGCCACCACAGCTCTCTTGCTATTGGTGAAGACCGCTTTGCAGCCTCACCGTTGGAGACGACAATGATTTGATTTGAAATTAATCCCCAGAAGCCTAGAATTGCAAGACATCATTAGCAAACAGTGCGAATGTACACGGTATGAGGACAAGCACTGACAAAGAAAATTCATGGTTAACACCAATGCCGACGAAAAAACAGACGTGTACATGAACTGAGTACAGTTGGAAGACGTAAAGAGCTTCAAAAACATGGGAGCCATTCCTTCTAAAGACGGTAGCTGGACAAAAGAAATCCGTTCACGATTGTAGCAGCGGTAACAGCAAAGGCCTGGATAAACATCACGGCGCAGCAATACCATCATTAATTACCAATTACCGACTGTACACGTCCATCATAGTTCAAACTGTGTACGGATGCGTGGCGTGGACTCTGCTTGCGGATGCAGAGGCTTATCTGCCGCTGTATATATCCAAACTCTCTGATGACTGGTGGTCCGCTGGTACCTGGTCAATAGACGAATGTATGTATGTATGTATGTATGTATGTATGTATGTATGTATGTATGTATGTATGTATGTATGTATGTATGTATGTATGTATGTATGTATGTATGTATGTTTTGCAGACAACGATTTCATGCAGCCTTTGAATCTTTCGGCAGACTGCCGGTGGATGTGGTGCTCACGAAGCACCAAGGTGTGTCTGTAGACTAACATAACAGTCCACCAAAGACTACACTAGTCTGGGACGTGATCATGCATCCACCTCTAAGTGGTGTCTTAATCGAATGAACCTTCCCAGTCTGAACCCAGCTCAGGCATTCAAAAGTTCTTTCTTGATAAAAAGCCGATCACCCACGAACTGCTTCGTGTCGATGGATGATCTTGGTGCCGTTTAAAAAAAAAATATACTAACACCTGGAACTGACGCGTCAAAGCATACCTTATTTGTCTCTTTTGGCACGAGGGGCTCAGCCAGTCAGCTGCAAGTATCAACTAGTAGAAGAAACGTTCCCGTTTAAGTTATGAGATTTTTTTCCACCCTGAACCTTTTTCGCGATCACCAGCATTTGGAGTGGGAAAAGTCACTTTTGAGATCCACGACGCGTAGGGAGACGTGTGCGGCAACGAGAACGGCGAGCCTCTAAGCCTACCCGTTTTGTGAAAGCGATTGGTTGGCTTTTGTGGATGTGATGATGTAGGGCGCAAATTCCCGTGACGTTACAGGTTGCCGCTCCTGCCCGCGTCGCGCGAGGGCTATATCTCAAACTCTCTATTGCTTTCTAACGAGTGCCTTTTAAACTTTCTAATTCATCCCACCCAGAGTCACCCACACCCAGAGAGCAAACAAAATCAAAGAATGTGCACAAAAACACGTACGTGTGCGTTTGTGTGTGTGTGTGTGTGTGTGTGCGCGCGCGTGTGTGCATGCGCGCGCTAACTAGTGTATATAAATATGTGAGTGAAAATGCGTTTTTGTGTGTGTGTATGCCCGCCAGCTTTGTGTGAGTGTGCGAGTATGGATTAGATTTTTCTACTAAAGTGTTTTGTTGTCTATATTTTTTTCCCTTTCACTTCCCCCCTCCCTGCAGCTCCCACTTCCGCCTTTTGGCATCGCATACACAGGTGTTATCTTTTGTTCATTATAAGCTGGAATACTTTATTTGTGCAGAACGCCACCTCCCACTCCGTAGCCTGTTCATTGTCAATCGATCTTGCCACCCTTCGCCGGCGAGAGACATCGCCGCAGGGTGGAACAGATCGATCGGCTCTTGCGCCATCGTGTTACGTGACATCACGGTCGGACCAGATTGTCACGAACTCATTCCAACACGTAGTTGATTCAAACGTTTTAAAAATTTTCTATTAGTATCCAAAGTTAAAGGATACGAACAATTAAAAACAGTTAAAAAAACGCGTGTGTGTGTGTGTGTGTGTGTGTGTGTGTGTGTTACAAATGAAATTTGAAATTTTATTGAGTAGGCTTTCGGGCCATACCAAAATAGGACAACAAAATACAGTATGCACCTCATTTACATATGGACAGACACTGCATACTATATTCTTTCTCGAGTCACAGTACCTTGGACAAAAGAACATAAAATGCAACACCTGGAAACGAAGCAACACGATACAGCATTAGCAAATAGCAAAGGGGTTAATAGCAAAACGCAATCGATGTGGCTTGAGACACGAAACGCCGAGCCCAAAACGAATTTAAGCCGCTATGGATCCCAATTTGCTGAACATCATTCAGGTAGTATATAAAGAAAAAGTCAATTTAAATGTTCAATAAAACGAATAACGGTTATCGACTGAGGCTTTTATCGTTATATTTCGACTTAATGTCAATCACCAATAAGCCTGTGCTTAGACACTCTTAAAAACAGTCTGACACTCCTCGACATCCTGCTATTCCAACCATACCCAAAGACTTTAAAAACTAGAAGATATTGTTCTATAGACTCATCTTTAACAACACAATAAAGGCTTTATGTAGGATTAGATCTGTTGGCATTTGAAGGAGGGAGGGGAGAAAGATGGCGAGAGAAGGGGTGAGAGAGAAAGGCCTGGGGGTTAACCTCATATCTTTCTTTCTTTTTTAATAGTGATTGCTAATATAGTACGGCTTGTTCAACCTCATAAAAGGCTAACCACGCTTTCTGCCTCGTTTGCGTAATTATTGGGGTTCAAAACGGTTCTCAATTTTGAGTAAGCTCAATAGGGCGACGTCTAGGCTCCGCCGTCACCTCATCTGGTTTGTGCTTTTCGGCTAATTCCGCCAAGTGCCACAACCAGAAAAAACCCAGCTTGCATTCTTGTTTGTTTGTGTCTGGCTCCTCTTACCTCTCTCTCGGGTGTAAGCAAGCAGACACTATTGTGCTCCACCGTGCTATTGATGTTAGTGCAGAAATCTGCTGGAATAGCCTTTTTGCACTCTGCAACCTATAGCTTTCAGCCTTTGCATACGAACCCGGTTTGGGTTTTGCCAACTTGCAAACATATTTCTTAGGCATTTCTATAAACGCACACTGAAAATTTGACATAAGACAAGATTTATTTAAGGTATGGGGTAGATTTATCAAACTTCAAAAAGCATTCTTCGATGACATCCAACAGGAACAATATGAAAACAATGCATCTGAATGAAAATGGTGTGTGTGTGTGTGGGGGGGGGAGTTAGTTAGTTGTTGTTTTATGCCAAGTCAGCAACTATGGCTATCTCATGGCAAAAACAATGTACATGACTATTCAAAGGTTGATATAAAGTAATTGTACAAGTCTATAGATTTTTCTTTTCTTAGTTTTACAAAATAACAGTTTTTTAAACATATAAGTTCTATCATATCAGGTGAAAAATCTGAATGGACTTTACATATGCCAAGATTAATTTGGAAGAGTGTTTGGCAAAAAGGTCATCAAGAGTCTGTGCTGTAAAATAGTTTTGACGAATTGTAGCGAGTTTTGAACAGGAGAGGGGGGGGACAGAGCTGGTGTTTTACGCTGAGTCAGCATCTAAGGCTATATCACGACAAGGAAGCCGTCCTTGATAATATGCCACATGCAGGACAAAAAACAGTGTGCCCGAGACAAGATCCGAACTCAGGACAGCTATTCCTCACTGTATTGGTGACAGACGCTAACCGTTGCGCCACCGGATCGTCCTGAAGAAAGAGCATGACTCAAAAAAATACAAATACTTTAATAAATAATGACCAGTAAGACATTATTATGATTAGCTCAAGTTACATATGCCTTTCTCCCCCGTCCAGAATATAAATAAACTGGTCTAAGATAGACTTTGTTATTCGGCAAACATTGAGCCATTTCATTAAACAAAGTAAAAACTGTGTGTTAATAAATGTGAAAGTAATTTATGAATATGTAGATAAGGAAAATGAAGTTATTGAGAGAAAGTATTCAGTAAAAACATCAGTCTGCCCATTCACATGTTCCTTTCTTTCCACTCCCTCTCTCCAGCCTCCTTCACTAGGCAGATTTGTTTGACAAGGCGTGGAAGGTTTTGTGACAGCCTCTGGCACTCCTGCCGAGCCTGCTGCCTTGCAGACTGACGCTAATAAGCCTTTGTTTACACCTGGAAGCGCTGCCTCCACGTACCCCGCAAGCTGACCGAACAGCGCGTGCGTGGGCGTCCAATTTACGTCATTTCCGAGCTGGAGAGCGGATCCAGAAATCTCCACGTCAGAACCGTTTTGCGTGCTCCCGCGAGTGCTCGACATTCTGCTGAAGATAACAAGCTGCTTAATTCACGCTCAGCGCTACCCGGAACTACCACGCTTTAGCCACTTCGTTTCAAATGGAGTCAGCAAATCTCTTGCTGACAAACACAAACAAAACGCCGTTTGGTTTAGGCATTCAACGTGAATCCCTAATGCGTTTGAGGTACCTGCGCACACATCCGTTGCCACAGCTTCCAGCTAAGAATATTCATCACGTGAGGTGATTTGGTCACGTGGTCAGGGATGCGATACGTCACACGCCGCTCTCAGGCACATGGGAGGAAGGAGGGAAGGGTAGGAGGAGTCAGGAGACAGGGGGGACCTGTGGAAAGAAGAGAGGAGGTATAAAGGGAGACATGAAGCACAGAGACATGCATGAGGTACAGAATAAGAAACAAGAAGAGAGTGAAAGCGGACTGGGATGGCGAGCAGGCGACGTATACTGTAAACCAAAACCGGGCGTAGCTGACGAATGGCCGGGCAGAAGCCTCCTCAATCTCAGCACGGGATCCCGCCGTAAGCCGATTTCACGGGCAATTTTCGAAAAGATCTGCTCCAGAGATTGGTGCCAATGACGTCAAAGCTTCCACCCTGGCATTAATTCTTTGACTCCCAGGCGCGGCTGGGCTGTATCTTCCCAATAACACAATGCACAAGACTCTCAGCAGACAATGAAGAGGGGCAGCAGGAATGTTGAAAGTCTGTCCGGCGTGTGCATGTCTGTCTGTCCATCTGTCTGCAGGCTGGCAATCTAACTGTAGTCTTTATACTGTCAACTGTCTTCTCTTTTGACCTTTTCGGCTTGTGACTTCAACACTTCGACATTTCTAAGGAATGTCAGAAGGGCACAAGGCTGCCTGGGAATGGTCGTCGTGGAAGTGGGGGATGTGGGAGAGTAGGAAAAAAGATTGACACAAGCTGGAATAACACTTGAGTAAGGCTGGGTGAGGGTTAAAAAAGGAAGCTACCAGACGGTGTAACTTTTACAGCACAACTTTTCTGGGATTATTGGAAAGGAAAATCACAATGTTCCTGGCATGATGGCGAGTCTGAAATCGGAAATTTACCGTTAGGGAGCAACCTGTATAAGAACGGTCTATCAGAGAAGTATCGTCACCTCGCTTTCCGTAGGACCAGGAGACAATTTAATTGCGGCCAAGGTGGAGACGCGTAAACCCATTCATTCTTTACTCTCCTTTGGGGAGCCAGCCCATCGCTCTTTCCCTACCATACTCTAAGAAACTCGCTGCTATGTTCCTCTTCCACTTTTCTTCTTGTGCCAAAGAGTGCTTTATGCCTCTGTCAAGTGTTCTTAGCAATGCCGAAAGCACCACAAAGAAGGCCGCGTTTAGCGATTGTACTTCAATGACGGCTGACGAGTGAGTCGGACGGCCATTATGGTGTCCGAGACAGAACTCGCGGGAGGCTGAAACCAAGAGCTTTCAGCTGCTTCAAAGTCAGGATGTTTCACACGAGACTCACTAATGCTTGACAACTGGTTAGCTTAAGACTATTAATCCTTTAAAAAACACCAACACGCTCCCTACAACAAAAACAACAACAACAACAACAACAGCAACAAAAATGTCAGTATCATGACAACAGGACGTTTTCCCACTTCAGCAACAAGCGCAATAATTACAGTAGGTCTGACTAGTGAAATAGGTGATTCAGACTAATTTCCACGCGGCGAACTGCGCAGACTGCCTGATTCTGTAGAGTGGATTTGCAGAGATCTCCAGCGGCAGGGAGTCGGCTTTGTGACTGTCACAATGACGGATTCTGGCACTCGGCAGGGCACGAAGTACTCTGCGGCTGGCCACAAGCAACAGAGCTCTTGATTCATGGCCACTCATGCGACTGGCAGCTGCGCAAACGAAGAAAATATCGTTTGATAAACCGGGGCAAACTGTTGACACAAAAGCGGACAGCCAGAGCGGGATGGGATTTTCTCCAACAATTGTTAAAAATCGTTTTACAACGATGTCTGGACTATGGAGAGAGAAGTCGTCACTCAATCGTCGCCAACCATGACAGAACCATAAAGCATAAAGAGCGGTGATTTCAAGATATGACCTGGGAGGGCTTCCGTACAACACGCCTTATTACCAGCTTCAGAAAGGACACAGTAAAGCGCCGCAAACCGTGATCACAATGACGGAAGTGTCAAAGCTGAAATATTTTGTGGCAGCAAACATCCGTGTTTTAACTGTTCCCTGATGCAGCTGCAGTCAGTTCTTGTGGCTCAATGCTTCATCATTCTGGAACCATGTAGCAGCCGGCATTACATATTTTTTGAACGAGGATTCTCAGCGTTTTCACGCTAAGATACTGGTGAAATGCTGCCAGTGCTTCTACTAGCACCGCTGTTGCTGCTACTGCCATACCACCATACTACAACACACCACTACTGTATATAATACTGCCCTAGTTGGCGTCAGCCCTCCTACACCTTCGTTTAATCATTTAGGATACGGAGGCATCTTTGTGGACCTGTTGGACTTTTTTCAGACGTCTTCCTCGACGGCTAAAAGTGCCCGGACAGCCGCAGGAAAGATCAGGGGGGAGACAATTTCTGCGGACCCTGATGTTTGACGACTGAGCGAGAGGCGAGAGAAATCTAGAACTAAAGACCCGATCTCTTTGGTAGCTAGCTTGCTTATCCTCTACAAGTGCTAGACATTAGCAGCCAAGAGAGCACAAACACGAGGAATAGCTGCGAGCACATCTCCAAACCAGATATCATTGTCAGCATGATCGGAAACACGTTCCTTCTGTCAAGGCCAATAACTCTCGACACTCTTTGTCGCGGTGGAACATGAGGAAAGGAGAAGTAAAACGAAAATAACCGCCTTATAAACAAAATGATGAACTGAAGTCGCACGTTGGACACAATCAAGAGAAACTGCACACTACTGGGGACTGGGCCTACAACACCGACCTATGAAGATCTGAACCCAGCAAAATCCGAGCCGAATTAACACATACTGCTGAATAGTAACTTAATTAACCTGTGGTCACGGTAGAGCGAACTTGATGAGGATTGCCACCTGAATCGAAGGATTTTCCGTCTCAGCCCTGTCTAACGCCGAAGTGAGAGCGTCCCGAAGTTTGCATGTCAGTCTTTGTTGTTTCCGTGTCTCATACTCTCTTTTCCCGCAACCTGTCAGTTCCAGGCTGCAATCTTTAAGCGTCGTCCGATTGGAATGACGATAGGGCTACTTCTTTCGAACAATTGACCTTGAGATCGTTCATCCGTCCCACGAGTCACGTAACAGGGTAAACGTCTTATCACAAGCAAAAGTGTTGTATTTAAAACTGTCTGATGCATCTTTTCAGCACATGAGAAAGCCCGTAACACGTATTGTAGGAAAACCCACTGACACATTCACAACTCTACTGCTGCAAAACGTGCATTTCGTATAGGGCAACCACTGTCGCTAGCACACGAGACAAACAAGAACAAAATTGAAGGGAGGCAACAGAGTGTCGCCTCAGGAAACACGGGGAGATTACTACGATAATGCATTCAAGTACCTATTGCGAAATTTAGTTGAACAGTAGATTGATCGCTTAGTTTTGCCCTTGAAGCCTATTAAACCGCAGAATAACAATTTCTCTGCCAGTAACATCATGAGACGGACGTAAGGACAACGACATCAAGCAAACGGATCTCTACATCGCACCATCACCCTAATGCATCATTATTTTTTATTTAAAGCGGAAAAAATTGCTGTAATCGTACTGAAAGTATTTTTAAAAGGTATCAGACTCCAAACCAGTCGTGTATTTCCCCTACAAAAAAAAACCGCCTTCGGAAACATTTCATTAACAAAAAAATCACTAGTCGATACCATCGTGTCTACCCATGACTTGCATTTTACGCAAAATGTGCATATCGAAGCAAACCAAGATTGTTTTTATTGAATCATCTCAGTGAAGTCAGCGAACATCATGCTGGCTGAGATACATGAATGAAAGGAGAACATTTGCATAAAACACATTCTCTTTATGTTTCTCAACCAGACTGTTTCTGACCGATAGACATCGGCTATTTTCGGTAGACCAACGTGTCAATGTAGACCTACAGGGACGTCTGTGGTAGCGGCGTGCCTTCGACAGGCATCGATCAACAGCTAAGCCCAGACGACAGATACATAAGGAAACCCACAGTGGTTTGGTGATAACGTCATTAAATGATAGCAAATGTAAAGTCTCACGAAATGCTCTTCAAACTGTCTAGAATCCCACAACAGGTACATACGCGGCTAGTAGCATCTAGAAATCTAGCTGCTGTTCCTAGGCCTAGACAATTTTTACACTGCTTGCACCCATAACCCTCCCCCACCCACCCATTCTCTCACACAAAAAAACTTGTTGATGATGTCAAACTATTTCTCTTCCATACTATCTAAAAACACCTGGGGATACCACATCCTCATGCAAGACTGCTGTGATTTATACAGCGCATAATCACGCACACGAAAGATCATGCTCTCAGCGCTTAAGACAAGTAGAAGACATGAATAGAATACGAAGGACGGAAGGAGAAACAACTATGCAGACAAGTAATAAAAGACAAACATTGAAGACACAAAGGGAGCAAACAATAAGGATGGGGAGTGTCATAAATGTGCAGAGAAAGACGAGTAGACGGACAAGTCAACTGACCATTATCACAACTATTGACAACTATGTTGATTGGTGTAAGGAATAATGCTCGTTAAACAGACGTCCTTTTCGTGCACGTTTAAAGTATTTGATGGTGGATAGATGGGGGACATGGAAGAGAACTCCATTGTTTGGCAGCGCTGACCATATGTGGCTGTTGTGGTGACAGGCATAACGGACAAATTCTTTATTGACCAAACCTTTTGGTTTGTTTCAAGGGGTAAATTATAAATGAAATAAAACAGCATCAGCAATATTACAACAGCCTTACATTTTGCATTCGAACGTTTCTTTATGTTTCTGACAATGTCCCCATTTCATTGCTGTTCTTAAATACTTGATACAGATATCTAGAGATTTGTTCGATGGTTGTTTCAGAGTTTGCGTGATTCCATCAGTGCCCTGTTCACATGGTCTTGTCGATTTTAAAATATCAACTTTCGCTCTATGACTTTCATAGCCAGGACAATCAAAAACGTGTACTTCATCCTTAATCTCATGCATCCATCGGGGAAGATCAACTGGTTGGGAGATAAATCATTTTTTGTAGCAATATTGGTGTACATTGATGGGTGATATTCCAAATCTAAACAATAAGTACTTCTGTGAAACAGCGTATTCTTAATGTATTTATATATCTCGCAGGCTGTACATAGCACTTAAAACTAGAATATACTTCAAGTCTTTTACTTGTGCAAAATCGCTGTGTCAGTCTTGTTGAAAGTCTTTGTCCAAAGGTCCTTAAAACATATTCTTGTTACCGACACTTTGCTGGAGCCATACAAATCCAAAGCCATTAACACAAGGAAAATCTTTTACAAAGAAAGCCCAAGTACGTTTACCGTTTTCTTGTAGATAATAATAACATATTGTAAGCTTTTCTGGGGAGTCTAGCATCAGTCATATAAAGAAGACAAAGCCAGTACATCTAACTTTTGTAGTCACCAATAGTGGATACCGTTTTATACACTGGCTACCCATCCGTTCTCGCATTCAGTACAAACTGTCTGTGCTGTGTTTTAATTTCTTTGCTGGCTCCTGTCCTGACTATTTCTCTGAACTTTTCATCCCTTACTCTCCGTCCAGACAACTACGCTCTTCGTCTGACGACCGTATCCTAACTGTTCCTGTCACCAGAACAACAAGATATGGTCACAGGACTTTTGGCTACTGTGTTGCAAAACAATGGAACTCTCTTCTTTTCCATATCCGCCACCTTCCTACAACTGAATCTTTCAAATCTGCACTGAAAACGCACCTTTTCCTTGAGCATTACTCCTAACACAGTCCACACAATGCTCGTCCTTCTTAACCCCGCCCCCTTCCCTCTTGCTACTTTACCCATCTTTCTCGCAGAATCACTATATTTTCTCTGTTCCTGTCACTTGATGCCTTTTGTTTTCTGTTTCGTCGTCAGTACTGTCGTTTTCTTTCGTCCCCTTTGTTCTGTATCTACTTAGTCCACGTCTCTTCCTCGTTTTAAGCGCTAAGAGCATGCTCTCTATGAGTGAGAATATGCGCTATAAAAATCTTCACTATTATTATTATTATTATTATTACCGTCCCAGGTCAACATAGATCATTTTGTTTGGTGTTTGAAGACCCAGATTTAAGAAATGTTTGCAGCTGAACATATGCCCCTTTCCGAAAGCCTCATATCTTTGGAAACCCCAAATTTCCGACCCGTAGGTAAGTATCGGTACAACCTGAAAATCGAACATTTTAAAAACACCGCTTCTTGGTATAGCTCCAATTTTCCATAGGCATTTTAATGGCTTGCATGTTCTTATTGTGGCCTTAGCTGCAAGATGTAACCATGGAGAGGGAAAGTTTAGTTGTGAAACAGATACCTACATACTTATACATGTTAACAACCTCTATACTTTCTGGTGAGAGGGATAGAGAGCGTACGATAATCAGAAGAAGAGCGGAGTAGTCTGGATGGGATGTCGGGAAAGAGACGTTCAGATAAGAAGTCAGGGCAGAAGCCTGCAAAGAAATTAAAAGATAGCACGGACAGTTTGTACTGAATGCGAAAACGGATGGATAGCCAGTACAGATAACGTAGAAGAGGAGTGACATGGTCCCGTTCCAAGGTTTAACTAAAGACCAGACAGACAGCGATGGTGTCTCCTAGCTAGAAAACTTCTTGACGAGTTTTCCCTTGACCATCCAGCTAGTGTAATGGATCATTTACTTTCTGGTTAACAGGCAGCAGTGAGACTTCATCACAACGTGCAACGGCTCAACCCAAAACTGTTTAATGCCAGCTTTTGTTTATTATGTTTACCAACAGCTGTTGCAGTAACCACGAAGGACATATCTTGTCAAATTTTCTGATGAAACTCCACTACTTTCTCTTCTGAGTGGGCCCATCGACAGTTGCCACCTATGGCGTAGCCTTGGGTTAATTTATTGTCTGGTACAATAACAATTGTTTTCAAACAATATCAATACGATCAAAGAGATTGTCTTTAATTTTCCCTCGGAATTCTCCACCAAGTCCCATAGCTGTCATCCATGGCGAGAAGGTGGAAACTGTCGACACTTTTAAGTAGGTGGGCACCATCGTAGACAGGAAACTCCGCTGGGATGCCAACACTCAGGCCATCGTGAAGTAGGCTCAAAAGCACCTCTCCCTTCTCTGGAAGCTGAAGTCTTTTTCAGTCTCCCAAGGATGTCTTCTTCAACTATTTATTACCTCATATAGAGGGTGTGCTGTCCTACTTCTCTTTTTACAACAATATACCAGTATAGGAGAAAAGCAGCTTCAGTCGTGTTATACACCTGCTCCAAAGTTATTTGGACGGCCCAGAGGGACCTTCAGACTCTGAGTAACAGGCAGACATTTTCAAAAGTGTCTGCAATTCTACACAATGATAGACATGTCTTACTGGGACCGGACCACCAATTTTGTGTACCCGAATTCAGAACCAACTGTTTTATGCTGTCCTTCATCGTGCGACTTTTGAACGCTACTTTGTGCAAATGAATGTAGGTCTTAGGCGAGTGTGAATCATGATTGTATGCGGGTCTGTCTGGTGAAGAGGTTATGAATGTGTTATGATATTGTTGATTGTTGTTGATATGTTGCTCTAATCTTTGCTTTCCTATAAAGCATCTACTAATTGCTCTCTGGGATAAATATAATCTTATCTTACATGCACCTTTGGACAAAGGTGTTCAAATAAGATTGTTTCATGTTTCTCTTCATTTCTCTGCATTGGGCTCTGCTGTGTATAAGAAAAATGTCAATGCAGTTTGTAAACAATACCAACATCGAATCAATTACCGTTATTTAGAGCCTCAAGCAACAAAGGACTCATTGATTTGATGACAAACTTTTCTCTGATGTGGGGGCCTGCATCTGGATGCGGTAAAGACGAATCTTCAATGTTCAGCTCAATGTTCCCAGGATGAACACTGGCTGCCATCTTGCCACAAACTTTTACAATTTTTCGCTATCGTAAGCAGTACAGTGAGCGACAGTGTGAAATAATCGATATAGATTAAACCTTAGAGACAGGCCCTCCCAACATCCAGGGCAAGAGCGTAAATCGGTATTACAAGTCACTGCAGCAGAAACTGCACTTTGATGGTGGTAAGTCACGACAGGCTTGACGCTGTTGAGACGAGGCAGAAGAGACGAGAGAGAGAGAGAGTCAAGCAATGATCGATGGAGCTTCGTGGACATTGGATGACAGTCTTTCTCTTTCTACCTGCACTGACCCACTCAATATAACTGCCCCCTAGTTTGATACGTTTGCGTTCAATGGACAGATGTTGACTTTTCGGACTTTTGAAATCAAAACCTCAACCTGGCCGCGAGCTTGTTTAAGAATCCCTGGCTACACAGCAGTCCTATTACCGTTGAAGTTTCCATCATTCTTTTCACCCCAGAACTCAACGAATTCTTTTCTACGCACTCAAAGCATCGCTTATTTTTTGGTGTTCTAACTCCATTAATTTGCTCTCCTGTTTTTGGAAAGACTCTCTTTCAACCGAGAGATACAGAAATCGATGCCGGTCTTCATTAACATCTCCAAAGGAAAACTAAATTAACGCTCTGAGCACATGCACGCAACACAAATGCGAGCAGAAAAAACAGACACCGTAGCATTTGTAAGAAAAGTAACGAACAATAACAACAACAAAGAAAAGATCGAGCAAAAGGCCAAGGAAGCTAGAGATAGAAGAAAACAAACAACAACAACAAAAAAAAACTGGCAAAGAAAGTAAGGAATGAAAGCAGAATGAAACTGACAATGTGACACGGGATACTGCTGAGAGACGGAGATTATGTTGATGTTGTTTAGATGATGCTAATGATGATGATGACGACGACGACAAAGATGATCTTGATGCTGCTGGTTATGGTAATGACTATGCACTTTGTAGTAGTGGAATCCATACTTGCTATGGAATTACCACAGAAAAAGTACCGTACTCCTTCACTTTTCAAAATGTAATTTACTCGTACTCAAAGCTTTATTTATGGTCTATCTAAACTTGTTACGTTCTCATTATAATCAACGATACATTCTGAATAATGACAATATAAAATGGGTCCTAACAGCACTACTTTATGGTGCGGTTGGTGGTGCGGTGGCTCAAGCGCTTGTCCCAAGATCTCAGTTAACAATCAGTGAGTTCCTCCACCCTGTGTACCATTTCGAATTCTTTCGTGATTACTCATTAAGAACAATCACACGTGTGGTTTGAAACTGAATCGCAGAAAAGTTAATGCAGTATACAAATTAGGTGCTTGAGCAGAGGTAGCGAGTGCGTTTCCATTTAACAGAGAGCACATAAATTTGAGTGTCGTTAATGAACTGCCTTTAATGAACCGAGTGATAGGGATATTTTAGTTTGGTTTTTCGTTTGAGTTAAGATTAAGCTCAGGTCTTGTAAAGTCATTTCACTAAATTTGAAGCTCCGCCTAGTCTTGGTGCGTCACCTTAGTTGAATGGAGCAAATTATAGTTTACAAAGTTTGGGAGAACCATAGTGAGTGCGGTGAACTGTCCATTGCTAATTTCATAGCGAGCATGGATTCTACCAGCGCATTGAACTAGATGGCTATGTCGGTGGTGGTGTTGAAGAAGAAGACGACGACGACGACGACGACGATGATGATGATGATGATGATGATGATGATGATGATGATGATGATGATGATGATGATGATGATGGAAAACGATCTGAGAAGAAAATTCCAACATAAAGAAACTTGAAGCAGGCTGAGGCCATTCAAAGTTACCTCCCGAAATTCAGAGCTTGACAGAAGTAGGAGGACAAAAAAGGAGATAAGGAGGGAGAGATTAAGCAATTTCATTAATGATGACAATAATAACAACACATATTTCCAGTGTGGCAGTTTGCAAACTATCAAAACAAAGAGTGGAGAGGACGAAGGGAAAGAGAGCTTGTGGAGGTATTCACGACAGAAAGTAGGTATTATTTTTGCAGACCCCAGCAACCTGTTAAACCAGTACAGATAGATGTGTGTCCAATATATAAAGGATTAGAACGAAGAAAACATAGGAAGCATGTGATAGGTGAAGGAAGAAGAGAGGGTGTGGAAGAGGGTACGGAGCCCTAGCAATTAGGTAATCACTATCGTAGAGGTGTTTAATTTTTTTTCTTAGATACAGCAAGCCTTCCTGACGAAGATATGTCTTCACACGCACTACCTTCATGACGCATTTCACGTTGAAACACGAGAGTTCCGGAACAAATGTGTCGTCATAGCAGCACCCGTAGCTTCGTGCTGACGAGAGAGAGAGATGGAAAAGAGAGAGGGGGAGAGCGACGGACTGTGTGTGTGTGCGTGTACGCGAGTGTGCTCGCATGTCCTTGTATGTGTCTCGACTCAGTGTGTGTGTGTGTGTGCGTTTCTGTTAGCAAGAATTTTTTTCTCTCTCTCATCAATCACATCTTTCTACGTATTTTAATTTTCCCCACAGTTTATTTATAATAGTGCTTTTCTTTTGTAGTAAAATAGTCTTACAGTTTTGTTCATTAGTTTGAGGGCTAGGAATAAAAATCCTTAGCTTATTCTCTTATCCTCGTAAATAAAGATTTGTCATTTGTCTTTTTCTCTTTCTCTCTCTCTCTATAGGTCTCTGTGTGTGTGTGTGTGTGTGTGTGTGTGTGTGTGTGTGTGTGTGTGTGAAAGAAAGGAAAATAGAACAAAACGATGATCTTTGATGAACATTACAGACAGAACAAATACGTTTCTGACGAAATCTTATAAATTGAACATAAAGAAACATGATCGCAAGTTCTGTATGTAAGCACACATTCAAACGTAGGACAAGTAGTGTGTAAAATATAAACAAAATAAGATGTGATTGAATGAACTAAGAGCGCTTCCGCATCACGAACTGACCCCCATCCTTGTCTGAACATCCACTTGTCACGAAAGCGTACAATCGGCCTGACCTGCATACCGAGTAACTAAAGATTGAAAGCGACCTCCAAGAGGACCAGACATCCAGTAACGCGTAGTACAATTAGCAGCAAGAGGGCGCCGGGCTCTGTTTGACGTCACTGTGATCAACCGTCAGTGCGAAACTCTCCTACACACGCGCTCTACCATGCCCTGCCCCGTCCCCGTTCCTAAGAAAGGGAAATTGCTGAGGAAGCTAGATGGGGGTCAGATTGATTGCACGTTTTGTGGCACGTCACAGAGCAAGACGTTAGGCAGGACCCAAAGGACATTCCAATTACACTGTCGGTCGACAGCCGAGGAAGACGGTACGTCGAAGTCGATGTAAGACTTGCAGACAGGTCCATCCCGATACGAATCCCTCCTGTCTGTCACGACCCTTACCTTGTGCTAGACTGCAGCGGAAAGCACTGCATACAACTTGTAGAACGAGAGAGAGAGAGAGTGCGTACGTACGTGTGTGAGTGTCTGTGTGTGTGTGTGTGTGTTTGTGTGTGTGTGTGTGTTTTCTGTAACAAAAGTGTCGTACAGCAACTCCAGCTATTTTATGCTGACGATAAATGGAGGGCGAGACAGAGAGCGCCCGCGCGCAAGAGAGAGAGAGAGACAGACATATAGTGAAATGAGAGCAAAATAAGCCCATCATTACACTGACGAGGGTCAGAGAGTAAGATGCTGTTACAATCGACTCACAGCATAGGCGTCCTTGATGTTGATGGCTACACCAGTCTGCGCGACGAGGCCCACGATGCCCTTGCCGAAGGGCACCTTGATCTCGTTGATCTGCGTGTCCTCCAGCGTGGACGTCACGGTGACATCGAAGAGCTTTGACACTAGGTACTTGGAGTCCCGCGAACCGCGCACCAGGAAGAGAGAGCCACGGTCGCTGTTGGTCAGGAGGCTGACATTCTGCAGGATCTTGTGGCATAGGAGGTTAACGTCCAGTTCGCTGGCGATGTCGCGGATGAGCTCCATGAAGAGCTCCTCCTCCGACATGGTGCGCAGAGTGTTGCGGTCCTTGCGCAATGAGGTTTTGCGAGTGCGGTCACCGTCCACATACCGGCGGAAGATGGAAGACGTAATGGAGTTGCGGGATACCTGCGTGAAGTTCGGTAGGGAGGAACGGGCCCCCGAGCCGCACGCCACGAAACCCGGGCTGGGGATTGAGAGTTCCGCGCTCTGTTCGCGCGCCAGCCGCGCGAAAACTTCGATGAGCTCCGGGCTGCTGTTCTCGCTCAGCCAGTGCAACAGGAAATCAGGGTGGGTCTTGAGGTATATGTTCACCTGCTCTTCGGTCAGTTTCGACATGGCTGGGGTTGGATGGGGCGGGGGCAAGGTGTTTTGTTTCTTGACTTCTTGCAAAGGGTCGGGCTTTTCCTTCTTTTCTTCCCACTTCAAACTAAAATGGAGAGGGAAAGTGGGTTGGGAAGGGACGTCAGAAGCTGTGCGAGGACAATAAGCACGAAAACGTGTTTAGAAGTACTTCACTTGTTGAATAATGTTTACATGAATTTCTTCTCTGGTTTTGAATAATGTTTACACAGGTTTCTTCTCCGGCTTTGTACGTACTGAGGGCAGGCGCCTTTCATTTCGCTGGCAGTGTTATGGAAAAGTGCTGTTGCCTGGCGGTGTGCGGAAGAACTTGTTCAACGTTCGCGCAGTGCCGAACGTGACGTAAAGAGACACGACATCCAGTCACAAGGAATTTGTCCAAGGTGTTAACATGCGCTTTCATCTCTTAGCGTCGGAGATTCTGTCAGACGGCAGCACAGTCTCTGAAAACAGAAAAAACAGGCAACATGAGACAAATTGTGGTGTGTAAAGTATAGGGCTCTAGCGGAATTGTGCTTTGTGAAAATACTTCATGGCGAAAAAAGGAACATTATAATCCGGTTAAGTCATAAAAATTGAAAGTTTATGGAGTCAGGATGCGGTGCAAACATCAGTGTAACAAATAATGAACCAGTCAATATAACATGCAACCAGTCAGCAGAGGAAATGAGAGTGACCAGTAAAGCCAGTCAGTGTAACAAGCAACAGGCAGTGAAACACGCAAGTGTAACAGTTAAATATTACAAGTTACACTCCTGGTAAAGCACAAGGAAGGGCATGGCAGCCGAAACAAACCTTCTCTAGCGTGGAAATAAACTTAGGTTGTTCATTGTTGATACGACCAGTCACCCTGTAACTTGCACGTGTTCACATTGCAGCACGATATTTACTGGCACAATTCAGCCTAAATATAAATCACATTTTTGTTCACATTTAAAACATCACATGACACATGGCGAGTCAACCTAAAGTGAATGCCTTAGATGTGGAACATGTAGGTGGGAGCCTCTCGACACCCTAGAAGAGAAAACCAGTGAAGGTCAATTAACGTGACACCCTGGATCCAGCAGCATGCAGAAGAAGAAGAAGGAGAAGAAAATGTTACCGACAATAGGAGCTCTAATGGCTGTTTAAGTTCACGGAATACCAGCGAAAGTATAAGCTTTTTCGAAACCTCTACACAGCTAATGCGCTGCGGCTCGAAGAGGTAAAAAGCTGTAAGTACTTAGGAGCCACCCTCTCCAAGGACGGCAGCTCCACCACAGATATCCGCATCAAGGTCGCAGCAACAACAGCGGCAATGGCTAGGCTGGACAATGTCCAGTGAACAGGGTCTGGCGCAGCCATCACATCAGGTTTACAACACAGTTTAATCTGTACAAGTTCCTCGTAGTACCGATCCTGATTTACGGATGTGAAACGTGGACTCTGCTTGCCGATACGGATAGAAGATTCCAGGCATTCGAGAACAAGTGCTTGAGGAGCCTGCTCTGGATCTTGTACAGAAAACACAACCAGGAAGCTCTACTTGCAACAGTCAAACGATATAAGCTGGTCTGGTTTGGCCATGTGACCCAACACGACACCTTCTCGACGACTGTCCTTCAAGGTACTTTGGAGGGTGATCGAGGTCGCTGTGGTCAGAAGAAGAACTGGCTTAGGCACGTCATGTTGTGCATATAGACCCTTGTCACTAGGGATCCAGGGGTAGCTTTTTCTGTCTCCCCCTCATACACGTGGAAGATCATAACATGCATATAAGCAAACTAACCCTTTTAGCAACAACAACAACAACAACAAATAAAAACAAAAAACACAAAGGAACGCAGACAAAAAAACAAACAAACAAACAAACAAAGGAAAGCCCAAGCCCGCATTCCAAAATGTCTGCCCTAAATAAAAAATAAGATTTCTACGAATGCGCACTTTCGTAATTTTTCTGCAATGCAATGTGTCATGACTGAAAAAAACTTAAAAGTATTAAGGCCACACATTATTCGGAAGAGTTTGCTGCATATCTTATATGGCTGCTACTGATCTTTGATAGTTTAAAGTTCTGTTTCACTTAACATTTTAGAAAGAAAGATGAGTTGTCTTTTTCCAGTACCAATAACAATAACAATAACAATACTAGCTGGCGAGTAGGTTGGCGTAAAGGATGGCATACAGGCCCTAGCTAGAGCCTCTTTGCCCGAATCGAAATGGCGTGCTCTTTAACTTGAGGTAATAAACTTATTCGAGACTATGGTTACCCTTTCATTCCAAGACGAGAGAGTTCAAGGAACGATTGTTCCTCCGCTTGAACATTGTATATCTCTGTGTAACGAACTAAAATC
Source organism: Marisa cornuarietis (assembly GCA_004794655.1). Classification (NCBI taxonomy): domain Eukaryota; kingdom Metazoa; phylum Mollusca; class Gastropoda; order Architaenioglossa; family Ampullariidae; genus Marisa; species Marisa cornuarietis. The sequence goes on along the minus strand of SMMW01000013.1, from coordinate 1,794,151 downwards.
TCACTGGTGGTTCAAGGGTATTTCTGGGATCAAACTTTTGTTATTGGGTACTTCTGAGATCAAGTCTAAACATTGAGTTTCATCTAACAGGCTACAGATATTCTCCCCACAGGAGGAAATAACGGATCATGAATCTTTAACGGCTTCTGTATGAGATGCCAAGGCGCATTTGCTGGAACTACTATGGGGCAACGTTGCAAAGGTTTCTGGGAAGACCGGGAAGTTGAGGGGGTGGGGGTCACACCTCAAGCAAAAAGCCTCGTTTGAGCAGCCATATACCCGGGCGAGTTCATAAACTGCTGGTCTGACACCAAAAGCAAGCCTCTGCTATTAAGGTCTGCGATGTCATGGGAAACTGTAACATGCAAAGCGCCGCTTTTCTCTACACCAGCAGTGGAATGAGTGTTCTTCACTCGGTTTTAATGAAAGATCTACATGGCTGATGATGAGGTAGACAGACAAAATGTCACCTGCCGCAGGTGTTCGTGCAGTTAGGATACTGTGATGAAGCAGATTATTTATCTACGGAGCTCCCGAGGGTGCTGATGGGACACATGGAGTGCTAGAGAAAAGGGGAGGAGTGGAGAGGGAAAGCGATGAACAGATGTTTCCTCTTTTCTAACGAGAAAGCTGCCAATCTTCCATCCACTAACACCCGTAGGCACATGAATGATAGGAACAGAAAAGCAAACCTTCACCCGTGAGTCACTTGTCTTCCCTTTTGACATCCGTGTTCGTAGTTATTAAAACAGTGCCTATTTTTGTTGTTTGTTTAGATATTAATGTTCTCATCGCAGTACAGACATCTTCACACTTTATTCAGCATTTCAGCAGCCTTGGCATTGAGTCACGCCACACGCAATCTGCAATGAAGCGTTTACGACCGAAAAAGGGAGGCCAATGTGCTGGATTGTTACGTTCAATGTTTTGCAAGAACAGAATGTGACGAATAATGCACTGGTGGCTTTATGTCTCGCGACTGTTCTTGTTTATTTTTCTCAGATGTTGATCCTACACAACGAACAAGCTGACTGCGCATTAATACAAGGACGTCGTTTCGACTTGCGGACGATGGCCTTTATTAAGTCTGGAATAGGTGGGGCCCAGCAGAACTGTCGTTTGAGCCGCTTTTAGCTGATTGCCACAGGCACCAAGGCAATCAGAACGATTTCAGGCATGTCTCTTGGGCCGATCTGCAAGTCTTTACAGCCGGATGTTTTGTGCCGTTGTCCACATCCGTAATAAACACAGTGGGTGGCGCCAGTCAGTAAACAACAAATGCAGCAGAAATTAAAAGGAATCCCAGAAGAACTGTGCAATAACCATACAAATACTGAAGCAGTAGTTATCACTCCCTTCCCATCAACTGCTGAAATTTTAAAGCATGCTTTGCGTAATTTGTTCGTAACGTACAAGGGTGTGTTGTCTGTAAACACTCATGACTGGTTTAGATGAAGTCTTTGCTGCTAGCAGCATGGTTGCTGACTGCTCTGAGCGTAGTCTTGCCCTCTTGCGCTGCCAGCACTGACCGCTCTGGACGCAGTCTTGACTCTTTGCGAGAAGATTTCCGTTGGTTTACGGTCGCTCTGTCCAGCAGGTTCCGTTCTTTTTTGGACCGTGATTCCCTTAGCTACTCCATCGTTTGGCTAGCTTCCACGTTTATATTGAGGATATCTGTAGGCTTGTATCTCTGTTCTTAAGAGCTTTGCATTCACTTGTTTTAAATTTTCATGCTTTCAATGACTTTTCTCGGCGAGAGCTTTTGTTCCATTTCGGTTTGCATGGCGTGAGAATAATCAATTGTTAATAGCGCAAGTCGAAACACGTTTTACGATGCCCCAAAGCCATGCATTTAACACTAGTCTGAAGTTTCCAAGACAATGTCGTCTGTGTGCAGTCTCTGTGTCTACAAAATAACAAACTTTATGGACAGGGGAACGAGAGTAGCTCTTGCAGTTATTGCAACCGCCTGCCAGCCGGAAACCCGTACCAGTTTGTGGCATTCGCTTAACTAAAGATTTAACAGCTGTTTTATCGAATGTGACGAAGCAGCTGAGCTCTACCCTTCCAGGAAGATATCTGCCTCCAGAAGACGCACCTTGCAGACATCAACATAAACGATCGGCGGGAAACATCGGACACACCCGTCTGTTTACCTTCCAACACGGCTGCCGTGGAATCGCGTAGATGAAAGATGGTTGAGACAGGAGGTTGTGAACTATCATATATATATATATATATACAAGTTAAAGTTACAAAGCATAGATTTTGGATGTTATATAAGAACGGACACCGTCGGATAGAGAGATTCTTTCTCAGTGAGAAGAACACGCATAACAAAGCTTCTGGAAAAATTCTCGCGGTAAACGTAACATAGTTTTAAGGAGGAAGAGGAGGGGGTGGAAGAAAAGAGAAAAGGGACAAGACAGGCGAAGAATCTGGAGAGAGTTTTCTCTGTGTTTTACGCCAGTAATATGTCTCTTTCACTATGTTCACCCCTTTTGCAGCAAAATTTTAAGAACCTGATGCTTTGTCTTCAAAGGAAAAGAAACGTTGAACTGAAATGATATCGAATAGCTTTCTCTCAAAAACATTCGTTTAGCTATAATCGCCTCTAAAACAAAGCTTTGAACTACAAGGTGGCTGCCATGCTTTGTTACGTCATTCACTTGGCGCGAGCGTTCACTGTGCGTCTCCTAAGTGTTGTCGTCGTTACGCCGGCATCATGGACCGGAAGATCGTGCCACACGAAATCGAGTACAGAGAGCGAGGGAAAGTTGAGTGAGGTGGAGAAGACTGGGATGACAGAAAATGATTTTTTTGTCCTACGGCACGAAGCAAAACCAGTTTATTTTCCTTGGCGAAAGAGTACAAAACATGGCGGCCTCCTCGTCAGTCTTGAGACTCGATTACAAGTTAACAACTCATTTAAAAGTCCTTTTTTTCCAGATACAACCTTATGATACGCAGGCACTCAATGTACAACTGGTCTTGGTTTACAGAGAGTGACTAGTTTATCCTCTATAATAAACACTTAATCTTCATACATCCCTTCTTCCTCATGTTTTTCCTTAAATACAGCTTAGATTTACACATTTAAATCACGAAGTTGTGAGCGGAACATTTCAGAAGGTCGGTATCTGTCGTTGAAGATCAACCCGCCATTTCCCTTGGCTTTTTAAAAAGCTTTTTCACGCACTGTATGCTCGCACTGTTAACGACCCGAGGAGCAGGTGTTGTTGTTTAGACAAAGTACAATTCTCTAGGAATGCTTCTAAGCTGTCCATTTCCACATTATTATACACAGCAAAGTCTTGACAGAAAACCAGTAGCTATCAAGTATATTTATATCGACATAGCTATCTTTGCTTCTCTGGGCATTTATTACTGTCGAAACATTAAAATATCATAATTTTGATGAATCAAAAGTTCGTCTTTGTTTTTATATCTATCTATATGCGTGTATGCGTGTGTGTTTGTGTGTGTGTGTGTGTGTGTGTGTGTGTTTTCATACGCTCGTGTGTGTAAATATTCGAAAGAAAGAGAGAGAGAGAAATAACTGATTATGACCAACAACGGAGTCTAATAACGATTCACGAAAAATTGAAAATGGTTAGAGAATGTTGGCAAAGTCCAAAACAGATGGAAATGACAAGGCAGCAAAGTGCATTGAAGGCAAGTGACAGCTTCATCATCACACAGTAACACACCACAGGCTCCAGTTACACACCCCCAGGCTCCAGAGACTCAAACTTAAGCTGCGAGCAGCGCCGCTCTTAGCTGCTCCAATTTCAGATGAAAGGCAGTTCAGAACCAGCAAAGAGTGGAAAAAAAAGAGAAAATGAAAAAATCAGCTTGAATCTCGGAAACGCTGCTAAAATGGCGTCATGTTAATCTTCTTTCTCATGCACATACTGAAGAAAGTGTTCTTATTTCAAAATAGGGAGCAAATACCCGAGTTAATACTGTAACAGCCAAAGCTCTCTGGTAAGTCCACAGACACCCAATAACAAACAGTGTTCCAAAGCTGTTTTCTGAAGATCTTCATATGTGAATTTATTCAACTATTGTTCCCTCCTTACAAATATCTTTTACTGAGATATAATATTCCAGGCAGGTTGAAAACAGAATGTTGAACTCTGTGAATTGAATTGTCTCCCCCTACCGTAATTACATTTATCTGTAATATCATATTTGGTGCAAACATATCTGAGTTTGGGCGCGACAGTCAAAGAAACGACGCAGGTGGATAAGATAAGATATATGCTAGTATTTCTGACAGTAACGTTCCCGCTTTCGATTGGTTATTTTAATTTAATGAAGTTAATTTGTATAACGCTTTTTACCACCATTAAAGGGAGGCTCAAAGCTCTTTACTAAAAAGAAAAGCACAGAAACATAATAATAATGGATACTGATCTCAGAAACAGTAAGTTTCAGTGTTATCATAACCAAATTATACACACTAGACTACCTACTGCAAAGAGTAACTTAAATTTAGATTAAAAAAAAATTAGTCACTATTCTAATATTTTCTTAGCAGTTCATAACTTCCTTAGACAGACGAAGGCCTCTAAATAAACATCTATGCATTCTTGTGTTTTAGCGTTTAACGATTTCGTTTAGACTCGGATTTCATTCTCTAGCACTAAACTCTCCCCACGTCATGCAAGTCTTTTATCAGTTTTAACAATCCTAATCTTTTCTGCTCTTATCTGTTTCTTATTACTTTTTCACTGTACTTGTTATTTAAGTACCCGCTTTTGTGGATTACCACATACTATAACGCTAGCATTTTTAGTGGCACCACTTCTGTTCTGAAATTAATCAACAGTTTTTTTTAAATGTTCAGAATCATCATTTAATCAAATAGCTGATGGAAAGCAGCAGCAAGACTAAAAACTTGTCACCGATCGTTATTTTTTTTTTAAATCACAAGTCAGCAATTTAAGTTCAGCAGCTAACATTGGCTTCTTGTTCGTGTCTGGTTCAAGTTTTCTAGCAGGATCTGTCCGCGACAGAACTGTATCACCATCGGCCGGCCTTCAACATTGATCTGAAACTAATAGATTGACTCTGGGTGGCTCTGCTTGAAGCCAACTAGCTGCCCTTTAGAAAATCACAAGGCGATTCTGTCTCAGTATTTAGAATGCCCTGTCACTGTATATCTGCATGCCAGAGAGATACACATACATCTCTAAAAATAATAGATTCACTCTGGATAGTTCTGCTTAAAGCCAACCGGCTTCCATGTTGAAATCACAAGGCGAAATTGTCTCAGTATTTAGAATGCCCTGTCACTGTATATCTGCATGCCAAAGATTTATATATATATACACACACACACGCACGACAACCCTTTAATTAGGGCAGCTTTATATGAAAGCACAAAACAATACAACATAGTACCACAACATATCCATATCCACCATTCATGGTTCGGGCAGCTTCAGTTATTCGCACACAGTCACATTCAGAAGTCGCACGGCCGAAACAACAAAGGACAGCCTCAGTCTGTTGGTCCAGCATGCAGGTACACAGAATCAGCGGCCCGATGGAAGTTGGGAAGATTCTCCTAACAGGACATGCCTATCGTCACAAAGAATTTCAAACAGTTTCAGAAGTGTTTGCTTGTTTTACAGGAGCACTCTGGGGTGCCCCAGTGACTTTGGAGCAATGGATATAACACGATGTAAGCTGCTCTTATCCTTCACCGATAAACTGATATATGTGTGGCATCTTCCTAGCATCTTTGCGAACTCTAATGTCAATGTTCCGTAAAAGGACGGGTATTTCTAAGAGAAAAAAACAGGTTTCATCATTTACACCCAAAAAGCGCGCGTTTCCACTTAAGGTCATAGCACGTAAGGAAAGGTGAGCGAGTGTAGGGGGCTAATAATTATTTTAGTCAGCCGCAACACGCCAATCAGGTCACGTGACTTTCATAGGCTCAGTCTCGCTGGTCTCAGGTTTCCTGTGACCAAAATAACCAGCAGGAGAAAAGTCTTGCTAACAGGCTTCTATTTTTGGTGGTGCAGAAATGGCTTGCAGTCTGCTTTCCGCAGCTCATGGATACTCATGGCCGGCTCACCCGGCAAGAACATGGTTCCCGTGGTGTGTTATAAGATTTAAGTCATTAAGGCATTTACCTATCTGAACCTTAACTGCAGCATTCTCCTGTGACGGGTATTTAGCGCAGAGGGTTATACAACATAGTTCGAACAATGACATGGTCTGATTCTCCTGCTAAGATTTAGTCATATCTGGTTGGAAACACTTTGACTCACACAGCAGTGGTTTCCTTGGATACACACGAAGAGAAGGCGTAATGGCTCACGTGACAAGAGGCATTAATATGTCATTTCAGCGTCTGCTGGAATAGATGTCAAACGAAAAGAGTTGTACTGTTGACAGTGCACATGTGCGATGGCACTGCATTAAAAATAAACAGTGACTGCTTGCGATGAGTTAATGGACCACGATTAGGGACGTTAAGGTGACGTGCATGTACTGCAATGACGTCAGGAGGGCCGCGGTGGACACATTAGGCAGTATCAGCTGAAATCGCCTCGTCGCCAACCTCCACCAGATTCATAGTGTTTTCCGTGCGCCCCAGTGTCACAGCTGTGGCAGTACTTTTTTTCCCCACCCCCCAACAGAAAGAAAGAAGAAACAAACTCTCTATTTCGAAAGCGAAAGCAATGCGTGACTTTGGGGGTCCGGTAGTGTAGTGGTTATAAAACACTCGCTCGTCACCACTGCAGGGAAAGGTCTCAGGTTCAGATCTCGTTTCGGGATACCTGTGCGAGGTATTCGGGGGTTTTCTCCGGGTACTCCGGTTCCATCCTCCATTTCTCATCATAGTCTGAAATCACCTCTAGGTGGAAGCACTTTCTCACCAAAGCAGCCAATCGGCCAACCAACCTGAATCTTGTTAAGGGCACAGCTGGCTTTTGCACTGGAGTAAGGTCTTCCGCCACGATCAGGGTCACACGTCCGAGGGTGTAATGCAAGGAATTGGTACCTGGGCACGGGCGATGCTGCACAACACAGTTTGCCTGTGCGCATGATGGACGGCAGTCCCATCTCTGCGTCACTTCGTACTACCGAGGGGTTGTGAGAGGAAGAAGAAGTTTCAGACCATCTGCGAGTATTTACGATAGGCTGCTACATGAACGTCAAATAACTTTGCCAAAAAGTAGTCACACATTCGAGAATAACTGTCCAGTAAAGAAGGCCAAGGAGGCAGTATGGACAGGGAAAGGGGGAAGGGGGAAGGAAGCTTGTAAACAGTACTTGTAACTTCGATGGTTGTGCGTATTGGTCGCGTGGTAATGTACCTCCTGACTTGATGTCTCACCATGCTTGAGGCGCTATCTTGCGAGCACCAAAGGTTTGGCCAATCAATCAGTCGACGTAAACGATCAGTCGTTGCGACAGTCAGCTGTGGAAGCTACCTGGTCAACCAGTGCATGAAGTACTCCACCCTTCCGCATCTATTCGTCTGTCTGCTCAGCTGCCACAAAACTACCCAAACTCACTCACCCCATCAACCAGGCATCCAGCATGAACGTAAATCAGGGGCTCATCGATCTCCCGACTGTGGGCGCTCGTCCTTAAGAAATCAACTCCACGAGCCACGTTCGTATCCACAGCTAATGGCAGCAAGGTAAATAATTTTGAGCGCGATTTCTTTTTTGTGGTAGTCGCTCTTTTGCGCCATGTCGTCTGTCACCCTCGTCAAGGAAAAAAAAATCTTTAGTCTGCGCGAGCCCAACACGCGGTAATTGAAAGTGCGCTTTGTACTTAGTGGAGATGGGGGAAATGGGGAAGGAGGAACTCACTCCCGGCGGTGTGACTTTTTCCGTGTCAGGTGTGGAAGAGCAGGGTAGGGACGGGAAGAGGATGAATTGAATGCGCGTACCGCTGGACTTACGCGTTCAAAGTAACCACAGTGCAGAAGAAAATCGGGACCGCCCATGCACAGAAAGAAGTCAACGTTGTGACGTCAGGGTTGTGCACAGATCCGCCTCATTAGCATCTGGTTCTCTCGTTGGCCGAGGCATTCATACACTAATCTGACGTCTGTATTGTTGACCTTTTTCTGCGCATGGTGACGTTTGTGGGCGTGCATCTCGGGAACAAAAGAGGGTATTTACCCAGATTTTGCGCTAAGCTTTAATCAATCATTAAAAAAGTGTTTCCTATATGCCTTTCATATCAGGTGCAAAGAATTTTTCAAACAGAGACCAACACACATTACATTATAGATACAATTATAGGCGGAATAACGGCATTGCAGGAGTGGTCTATATATATATATATAGACAAACACGAGTGTTCAGCTAGAAAAGCCTAGTTTGAGTAGAAACAGCACAGTTAAATGGCCCTGTAACTTTAGAAATTAATAGGTCTCATCTAAGGGGGAAAAACTGCGAATGTTTTATCAGGGGCCGGTATGACTGCCTTTTGCCGCACATTAGAGACACAGGCACCGCCACAAATAGTTGCTAACAATGACAGTCTGGCACGGAAATGGCTTGTTCCGACAAATGGAAGAACGCAAACTACAAGGACGTGGTGTCTCGCCTTCCCTTTGAATTTGATTATAAGACGACTGCAGCTTTGTGTTCTGCTACTCGTGCAAGAGACTGTCTACGGTTGTTTGAACATAAATGTTTTCTAATTATCAATAACCGAGACTACTTATTTGATTATAAGACAACTGCAGCTTCGTGCGAGAGCCTGTCTACGGTTGTTTGAGCATAAATGTGCTCTAATTATCAGTAAGCGAGACTACTTATTTGCTTGCGAACAAACCACTACACAAAGAAGTGTATGGGGGACCAAATTTTGTCTACATTTAAAACTAAATTGCTCACTTTCGATCTCTGCCGGTGTAGCATCGAGGAAATGAAATCTGCAAGGACTTGGAATAGAAAGGTGGGGAACAGGCAGGATTAAAAAAAAGTCACGATGTCTCTAGTACTCAGAAAAATCACTTAGTTTTTCTTTCAATATAAGGTTTTTGAACAAATGGAATAAAAGAGAACAAACAGTAAATACTCGCCATCGAAGTTATCTTTCCGCAGAGATGGTCTCCCACGGTGACGGCCAGGTAAGAGGATAGACCGTGAGGAACGGGACATGGCAAGAGGCAGAGGTTCATGACATTGCCGTATCACCACCCCCCACCCAACAGTTTGCAGCAGCGTGCAAGAGAAGGTGGCAAAACGAGCAGCAGACCTGGCAGAGCAAGCGCTGATAGCCGTGTGATGGCCGAGGCGGCGACCGTGCAGCAGCCGTAGCGCGTGCCGTTGCCGCTTGCGACAGTTTGCCGCGTCGCTCCGGCGGCCTGCAGCACCGGAGCTCGCACGCCGCGAGGAAGGGACGGATGGGGGCAGGGGAGGAGGAGGAGGAGGAGGAGGAGGAGGGTGAAGAGAAGGTGTCCTGGACAGAACAAGGTTCTTAAGCTGACGGAACTGAACTGCAATAGCATGTGGAGCTGGCGCACCAGCTTCGCAGGCGGGTAGCAGTATCAGCAAAGTAAATCTACCGGACACCGCGAGCAAAACTACATCATAGACGAAACTATGGTCCCAGGATAAAGTACTTTTTTTCTTCGGCCAGGCGACACACACACACACACACACACACACACACACACACACACACACACACACACACACACACACACACACACACACACACACAAAATCTGCAGAGATGCGGACACGAAACAAAAAAATCAATTTCTGGAACAAAGGCGCAGGTATTGCCGCAAGAAGCGAATGAATACTGTGCAGTAAGCATACATAAACTGTCAACTTCCTCTGGCCACACCCAGACAAAGAAGCACTGAGTTTGGCATTGTATGCATTTACTATGCAGCCATAGCTTCGCAACACACACACACACACACACACACACACACACACACACACACACACACACACACACACACACACACACACACACAAATCCCGCACAATCGACCGACTTCAAAAGAATGTCAACTCCCCTCCCACACACTTTTCTCCTACATATTCAATCCGCATATCTTGAAGTGTTGCTTATTGCAAAATGAAAAAAAAAATCAGAGTAGCCTGTTTACCAAAACACACACTTGTGGTAAAGGTATGTCGGCTCTGAAGCAGATATTAAAAAAACAGTGAAACTGGTTGCATCACAGTTTTACTTCTGAAAATCTTCTGTAAACATTGAAGGACACCTAACGTCGAAATCAATAAGAGATCCTGGAATGTCCTCCGTATTGTGAAGCGATGTTGTGGATGATTACAGTTAATATGGACGGACAATGCAAGAAAAATGTAATAAAGGTAACTGGAGAAGGGAGTAGCAAGATGAACTTCCCGTCCTGAAGGAAGTGACAATGACCTGGAGACGCTGTAGCAGTACCAGGGTTCTTATCAGCTTCTTACACGACCAGCTTCTTGATATCTTTATAGTCAACACACGTGGACAAGTGCCGCTGACATGGTGTGGTGCGCAACTTATGCCTCGGATGGTACAGTTCCTACTGAAACCTCGTTGAGATCACAAGGGTATATTACAGAATAACAACCCTACTCATTATCTTAACAACCAAGAACATGAGCTCCCACAGGGTGTCAGTCAAAAGCATTACGGAACAGCTGCGTCTCCAGCCGCTGACAACGATGATCCACGTCTTAGCTGAGAAAGAAGTGTGTTCCCGACACCTGGGGCAGAGAAGGCAAGCATAAGCCCACCACAAGACTTTAAGTTAATCCTAGGGACGATCGGCAGCTTTACTGAAGAGGATCGGAGCGACCAAGAAGGAAAAATAGGTGGACAGAGTTACAGAAAGAAAGACTTGAAGTGGGTCTTCAAAATGACGAAAAGCGTGAGTGGTAAGTTTGCGCTGTATACGAGAATATCACTTGCAACCAATGAGTTTCCCCAAGCAAAGGTGTAATATGTTCATGATCTCAGCACTGTTCTGATTTCTTTGCAGGCGCACGACATGGTTAACAGAGAATCCCTGCAGAACTTAGCTACAGTAGTCAAGTCACCAAGTAACCAATACAGAGTCTAGTCTAGCAGTAGTACTTTCCAACAGATACCACTGAATTCTACTTTCTGTACGAAGAAATGATTCTTTCTTAAAAACACGTTCGAAAATAATTCTTGCTCAGAAAACTGTCCCCAACAACTCAGATAATATTTATTTATAAGGTACGAACCACAGGAAGCAGCCAAACTATAACAACCTAGATACCATACACTCAGACCACGCATGCATGGCCGTTGACTTCCTTTGTCGGAGATAATATGCGAGAGGAGACGCTTTTGTGGGAGAATACAGTAATACCTTGGTTAACGAGCACGATCCGTTCCTGGAAGGTGGTCGTTAACTAAAGTAAATTTCCCCATAAGAAATAAAGGAAATAGAAATAATCGGTTCCCAGCCCATACTTTTCCCCTATTAACATTAATAAAATCACCTATCATATCACTCGAAATGCTAAAAATAAGTTAATAAATTTAAAAACTAGCAGTAGAGAGATAATAAAATAATAAATAAATAAGTTTCTTTAACAAATCTTCGTAAATCACTAGCCCCTTTTCACAAATGAATGCCTCGCTGATGCTATCACCGCGCAACTGTTTTTCATTAATGAAAACAAGCAACAACTTTGCCACTTCCTCTATTATCTGAGGCCTTTGCTTCCTGATGGTATTAACGCCTTTTGCAACACTAGCTCCTTTAATTACTTCCTTATTTTTCAATATCATCGAGATTGTCGACTTGGACATCTTGTATTCCGCCCCGAGGTCGGACACACGCACTCATTTTCATGCTTTGAAATGATTTCTTTTTTCACCTCAATTGTAGGCCTTTGCCTCTTTACTTCACTTCCACTACCGCTCTTTACCTTTTTTGGAGCCATTATGAAGATATATATATAAATATAAATAAATAAATTCTTAAGGAAAGTTACAAAAACACTCAGATGTAGCATGATAAATATCAGCAACCGACTAAAACGACGTCTAAGCAGCGAGGGGAAGCGGATGGCCGAGTGGTTAGCGCTGGCGTCCGAACCGAGAGCGGGCTGATTCAATTCCCGATAAGAGCAACAAACTTCCCCCAGTCGACCCAGCTGACGGGAATGGGTACCCGACTCCTTAGAGGGTTGGGGAAGGTAAGGCAGCGAAGGAGAGGAGAGTGGCACCACCCTCATGTAAAAGCTGGCCCCGAGAAAAGTGGGGTCTCTAACACCTCACTCCCCAACGACCTGAAAAGTTTGTGGGATGAGGCTGGGCCAGTGGATGCTTGAGTCAGATTTAGTGATGCGGGAATTGCTCGGCGTCACTGTTCGCTAACCTAATTTTGGTCGTTAACAAAGGCACATTTTTAGGGAAAATTTTCGGTCGTTATCCAAGTTGTACATTAACAAAAGCGTTCGTTAACCAAGGTTTCACTGTAGAGACACAACGAATTACGATCGGCAGTAAAACGCGTTCCATCTGACTGGCGAGGGGTTTGGGACTGGGTAGGAGCGAGGACTGACCTTCCGTGAGTAGCCTTCAGCCGTCTTCCGGCACAGCTACAGGGAGTAGAGTCCTTGGATGTGAAAGAACATCCCCGCATCTCTTGTAACGTCACGATACCTCAAGTATAGTTCTCTCCCCTTCTACCTCCCTAAGTCCACAGCAGCTGTAAGATAAATGTGCACTCGGAAGCATGGGACATTGCACAAAGAACCCCCACCCCCACAAAAAAACAACAACAACAACAAACAAACAAACAAAATAAAAAAAAAATGAGAGTGATTTTGCCCGCGTTGCTTTCCAGCGATAATTGAATAGTGGGAGGTTGACAAACGTGACAAAGGACACAGAGATGGACCATGTGGGTAGCTTGTGTCAACGCCCAAAACATTAGGAATGCAAAAAGCGCTGCCGCAGGCACAGCCGAGATTTAGTTTGGACAGCCTGCTGATTAAATGGGGGCATCCTGCACTGCAGATTAAAAAAAAAAGTGTTGCTGCTGCAGCTTCCGATTCGAAAGAGTGATCGCCGAACTGTGAAGATCACCGGCAACAGATCGGCCGTGCGCGCCAGGTACATTCCAGGGAAACCCGGATGTAGGTTTTGCACACTTGTCAAGAAGACAGATGACGAGTCGTGTGCCAGAGCAGGAAATATCGAGAGTTTCGTCCCTAAACAAAAAGGACGTCACATAAAAATCAAGCACCCAGATGTGATAAAGCATCGTCTGCACATTGCCCCCCCCCCACACACACACACAATTGCATGTAGAGTGCGAGTTTCGGGACACACACCATATATGCGAAAGATGCAAAACTGCCTTCCTCAGCTAATTTGCCTTGCCTTACACATGTATCTCTTCTGCTTCCTTGTGAACAAAGTCTATGTTCAACAAGCATGATACTGTGTATTTAAAAAACAAAAATCCCATTCTAGCGGCAAATGCTCTCGTAAATTCCTTGTCTGCCCCGCTGACTTTCAGAACGACCTTTGGATCAGTTCTGCTCTAAAGTGAAAAAGGTCAATAAGACATTCCTGAAGAGACCTTTCTTTGCGGCATAAAAGGGTTGTTGCACGATGTTACCCCAAAGGATGCGATCCTTACAAATGCTGGTTTTGCAGACAAAATCGAATATCTTTACGCATAAGCGCGAATGCGTAGTTTCTGAACGTCTATAGATATGATCTGGAAAGGAAACTGCTGTTGTTTGCGGAATGCGTAGGCATTCATCAAATGTTACATTTTTATGCATACGTACAGGAACGTTCACACGAAAAATTATTTTAGCTGCAAACGCTTATTAAACTCTTTATTTTTTGTTAAAAGGACGACGACGACGACGACGACGACGACGATGATGATGATGATGATGATGATTTAACATACAAGTACCTCTCATAGTGGAGCGGAAGAGGACGAAGCATGCAGGGGCTGGTGGGGGTAATAACGAATAACGTTCATCAGCAGATTAGTTTCAAAAGAAAGTGAATAAATGTGTTTATTAAACCTAAACTTAACGTGGACAGAAAGACACAGGGAGAGAGACAAGAATTTAAAGTAGTGGGACTCACCAAAAAAAAAAGACCTTACCTCTATACTTCTGAAGAATTTTTGCACGGGTAACCAAAAGAAGATTAGTAGTTGAGTAGCGAAGAGACCAGCTCTGTTGACATTGCACCACTTGCAAAGACCATGTGCGTCGGTGGCTGACACAGCCAGAGAGGAGACTAGTGCAGCTGATCACCCTCTAAAGCTCATCCACAAAATCAGAATGACGGAGCGAAAACTGGTGAGAGGTGGGAAGGGAGGAGGAGAGCGAGACCGAATCGATCATGACCTCGATTAACACAGACTTCTCTCCACATTGCAGAAGTCTTGGAGTCTCGCAAAAAAGGAAAATCACTTGGAATACCGACAAAAGCATCCACTTTCTTCAGGCCGCAGCATAAGCTGCGGAATATAGAGTGGTGTGCCCTGTCTTCCAAAATCAAACGTTTGGTCAAAATTGCTGAAACAGCAACCTTATTCGCAAACTTTAGAAGGGGTGAGGTGAGTGGAGTTCTGGTAGAACTCGGAAAATGGCCTCGGTTACTGTCTCCATCTCTGACTTGACATACACCGTCTCGTGTCATCTAACCACGTTTAAAGTTAACCCTGTAAGGATTTAGAAACGTTGTGCCTGTCGTCCTGTTTTCTGTAGACGTAGGACAATGAAAAAAAAAAAGATGACGGAAGCCGCCAGACAATAAAGGAGGAAAAATGAAAAGAGAAACTACTCGCACAAGCGACTAAAAGTAAACAATCTGAAAACAAGAAAGCGATGTGCTTGCACTATGAAAAAAAAACCGTGGGCAACGTGTTCGACATTTCTTACTTGGCTTTCCGATATCCACGAAGATCCACGAAGATTATGCATAAACTGCTTCCCAGCAACATCTATTGTTAGCAAAGTCGCTTGAAATGGTTCCGATTACACCTTCGGCTTTGAACGGAGCGCTGCTCTACGTGATTAGTGTGTGAAAAGGCTGGCTGGCTGTAATACCACACGGATAGTTCGCTCACTGGGAGATTTCAGTGCGGGCTTTCCTCCATTGTCACCTTGACGAAAGATCCCAAGAGGCAACAATTCGAGATGAGTCAAAAACAACAGCAGCAATCCACGATGTTTGGGAACGTTTGGCATCCAGCTAGACAGATATTGTTAGCTGCTCTCGAACCCAGGCCCGCATTATACCTTCAACACAGAAACACGTCATCCTGATATCGTTTAGCTTTACACATGACGTCAGCTTTTGACGTCAAGCTTGGGATGACGATTTCACTCTGCTTTTCGTTCCCTCCGTACCTCCTTCCCTTTTCCTTATGTGTGTGTCTGAGTGCGTGCGTGTGTGCGTGCGTGTATGTGTGCGTGTGCGCGCTCGCGCCCCTGCTTGAGTTTGCCCCACAGTTTTGTCTGCCAAATCCTCTTATAAGACGAATGTTCTGTGCACACAAATGTTTACAGTCCTGATGCCCACATTCACAAAAATCGAAGACAAGTGATTTTATGAAATGTTTCTCAAGAAGATGCTGAAGCAGAGAAACTAAGGCTTATTGAAGGCACGTTTCGTAAACAAAGAAGATGACAGCGTGGCTCTTCGTGTTTGTTTTGATGAACCGAAGGGTAGCAAGTGAACGTATCCATTTTTATTTTGTAGAAGACGCTGGAGAAGAGAAGGCATGTTTAGCAAAGGCACGTTTTGTAAGCTGAGAAGCTGACAATATGGCTTTTGGTGTGTGTTTTCTTGAACCGGTCAAGTCTTTCACAATGCGGCGTGTCCACGCAAACCACCTCATTATTACACACGTGTCTTGATAAACCAGTGCAAACTTTACACGCAGTGTGTCTCAGTGAACTGATCCAACCTTATATGTGGTGCGTCTTGCTGAACCGGTTCAATCCTACTTCCGGTGGTGTATATCGGTGAACCGGTCCAGTCCTTCATTATGTAAACCGATCAAAGCCACCTGCTTTGACCCAAGAGTTATTACAGCTTCATCTGTATGTTTCATGGATTTGTGGATTTGTCGGCGTAAAGAGCTCCATTTTGGCCAACATCGGCGGTATGATTTTTTTTTTTGGTAAAGAATTTGGAGCAAGTTTCCAGACACAGCTGCAACGCTGGCCCCTGCAACTGCAGACGTGTAATAGGAGCCATCGTTTGGGTAAAGTGGGCGGCCACAAGGGCTAGTAGGGGTTTAAACGTCACCTCTATCGATTAGTTTTGTCTTGTAGTGAAAGAATAACTGCCGAATGAATTGTGCGAAGGTATTACACGGTGCCCAGTGGGCACAGCGGTACATTCCAACCTGACTGCAACGCCAAGATCACCTCCCTCAGACGCTAACTAACGATAGGCAGAAACGATGGGTAAATTGGGCCTAGGTAAAACCACCAACAACAGAGGCATAAGACTCCTGAAGAGCCAGCGACTAATACACCCTATATACATGGAAGAAATCCAGGACGGCAACTTGACACTCTTTAGATTGTCTGGTTTTACAACCAAATCGACTTCATCCAACTGTGAAAACGTTTCACATCCAACATCACCAAGTACACGACGAGGACGCACACAAGCGGCGACGCAAGGCGAGAACCATAAGCTGGAAAATCTAATCGAACAAATGACTAGCTTTATCCATCGTTCTCGGCGTCTCGTGGAGATTGTGCACTGCCACCACTACCAACAAAACTGCACACAGATTTCTTCAATGGCGTATAAAGACCATTTGTACCTCATCACCGGCCTGAGGCCATCCCCAAATCACTTTGTCCAGACCTCGTGACATGTTCCGCAGGGCCGATAATCCCGAGCAAGGGCGTTCACCAGCGATGAGACCTACCGAGTTATGCGCTCTTTGGATATGTGCCGCGTTTCATAGTGTACAGAGCCAGACAACCTAAGTGACGACCAGAAGGAAAAGAAATAAAATAATAACTGAACAGAAGAAATAATAATTTTGTCTCGTACCGCATTTGAAAGAAGTGGCTATCGGACAAGAGAAGAAGAGTGAGGGGACAGGAGAAGGATAGAGGAGTAAAGGTCAAATGAACAGGGATTGGGGTTCTTTTTCTCTCGAAGCAACAAACGAATAGATGCTACGTGCTGAAATTATATACTTATAGTGATGATCATATCGGGATAAGGGTATACTAGAAACACGCTAAAATGTCGAGGTAAATATTGAGCGATCGAGCAACTTCGAGTGAAAAAAATCTAACACACACCAATCTGCGTCCAAATAATTAAATCGTCACAAGGTTGATCACAAAAGCAAATAGTAAACAACAGTCGTCTCTTACCATGTATACAACTGGTAGATAAACAGATCCGGGTATTCGGATGACATCTTGGGAATTCACGAGACAGGTCATCGGTAACCACAGCACTTGCCACACTGCAGCAATGGACGTGTTTGCTCACATAAGTCAAGTGAGTAAAATGAGTATACGATTCAAATGAGCAAGCAGACTGTGCATCTACAGTCCAGAGGTCTTTCTGAGCACAGTCTGTCTAAACCCAGGACACAGGATAAAACGTATTCTTAATAATAATAATGAAGATGAGTTTAAAATGAGCTCTTAGCGCTTAATAAAACGGGGAAGAGACATGGACTAAATGGATAGAACACAAGGGACGGAAGAATAAACAACAGTACTGACGACAAACAGAAAACACAGATAGAAAACACAAAAAGGCAGCAAGTAACAGGAACAGAGAATATAGTGATTCTGCAGAGAAAGATGGGGAGAAAAGTAGCAAGAGCAGTAGGGGAGAGAGCATTGTGTGGACTGTGTTAGGAGTAATGCTCAAATGCAAAACAGGAGGCAGAAATGTTTGCGCCTACGAGTGTATGCCCAGTAGGTCAGCATCCATCCTTACCCTTGATGCATCTTCAATTATTTCTACAACAGATTCAGACCAGATGCAGCTTCAATAAAATGGCAACTATTCCCAGTAAACAAGCGACGGTTCGCACTAGGCAAGCACCAGGCACGTAGGTCTTCGACAACGGACATCAGCGCGCAATAGCATGACGTCAATTAATGTGCAGACGCAGACGATCTCCTGCTGCTTCCACAACAACTGGCCTTCAATCCGAAGGACGACAAAGGCTCTACATAAAGGCCAGAGGAAGATGACTATAAATTGCATCTGCTGTTTCTTATTTCAAAACAGTCTTAACAACTGGCGTTACCAGGAAACGGCAGGAATAAAAATTATGGGTAAGAGTAAATACAATTTTGAAATATCGCCTGCTTGGGTTAATGCCTGCCTTTCTGTCTTTCTGTTTGAGCCCGTATCCATGGTTGAGGCTGGAAAGAAAATTTAGTTTCTAAAGATACAACACAGAAGATGACCAATAGATAAGAATAGAATAGCAGACTAAGACGATATGTGTGTGTGTGTGTGCGCGCGCGCGTGTGTGTGTGTGTGTGTGTGTGTGTGTGTGTGTGTGTGTGTGTGTGTGTGTGACAGCTTTAAAAATCCACCCTGTGTGTCTAACCCTAACCGAAATTTGCAGGAATATCCTTTAGTCGTGCACTTTATTTTTCTTTAAAAGCTTATTTCTCTAAAATGTTTAGTCTACCGCTTAGAACTTGTTACCATAGTTCGAGCTTTAAAAAATCTGTTACGACCCGTAAACAATGTATCTTTAGAGGGTAATTTAGAAGGTACCGATAAAGAGAGAGCGAGAAAGAGTGAAAGAGGGAAAAGGAAACGAGAGATAGGTAGGGTCACGTGGCGGCTGCGATTTTTATCTTCACTATAAACGACCGAAGCGTCTTCCTCTCACCGCTGCCTTTTGATCTGGTCTGTCTGCACACTGAGCACTGACAACCTGTCAGACGAATGAAAAAATCACGCCGACACCCTTGCGTCACGGTTAAGACCGTGCATTCGTCTATGAATGGGAGATAACTCGCCGTGAAAAGGGCTTAGTGTGCATGCAAGGGAAGTAATTTACTAGTTAGTACGAAAGAGACAGTGTATTGTATCCGAAGTTTGTGGAAATTTCTAGATCCTGAGAGTGACAGTTTTCACTAGGACTCATGAAATGATTGCAAAATATTTGGGCATTCGGGTAATCGGTCAGCGTTGAACGAGTCAGACGTGTGTATCGCAGGGGTTTCCGAATCAGTCCTTAACCTCTTCCAATCCAGGTAACACTGTAGATTCTCTTGACACATTAGCTAATAACATGAAAGATAAGTATGTAGTTTCTGTGATATTTCTGTAAAATTATTCTTCTCTAAATAAATGTGTATATTTTGTAAATGGTAAAATATGTATAATTTCAGAACTTTTGCTCATGTTCCTTTTCTGAACAGTTAAATGTTTATGTAAATGGAAGGTCAAGGAATCAATATTTTTGTGCAAAAGCGAGTTTGACAACTGAAATGCGTAGCTTACAAAACTGTAGGACTAAGACTAGCATCCGAAATACAGGTCCCTTTTGCTGGACAGATTTTATGGGAAAGTTGTTCTTACATGACCCCCAAGTGGCGTGTGTTTAAGCTTGCAATGGTCCTTCTGACCTGTGTTGGTCTCCTGCCATGCGCAGGACCTAGGACAACTCGCAGCGGTCACCTTAGTGATGATCGTAGCATCAGTGCGACATAGTCTGGCTGCACGAGGTCGTCTGCTACGATCGCCGGTCAAACGCGTTCTGGGGCCAGTTGCACATGTTTCTAAACCTTAAAACTGTTTTAAAGAAGCAAAATCTCTTCTCTGCCATTTAGATGCATTGCACAAGAACATACAAAAAATTGCACTGACAGGACGGAAAGTCAGACTTAAAGCAGTTTTAGTTTTAAAAAGTCTAAAATTGTGGTGTGCACTTTAAACTGATTATCTAAAAGATTTAAGGCTTAAAGTGTTTAAATTTAGAAATGTGTTCTGCAACTGGCCCCTGGAAGGCGAGTTGAGTCTCCTGCCCTGCTTCGCGCATAGCTCGACATAACCCAGTCATCCCACGACAACATGAACTGTGAGTAACATTACAGTAGTTGATGATGTATAGGGGTGATGATGGACACTCAGGTCTGAACCTGATTTTTCGCAGTACGGTGGCTTGTTGATGACTGTAGTTGAAAGAAGGATTCAGCCACCCGGCTTGATATTTCCAAATAAATAATAGTAGATAAGTGAAATATGTTAGTTGAAGTGAAGTATTAGCCATGTTTTTTATGTTTACGTTGGGGATGTTTAAGGAACTTAACATTTGACTGACAGAGAAGCTAAGCTGAGTAAATGGTGTCGTTTATGTTGTGAGGCAAAAGTATTTGATGCTTAATGTAAGCTGAAGTTAATTAGTGTACGTTTGGAATTAGTCCTGAGAGGGCTGATGCAGAGTTGTTTTGCGCAGGTTGTATGTTATTTTCATGTATTATCCCTCTGCTGGTCTTCGTCGCCAGCCTGGAAAATCCACACTTTGTGTTTGGTTTATTATATTTGAACATAGATGGGTGTCAAATGGACATAGTGAGAAAATAATTTGTGTTGTCTCGTCTGCGGCACGGTCCAGAGAAATTCCACAATCAGTATCACATGATCTAGAAGTCCATGGCAATCTTTGTGATTTGTTGAACAGATGCACAGTTGTCACGACCCTGACGTGACGTGACACCTTGATATTGAGCTACAATAATCACTTGACAGATCGACATGCCAATCTGAGAATTTTAAAGCACAGTCTTTGCCTGTGACTAGAAACGTGTCGTTAGCACTCTGCTTCATTTAATCACACGATAAACAAAATAATAAAGCTGCACGTATGAAGGCAGTTACCTGCACAGTCATCGCCGCCTTACCGGTGTGACTCGACAGGTCAGGCTACTGGCAAGTGTGCGAGAGAGGTTTCATGCATCTAGTAGCTATGGTCGTCTGCATCGTATAATCCGTTCATCTCTTGACGACTTCAAGAATCTCCTCGCCTCCATGCACCACTGATCACAAAGGACTACAGACAAACCAGTCGCACCTGCCCTTGTTTCAAAAACCTGATAAAGCAAGTCGTGGAAATAGCACAATAAAAATTGGAATGAGATGGCAGTTTAAACAGGACGACATGCGTGCACCCGTTAAACTGACAGAACAGGATCTGCTCAGGTGAAATTAGCTCAGTGCCACACTCAACGGCGCAAATACGTGGACACGATAGTCGTCTGTGGCAAAGTATCATTAGATCGTGTAACAGCGAAAGGTGAAGAAGTCATCATGCACCACTGATGGAAGGTGAGAAGAAAGAGATCAAGGTGTCAGCTCTTTCTTCCAGCTCATCAGATAACCTCTATGTCGACATCAATTGCGACCTAACCCCTCACACCTACGCCTTAAAAGGACTTGTCCCTTTATGTCTCCTCACTGTTAATGATTTCCTAACCGAAAAAAAAAACAACCGAGGAGCATCAGCCTTTTGTGTTAGTAATCATGTCACGTGTTCTTGCCCTACTAAAACGGCAAATTGCTCTTGAAGAAACATGATACGCACCGACAGCCTGGCGCAAAAGTAGACAGGCGTATGAAAGGGAATTAAATGCTATGATGGCCTCGAGGCTACCTAACACTAGTTTGAAATAACAGTCTGCCGAACACAAAATACGACGTCAATCTGGACGAGAATGTTCCCATGGCTATCCCTTTACCACAAGCAGGCTATCTGCAACGAATGACCTACTGTCCATTTCAACTCCCATTGTTTCACAGGTTTGAATACGTATGCTGCAGTATGGAATTGGATGTAACATGTATCAGTATGTAACATCCAAGTGTATATAACGGCTGAGCCTTAAAACGTGTGCTCTGACGTCCATATAAAGAAGCAACGTGGAAGACAAGTTTTTTTAACCCCTCTGACGCTTGCATTCATATGCGTGTATATATGTTAAAAAAGAAAGATAATAACTCCTTTCATACTCTTTCTTTCCTTTTACTTTTCACGCTCTCATGCCAATTCTCTGTTGACACAAAGAATCCCCCCCCCCCTTCCAAAAAAAAAACCAACCACAACAACAACAAAAAAACCGCGCGCACGCGCACGCACTTGGAGAGCTGTCATACGGCATTTCTTTCACATACTGAGGGTCCTTAGAGCTCGTAGCGCCTTTTCAGACTCCCATAATATCCTAATAGTTTGTTACCGCAGCCCGCACAAAGATGACTGCCACACACAGATTTCAGCCCTATACACGAGCCACGAGACGCTCCCTTCTCGACAGCTTTATTTCGAAAAAATAACGTGTAGCTAGAGTAAAGGAGCCTGTTTTGGTATACTAGACTCTGAATGTTTTAAGTGTTTTTAGTTTCCTGATTTTCATCCAGTGCTGCGACAAGGGAGAAGCAAGAGAAGATCACGATGCATCTATGTTTTTTTTTTTACGGGATTTTTCGAGTGATTTGATTGATGCACGCAAGGTGGGTGGGTGGGGTGCATTAGGTGGGTGAATCCGAAGTAGCGAGGTCACGCCTGGGAGCTGTTGCCACGGCAATCTTACGACTGTCCTGGCTGCGGCCACAAGGCTAGCTAATAATAACATTCGCTTGAACCTTCGCCTTTTCTTTCACTGCGGTTAGTGCAGCAGCAGCAGCAGCAGCAGCAGCAGCAGCAGCAGCAGCAGTGTAAAAAAGGAAGGAAGAAAGAAATAAGTCTGGCAATGATTTAACTGACGAGAAGAAATACAAAGTTCATAGTTTATTGCAGTCGTCGCTTATTCAATTCATTATAATCTGTCTTTATAAATAAAGTAGAATGTTATCAAAAGATCTCTTTGGCACTTTGCAGCATGCTTTCGCAACTTTGCTTAAAAATCAAAATTTCTCTTTTTCGTCAAAGTGGATGGTCAAAAATGAAACAAAAAATATGTGCAAATGAGACGCATCCCACAGACTAAACAGTAAAAAGGAAAACCTGCAATGCGCATGCCTACACCACGTCTAATCTTGACCACAAATCAGGCAATGTTGAGGAACGGTTAATGGTTCAGTTCGAGACAAAATTTTAAATATGCCACCAAGACAAAATAAAGTAAAGATGAGCGAGGGTGGGCGAATCGATGGTTATGAGAAGGAGTAGGAGAAATTAGCTAACTCACTGAAAGTCATTCTTGCATTCTTAGACCACAACGAGACAGACACTGTTGCCAAGAGAAGGTGATCGACTTGAAGACGATAGGACAATTTGTCGTCTCGTCGGCAAAGAACGGCCATTCTCGCCACACTCACGAAGCAGTTACAAATTGCCAGAAATGTCATCCTGTAAGTAAAAGATTCAGATTAGGCTGAGAGGCGAAACTGGCTACAAGGTGAGAGTTAGGGTTAGGGTTTTGATTGAAAAGGATGTCTGATCTACCCCGACGCGAGCTCCCCATCTTGTGTTTGTGCACGGCGTTATCCAGCTTGGACAAGACAGCAGAGAGCCGGTGCTATATTTTTTTCGACGAGTCCCGATTTGCCATGTCCCTTCTCAATGGCGACGGGGAGAGGGTGAACAGAATGCTGATGAGCGTCATCACTCTAGTATGCCTGTGTGTATGTAGGGGAAGAGGAGTGAATGACCTACAGAAGACAACTGGATCAACTGTATGGCAGCCTGACTGGCAGGTCGTGCTGTCACTGCTACGGGTTATGACAGCGAGCGCTATTTTCCAGGACGACAATGCCAGATCCCACAGGGATTCAGTTGTCCAGAACCTTCTCCAACTGTATCAGCAAGCCAACCGCATGGATTGGCCAGTATCTTAATCCAGCCTGTAGGATGAGGTAACTCGCCGCCGTCGAGATAACTACCATTGACCAGCTGACCTAAACCAACTGTTTCTTTTCCTTCATTACGAATGGCAGGTGATCCCCAAAATGATTCCGAGGATACAGGTTTAGTACAGGAAACAATGGTGCTTTGAATGTGTAAGGTCAGTGGCAGACATATTTTGATTTTGATCTTATGTCTGTTCTGTATTTTGCGAAAGGGTGTTATGTCCACAAAAGCATCAACAATTGTTATTGAAAAAAGATTACTTCATACATTTTGTTGATCGTTTTTTTCTCCTTCATTGTTTGTGATTCTTTGCCATTTTTTTTATAAAAGCCTGGTAAGTGGTCTTTCACTTGTTTTGAGGGTAGATTCGCAACATTAATCACGTATTTTCCCAGGCTAAAAGCAAACATCATGTCAAACATCATGCAATCAAGTACCATCCGAACAATCAATCTCAGAATGTAGGCTGTTTTTAGACAGCAGACATCAACCTCCCTTGATCAAAAACAAATCGTGTTGCCAGAGGCAACGGTTCGCGTCCACTAAGCGTGTCATATCGACAGCAGAAGTTTCAAATATTTTTTTCTGAGCACTCTGTTATTATTAGCTCGAGAAGAATCTTTGGCGGATGAATATTCGCCCATAACTGCCGCAGATATGTTTCCCAGCTATATTCACCACGTTTAAGGTCGTGACTGCAATTCGTGGAAAATGCTCGTTAACAACAAACTCTCCTGTCTCAGTGGTGACTAGACTTTCTGGAGCTGGACAAAGGACTAAGGGTGTTCAACATGAATCAGTTAATCCCGTTCATGAAACGAAAGATTAGAAAAGACAAAAAGATAGCTCAGACACGATATATCAAATCATCAAACGCATTAATTGCCAGAAGAACGTCTGTTTATAAGGAACGGTAGGCTGACAGATTAAAAAAATTAGTAAACAATCCAATAAATCCATAAATAAACCTACAATATCTTAATATTTTTATGTCTCTATTTATTGCTGATATTATCTGATAAAATTACCCTGTATGCTATTATATTCTCTATATTTTGCTGCTCTGGCTTTCACAATTCAACAGAAGACTACAGGATTTATGAAACAAAACAACAAAATAAATACTGCTTAGGAAATTATTTAATTACTCAAACACCAATCTTTATTTCTCAATACTGTTAAATTACTATGATCTTTGAAAAAAAAGTCAAGCGATTCTTTAAAGGCGAAATACATCATTAATAGTGAACAAATCTGTTTCGACAAATTGTCGGCCACTTTTATTGTGAATTAAGCGTTTAACAACTGCAGTTGGCGTGAATTTGCAACATCGTAAGAACAATATCTTTGTTGCTTGTTTTTTTTTCTTATAATAGTTTATTTTACTAAGTTAGGCATATGTTTGTAGCAACACTTCATCAAAGGAAAGCTACCGCCATGTAAGGACAGTTATGGAAAACTCTTTACGGCTTTTAAAAGCCGACTGATTGATCTCGGTAATGGATGCTTGGGCAAGCCTGCAAGAGATGCCATTTATCCAGCGTCAGTTGTAGATACAATCGAGGAGAAGAAAAGCTTAAGCGACCTTCCCCTCTACAGTGTGGCCGAAAGTTCGCTTTTATGACCAGCCCCCCCCTAAAAGGTTTGTGCCAATCATTTTAATAGCATAATGTAATAACGAAGCACTTAATAGTATTCATTTCGCAGGAGACAATGGAGTGTATAATTAAGATAATTTTGGTTAGCGGAACTACAGAATGTAAAGTAAATCGTAAAATAACTTGATGCATCAGATGTGGCATATCATGCCAATGACTATCTGATTTCCTTTAAAAATAAAGGACAGATCCGTTCCAAGATGTACGTAGTGGCCCACCATGGATTTTGGGTGAAAGCTTCGTTTGTTGCCACTTATCTTGCGAGACATCGGAGACGAGAATGCATCTTTTCCTCCGCGAGCTAGCTAACTGAAGCAATGAAGCAATAAAGTCAGAAGACCCTAGACTGTGCTGCTAGACCAAAGTGCAGTCCGGGAAATGGGGCAGTCGATGTTCATCCTCACTATAAAATACGTTCCTCGTTGCCAAGTTTTCACCATTTTCCTTGTGTCCACACATTTACCGTAAAATAAGTTTCTTATTGCTAAGTTTCCACTGTTCCCTACACCCTTCTTGGCTTCCTTCCAGAGCTGAATTTGATTGAAAAGGATGTCATGAAATTCGTCTAGCAAAATCCCAGCTACGCCTGGCAGCCCTTAAAACACTTTGCCCTCTGACCATCTTTTAAGGTGGAAAAACATCTCTCGGCTAACGAAGTGTTGCTCCTGACAGTGTACCACCGTGACTTGAGACAGTCGTGTCAGTGCCAGTGTGACACAAAACATAGTGTCAGAATTCACACATTACAGAATATTAGCACCATTTCTCGATTGCAATAACCGAGAACTGAGGGAGTTAATATTTGTTCAGAATTGGAGTTTGTATATAGCGCCAATGGATTCCTTCAGCCGGGTGCTAAGGAGGTGGGAAAGTGGTGATAAACTCTCAAAGTCGTAATTCAAAGTCCTTGCTTGTTCCAAGATTAACAAGCTGGGCTTGTGCTTCATTGCTCAGACCCCGGGTGTCAACTTCAAAAGCAAACATATTTACATGATGGTGGGAGCAGAGCAGCAAGCATCTAAGAGCGTGGAAATTATTATTTTAACTGCTAGGAGACCAAACTTCATCGTCTACTAAACCTTCAGTTTTCATGAAAAAGGGCAATACACTAGGGTTTTATACCCATGTAACATTGTTTAAATTCAAGATGATCTGAGTTATGAAACGACTACGTGGCTGATTTACTGCTCACTATTACACAAACGTGAAGGTGCTGAAATGTTTGCTGTCTTCACGAAAAAAATATTCAAAAATTGAGGTGTTTAGCTGATGCTCGAATTTCCCAAGGTTCAATATCTCCTCAAGTTGCGCACAGACACATAAAAAAATGAAACCTCTAATTCGTAGGCGAGTTCACGAACTCGCCGTTGCAGAGATCCTTAAGTCGCCCAGGCGGTTCTGTGTTGCGATGGTTAACAGTGGGAATTGGCTGTCCTGGGTTCAGATCTTGTCTCGGGCATGCTGTTCTTTCTCTGCATGTGGCGTCTGTTTACAGGACTGACTGCTTTGCCGTGATATAATTTTAGTTTCCGGTTAGGAGAAAAACACCTATTACTACTCCCCTCTTCAACTCGCCCGCTCCCACATCGCCCACTGCTTAAATATTCAAGAGACACAAAGAGGCGAGGCGCTAGGCCCGGTGCATGGCTTTAGACGTGACAAATTGTATTACTGCCCCTGGCAAGATTGGTGAATTTGCAGGTGAATGAACCTTCTGTGTCATTGTTGACTTCTTATCTTGTCCTGAAGACTGTTGAGCAACGTCTGAGCGTTGAGCGTGCTTTCTGCTGCCTCAGTCTCGCTATGACGTGTGCAGTGGATTGCGCTACGTGTGCACGTTTGCAGGCTGTACGGCAAACTGCTGACACAAACTTGGTGGCAAGACGTGGCCAGCCAGCTGCGGCGACCTGCTGCACACCCATGTTGGAAGTGGACATGATATACGGTCCTGACTATCGACTGGCGTCGATGAAAAACTGCTCCCAGGAAGACTGGACTTTTACACGGTATCAGTGATTGACGAACGGAGGCCATGACGCGAGTTGTAGGTTTTTACAGCGCTGTGCCACAAAGGATCGAACTGGCGATAAGATGCTGACGTCACTGTAAATACGGTGTGAGTGCACGAATGCGCCGTTTGAAGGACACTGAGACTCTTTGATCTTAAGCTGAAGTAGTTGCCCTCCCTCACCTCGTTTTTTTTTTACAAGCTTGTGGTGTCAAGTATCGTAAATTACTTTGTTCTCTGGAAAAATGCTCGATTTGTCTCTTTTTTTTCTATGTCCTTCTTTTGTTCCTTTTTGTCTTTCTTTCTTCTTCCTCTTCGTTAAATGTTGATGATATTGTTACTATGGAGATATCACGAAAACCTGTAAACAGCGTTATCACTCTCCTATCACCACTATCTTCTCTTCCTCTTCTTTCGACATAGTCCTTCTCATCGTCATCGTAATCTTATTAGGCCCTAGAAAGCGGCTGATCGGGATACCAGGTGTAAGCTTGTTGCAAGAAGAAAACTTGACTCACCTGCTCCCTGGACAGGCAGACAGCTTTGGTTTGAGAGTCACTTGTTTTACTGCTTCAATAAAATTATCACGCATTTGGAGATTATATGATCTTTCTTTGAAGAAGCTTTTCACATATCTGTTTAATATATTAACCGGTTACGGGACGAAATGAAGTTTACTCGACCGAGGCGCAATA
Organism: Marisa cornuarietis; assembly: GCA_004794655.1. NCBI lineage: Eukaryota > Metazoa > Mollusca > Gastropoda > Architaenioglossa > Ampullariidae > Marisa > Marisa cornuarietis. The sequence continues at coordinate 1,765,951 of SMMW01000013.1, read as the reverse complement.
CTTTCAAAAAGTTTAGTCTATAGAGTGTCGATATCTTAAAGAAAAAGCTTTAAATCTTTGTCTTTTACGAACTATGCATTGTACAGGGTATAAAATATATTTATTATTTAATTATGGTATCATTTAGTGATATTATCAAAGAAATATTGTTAGTACCTTCAAGATTGAAAAGTAATAGCGTTTGTAAAAGAGGAGAAAACACTTCACGAGCGTTTCTCTTTGAAGGCTTTCAGTTTATATTACACACCAGCAAGTATTTGTTTGTTGTCTTTTTTGTTTTATCTTTGGATGCGTGTTTTTATGGCCATTGCGCCAGTTTCGTGAGCAACAAAACCAATGATTTTGAAATCAATGGATGCCTGTTCCTCCTGTGTAGCACACCTGAACGCGTGTCGAGAAACACACATGTATTGTTGGTATAGTAGTGTGCCAGGACACCGCTAACTTTCTATATTAGTATAGTGCAGGACGTCTCACCATCACTACATCTGATCTCTTCCTGTGTAACCCTATCCCTTGACATGATCCATTTCATTTGTGAGGACAAATCCGAGTTAGGCTTTTGCGAACACTGTATGTAAGCGATCCCCCCACCCCCTAGCCTAGTAAACAAGGTAAAAGATAAGAGTCTCACAGCTTTGTGACGCCCGACATATGTGGTTCACCGACATGTAGAGCCATATACCCCCTCCTTTAGTCACTTTTACCTCCCCTGATAAATCAGGTACCCATTTCTGCGGGGGGTAAGACAAGTTTTCCGGCCACAGGCCTGAGGAGAGACATAGAAGCAGGTGACCTTCTGTTCCACGGGAAAAGCCAGAAAAATACAATCCTTCCCGAGGGCTGTAGACGGCTCAATGCACACGTGGACAGACACAGACTAGTGCATGCGCAGAAAACAGGAAGTAACCATGGTGGATGCTTCATTCTATCGACCAGCTCGTAATTCCCGGTATTTTGTGTAAATTAGAAAGTTATCCCAGAAACGCTTGGAAATAAGTATAACAGTGGTCATTGGAGCGGTTCTAAGCTCCCAGCCGTATCACCAAGGTTGAGGATTTGCTATCCCTGAGGCCCACACAGGAAAAGAAGAAAGAAGGCAACAGAATAGTTGAGCCTACAAAACCTGCTCATACGTTTACTCCAACATCCACGGGATGTCTGTGTTCATTCCTATGCGCCACGTGCCTGAAGGCGAAACGACGCCACCGAGGCAGGGTCTACCGACATGAAAATAAAAATGTCAGCAGTTTAGAGACAGAGTGCATCATAAGGCAGAGTTCCCATGTGGGTAGTAAGCAACAGAGATTCGATTAAGTTGGACTTGGAAGCCATTCGCTGAAAATAGAAACGCGTTAAAACGGTCCGGGCGAAAGGACACTGTACTATTTATAGGACATGCTTGTGAAGTGTTTTTGTCCCGACACGCCACTTCGTTCCAGAGACCGTTCCCCTAAAGTAAACATTGCTAGACACCCAGCCACTGCCAGCCTCGTCAGGCAACACTCTCTGCAGACAGGAGTGAAGCACCACAACCGACACGCTGTCTAGTTTTAAAGCTCGAGATGACGTCAGCAAATCCCGTGGGTAGACGAGGACGCGCGAGATTAATTTTCGATCTGATTATGCACTGAGAGAAGACAAGACATTGATACATCGTAACACGAGCTCCTTTCGCTGTTGCCATGACAGGATCATTAGATTTTAAAGAAATATTAGGCTATTACTCCGTATAGGAAAAATGGCTAATAACGAGTTATTTGAGATCTTTTTCATATCATTCCACTGTATGATCCCTAGTCTATAATAAGCACACATATTCATGCACGCACAGGCATGCATCAAATTCCTCACCGCATCTGTGATTTAGAGTTGTGTGAACTGTGAGCTGTGAACATTCGTACACACAAGTGTGTTTTTGTTCTCTGTGTAATATGTCTATGTTCTCTTTCTTGTTCTGTGTCTCGACTTCCTTCTGTGTTAGTTTAGTCTCCCTTTTTGCATGTGTGCATATATGTGAACATATTTGTAGATCACTTTCCTTTGCTTTTTTTCTCGAGCTCATTTAGTTTGGATTATGTGGGAGTGCACTACATGGTAATCTACAAAACAAAAAACCAAACAAATAAAAAAATTCCTGCTGACCTTTCGTCCAACTGTCCGCGTCCCGCTAGTTTACAGTCAGAAGATTCTGCATCCTGCAGTGAGTCGGAAATTAATCTGTTGTCGCAGCCCCGGCGACTGTATGTGGTAAAAGGGGGCACGGTGTTCTCCACACGTTGGGGAAGATCCTGGCGTCGGATGATGCGTGTAAACAGGAAAACCAGGGCAGGAAACAGTCGCTCCCTGACCTGTGAGGTCAAATCACGCGAGTGGCTTTAAGGCTACGCTTTGCAGACACTACTTACTAACACACTAACCTTTACTACTACTATGTGAACTGAGACTCGCAACACTGTCAAGTGTTTTACGTTTACGAACAAGAGGAAGAAAGGAAGGCGGAAGCAAACAAAGAAAAATAAAGAAAGAGTAATTCCAATTGTTTTCTAAAAATCTTGAAACCATGGGAGTAATTTTGGGGATAATTACAGTGACTATAACGTATGCCGTTTTTGTTAATGTTAATAACACGTTTCTTATAGTATTTTTTCATTGCTGATTGCAATTATCTAGTCTTTTGATATTTAATGTCACCTACTAATAGTCGAGCGGTGTAAGCGGCCCTGAGCGTGGGACGAATTCTTCTCTTGTTTACTCCAGTAGGTGAACGACGAAGTAAGCGTTTTATTAGCAAATTATAGAAACGATAATCAGTCACCAGGTTCCCACCCGTGAAGAAGTCTTCGTCACCCAGCAGACAGGATGAGGATATAGACGCAGTGTTAAAGTGCGAAAAAATAATTTGATCAATAGTTTTCCTCCTTGTTGCCAAGGCTACGATGATGAAGCTTTGGATGTACAGGGCAGACCGAATTTTCTGCGTTAACTGCAAGAACGAGACTTTTTGCAAATGAACTTCTGCTCTCGCTATCAACCCGAAGAGGAAGAGCAGACGATGCAAGCTTGATGGTCTGAAAGTTATCGACATTTTTCTTAAATAAAAGGAAAAGAAAACAATAGCTAAGCCTATCGTGAGTATGCTGTTGATATAAGTCCGCGTGGTCCATCCTATTAAAATTGCTGTGATTTCGGATGTTGGTTCGCCGAGATTGGACAGCTTACCGTTTCGCGAGAGGTAAAGCATTGCTCTCGGCAGACTTTCGACAGTTCGGTTTAAACGTTCATATAATGAGGTGGCTGCGTTAGACCAGCAGACACTCGGACCGTCAATCGTTCAGCATCTTGGTCACGTGTGTCCTCGGACTCGAAGCGTCTTTCAGACACGAAAATTTAGCATGAGAAGTAAAGCTGAACCTCGTGAGAATTAAGAGAGTTTTTTTTCCATGGCAGTTAATTGATACAGAGGCAAGTTCTTGGTGACGCGAAAAAGTAGAATGAATAAATTAATAAAAATTTTGTCCCCTCAACTTTGACTTCTGTCGTCACTAGCGCTGCCTGCTTGCCTTCCAAATAGGGCCTGGCCTTGACATCTGGGTCAAAAAGACAGCTTTGTTTCACAAAATAAGATGATTGATCTACCAATGATGAGTTACAATAATGTTTAAAAAGAGGAAAACGGCAACCAACCCGCGCTTCAAAGACTTTCTTTAAAATTTTTGTCTCGCTCTTAACTCCCTCCTGAGAGTTATAGAAGATTTTCGGAATCCAAATTTTTTTTTTATTAGTTTGTTTTCTTCTCTATTCTGCGACACACATCTAACATTAATATTTGTCCAGAATGAAAGTTTTTGTCATGAGCCCATCTTTGAAAAGTCAAAAACGAAAGTGTTTAGCTTTTACATCCTAAAGTATAAGGAGCTTCTATTACACAATCAAGAAGTATTAATCTTACTTTACTTTAATTACTTTGCGATTTCTCTGAAAAACTCTGAAACATACAGTGATTGGTGATAAAAATCGTAGCTTTTCAGGCGTGAAAATAAAGTTTAAACGAAGCAAGTCTGTGTTTATACAGACACAACCAACTCAGGACACAGGACACACGCATGAATGCAGATGACCAGTTTTATGCAATGCCTTAAACCTGATGTTGTACTGGTCTACTTATTGTCCTATTTTAGTGGCAATATTATGCGTACATATTTGTAATACTTAGGAAATTGCCTAAGATTGACAGATACATGATAAAAATGTTGTAGAACAGGATGTGAAATATTTTATGTGCAGGATTTGTTATGTTACTGTCGGCAGACACCTAAATTCCCTGCACAGGATTAACAAAGATGCATTGCATTGTGTTGTATCTCTAAAAGCCATTCCATCACTTATAAAAACGAGTGTTAAGATAATACCCCTTAAAAATCCCAGCTCTTTAAAACTGTTTTTATTCCCTTTTAAAATGTTATCTATTCAATTTAACTCTTAGTTTGTGCTGCTGATGGCTTTTTCACGTTGACAATGCATATGGCAATTAGATTTTTCCCGGCAGAGTGGGGAGCTTAATTCAGCCTACGAAGATCTCCGGTGTGTCAGCCTGCTGTGCAGGTTTTCTTTGTAATCTAGTTACCGAGGATGGAGAGTGGATAGGGTGGATGGGGGTGGGGTAAATGGGTGGTGACTCATAAAAGACTGCATGAGATGTAGTCCCCTCAAGCTCGAAACCCTAAGCAGTATCCTTCTTACTGACTGTAACCTACAGCTCCGCAGAAACCTTAATGTTTTATCTTTTTTGTCCTTACCGACGGTATCCTTCATCTGATCAGAAGCCTACGTGCTAATATCACAAAACACATGCAAAACAAACATCGAAAAATGTTAATACGTGTGAGAAAATGCTAGGTGGTGGGTTGGGAGGGGAAGGCGGTGAGAAAGAGGTGCGAGCAGATATGTGGCGATTAATGAAAACACTGCTGAGAGAGGCAAAAAGACTTTGGAATGATGGTCGAACAACGGTATCGGCTGGCTGCTTCGGAGACTGAACTGATGTAATACTGGCCCCCTTCCACAACTTCCTTGGAGGCGGTGCCCTGAAGCAGAAGGAGCACTTTAGCAGCAGTCTAGAGACTCTCTCCCTCTCTCTCCCTTGACTGATCAATCGTTAGATGGACATGATGAGTTGCAGCAATAGTGGTGTATGCGCGCCAGCGTGACCTGTCCTGTGCCCCTTCAAGGAGGTCTACCAGATGGCGGCCTGTTCACTCCTTGATGTTACCCAGGCACCACTTCTTCAGTTTGTTTTGTCGACGGTTCCCCACCCCACAACCCCACTTACACCCATTCTTAGAGGACCGGCTTGGTCAACGTGTCGTGCCGAGCGACATGTCCGAACCAAACCAGCTTTCGCCACTTGGCGGTGGCTAGCAGAAGTTCCTGGGGACTAATCAGGACTGCGACTAGACTGCGGACAAAATCGTTTGACTTCTGTTTTTTGTAAGAGATACGGAGCAGTCTCCGGAGAATCTAGTAGACGCTCTCTTATAAACAGCATTCAGTCATCCCCCCCCCCCGCGTAGTGTCCACTTCCCAACCGAAAGGAAACTGTCGTCTGAAACTCACGGGTAAGCTTTACAACCGACGACAAACAGACGCGAGTCACAAAGCAGTTATTTTATGATGGCCATGGTCACTAAGAGGCCGAATAAACCTCTGAGACATAAATAATCCAGGTGACAATCCGAAGGAAAGGGATTGATATGATGCCTTGAGAGATGACTTTGTTCATACTCGTGGGATGGCGTAACGATAATTTGCACATCCTTACAGCCTGCTGACCTCGGCGCCATATGTTCATCAAATGTTTAGGACTGGAATTGTTGAATTTGGCATCGTTAGCAGGAAGTGCTCAGTAAAATTTAACGAAAAAAAGGATAAAAAGCAGTCTGTGCTGTTGAGCAGTTTTCGACAATGGCGATATGACTCATGATACGATTAGGCAAGAAGTCATCTGTCAGAGTACAGCTGGCGCCTCTCACATCTCGACAGAACCGGGACAGCAGGTGCACAAACGTCACGTGTAAAGCCAGCACGTTTTCACGGGCTTGTGTGACGTAGCTGTGTTTAATATTCACGGCTGTCTTCATCTCGCGGTCTTTTGTGACTTGGGCGCCTTCATTCCCACGGCATAAGTCATCTGGAAGTCGTGTTTATCAAATGCTTTATCTCCCTTGCATGAGTGTGGTCCCTGCATACTGTCCAGCTGCGCAACTCATCATTTTCTTTCACGCACTGATGTATAAATCACACACACACTGTAATAAGACGTACGCACATACACTTACCTTGCACGCGCACGACGTATATTACAAACATGCACCCCGCTCGACGAGCCCCCGTTGATGGAATGAAGGTGAAGAGATTTCTCGTTGTTTTGAAAAATGAAGGACTCACTCTCTTCCGTCTGTCTGTCTGTCAAACCGTCCCCTTTCTTCTTCTTCCCACGTCATTTCTTCCCAAAACGACGACAAACAAATGACGCACACAAGACGTCAAACACAAGACACCATTCACACACGAAACAATACAAGACCTACCCCTAACTCATTACACTCCCCCTTGCTAAAACTGAAATCTCCCAGATTTCCACCAACTAGGTCGCTATATTGTTTCGGTAAACCCCCAACTCAAAATAACTTAGCAACTGAACTGCACCTAACAAAAATCCCTCCTGGCTAATCTATAACACTACTATTTACTCATGAAACAATGGAGTATTAATTTCTAAAAAATCATAGTAACTTCAATTTTCAAACGGCAGTCAGCTTACATTATATTTACACGTTCATTACCCTACTTACTCCAAAATCAGACCGGGACATTCATCCGCGGCTCTCTCTAGCCGGTTAATTACTATGCCTCCGCTGTCCATTTGCGACCAGTCGACCGTGCCCGGTCCTTGGTCCGTAATGTTTTGGTTGTTATGTACCTGACCAAAGTTCATTGACACAGGTATCAGCTGACCGACACCTTCTCCACAGTGACGCGACAGACGATCGGTGTATCCTACCCCGTCTTCTGCCGCCCTTTCCCCTATACATTCAGCTTTTTCCGAACTCTCGACTGCTTCAGACCTATCGTCTTCTGCCGCTAACCTACTTCTGCAATGCCGCGACGTCTGGCAACAAAATTTACCTTCCGCCTGTTGCGCGACACCATGAGCAGCCCGTTGACAGTCCAGCCGCTGGTGCATACACGGTGCACATGCAGCCGTCCCGTTCACCCTTCGTGAGTCAGACCGCACTTGCATGCGGTTACGTAGCCCGGGGAGAGGACTACCTGGGGTGAGAAACATCTTGACCGTTACTGCCGATGCGCACTCGACCTTTCCCGCTGATGTCACACGACTTCCACCCGGTTCCCAAACGCGAGGACGCGTGTCCTTTTGCTGACCGCGCCCTCTTGCCCTCTTCTTGCGCTGAGGCTGGGTCCGTCGGAATGTTGCCTTGACTTCAGGTCTCTGTTTAAACCGCCAATATGATGCACCCATTAGCAAGGCTACACTCACCTTCGACCCATGGTGCATTTTAACCCTTACTCGGACTCTTTCTCGCTGTCTGTTATGAGACAACAGCCGCGGGGACCCTTTCAATCTCACCACCCGTTGGTGTGACGAAATCACCCCTCTTCGGTTACCCAGATCAAGATTGTCTTCATTCCCCGACCTTCCTCTGGCGCGAGTCATCAGTCCGTCGATGGCCTCCGCCCCTTCGCTAGTTTCAACATCGCTAGTCTCCACCTCACCAGCACCGTCTGCGCTAGCCCCACTCTCACTAGTATGTAGTTTGCTAACCTCATCACCGTTAGCATCTAACTCACTAGCCTCATCACCAACATCCATCTCGCTAGCACCTAGCTCACTAGCATCCACTTCGCTAGCACCGAGCTCACTAGCCTCCTCGTCATGAGTATCCCACTCGCTAGCCTCGATCTCGCTAGCATCTAGCCAGCTAGCCGTGATATCGTTAACATGTAGTTCGCAAGTCTCATCATCGCTTGCACCCACTTCGCTAGCTAAGTCATCATTAATGCCTATCTCGCTAGCATCTACATCGCTAGCCTTCCTTTCGCTGTGATCTATGTCGGTAACCTCAACCGACCTCTGACCACCGTTTCCACCGCGCCAAGCTTTGCCGACGGTTACCATCCCACGCCACTCGTTGCCATGGGGACAACGACGCGAGAAGTGACCTACCTCCCCGCAACTGTAGCATTTCACATCTACAGGTGTTTTCTGCCGGTCTGATCTTTGAGGGCAGAACCTAGCGATATGCCCTGCGCTGTTACAGCTGTAACAAATTACAGGGGGTGCGACCTTACGTGTCTCCTTCCTCCCCTTAGAGCTTCTATAGCCTACGTCCTCATCCTCACTGAGCAGTTCGTCGTTGCTATCCTTTATCCCACCATCTCTTCTAGTCATTAAGTTACAAGCTGATGGCGCCTTCCAACTTCCTACGACACTAACGCTCCTGTTTTTAAAATCACGATGATCATTCTCACTAGCGCCGTCTCTATGGTTAGCCCTGCTTCTTATTTCTGCCATTTTCAGTTGAAAAACGTGCTCTTTCTCCCTTTCTTCTCTCAGTTCCTGTCTCTCCCTCTCTTCTTTCTCTTTCCGTTCATCTCTCTCCCTCTCTTCTTTCTCTCTCTCAATCCGCTCCGTTCTTTCTTTTTCCTCCCTTTCCTTTTTTCCCTGTCTCCACAGGATTAATTCTTTTTCCACAAACTCCTTAATCTCTTTTCCTACCAACCCCTCATCTAATGCAATCTCTCTAAGCTCTTTTCGCTTGTCCCTCTCGGACACAGCGAACTCTGCTTCTAATCCTGACATGGTACAGTAGCTGCGCTAACACTATCGCCGTTGACCAGAACGGTACTTCCCCTTCGCGTTACTTGACCAACCTACCAACGAATAGCTAGGCCAGCTACACACACACTATCTGTTCAGATCCCGGACGAGCTACCCAATATGTAATAAGACGTACGCACATACACTTACCTTGCACGCGCACGACGTATATTACAAACATGCACCCCGCTCGACGAGCCCCCGTTGATGGAATGAAGGTGAAGAGATTTCTCGTTGTTTTGAAAAATGAAGGACTCACTCTCTTCCGTCTGTCTGTCTGTCAAACCGTCCCCTTTCTTCTTCTTCCCACGTCATTTCTTCCCAAAACGACGACAAACAAATGACGCACACAAGACGTCAAACACAAGACACCATTCACACACGAAACAATACAAGACCTACCCCTAACTCATTACACACACACACACTCTGAAGGCTTCTTTTAAAATCTCGTGCATGCACGTGAAAGACGTGAAAGTTTCACATGTGGCCTTGTAACCTTGCGATGGCCACAAAGAACGCATGTGCGGGGTGGCGGGGCTGGGGGAGCTGCATTGTCAAGCTCACCATAGTCCAGCTGTGACGCACACGCGAACATGATCGATAGAAGCCAGTAAAAGCGTGACGTCATAGACGACGAGCGGAGTTCAAGCCGTGTTTGTTAGCTTTCAAGGTTTATTCCGATATATTTATGGGGAGGCTGCAGCATACGAATCTCAGCAAGAGCTACCATGATAAATTATATATTTTTTTCTCCGCTCTTACCTATTACATATATTGTCCTTCTTGTCCTCCATGCGAATCAGCACGTAGACGCCGTTGTAGTGTTCAGGGGGAAGCCTCCAAACTTCGTCGTCAGCTGCAGAAAACAGACACGAGGTACCTCACTGGAGCCAGCTTTCGCAGGGAGGCGACAATTTACGCAGACCGTTGAATGGTTTTACTCGCAAGGACCCTGTCTAAAGCAGTAGTTAGACAAGGATATATGGCTCCAAGAGCTTACAGTGCATAGCAGAGCAATGCAAATATATATTTGAATGCAAAACAATGCAGAATTAAATCTTTAAAGAAGCGCAAGTGGAGGAAACAACGTGCAAAGGGGTAAACGGAAAAAGGACTTCATGACAGGAACAAGACAAAGGCTGCGCACAGACAACATTGTGCGCAAATATTTCTTGTTGTTAGAGCCGCTCCTACCTGTCGATTATAGTTGGTGTGTCGCAAAGACATACACAGGCCTTGCTGCTCACACACCACGCTTAATGGCGTACGCAATTAATGAAGAAGAAATTTTCTGCTTAGAATCGCGAAAGTTGGTATGTGTTTAAGGCTTGGCAATGAGGACACACCTACCTAGAGACGAGGTGGCCAGGTGATCCGTGTTGCAGATATGAAGGGCAGATAGTTGAGCCACAGGTAATCACACGTGGAAACAGGTAGGCAGCACTCAAGATTAAAGGATGTCTGGCTAAAGGGGTTTGAGCATGACGTCAGAGAATCGTGACGTCATCATACACTGTATTGTTGTAACGGCTCGTTGGCTGCAACTGCCAAAAGAGCATCTCGTGCTGTCTCGGTTACAGCATGTTCCTCGGTCTCAGAAAGAAAACTACACGAACTGAAGCCTCTGTATTGTTCTTTAACTACAGATTTATTCACGCTGTAAATCTATTGAAGTACTGAGCGATATGAGGTATGGAGCTGCGTGTACTTTCACTCCTACTCCTTTGCCAGTTCCACCGTCGGACAGCACCGGGGTAGCAAAGTCTGTTTAGGACCTGCTTATAGGCCGCGCGAGGTTAAAGGGGCAGAATGCGTGCTGACTAAGAGTGCACGAAGTTACGCCGAATGACAGCGCTGTCTGGTGTTTGGTAAACTGGAAGCACAGCGAAAGTCAGGCTACTAAAAAGTTATCGTGTCAAAATCCTTTCCCAAGACACAGGCTGTGCCTACCCCTGACTTTACATGTCTGTTCTTCCCTCAAGACGCTCGAGTCGACAGATTCACCGATTCATAGACGCTGTGGTTATATCTACAAGCACGCACACCCGTATACATATACACACGTACACACACAAACACACACACACACACACTTCCTTTCACTCTTTCTCACAGACACACACATTCACGCTCGCTCGCAGCTGCACAAAGAATCAAAGACGAAAAGAGAAGAAATGCGGCCAATTAAAACTTTAAAATTGTTTGTCGTCAGGCACCAAGGGCTCACTACTGGCGCAGACGATAATCTACATTTGCATAACACGTAGAAGGAATCTTACTGATGAGTGAAGGAGAAAATGAAAACGGGGTGCGTGGGATTTGTTGTGTAGGTAAGGAAAGAATCGAAAAGACAAAAAAACAAAACAAAACAAAACAAAAATTACAGGAGATAGCACCGCACCAATGAAGCTCGATAGAAGATAACAGTCTGAAAATCTGGAAGTATTATTTATTTTGCAGCTTTGCAGGACAGCGTTTAAAGATGTAATGACAAAGCCACCAACAACGACGGTGACGACGAAGATTAAGAAGTAGAAGAAGTAAAAGAAAAAGAAGTAGAATAAAACTACCAGTAATAGAACGTTGTAGAGAAAAGTAGAGTTAGATATAGTAGAAGCCAAAGAAGAAAATAGTAGAAATAGAAGAAGTATTAGTAGTAGAAGCAGTGGAAGAAGAAGAAGAAGAAAAAACCTAGAAGAAGTAGTGATAGTAACATGACACCTAAGCAAGCGTTGCTTGAGACGCTAGTAACTTACTCCCTTATCATGTGTTACTTGAGATGTATGCAGAAACCAGATAGTAAGTACAACGCACCTGATACCGTTTTGATAACACTGTCGTCAGTTCGCAGAAAGCTCTGTTCACCATAACAGTCTCCAGGCAGGTTCAGGTATACCAGCGTAGTGCCAGCCAGCCGTGAGGCCAACAGCAAGCGACAAAACGCCAGCAATCAGTGCCATTGTAAGGCTAAAACCTCAATGACGAGCTACCGATCGGCATACAACAACAGCTTCAACCCCATTGAACGCCCACAGACATAACGCTGGGGATTGTGAAGGGGAGCTGAATGATCCAGTGTTGTGCGTTCACTGAACGGAGCAGCAATGAGAAAATACAAGGTAGGTCCAACAACAACATATTATAGGCAGGCGAGAGAGAGAGAGAGTGTGTGTGCACGCGAGTGTGTGTCTTTCCAGAGGGTGTAAACAGTTCTTTATTGAAAACTCGTTCAGATAAGCATCGAAGTTTACAAGCTGCGTTTTCTCACGGGTTATAAGCTGTATTTTCTCACGGTTTACAAGAGGTCTCAGAAAAAGCGATATCAGAATCGTTTTCTTTGTTCGCGAAAGACAGACAGGAAATTAGAGACTGAAAGTATTATTACTCTTTACTAGTAGATCCATCAGTTCTTTGGCTAAAACAAGCCGTGGGAGAGCTCAGCTGCTGTATGTATATTAAGAACACTGCCATGGTTGCCTGGTTACACGACAACACAATCAGGGGACTGGTCCAGTCAACTTTCTCGTCTTTGCGTCGAGGGTGAATTCAGTCTCATTTCGTGTTATCCTTTCTTCATTGTGCCACGGCAAGAATCATTTTGCTGCTCTCGTCTTCTGTACGTGGAAGATCGACTCGTATTTCATATTTAGGGAAGGAAAACAACAACGGAATAAGCAAATAAACAAGTAGTGCAATGGAGATAACTAAATTTACTGAGAGAAAAAATAAACTACCCGTTAAACGAACAACCGACTAGTAAAAAAGAACGAATGAATGCATTTTCCGTGGTACATTTATCTAATCCCAACAGCATTGAAGGTACTGGTTCTCGAGATTCTATTCCAATAATATCTCATTCTTCCGCACTTATATAGTTCTTAATGTTCTGCTTGGCCAGCTCTGTTACAATGAATCGTTCTGTGTTCTGTCACCTGGTCATACTGTATACCTAAAGACTCGTATCAGCTTTACTACTGAGAAGTCCAAGAGGACATAGCTCACGATTCAAAAGCTGTCGTCATACACTGACAAACACACTGATTGATGGCTAGCCGTGTCAGCAAGTTAGTCGATACTCGCCTCATTGCCTAGGCTGATCACACCTAAGTGTTATCTCTTCAGTTATCATTCACTGTTATATTGGAGCAAGCCTACATTGTATTTTTCGTCATCCGTCTACATATCAACGACACTCGGGTAAACAAAAACATGTTTTGAAAGTGCATGCATGTGTATGGGCCCCTCTAATAAATTAAGAAGAAACCGTGCGTAACATTCCAGTGACACAAACATTTGCCGACTTCTGACCTGCTGCACTAACAGGATTACTCTGACGTCACTAATCGACCAAGCTCCAAATTAAAAAAAACAACATTCCTATAGGGTAGTCACTTTATGAAAAGGAGGCAGTAAAGCACCCATTTGTAACTCGCCAATGCTTTCCTCTTTAGATTCAAATTTTACTTTGGATCTCAGAATGGGACATACTCGATTCCAGTCAACGCTGGTAACCATACAGCACCAACGCAATTCATGTAATAAACATGACAGATTGGCTGTCCGCGGTTCAGCTCTCGTCTCGGGCACGCTGTTTTTCCTCTGCATGTGGCATCTGTTTACAGGGCTGGCAGCCTTGCCGTGATATAACCTTAGTTGCTGGCTCGGAGTAAAATTCCAGTTTCCCCAACTCCTGGCCAACACTTTTTTTTATTAGTATTAGAGAAAGTTTGCCTAAGTCTCTTCATGACTCTTTCTAGAAATGAAAAGATTAAATAGTTTACCCCCCCAAATTAAATGAAAAGCAGGTCATTATTATTATATAATTACTTTATGTTTTCACGTCAGAAAGAAGGTGCATGTAGATTCAGTTAAAACAGTGGTTGCCAGTCTGCTATATTGCGAGTTTTTGTCTGCAATGAACCGTCTGAAAGTTCGACGATAATCCCCGTTTGGAGGGCGAATGGCTACCGACGTTTCAAAGCTCTGACTGAGAGCACCTCTATAGGTACCTCTGTTTGAGGTGCCTATAGTGAGGGGGCTAACTACTGGAGACTGCCACAATTTTATTCCTGCGTGCATACGTGTCTTTGCAATAATTCGTCTTTAATAATTTTATTTGCAACAATTTTGAACTCATAACATTATTTTATATAGATTATAATTATGGAGGTATTTTACGTGAATACGCTTATACACTTTTTTGCTTTTTCAGATTTAAGGTTCAGGCAGATTTATATACGTCATCGAAAAAAACATGTAAAAAATAAACGGTAATAAAATAAATAAAAATGAAGAAAAACAAGTGAAAACAATATAAAAAAGACATTTGCAGTTTGTGTCCCGGACTTCCATATGTGGTACGTCGCGAAAACAATAAAACAGTAACGACGCGCTTAGTCCCCTGCATCAAGGTGTGTGTAGTGTCATCTTCACACTTGGATTACCCAAACTCCATTCTTAACAGTCGTTTTTAACTGGCGAAAGTGTCGAACCGTTAAACTTCTGAAGTGTCACAATGTTCTACATGTATTGACAAACATGTTGAATAAAGTTCCCACGTTCTGAGTGTTTACAAATGATTAGTTACCTGTGACCTTTATACACAGATTCGCCAAACTTGTTTATCGTCCGTCGATATTAAAATAAAAAAATGACTTTTATAATGGGAAAATATATGGACACACGTTTGATTAAGTTTGGCAAAATCTTTATTTTACTCTCTGGTACAATCTTTTCCAGATTTGGACCGACACTCGCCCATATTTTTGCAGTCAACAAGGGTTGAAGATGAATAGACAAGAGCATAAAAGGGATCAAAGGGCAGCGGGTGTGTCATTCTCCCCTCCCACTTCTCAAGCAATTTGAGGCGTGACGTGTTTCTTGCGTACAGCACAGCCAGCAGCTGCCGCCGCCGCAGTTTCACGCTAAATACCCGGATGTCAGCAAAACCCTGTGCTGGATACCTGGCCCCTGCAGTGTGCGAAATATTGTCGGGCGCGGTTGGTTTGCTGACGTAAGATGGAGACGTATGGGACGTTTTCGTTAGTTAGAAATTTGAAATATTTTAAGGCTATGGACAAGAAAATGGAATGACCGCATGTCCAGCTGATAAGAAAGCAATGTTGGTCAAAGGGAGGCAAGGCCTCTGCCTTACACACTAGAAAAGGGTATGCATTCAGTTTCCTTAAAGAACATTTATAATCACCCAATACTGTATTATTTGATCAAAACCGACATTTAGAACGCCCCATTCCGGCATTTCTTACAACTAAAGCGATGCTCTCTTAACATAATGCTAAAACCAACCAACCAACCAACCAAGCAACCAACCAGTTGCTTGTATAACTCTGTTTCTATCTGTTTACACTTGCAGGTAGGTGGCAATTTAAAGTAGAATCAAACCATGTGTCATTTTAAACACATTTTAATTTTGAAAGTTCCTGGCACATAACTACGTATCCTAGAAAAGACAGTTATTATCTTTCAACACTCTATCGTATTGTTATCGCAAATGTTTTGAGAAACACGCTCTCTCTCTCTCTTTCATTTACATAGACTCATCCTAAAGGTGCACACACACACACACACGATCACACACACACACGTGGATCTTTGCCTAACTCTCAAAATCCACGGTAAAGTGACGCCGACCGTCAGTGCAAGTTTAAGAGTTCTGCCATTAAGGGCTCTAGGGAGTCGATATACTCTTCGAGAGCATACTTGTGCAGGTCTCCCGCCGTCTTGAGGTGCGGCAGTAGCTGTTTCAGGGCGTCTAGATAGTCGGTGGCGTGCAGGTAGGTGAACTGGGCCTCCAGGTGATGCTTGAGCAGCATGTTGTACTTGTCGCCCAGCGCGTTCACCAGCTGCCGATCGCGGATCCCCGCGCCGCGCGAGTCGAAAGCCGCCACACAGTGCAGCAGGGCGTAGGCTGTCGAGTCGTTACGCAGGATGGTCTTGAGCGACGCCGACAGGTCAGCTACCATTCGCAACGTGGACGCATGCGACGGCATGGCTTGCAGGTAGTGGGAGACGGGCATGTAGCCAGTGTCCTTGATCCACATGTCCTTCTCCACCACGAAGTTGGCGGAGCTCCGGAGTACCATGTGGACGGATGCTGATCCCTGCAGAACGGCCATCTGGTCCTCCAACGCCAAGGACCGGAAGTCCTGCACGCGCTTGAAGAAGGTGACTATGCTGTGGGCAAAGCTCTTGCACCCGTTCAGGGCGACAGCCGGCGTTAGCGCCCCCAGGATGATGTGGGGGCGGAAGGTTGGGAGGTGTTGCAGAATGGTGTTCTCGTAGGCTGCCGTCAGCTCCCCCAGCAGGCCGCGCTCCTCCTCCGTCAGCTGCCAATACATTAAAGGGTCAGAGGGCAACCGGTCAAGTGACACGTGCTGGAACGGCTTCAAAAGGTGACTGTAGGATGGGATTTCGTTCTGGCTCGTTGCCTGCGAATTTGTTTGCTGGGTCGTTTCGCGCTGGTTCGCGACACATCCTCTGCCCACGCTGGTTGAGCTAGTTAGGCTGTTCCCCTGACTCTCAGCCTCGCCTGCAACTGGCGCCTTCGATCCGCTGGCTGTGAGGGTAGTGACGTCAGCGAAGTCCTGGGCAACGTACCCGGTAGCTGCCATTCCTTTGTCTACCTGCTCACTAGGAGCGATCTTCAGTCTCTTTAGCCGGTTGCTGGTTAATTTCTCCTGGCGCGCTTTCAGCTCTTCTGTGTCTGCAAAAGATGGCCGACAGCGTATAGCTTAACAGAATGTCCACAAGGCTAAGGACTAGTTGCACAACATGTTTCCACAAATTAAAACTGTTCTCAAGAAGGAATTTAGGAAACTTTTTAAAAATCGCTCCCATGACGTTTAGAGGCGTTTCACAAGCGTGCACAAAAAATGTGCCGACGGGAATAAGTCTGGCTTAAGCAGTTTTTTCTTGTTTTAAATAATATTAGATTAAAATAGTTCTAATTTTGTGTTGTGCACTATATTTCTAGAAGACAATATTTAAGGCGTAAAAAGTTTAAATTAGAAATGTGTTGTGCAGGTGTAGAGCACGATCCCCAGTAGTTAACGCCACTTAATCTTGTCTGTTTCAGACACACGGCAGAAGAGAAATATTTTCTAGCTCACACAAGAACAGTTACAAACATGTCACACGTTCTCGTATGACTGTACCAAGCTACTTAAAACACCTGTCGGTAGAACTCTTGGCCACTTACTGTGGTCAATCTTTCAATAACGATTTGATCCATAAACTAGACTGGTGTTTCATATCAAGCAGGCGCTTTGCGTGATGTGACTGGACCGTGTTAAAAGTTCAAAATTCATGAACAGGACCCGAACATATGTGCCAGATGTATTCAAGTGTTGTAAGAAAATATGTGCCAGTAATATTCAAGCGTCGCAGAAACACATGTTCCAGAAGTATTCAAGTATTGGAGGAACACATGTTCCAGAGGTATTCAAGTGTTGTAGGAATATATGTGCCAGTAGTATTCAAGTGTTGTACAAAAGCATCGAAAAGAGTAGGAATAGCATCAGAGATCCTATATGAAGCCTGTGTGCACATAACAGGGGATCCAAGCGATCGGCCACAAACGGGGCTATGAAACCACCCACGACCCTGTCCGAACACTTGATCACAACAGACGTAAGGTCGGGACATAGTGTGAGTTTGAGTGTGAGTACAGGGAACGCTGGAAAAGTCTCATGAAAACACTACTTAGCTAACTACTGTCAAGCACACTCCTGTAGAACTTCGCCGCTCACGTTGTCAGGTCCCGGGGCTTTACGCGCGCGCGCGCGAGAGAGAGAGTTGTGATGTCTCCCTCACAGACTGTCAATGGACGCTGACAGCGAAGAGCAGACACTATTATTTTACTGTTTCGCTGAAGTCTCTCACGTCAACCCGTGCATAAAAAGTAGAGATTTTTAACCAATCGAGTTGGTCAGCACACTTTACACTTTGCCTTTGTTCCCTTCCCGTCATGGTATTCACCCCCCCTCCACGCCTTCCTTGCATTACCTTTCATAAGTCGCTCATCTGCTATGTTTCTCTATTCTATTCTACTTTTCTGGCTTTACCTCTGAACTCCTCCAGGGATTAGTGATTTACCATGGGGTTATATATAGCTTATGCGACACACCTTTTCCTACCGAATCGGAAAACTTGCCGAAGTGATTATGTTACTTAACAATGTTGTTTTTATTTGGGACCCACTGTAGCAAAGGCACATGAGAGGTTCCAAAATCATTGGTTCGATGTTCATTAGTTATACTTAATTTCAACGCACGTCTAAGTTTTGTTTTGATTGTTTTAGACATAATTTCTGTTAGTTTGGAAATAGTTTAGCACGTTAGACCGTAAGTTATAGTTTAGGTTTGGGTTCAGGTTTGAATCTGATTACAAGACGTAAGCATGAAATATGCGCCGGTACGAGCATGCGTCCCCTAAATAGGTAGGAAAAAGTAAAATCGCAAGCAGTCAGCTAAATTACTTATATTGTATGAACAGTATCACTGACCATTTGACGCTAACCATTTGCCTCGCACATATTAAAGTATTGTACATCCAGATCCAGATCAGGTGAAAGACAAACATCTTGTCTCACATCTTCTGATATCGTGTATGCTACTTACTAACTCACCATTATAGATTAAAGAACAAAAATCCAGTAGGTTTTAAGCGATAGTGTCGCTGATATCGGGTAGAGACGATATCTAATGGAGACAATAAGACCGTGTTGTCTGAGATGATAACACCTTGACTAATGTCGTACATGATAACCAACTGAGACAATGACTGATGTGTAAGACATACCCAAAATCATGTCCGGCCTCATGCCACAGTCGAGACACTTTTTTAGGCGACAGTAGCAGCATGAGCGACGGGTGTCGACCGTGATTTCACAGTCTCCGTGATACGAACAGGGCTTCATCTGTAACAAATCCAAGAATATTTTCTTTTCTGAAATATGGAGTAGTTTGCCGCTGTTTATCTCATCAGAAATCTACTCCAATACAGGTAGTCTCCGGGTTACGAATGAGTTATGCTCCTGAGACCGTCTTTAAGTCGATTTCGTTTGTCGATCAGAACATATATATATATATATATACGGTTCATCTTTTGTATGCTTTGTAAGACGACATATTGTGTATTTTAAGATGTTATAGGTGCATCTTGACAGAGAATGCAAAGTCAGTTGTAATGAAAGAAGCAACAACGTTAACTGTTATTGAATACTTAAGTGTAGTGTGAGTAAAGATGGGCTACATGGTTATTACAAGTGTAGGTTACAAATGCTTTGTTACAAATGGGTATCCCTGGCAAGATAGCAACTGCGAAAAACATCAGTTTACGAATGCCAAAATGAGCATGCTTTCAGGAAGATTTATCGAGGGCGGTGACATTTTTCTTTTGACAGCATGTTCTCACCTTGTCTCTCAGCGCGTTGCGCCTGAAGAAGGCCTTGCAGGACTCGCAGGAAATGACGTCAAAGTTGTGCGCCAGGGCCTTGTCGCCACACACACGGCACGTCTTGGTGGCCATCACGCGCTGCCTGCGGTAAGAGCTGGCTCCCTGAGCAACGTCGTCCTCGCTAGCACTCGTCGTCTGAACCAGCGTCCCACCGTCGCTTGCCATCTTGATTCTAGCAGCAGGAGGACAATACCCGAGTGACTAAAGGTACTTTCCAGCTAACCCAGCGGTGGAGTGGGTACATTGGGAAAGATAAAGCAATGGGGACGGGAAGAGAAAAAGATGAGCATCGTCTTCACAAAAAGATGGCTCCGAGGTAAGTGGGGTTTCCAGCACCTTACTCGACAACAACCGTACGGTCACAACAGTACCATATCATTTTACACTCGAAACTTGACATAGTTAAATCTCTCTCACCCAAGAAATGTGATTATTAAATCTTTCTCACCCAAAAACAACCACCCTATATTTGCATGACAACGCACACACACAGAGTGAGCGAAAAGAGGGAGAGAACAGAGACAAGCTCTGCTTAATTACATTTTCACGATGGTGAGCTTCATTGGTATTACGAATGGAGTGTTATTATCAATCAAGCAATGAAAAGGCTAAGACGGCTTGTACGTGCTTCACTTCTACGGCGGGGAAGTGTAGTCAGCTTGTCTGACCAGCCCTGAAAATATCTGGCTGCTCTCAAAATTCCGCTTGGTCATTGTGACCTTGCTTCGTAAGGCCGTGTAACTAACAATAGCGACATTACGAAGATTTGTGTAACCATGGTTACTTGGTGCGACAACAAACACTCAGGGTCTCTCGCTCTATAAACATATATATATATATATAATTAAGAAAACGAAAACGCACTGCAAACACAATGCCACAAAAAATCCATGCTTATAAAAATCACGCAAAATTGAAAACTAATTAAAAATAGTATAATATGGCACTACAAACCTCTTTTAAGTGTAAGTAATAAATTCACGGAACAACTATTTGCTTCATCTTTTGCAGTCATACAAATTTGATATACCTCGATATTAAACTGACAGTTTTATCTGTGGATTTCAACAATTATGTATATATTTCACTTACTTCTACACATACAATAACGAATTATGACTTTATTAACTTATTGATTTCGGTTGACTGGGTTTGGTTAAGACAAGTATGTGTTCAAATATAACATTTCTTAAGCGCTTCATTACACTGTCATTATTGTCTGACAGTCTGAGTTAATCGCTTGCAACTGATAAATCAGTTGATTATACAGAGTCTTCTAGGTAATTTCTTATAACTGCAGACCAATACAGCCAGACTATTTGACAAACACAAATTTCAGATGTAATTTTCGTTACTACCTACTTTTGTTCCACCGTTTTCACGCTCGGAGCGACATCGATAATTATAATGAGTATTCCTCACATTTGAGAAGCTGGGGACCGTCTTTCGCGACTACAAACTGAAGCATTCCTTCACTTGCAGTGACATTTCCCTTTGCATTATACATGTCACATGGGTCGTTAATACATCAGTAGGACGAATATTCCTATCGTAGGCCCAGGCGAGGACAGTAAATGAACATAGCCTTCAGTCATGTGCTTTTATTCCCGACCCGACAGCTATCCCAATCGACTTGAACTTAACACACAAGAAATATTATTTGCCTGGCAGCATGCCGCTCGATTAGACACGTTCACAGATGTACATACTGCGCATTAACGGTGCTCCTCGTCAACAGCAGCTTTAACGGCAGTTTAGACTGAGCCGGTGTACTGCTGACACAGATCTCTTGCAAGTGCACTGTTTATACTGAACGAAGTCGAGTGTACGAAAAATGGCGGCCCCCTCGTTGCCGCTTGTTGGCAGAATGCTCAGATGAACAGTATAACTTGTGTATCTTACCTTCAGACAAATGGCGGCCAAGACAGTGTTGTGTTTGCACGTCGTCTGCTAGTATGGTGTATGCCAAGGAATGCGGTCTGGAGGGGTTCAAGTCTCGAGAGCTGTGCACGACGACCGAATGACGACACGCGGGGTCAGGGTGATTGCACACTTAGCCGCAGGGTCCGCGGTATGCAAGAAACGGATTGGTGATAATACATGGAGACCGTGTAAACCGCCCCCTCTAGTTACCTTCGCCTACGATGTTTCAGTCAATGCCTGTGTCGTTAGATTTAAATAATAACTACATACTTTTTTAGAATTTAAAATAATTGTTCTTTATGGTTTAAATAGAATGATCGGAATAAATTGCTGTACTGTTGACTGGCAAGTGTCACAGATCTCAGGACACAGAGAAGACTAAAAAAAAAAAAAATTCCTCTTCCACACAGGACTAAATGAACGCAGAAATATTCACAGCTTAAAATGTACAGTAATCAATTTGAAAGGGCAGGGTAACCCGTCATCTGCTATCTTAATAAACAAGGCAAGGAAGTGGGTACTAGATGGAGCCTAAAAGATAAAATCTTAAAAAAAAACCCCCCGTCGATTGCGATGCAGCTGCTAATGTTCTCAGGCAGACTCAGCTTCTGTTTACATAGGGTCGGGGTGGTAGAAGAACCGGCATTGGTGCACTGAGACGGTTGAAAACAAGCACCTCTTGTAGCATGTTGCCATCTCTGGTCTGTAGCCTACTGTAGAAATCAGGGAGGAAACTGCGGTGGGTGGACTGAAATTTGACCTCTCTCGAAAACAGGCGCAGAACGGTGATTCCCTCAATCCCCTACCTCCAATCATCAGTAAACAGGGATCGCCTGTCTCTCTCTCTCTCCGATCCTGGATCTGCAGAAGATGTGATCACGACAGAGCGAGCACAAACTTGCGTCCGTGGAGCGAGCGTTTCCATGCGACGCATCAAAGATAGAGCGCGGCGAGCAGGTGGCAAAGGTGACGTTTCAAGGGTGCAGCGCCTTCAGGAAAAGAGCTGATATCGTAGGTTTATTTCGGTTAACAGTAGTCCTTGGTGTAATCACACAAACCTAATGGGGTTCGAGTATAGGCACACACACACAGACGCCACTAAGTTTGTAAAGGCTGACTTTCGCAACTGCGCTAATAGGAGAACTACTGTGTCGTCTGCATTTTTGCTTCATAAGATCTACACTTTGCTTCTTCCTACTCATCTCCTGCACATTTGTGCCTCTGTGCGCGCATGTGTACGCCCCCATCTTCTCTGTCTTATTTGCATCCAAACGCTTCTTAAAGGTGGGTCCGGAGACACCGAGTACCCTGGCCCATGGAGAACTAGGCAGATACCCATTGTATCTCGGCAACACTATGTACGTGGTGAGCTTATGGTTCAAGTTGCAAAAAAGGGTGTTCTCCAGATTGATGAAGCAGGCTTATGAGTAAGAATCGATTAGAGTTCTCAGGGGATGGGAGAGAACAACTAAACTGGCCAGGATTGATTAAAATGTTTTGACCTATGTGGATAAATGTAAACAAAATTGCCATAGTGCTATAGTTCTTGAGAGAGAGAGAGGGAGAAAGAGATTTATTCTTTACTGCTTCATGCGCAAAGTTCCAGCAAGGGTGTAAACATTTATCAGAATAAATAACTGCACAACGTCTTAAAACTATTGTAATACAATCCAGCACCCCACAAAACGCACATACACGCACAAACGCACACAACCTCCCCCTACACACACTCAGAGCATGGGGTTACTAGTGCCCTCAACCAGGAAGAATCACAAAACTCAGCAAGTATAGAGAGTAAAAAGCCGACATTTCACGAGCAACAGTCATCCTTTACAGGTCAGCCGATTGCCACTGTCGGGGGTGGGGGAACTGGTGTTTTACGCCGAGCCAGCAACTAAGGCCATAATGGTAAGTCAGCCAGGCCTGAACCAGGACAACCAGCCCTCACTGTATTGGTGACAGGCGCTAACCGCCTGTGGGGGAGGGAAAGGAGTATAAAGCCGAATTATGAAGTGTTGCTGCTGTATCAGTGGGGAGAACTAAGATGTTCTTCGAGCAGGAATATACCTGAAACTATCATGCGAAGTCTTGGTTCTCGCTGTCAGCCTTGTAAAGTGCTTGACCCTTGTTTTTTTCGGTGACCGGACACTTAATCCCCAGACATTTAATCCCGACACTTAATCCCCAGACACTTAATCCTCAAAAATGCCCCCAAATCGCGACACAACACTCAAAACTGCTATTTTGTGAACTTGAAACATTATAACCGTAAGAGAAATGTGTCACGTGGTAACTCTAATGAGACGTAACAGTCGTCCCAATTAGGGTACCTCCGATCATTAGCTTACCTGTCATATTGATTAACAACACTTTTAATATCATATTGTTGAAGAACATTGACTTTAATAGCTCACATGAACTTTCACTAATGTTATAGATGTTGAAGTTAAGTATTATTTTAATTGTCAAACTTATTTTGATGTTTACATGAAAATAATTATTTGAATTTTAATTAAATGTTTCATTCACTTCATAACTTTATGTTGAAATTTAATTTTGAGGATTAAATGTCTGGGGATTAAGTGTCTGGGGATTAAAAGTCTAGGGTATTAAGTGTCTGGGGATTAAGTGTCTGGGATTCGTTTTTTTCGTACGGACAGTCCAGTCCCCAGTCAAAAAACGTCCAAGTTGTGGAAATCTGTAGTTGGACAACCAGGAACATGGATCGAGACATTAATTTCCTTTGGGTTCCCTCCCACATAGGAATAATGAAGAAGCAGATAAACTAGCAAAACTGGCAGTAAAACAAGAAGCAAACCCTAGATTCTCCACCCTAAGCATCTCTATTTCACCTGCAGAGAGAAAAACAGCTATAAAACCAGCAATAAAAATAAGGTGGCAAGAAAAATACAAAAATGAAGGTAAGGGTACTAGGAGACTGATAGATGACCAGCCTAGTCACACTTTCATGTACCTAAAGTCAAACAGGTCTGACTAAACTAAAATAACCAGAATGAGGCTCAACGGAGAATACCTAAAAAGATATAAAGACCCCCCTTCATGTGCCTGTGGGGATAGACTAAGCACCCAGCACGTACTGTCGGCATGCAACGAAAATAAACCACAGAGAGAAGAACTAAAACATTTCCTAGATAAATATAGACTGGGGCTAAACATCAGAAACTGCCTCAACCCACCTAAAGAACTATGGAATAGTATACTGTCACAAGTAGTAGTAATAGTAAGAAGCCATCCAAACTCTTGTCTAATATAACATAGGCATAGGGGTAAACAGGATAATATAGCCATCTAGATGGATAAAACAAAAAGAAAAAAGAAAAAAGAAAAATAAATAAATAAAATAAAATAAAAAATTAAAGTAGAGCAACACATGGAATCCAATAAACCAACACAATACACCACCACGGTGGACGTGGCAGGACCCCTAAACACTGGTAGCAAGCGGCAGCAGCAGCAGCAGCAGCAGCAGCAGCAGCAGCAGCAGCAGCAGCAGGAAAAGAGGGCAGCAGCACTGTAACCACCCATGCAAACTTGGCAGGTCAACAACGGATAAAGAGGGCACAAAGACAGTACACCACCCATGCAGACTTGGAAAACCCAAACACCAACAAAAACAGAGGGCACATGCAAAAAGTAAATAACACATCTGACACCACAAAAACAGCAACCCTAACCCCACACCTCCCCATTCCCCCATACCCGTACTCCCTCCCCAACACTCACAATTCCCAAAGACCCCATCCCACACAGTGCGAAATCCCCGAGAGGTGGAGCACTTTCCCTTTCAACAACAACAACAACAACAACAACAACAACAACAACGGCATCCGTAGTTACACTCGAGCTACCACAAAGACTATTTATCTAAAAGGTTCGCACTGACAAACAGTTCGTAATAACGAACTCGAGAACTAGTTTGCTACGCAGTTATTATTGTGCTTGAGACGTTTTAAGGTATTTGCAATTGTTTTTGAAATGTACGTGCATAGAAAGATAAAATACATGACTAACTCATGCTGAATACGATCCGTATTAATTTTATGTGTTCAGACTTACGCACAGAAAGACGATCTCAGGGGATATAACTCGGTTATAACAACGAGACCGCCCATAATGTCAAAACCGTAATGTCGGAGGTGTGGCTCTGCAGATCTTTAATACGTGAATGTATTTCGCCATGAAATCTGTGTGTGTGTGTGTGTGTGTGTGTGTTCAGGCTCTTGTATCTAAGCTGTTTACACTAACTTTTCTTTTTACTTTTTATGCTGTGACGCTTACTCTCTATTTATGATTGTATGCATGTCCTGATTTCATTAAAAGCTTATGGTTGTGACAATGGTAGAGCCGATGATAATATTTATCAGAAACACTAGACTGGATATTTTTTATCCTCAGTAAACGTCCTAGGCCGTTAGACGTCGATTATAAAAGCGGTGTTAAACAAAAAGAACAAACGCTATCGTCAAACTGTTGTTTTTCCTGTGTCACGGATATTAGTCTAGGAAAGTAGAGCGAATGTTTGACAGAATGAAAACCAGAATATCTAGTATATTTATTCTCAGCATACCCTTTATACAGACGGCATATTTCGAGTCCGGAACCATTGATCGGCATGTATCTCATTCTTACAAAATTTTATTGTCAACACAGATTGGCTTAGCTTCGTCTGGACTTAATTTTAATTCGAGTTTCAAATTCCGTTTTGGTTCTTTGGTTGAAAGTTCTCAGCAGCATTCAAAGCTAGAAATGTCTGAGGTTCGTGATGCTGGAGGATTTTACGTGAGATTCATAACTTCCACCATAAGTGGGTCCAGGGTAGATTTCCACCCGTTGAACATTGCCGTCATTTCAACGGCCACCATCTTGCCCTCCACAATGCTGTCTAGAAGCGCCGCCAGGTAATCTCCCGCGAACACGTAGGAGAACTGCGACTCGAGGTAATGCTTCAGAAGGATGGTGTACCTGAAAGACAGGTGAAATACTATTTCGAGTCACTATGCTACTTCTGTTACAGTCACACACCTGTAACTATGTGTTCTATACCGCATTCTGGTAAATTATCTTTGGCGATCAATACAGTAACAAGTAAGTTATGGAAGATTTGCTATGAAGATTTTTACACATAAACATGCCAAAATCCTTACTTCCATATAGTGACCAACTGCGAATGACTTTCAGATCAACCCTGCAGTCAGCCTCCATCCCAGGAGTAACTAAAGCATGCACCACGAAGCTAAGGTTGTTTTCAATCATAGAACGTTATATTATTGTCAGCTGTTCACTTCTCTTGCAAAAAATATTCTGCCATGCGGTTCCAGAAAGTCGCACTCTTATCTAAAGCTTCAAAACGGATAAGTGTTAAAGATCTTCCAGAGTAAACAACCCACTAGGCTCATCACAAAAAAGCTTCTATATCCCAGATTTAAACGAATGTCATTTATCTCTCGATTTTTTTAAAGTCCCATGTTGTACCAAACTCAGCCCAGTCATTCGAAGATTTCCTAGAACACTCCTGCGGTCTTTCAATCTTTTTTCAGAATAAAACCTTGGACTTGATTTATACCAAGTCGTCGACTCACTTGTCGTGGAGGCCGTTGACGGCCTGGCGGTCAAAGAGGTTCGTGGCCAAGGGGTCGAAGAGAACCATGCAGGTGAGAAGGACATAGGCAGAGTAGTCATTCTTGAGGATTCGCTTGAGGTTGCGGCAGAAATCGGCGTAGTGACCTATGACGTCCTCGTGGCGCGTGACGCGAGCGAAGGTGGAGACGGGCAGTTCGCCGAACTCCTTGATCCACGAGTCGCGCTCCTCACAGAACAGCGCGGAGCTCTTCAGCATCATGACCAGCATAGCGCTAAACTTGGAGACTGCCATCTGATCTCGGACCTGACATTAATCATCGCGTGCCATTTTAAATTATAATATAATATTATATAATATACAATTTATTTTGTTACTGGGACACGATGTATTTGTCGAAATGATACAGGAATGCGAACAAAAGCGACGATGGCAATGATGACGATGACGACGACAATAATGACGATGACGACAACGACGATGATATATTAAGTGTACGCAGCTCATCGTCACGCTCGTGTGAGACAACATCCAGAAGTCAAGACAGAGAAGTTTCTCCGCTATTCTTACAACAAAAGCAATCTGCACACAGTTCGTCGGTCAGGGGCTGACCTCTAGTGACCGGAAGTCCGGCATTGTCTTCACAAACTCCACCATTTTCAGAGGAAATCGCTGACAGAAGCACAGCGTCTGCTCCAGACTGAGTTCGCTCATCTGCACCTCCAGCGCCTCTGGGCTAGTGGGCATCTGTAGCAAGGTGTCCTGCAAAACACATTTCATCCGTAGCAAGGTGTCACGTGAGCCATTACGTGAACTGGTACGACTCTATGGTAGTGGGAATGGCAAGAATTCAGTCAGATATCCTGCATATACATCGCTTTGACGATAGCTTCGATCAGGTGTTATGGAGATAAATCACTCTAATGATAAACTTAGTGACATATTATGGCTATAAAAGCTGAAATGATAAATTTAGTCAGATGCTTTGAGATACATAACCCTAATTTCAGTCGAGTAACATGCATGGTAATTTCATTAATTGCGTGGAGTTAAAGACCTGCAGCGGTTAAATGACTTGCTTATTTTTCATTTTGCCCAATGACTTTTGTCAGGAAATCAAAATAAAAAATAGAAATAAAACAAAGGAAGGAAAGAAAAGAAGAGGAAGGAAAGAGGAAGAAGAAAGAAAATGAAGAGGTTTTGTGATTAAAAGGAAGGCGACTATCTTATCAGTGCCTTTAATGAGGTGGAGCGCCTCTAACCTTGTACGACACTGTAAGTTGCGTGATAAGTGTGTGTTCTTCTGTCGCCAGCCGCCAGTACATGAAAGGGTCACAGGGTAGCAGGGCGTTTGGCACGTGCTGGAACGGGCGACCTGCCTGCGTTTTCTTCATCGACACCGACTCCAGTGTGGATTCTTCTTTGATGTCAGCAGAGGTAATGTCGGAAGAACTCCCAGTCGACCTGTCGGAAGTACTCCCAGGAGGTGGCTGCAGCTCGTGGTGGCTGTGCGCCGACAGTCCGCCGATGGCGTCTGCGGGGCTGCTGTTGTCGCTGTCGTTTGAAAAATTAGAGGGAGCTGCCGTTCCTTCCGAGGTCCAGGATCCATCTAGCTCCGGTCTGCTGGAGTCCGGGAAGCATTGTCGCGTGTTGGTGATCGTCTTGCTGGAGTACCCTACCTCCTTTCTGGCAGCCTCCTGTCGCTTCTTACGGTTCTGTGCTATCTTCTCTAGACGCGCCTGCCTTTCGACCTCGTCTGGCAGGTGAAGACGATAGAGGACATAAGTCTACATACGGATACGCGTGCCATTATGATCAAGTTTAAAAAAAAATGGGCACATTCTCTAAATGAATGACCATTCCATGCATAGCAGTACTTGCTAGCGTGGACTTACCTAAACACTTTGTCACGTTCATCATCAAGAGCAACAGCATCGATGACAGGATCTCGTCTGACTCCAGGAAGATAACATACTACTTATGAAAAATTCTATTAGATTTTACATAGATCACATCAGACTCACCAAGGTTCGTGGCATACTTCCCAACGGTATGATCAAGAATCACATCAGATTCCCGAAAGATAAAACAAGACTCCAGAAGAATCCTACCTAGCTTCAACAGGACCATATCAGACAAACCAAGGATTACAAGGCTCAGCAAAAATCCCGCCAGACTCACAAGGATACTATCAGACCCCCAAAAGATTACAAAATACTCCTTAAGTATCACATAAGACTCTTTGAGGATAAGATCAGACTTCTCCGAGAATCACGTCAGATTGCACAAGGATCGCATCCGACTCACCAAGAAGCGCGCCAGACGTTCTAAGAATCGTTCAAGACTCACCCAGGTTCACCCAGTATGATGCCAGACTCACCCAGGATCATGTCGGCCCTCATGCCGATGTCGAAGCATTTCTGCAGGCGACAGGCCGGGCAGAAGCGGCGTGTTTGCCGCGTGATATCGCAATTCCCCGTGAAGCCACACGACTTCTGTGCAGATAGAAATGATAAAATAACGAGAGGGTAAGTGTAAATTGTAAGAACGAATGGTATTATGACGACCAACATGTCACTCAAAAAAAAAAAAAAAAGAGCCTGCGAATTGTACTAAAGTGCTAAAAATTTAAAGGGTCAGTCTAATTTTATGCTGATAACTAATTTTTCCCCCAAATAGTCAAATAAGTTCTAATTTCAGAACACTTTTGATGCTTGATAACTTGAAATGGTAAAATAAACTCACTAACAATAAATATCACTTGCATGAGTTTTTGGACAATTGGGAAAAGGATGAAGCCATTAAAGGGGGATGACTTTCATGTTACCTAGTCGAATGCACTCAAAAACTAGCTAAAAAATGCAATCTCGCCGACGGTAGGAATGGGAGCGCCCTAGAAATTTAAAAAGCAGGTCAGGGCGTCCCAACGTCGACCCGTTGAACTGAACCCAAATGTGTCCTGGGTCTTTGAAATGGTGCACGTGAACTTTACTATGTAAATTAGAAAAAAGGAGAGGACAGATCAGAAGAGCTGGGATAGGGGACGAAGGAATGGGCTTGTCATAGCTTATCAGCAAGTGTTTGAAATAGATACTGCCCCCTGTCCTGAACTTGCCAAGCTGGCAAACAGTTAATCAAATTTCTTATGTAACGTCGTCATGACGGAGCTTCACAAGGCACTGAGCACGTGCTATTCATTTGCATTAATGTGACCGATGAGTGGCACGAGGTGGGAGGGGGTGGTGGTTAATGCCAGTTATTTCACAAGGAAGGCATTGTACTCTTTCCTGCACTCACACTGCCTCACTCTCTCCTTGCATATACTCACACAGTCATGCTAACTCATTGAGCACACTCACGCCAACGTCATATTGAGTGCTTGATCTCACACGGTCACACTAACCCCGCGGTTCTCAACCTGGGGGGCGCGCCCCCCAAGGGGGGCGCAAGCTGCTGAAAAGGGGGCCGCAAAGGCGGTCATTTTCTCATATCTCATATAGGTATTAGTGGCTAAGGGGGGCGCGCGGACGTACCTTTATTCGTCTGGGGGGGCGTCACAAGTAAAAGGTTGAGAAACGCTGCACTAACCCATTGAACAGACTCACACGTACACACATCAAGTCGCGAAGACACAGTCCTATGAAGTCTGTGCACACACTCGTACAGTACCATCAAATCCTCGCACAGAGAACACACTCACAAACTCACAAACCACACGAAATACGAAGCATGATCGCGCCAGGGTACTGACTGACCTGCTGCTTGTGAGCGTTCCGCCGGAAGAACGTCTTGCACGACTCGCACGTGATGACGTCGAAGTTGTGCGCAACGGCTTTGTCACCACACACACGACAGATTCTCTCCCCTTGCAGGCGGTGCTTCTTGCGGACGAGCCCCGGGCTGTCCGAGGGGGCAGGAGCTGTCCCTCCTTGTGGTTCCAGGTCCGTCGATTGCATTGCAAGTCCAAACAAAGCGAGGTCGACAGCTTTGTGCTCACTGACAGACCCTGTGCTGAAACAACACAACTTTCACAGAAGCGGATAAAGGAACATCACCAGCGGCCGGCCATTTCGTGTGTCGACGTCATCGGGAAAATCTGCGGAAGCAATAGGAACCTGAAGTGTGTTGCATGTGTCTGCTTTCTCCATGACACAAGCTCCCTCTGTCACTGCAGCAAGCAACAACACACATCGCTTACAGGCGGCAAATATCCTGTTTGTGCGTGCCGACTGTTACCCTAGTGTAGCGGCATGGCTGCCGCCTTAAAGGACTAGTAGGGTGCAATTTTTTTTGTAACTACTGGGCAACAGTCAGTGCAAGAGATTATTTCTCCAAATCTGGGTGAATGCTATTCTTGCGTTCTCGAGATCCTCACCCACAAGCATCGTCAGAAATAAGTCAACAGTCCAGAGGTAAAGGTTGCTTACGATGTGATGAAGGCCCTTAGCTGAGGGAAGAGCTGGGATATGTGTAT
The DNA here is from genome assembly GCA_004794655.1 of Marisa cornuarietis. NCBI lineage: Eukaryota > Metazoa > Mollusca > Gastropoda > Architaenioglossa > Ampullariidae > Marisa > Marisa cornuarietis. Next base: position 1,734,574 of record SMMW01000013.1, on the reverse strand, counting down.
AAGGCGTATTTGTATACGAACAGATGACGTCACGATTTCGAACTCTTTTTGTGCGTGGTGATGTGTGTAACGAGGCATTTTGAGAACGGAAGAGGGATATTTCCTAGACTGGGGGAAATAGTGCCTTGCACCAAGCTTTACAGAAAAAGATTTGCACCCAACTAATCCTTTGAGGAGGCAGCTTTAGTTCTCTAGTCAGGTCATCAGTGGCAGGTATCGTGTTTGTACGTAGACATTAGAAAATAATTAGCACCCTACTAGTTCTTTAACCAACGTTAAGTTGGTGATGTGCCCGCCTCTCCCGACCCACTGTTACACCGCAAGACGCCAAGCCGTCGTTATCCACCCACAGCAGTCGAGCGTAAACCGTGACCTTAATACTGATTGCTCAGTCGATCTGAAAATGGTTTGATCCATTTATTATCAACTTATTTCTAGATAACAAATACATTAAAAAGTAATCAGTCAAGTATTTTTGACTATTTTATCCGGAATGATTTAGCTTTAAGGCGTCTTTAAAAAAATTAAGTGGGAAGGGTAAATACAAACTTGTTTCGATTTTTGTAGAAAAAAGTTACCTTCATCAATCGGATATTGACTGTCTAAGAAGGAAGATTTTGCTCCTTTGGTCGCTACTCGTTGCTACACTTCTTGGTGAAATGCTGGTTATTTGTCTTCCATTATGTTGTGGTGTTCCCGGTAATGCCACCTGCCCTCAACGAAACAACCGAACCAGGTCAGGGCTAAAAACCCTCAGGTAACTTCCTAGTATAGAGATCAAGGCCGAGAGGGAAAAGAAACAGAGAGAGAGAGAGAGGAAGGGGGAGACAGAGGGAGGGAGGTAACTCGAATTTTTAATCATCATCATCATCATCATCATCATCGATTAGAGCTTTAGCACCAGTTTCCTTTTAGGAAGGAAAAAATAAAATATAACACTAGTGCACGTTCCTGTAGTGATATAACGATATGAAACTATAAAATAACATGAAACAATAAAATAATACGAAATAATATAATAATATGATTATAATTTTATAATATATAATTTTATGTATTAATATATATATATATATGGAGAGAAATAAAAAGAGGTGGAAATATTACAATTGTAAATACAATTTGTTTGCTCGCGTGGACGTGACTTTCTCTTTTCGCGTGTACACATGTGTATTTATATACAAATGTGTGCGGGTGCGTATGGGGCTGTCTGCGTGCATAAATGTCCGTATGTATAAGTGTATTGGTCTGTAAGAAAGTGAGCGTGTAAGAGAGAGAGAGAGTGTGTGTGTGTGTGAAAAGGGCAACAACACACTACATTTGTCTGCAAGTACCTCATCAAGCGACTGTAGTTTATTTGGCTTTCATATGCTGCACCCTTTGCAAACATATACATCTGTGGTGAGAAAGTTAAACATTACCCGGAAAAATCAACAAACGCAAATTGATTTGTTGTAAACACGCCCTTCAAGGACGCACCGAGTACAATCAACACCTTAACGCGGATGACAAGGGTCTGTTAGTTTTTTTTTTATTTTCGCTAACTAAGAATAGTTCAAGATTGAACCAGGATTTGAGAAGAGTGCGTAACATGGTACGGCTAAGGGGAAAGAACAAGAAATTTTGTCAGCCACATTCCTCCAAAAGAGTTGCGTCCCATAGCTTGCGTTTTGCGTTTCCGCGAAACGGTTTGCACTGCAGTGCACCGCGATCCATTTGATCGGAGCATGTGAGGACCTCAGCTTGTATAAGCCTGTAACATACAGCACCACAAGTTGTTACACACATACACATGCCACCGCCAACGACGCAAAGCCCCGCAGCCGACAACACACCTGGTACCACAACTCTGTACACACATATATGGTACCACAAGGTGGTACACAATCAGCCTGTTACTAATATTAACAGTCTTTACCAAAAATAATACCAGGCAAAAATGCTACACATTGAGCGAATTTATTTGGGACGTAATCACCATCTAAAATAATGTCTTAGAGCAAAAGAAGAAATAAACAAAATAACAAATGTAACAAGAAAACGTGGATTTGAGCTGGTATCATAGTAAAACACCTGCATCCCCGAGCAAAGTAAAGCCCTTGCACTCTTGAGCCAGTAGATACGGGCACTATTGAACTACGTGAAACAATTATAATCCAGGTAAAACGCATGTCCTCTTGAACCAGGGTCAAGAGGTTTATTGTTGAGAGAGAAATCGAACTCAAACTTTTTATTGATTAGGCCCATTTTACGGGAGGAAGATAGCAACAACAACAACAGCAAGTATCTTAAATATAAACTAAAAAGTTAGTACAGTTCTGTAAAGTATACCACAGCATCCTATCATTATACATTTAAGCAACACCAGTTGAAAATGTAATTGGCTGTGATCCAGAGCGCGTCCATCTATAAAAGTATGTGAGACTAAAGGTAAAAAAAAGCGGATAAGACTAGGGATGAGAGGCTCAGTTACTCATCAGCTTGAACCCAGAACTTGTTTTTCTATTAAAAATTACATAAAGAAAATATTCTGCGACATGGGTTACTTCTGATATTACGTACTTTATATGCATAGTTATGATTAAATTAACATAATTAGTGCTATACAAGATAAACAACAGTATCAAAGCATCAATATTAATAGTACATGTAAGTAATAGTAACTTTCTTTCTGGTTTTTATTTTAACCTGAAGTTGATTTGTCTGTCAGCAAATAAAGCGCAGTGGTACATGTAGTTTAGAACTAATGTGGCGTTATAGCGCAATTATGTAAGGATGCTAATATACGACTTATTGTTGAGAGAGAAATAGAGAGAGAGAGAGAAACATTCTGTGTACGCACTTTATTTAGCTCAGAGAAAACAATCAAAGAGAATAATACTAAATGCATCATTTCAGACTGCACTTATTTAAAAGCAAAATTTTTGTCTCAAATATAACATCTTACAGTGTGTGTATGTGTGTGTGTGTGTGTGTGTGTGTGTGTGTGTGTGTGTGTGTGTGTGTGTGTGTGTGTGTGTGTGTGTTCTTTACAGGAAAGATTTGCGGGAATGTTTGGCTGAAGGATGTCACTACAGATTATGCTTATTTTTAATGTTCAGTTTGCGCGTTCCAAAATGTCAGAACAACAGGAGTGTGTGTTCCCTCTGTGTCGTGCTTGAATGAGCTTGACAAATAAAGAAACAGACCGAAAGTGGAAAATAAAAATCGCAGCTGGAAGTGATAGATTCATAAATCAACACAGGCGACGTCAGGCTCTTGTCGTGTCTAGTCTCACCATAAAATAACATAAAACATTGCCTGATTGCGTGAGCTTTAGCTAGTCGTTCGATCACTTCTCTGCCACAGCCAGGCACATCCACGAAGCCTTGCAAAGTTTCCGTGTGAAGAGGCTGCTGGCCTAACGCTCATCTCTTGAAGTGAGCAGGAAAGTAATGGATCTCAAGGCGTGAGAGAGATGAATACTCTCGCCTCATCGACTCTCGGTGTTCACATCAGCGACTGGCTCTGAGAATTTCGCCGACAACAGGCGCGGCACCTGACATCCCTCACGCGCTGAACGCTAGCAGCGTGCAGCACGTCTGATGCTCTCTTGCTTTTAAGATCAAAAGAGCTGATGGCTTTCAACGAACACGTCGAAGTCCTTGAACAGCACCTTCCGAAGACCGACACACACTGGCCTTCGATGGGAGAAAAGTGGTCTTAACTTTGGTCCGTTCTGGACGTCTGACAGGGGTGTAGGGTCAGGAAATACTGTCTCACGAAATATTTGGCTTCCCACGTAAGTGCTTGCGTTATTTGTTAAAGATCTAGTGGGTACAAAATTTTCTTTAATGACTGGATAAATCTGAGCGCAGGAGACTAATTCATCAAATCTGAGCAAACAGCAGTTCCGTCAAGATACGCGCCTACAGACATCATCCACATAAGGAGGTCAAACTCGTTTGTACACAGATACGCCTAACACGTCACAATGGTCTGATCCTGACTTTGATAACTTAAACCTATACATGTACAACTCTAATGTCTGTGTTGTTCATGTCTTTCTGTGAATGGTGATGTTTGTTTCTGAAGAACGAAAAGGGGTGTTCAGATTGTGGAAAAAGGCAGCTAGCGCTGAGTTTATCCAGGCATTAAAGAAAAGCACACCAATACAACTTTAAAAAGTGAATGCAAGGACACCAGGAACCAGTCTAAAACTGAGGCTGCAATTCTTACATTTTACACAGGGGAAGCCTAAATAACAAAACATTAACCATTAAGATACAGAGATGGAGTTGAAAGAACGTGAAGATTTCAAGTCTTTCCAATTTTGCTGCTGGCGTAAAACTTAAAGGCTAACCCGAGTGCAACATTTTATTCTTTTATGATCAGGTTAAGTTCATTTAAAAAAGTAATTTCCCAAATACATAATTCTGCTCAATTTTCAAGACAAGCCTTCAAGCATCAGTATTCTCACCTGCCACTAGAAAAAGCAGAACAAAATTACCCGCTACACTGTAGAGCCCCGTTGCGTGTAAGCGGTATTTGTAACAGCGAGTGTGGCTCAGCTTAGCAAATCTATGTATGTCTTTATCAGGTGACGAAACACCGCTCAGGTTGTGTTTGGGAAGCGATTTTGAACTGTTTTGAGCAAATTCTTGAGTACGGTGTGGGGACAAAGTTCGCACGGCACATTTGAACAAAGCAGAGACCTGTATATATACACAGATCTATGAACACTGTTAGTCCACTGGCGTTTTAGCCAGTATCTTTAGGAAATGGCAATGAGTACAAACTAACTTTCTAGCGTCGAAGAGAACATTCAGCACATTGTTTCCTGGTCTGTTTTCTTTTAACGAGGATAGCACCTTTTCTCTTCGAATTCAGCTCAAGCAGACGACGCTATTTTTAGAAATACTTCCCTTTCGTCACACCCTGTTTTCTAAAAATATACAGATGCGATTAAGAGAACAAAATTGAATTGATATTTCTTTTGTCTATTCGTCTTAAAATACCATCGGAATAATGCTCTGTTCACTTGTGTACTTTTGTGGTTATGAGTGTGTTTTGCTTCTCACTTGGAGTGTTAGTTCTACGTACAACAGATTTAAAATGAACAGTCCGAAATGACTGACAGCAGGTCACTGAACAATAATCTCACGTTGAGCAAAATCATACATCACCAGCGGCTGAAATGCAAGGTAATAAGTGTCGTGACATTGTCATCAAGACGGAGTACCATACGCTACGATACCTGTTTAACGAGGCACGGTTGAACATCAGACTACATAAAAGCATATATGCCATGGAAAAACAAAAAAGAAAAGAAACCTTTGGTACATGCATCATTTCTGAACCTTCAGAATGCATGTCGTTACTGTGAACAGGTGATACTGGCTTCATAAACAAGCAGCCAGATGTAAGATACCGGATAGGCAGGTTTGTATCACGGTAGTTAAGACCTCGAAGTTAGGAAGACAATCGAAAATTGACAAGAGCTGCATCACTTTAAAAAATGTCGGGCTGGGGCAAAGGTCAGATAAAACTGATGTCCAGAGGCCAGTTGCACAACACATTTCTAATTTAAACACTTTTAGGCCTTAACTCTATTTAGATAATTAGTTTAAAGTGCACACCACAATTTTAGAATTTTTAAAACTAAAACTGCTCTAAGTAAGATAAAGTTGTTTAAGTCTGACTTGCCGTCCTGTCAGTACAATTTTTTGTATGTTCTTGTGCAATGCATCAAAATGGCTAAGAAGAAATTTTGCTTCTTAAGAACAGTTTTAAGGTTTAGAAACGTGTTGTGCAACTGGCCCCAGGCCGCAAAATGGTAAAACAGGCGAGGTCAGTAACCTTTCCGATGGATGAAGCAAGATATTAGTTTTGTTTCCGGATCGTCTGATGTTAATTTCTATGCAAGTGCATCACCCCATCCCTCTCTTGACCACGTCCTTGACCTCCTTCGGAGACAGAAGGTTTTAGCCTCCCATCCGACCTTCCGCCCCTGTGACCCTGCCTCCCCCAGTCGCTCACCAGCAGACGGCGGCATCGACTGCGGCTGTGTGGCTGTGTGTGGCTGCGGGATTAGCGGAGGCTGGTGGAGACACTGACTGGTAGGAAGGTTGTATCTCGAGTGTTCGTTGGTGGATAGCTCCATCGATGTAAAGACAGATAAGCCAGCGCGCAGGCGAAACGAAATCGAAAGTGGTTGGTCTCTTCCGTCAGCTCTGGTAATTACTTCGGTCAACACTTACTCCAGACCCAGCGCTGGTTATTACTCTAGTCAGCACCTACTCCAGACCCAGTTTGCCACTGGATCACGTGGGTCGAGAGAGCAGTCCATTAGAAACGCAAGTTAGTGTTTTTTCTGCAGTGAAAGCTCCATGCCTCTAGATCTTATGTGTGAAAAGACTAAAAGCTATACAAAAGAGATAAAAATAAAATCCGCTGTCGTCTTTCCTATTTGTACATTCCTCTCTTGGAAAAGAGTGTAGCATTATCAGAAGAAAGTAGTTTTGCCTAGACCATTCAAAGGGCCTAGAGCAAACAAGATGCGGCTGTTGTAGACAAGGTGTCTATAATAGACAATATGCGTCTACTGTAGACAAGACTGGCTTGTTGTAGACAAGATGTGTCTACCATTGACCAGATGTGCCTGTTGTAGACAAGGTGTGTCTCTCGTAGACTAGATGTACCTGTTGTAGACATGAAAAGCTATATTCTTTGTGTCCCTTTCATTGTATAGTTAGCTTGGCACTCCTTGATATATTCGGAACAGAGCGCGTTGTTTCATACGAAAGTTCAATACGAATGAGGGAAATATGGCACTGAGTGTAAAATAAAAAAATCTTCGCATTCATGAGCAATTCATTCAATCCACTAAATATATTAATGTTCAGTAGCAACTCTCAGTATGGTAGAGAGGAAGACATTCATGGTCCAACAGAAATTTGGCATTATGTAAAAATTAAAAAAATCAAGAAACTAGTTTTAAATGAACTAAAAAACTAAACCCCCCCCCAACAAAGAACTTCGATGCAAATAAAGCCGCAAGTTCTAACGAGAGACAGAGACACGCGAAGAGCAAACGACCGAGGGTTTCAAGAAAATTCAACCCACATGAGTCAATTAGAAACACTTTGTTTCCGCGGAGAAGATGCACTGCATGGCACGTGTAACAGCTGAACTCGATTCCACTGGCGATAAAGATACACAAGGAAAAGAGAGAACCATTATACTTGCAGAAAACCGATTTTGAAGACGATAAGTGACAAGCCACATCATGGCTATGCGGGCGAGATGCCAGAGTTTGTCTCGCTGCACGACAACAGCGCCGAGCCAGTCGATGACACTTTGTACGGGAGATGGCCTTGCAAGCCCGACATACTGCTCACGAGTGGGTTGCAGCACTCGAGAAGCACAACCTTACTTTTTTCCACAACGACAGCCATTAAAGCTCCGACATCTGTTTTAGATACAATCAAGGACAATGCAAATCCGCGGCTTTCCGCCTTCCTCATTGTTATGGAGCCGGGCTAAAAGGTCTGCTTTGAGAGAAATGAAGGGGAAGGGATGATGCTAGGGGAACACTAGAAAAGCTATCCAAAAAAAAAAAAAAAATGAGAGAAATAGTTAAAGGGGAAAAAAAAGGGAAGAAGGAAAAGTCATGGCGGCACACCATGGTGATATCTTTCAACGTGGTTAGAGCTGGAACGGCGCCGTTGTGCTACAGAGATGCTTTTGTCATGTACCGTGGGTAAAGGGTGAGTTGTTCAATGAGCTGAAAGTTCTGTGATAGCTTTGGACTAAAATCAGCCCCAGAGCTTCCCCGTAGAGCAAAGTATCCACGAACTATTCACTCTGAATGTTGTCTCCAGCAATCACATTGCGCGATGAACGAGAGAGAGAGAGAGTGTAGTTTTTTTTTTATAGAAAGACACAGACATGAAAGAGAGTTACAATATAAAAGAATGTATAAAGTGCGTGACCTGTACCACATTTGTACTGAAAGATTCGCCAGGACTAAATATGGTCCGAGTTAGCTTACATCGATCAACTGACATCGTGATGATCGGGGACTAAAGACAACAATTAACATTATACACATTATCGACGGTAATTCAACATAAGCACGAGTAGAATATAATATTTTATGAAATAGAAACTTTTGAAATAAAATTTACGATGACGAACATTTAATCTCTTTGCTGACTGTCAACTGTTAGAGCAAAGCATACAAGCAAACTTCAGCAGCTGATTATCGACATAAAGCAACTGCCAGCAAACATTCAACGGTCACGTTTGAATGTCTCAATGGCAGAGAAACATCTGTCTTATTTTAATTTAGATTTTGATTGTGCTTGCTTATTCTGGTCATATTTATAATTTAGTAAAATTTGCATGTTTAATAAATTCTTGCTCTTCGTCTTTTATTTGGAGAAGAGCAGGGGTGGGGACTCGTGAGCCTTGCGGGACTTTTTCTTTGATAAATTTGGAGCCACTGGCAACATCTTAGATCGCAGAAAATAAACATTAAAAATAAACAACATTCAAAGTAACTAACAAACAATCTTCGATCCCGGGCATTTGCTGCTACTTTTTGAATTGAAAATAGTTAACAAATCATTTAGAAAGAAGCTTATTTCAGGGTCTGCTTATTTATACATCCTCCATGACTCTTGAAAGTTGCTGAGAACCTAACATCTGCTGAAAAATGTCAGATCAGGAGAGATGCTTTGCTATATTGTGGTGTAAACGCTTAAAGGTAGACGGTTAAGATGTGACAATTCAAATGTGTACAAATACAGCGGTAATGATGACATTACAAAAAAATACGATTTTCACAGAGACAGTGTCCATGAAAAACCTAAATCCACTAGGGAAGATTTTTATTAAGTGCTGTCATACCTATAAAAGGAAAATTTTCGCAGGATTTGCATGCTTAAAAAGAAAATCAAGATCTGTCATTATTTACCCGAAATTGCAATAAAACATGTCTGGGGAATATCTATAAAAAAACTATTAAATGAAATTAAAGAAATTAGTAAATTTAACAGCACTGAGATAATTTGCACATAATGACCATATACTAAAAGCAGAAACAAGATAGAATCCTGCACGCACGCACGCAAATCGCCATATTCTTAGAATACTTTATTTATGTTTTCACATCATGGTCCTGTTTTTTCTTTTGTAATTATTCAGGTTATCGCGCTTTAAAGCAGAAACCACCCTTTCTGCTGAATGATCTTACCAAACTCTTACCTAATATTTTAGGGGGACTTAAAACACTGTCAGTACTTTGTAAATGTCTTCTCACTTGGCTTGTGCAGCTAAAGTGTTAGCAGGGCGGCTGTGTCTTAGCAGCAGCAGCAGCAGCAGCAGCAGCAGCAGCAGCAAAGTTCATCTCTCGTCCGTATGTGGAGAATCACGGGGAGAGCATTTCCTCTTTATTATAGCCACAGGCTTTCTGCGGGCTGGCGCTCTTCATTACATCAATTAAGTCCCCCTTCGCTTTCTCCGTCGACAACGCTTTGTCAAGTGCGTTCATCACCACGTTTTTTCTCTGGTCATGATTTACATGTAAGAACTTGCTAAAAATAAAATATATAAATACAGTTTGTGTGGACTCAATGTATTCAAGAAACGAATGACCGAACCAACTAACCCATCGTATTTCAGTCTGATAGGCTTGGTGTCTGCTTGCTGTGTGACGTCCTATAAAAGGAAGTACAAGGCTGGCAGCAGGTACTGAACATAGCGATCTGATAGTCATAGCTACAAAAAATGTAGACTAAATAAATAAATCCTCTAAATACAAACGTTTACTCAAACATATTGCAAAAATAATTAAATTTTCCCCTAATGTACATAAGCATTAAATCTACTAAATTGAGTAATAGAATGCATAGCAAATAAATTATTTGATTAATTGATATCCACAAACTAGCATCACCTAGCTGCCTAAAGAATCGAAGTCTGTCTCCCTTTCCCAATAAGCGACCTTTAGCTGACGTGAGAACATAGGTGGCTATGAGTCCGCTCCCTCCGGGACCATTAACCATGGAACAAACCTCGTTATCGCTATTGTCTCCGGCAGGGTGGCCACTAAAACAACGGGACGTGAAGTCTGTGACAAAATGGTCAAAGGACGCCCACGGTAAGCATTAAGTGGACTGGGAGAGGTTACTGCCGCTTTAAAGGTCTACAAGAGTGCTAAGAGCCAGTTGTTTGCTTGCTTGGTTTAAATGAACCCCATCCCATCCAGGCCTGCCTCCTCATTCGATCTCGATATACAAGCCTACAAACCTCAGAACAGGCAGAAGGAGGTCAAAGCTGTGATGTCACGAATGTGTCGGGGTCACCATCAGGTTTCACGGCCTTCTGTATACTTCTGTACCTCTTTCATTCTGCAATCCTAGATGTCACTCGTATTACCTTATTCTTGCGCATGGTATTTGGAGATTCGTATCTTGAGAACGGAAAAGGTTTATTTACGCTTTGGAAAATAGGACACTGCACTCAGTTCATTGTAGTTTAGCGCACTTACCCTAAAGAAAAAAATATTTTTTGCATACCCTTTAGAAAAAGCTTCAGGAAGGAAGTGTTTGCGAGCTATAAGGAGTTCACCTCCCAACAAAATAAGAGATGCAAGATCACCCGACTAGTCATTCTGTGCAAAAAATATTTAATAATTGCTGAACAATCACTCGAGAAATGAGCATGGATGGTGAGAGAGAGAGAGAGAGAGAGAGTAAAATGACACCTCGATCAACTCTAATGGGAGAAGTTTTTTGGTCAAAGCATTTTCCCGTACAGTGCAGACGTGTCGCGTGAATTTTGTCTGACCAGTAGGAAAAAATCTCTTATTAAAGTTTTCTTGAGACTTCGTGAAGTCCTGTGAGTTCTTTAAGCGATCATGTGCTTTAAGGACAATTCTTCAACTTTCTTCAAGAAGCAGGACAAAGTAAATTTTAAAAAAGCTAAAAATACAGGTGAACCACTATATTAACTGTTTCTAGAACCGGTTAATGAGTTATATTTGAGTAGAGTTGGAATAATGTAGATGCATAATTTATAAAAACAGAGCTAACTTTTGAAAAACTCTTCGGATCACGATTACTTTTATGATACTAACAAAAATAACACAGCTTTCTCATCTTAGAGAGCAAGTCATTTCTTTGCAATTTTTTTATTTCCTTCATTTTTTTTTCGCTAGAGGATGATGGGAGAGTTAATCACCCACAAGCAGCTGAAGTCTCCGAGCCTGCGTCGTATCAATAATTGTCGTCTGTTCTTCCTAAGCGCTGCTTTTAGCTTCCTCTTTGATCACCAGAGGGAATCTTCGCTTCAAGACCATTCTATGAAGATACACATTAAATATTAAACCTTCTAGAAATGTCCAGGTTTACTACAGCAGTTGATGCAGCTACTTTTATGTACAATACATGATCGAGAAGTACAAAGCGCCAATCCGAAAAAAAGGAGACAAAATGTCGAACTCTCTTAACATTAGTCAAAACAGCGAACTGTTGCTGGGTGGTTAGTCAGTTAATAAGGATCTCGTTCTTGTGTTTTTCTATTCTGAAAAAAATGCGGGTGATGACATAACGGTACTAAACTGATTTCCTCCGGATTTTAGAGCTGATACGTACGGATTGGGTAACTGATTGCTCCTTTAAGTAACGATGCTCGGTTTCTTTACAACTGTAACAGTGTTGATTTGCTCCCTTTGTTGCAAAAGATATTTCCCTCTCCTGTTTATTTTACACTTTCCTGAAGTGAGTGTAAGCACTTGTTCGTTGACGTCACTGTTGCCCAATGCGTCCTCTCAATACCTGAACTGTCTACATCGCTCCTGGGAGCAACAGGACGCCGTTCATCTGCTTCCGCTGTGATGGCCTTGGACTAGGCTATTTTCTCTGCAGCTATTTCCCTCCTTGATTACATCCAGCCTGTTTCTCTTCAAGTATGTTAGCCTCTGTTCTCAGGTTTCGTCTAGCGGTTGTTTGTCTTCTCCAATGCAGCCAGTGCTGCGTGCTGGCCGGGTATTTCACTTTATGACATGGCGGCTAAAGATGAAAAGGGTGAGATGGGTGGCGGAGGGAGTACACCAACTTCTCCCCCGGCTAAATCTCCTTGAAATGTTAAATCGTCTGTCTTAGGTGATGAAAGTTCCATGACTGAATTTAGTTTGGACAAGACAGACATTGACGATCACTTTAGATCGATCACACTCTTTTTAAGTAGAAACAATTTTTTTTTAAATCCGTGAAGTGCTTTTAGTTTCATGTCTTAATGTAGTATAAAGTTCATGATTTCATTATCTTGCCTTTTTTCTACTTCGACATTATGACACACTGTTTTGTAATGATCTGTCTCAAGACTTGACATCTTTAATGCCGATGACTCATGGTCATTATGACATAGGGGAGATACAAGCATATTTACACTACAAAACATAATGGTCAACAGCCATATATAGGCAAATGTACTTTTTCATCTAATTTGAACCGAAGTCTATGGTCAGCAGGCATATTCTCTTTCCAAAGGGGCATGATTTAATATATATATATATATATAAGTATTTCATTATACTTCCATTCATCTATGCATACACACATCTATAAGTAGTTGAAATATTACTTGTTGAATAACATGGTATTTACAGCTACATCTAAATATATACACCATTTATTCTAAAGGATTGGGTTCCCACAACCTTCAGATCCAATGAATCAATATGCAAAATTTAAATTAACAAACAAACATATACATGTCTTTTCATATCCTTGTGATCTCATATAAATACTATTTTATTATTACATTCATCCTTTCCCACAAGGGACATTGCCTCCCAGGCAGGCGATACACACAGATGTCTGCACATGTCCATCCCTAAGAGCACATTCTTACTACTTCAGCTGTCTACATTGGAAGTAAGCCAGTGGGTGTTCATAACTACTTTCAGAAAACTCTGATTTATAAGTACATGCTTGCATAAGGACTCATTTCCACACATATACACACGCTATTTATGTACATTTAAGGTAAAAGTATACATTGTTACAGTAAACATTAACCAGTCTCTGCACTATTTACTAAAGAGTGCATATCATGTGCTTCAGCTACATATTTTGCTAAAGACATCAGCAACTCATCATTTGTAAGTGATAGATGAGCCTTTATCTTTTAAACAGTAGATGTTTGGAAGAGTTTATTTTTCTTTTGAAGAATCTCATAATAAGGACAGCTGAACAGAAAATTCTCTTCATCTTCTATGATATTAGCTTGTTTCACAAACTACACGACCTGGGTCAGCTGGTATAAATGGATCAAAACCTCTTTTATTGGCATTAAGGTCTAAAGTTTCTGTTTGTAGTCTAGCCACATTGCTTCTATACCACCTATTCCTAATAACAGATAAACATTTTCTGGCTGCATGCTATCTTTGAATGGAAAGAACAAGTCATATTTTGTGTCATTTTCCAGTTTTGAGTGTCTGTTTTGGTTAAAAGAACATGAGACGGTCTTTGAATACTGATAGGTGCAAACCTTCATCTCCTACTCCCTGGTTAACTCCATGCTGCAGTAAAACTCATGTTAGTAGAAAAGTGTACTCTTAGATATTTGTAGGGTTTTGTAACTTGGCTGTTGAAGAAGCATTTCGTATCTTTGTCTACAAATTCTTGTCATGGGATAGCCTAAAGATGTGCAGCCAATATTTTATTCATTTAGTATAAGTGTCTATATACAAGGGATATCTACCAACTTCAGCCTACACAGTCATATTTGAAGAGTGCATGGGAACATTTCAAAAACGCTTGCTTGCAAATGTCTTAATTTTTTTTCCAGAGGGTTGTTCTTAACTAAACCCCAGATTTCTGTAGCACATGTCAACACTAATTTTACCTGGGAGTCAAAGAGTTTCCAAAAGATTGATAGTTTTTTTGTGTTCTGCCTTCTAAGAGCCTTAAGAATTTCTAGCACACTTCATTTTCCTTTCATGTATAACTCATGCCATGCTGCAGTAAAACTCATGTTAGTAGAAAAGTGTACTTTTAGATATTTGTAGGTTTTTGTAACTTTCACTTCTAGGTTACTGTACGATCATTTCCCATTGGGGAAAGGTGGCCACATAGCCATTAGTTTTATCTAAATGGACAAATCGTTAAATGGGTTGCCTTCCGTTACAACGCAGCATGATAGCAAGATAACATCTTTGTCAGAGTTTCTTGATTTTATCAATTTTCACGTTAACTATGTTAGCTGAATCAAATCTGACTTCTTCACATATTGTGACCAGCAGATTTTTTACTTTGAAAAGAATACCATCGACCCTGCTTAGACAATTTCCTTGCAGGGGGCATAAATCTGAACCTGTTCTGGCAGGATATTAGGCGTATCGATATTTCTCTCTTGTCCTCGCGACGTCTCGCATCGACTGCTGTTCACCTTTGACTTTGTCGGCACACCCGCCAGCAGCTCTCCTTTTTTCTTATCCGACCTCTGCACGGGAACCCCGTGAGTGGTGTCTGAGTCACGGTGAGCCGGATCCACTTATGTGGAGCGCACAGTCGAAACTTGAACATTGCTGTCAGGTGAGAAATTTTCTGATGTCAGCTGTTTGACTGTTGTTGGCTTCTGTTTTACTAGTGAACCGAAGCGTGTCCTTTACCTTTGTATTATCCCTGGTAGATGCACTGGTAATGACGGACTCAGGAGGGGATTTTTTTTTTTTGGGGAGGGGGGGGGCAAGGTAGCAGTCGGGTTCATCTGTCGGATGTCGTTAGTGTTGCCTGAAACATAAATTCAGGTGTTTGGTAAGCGTTGAACCGTCGCAGCATGTCGGCCTTCCACTGTTACTCGTCTGCGAGTAGCGGCATTCATGTCAGTTTGCTCCTCATTGTTATTAACCTGCAGTTTGCTGATGTCTTTTTTCCTCTTCTTCTGCGACAGGTAGCGGTTTTGCAGAGGTAGAGATACGTAGGACTGGCTGTTCCAATGCAGGTTCAAGGATCGGACTCTGTTGTTCTGCTGCGTATTTGTCTTTCTGTTGCTGTAGGGGTTTCGTCTGCTGTGGCATGCCCTGAAGCGGGGAACTGTCCACGTTATTTCGAGGACATTGCTTTTCCTCCTCTTGTCTAGTCCTATTCTGATGTAGTGACCCTCCAACAACGAGCCGGTCTCCTCTGAAGAACGCACGCACCTCACTATCAGTATAACAATTTATGATAGACTGTTGTCTATCTGTGAGGCCACTAGCCACAGTTACCACCCATGTTTCCAGTTTCTCTCGTGTTTTGGTATGTCCATTTTGTCAGACCAGCGAGCAAACTTAGCGACTATGGGACGGGATTTGTTTTCCATGTGTCGGATGTATCCTGCTTTCAAAATTTTCTTAGCAACTCTATTCTCTTTTATAATTTCCGTAGCTGCCACAATTTTCCTAGAATTGTTCCCTCGCACAAGTATAAATCATCTCCAGTTTCTAGAACCCCGAAGAAGGATGTCTATGCGCCAAAAACCTCGCTTGTCCAGCTTGTCGCCGAAAACCTGGAGAGACTGATCTCTCGGCGTTCTGCTCGAGTGATTTCTGTTTCTGTTTGACTTGTTGTAACTCCAAAAAAAAGTTTAACAATGGCAGACTTGAACAATCTCAGTACATCTCTAACATCGTCAATGTGACTTTTGATGTTTTCCTCTTGTTTGTTGAGCAGAGACTGGAGATCAGTCATGGAAACTGGGGCTGGCCATAGAGGACAGTGAAGGTACAAGACTGTCGCTGTGCTAACCACGCACGTTGAACACTGCGGTTACCGAGCTTCTTTCGAAATCTTTTAACATTAAATTTTTTTAATTGAATATTGGTATAAAATTTACATCTCCATGAAGCCTGTGACTTAGAGAACATTATTTTCTATGTAAATGCATAACAAAGTTGAGGTACTTTCGTAAAACTGGTCAAAATGCATCTTATGTTGAAGAGCGTGGAGTAAAGCGTCGGCACAACTCGTGAACACAGTTCTACCTACCTACCAAGATATGTACAAACAACTTTCCCAATCTAGATAACAGGTAATTTAGGTAATATAGACAACAAGTAATCTGTCGACAGTCTCTCCACTCGGCTATACCACGAAAAGTCTCTTAATCATTCCACATAATAGCCTGTCCCAGTCTCGAAATTGCTCGTCTATACGCCTTTATCTTGGAACGCGATGTTCTTTCAAAATGTCACTGGATGGAGACCGGGGAGGTGAAGATCGTCGGGAGGATATAGCAGTAGTAATCGACGTGGCGAGAACACGGGGAGGGAGGATAGTGTACAGCTAATAACATCTGTGGTGATGACAGGGACGATGTAAAATACGATTTACCCGGCGCCTCTCAGTGCCGAAGATGGAAAGAAAGAAAGAAAGAATAAGCTCTATGCTTTCATGAGAGACTGACTCGTTCCCGCGCCTAATGATGGGCACAAGTGAGTTGATTAAGAATGTGATTGTGAAGCGTGTAGAGACCAGACTAGTCAGAAAAGCACGAGAGAACGAAAAACCACGAATTTACCCTGTGTAAGCGCCGAAGTATACTGTCGATACATGTGTTTAAGCGTGAAAAGAAACTTAAAGACCAACCTGAATGGTTTGCGTTTTGTAGATATCGGTTGATATAGGCGATGTAAACCTAACCTGTAAATGTTAGCCTCCAAAACCCATCCGTTAATTAATTATCCACTACGATTCGCACCTGCCATGAAGAAGCGCCTCTAACCGTGTACTACGTCACACTAGTGTACCATTCACAATATTGCCAGCAGTCAACACCAAACAGAGAGAGAGAGAGAGAATGAGCGACAGTTTGGGTTATTCGGACCCTGAAAGTCTGCATTTCTCGTGGTTCTGATAAACTGCTACTTGAGCACGAAAAATGCAGACTTTCAAAATCCGAATAATTCAAGCTGTCATTGATGATCTCTCTCTCTCTCTGTTTGGTGTTGACAACTGGCAATGCTATGAATAGTGCACTAGTGTGACGTAGTACACTGTTACCGGCACTCGTTGATCGCAGGTGCGAATCGCGTACTTTGCTAGCAGATAATTAATCAACGGATGGGTTTTGGAGGCTGTTTTGTTTATATCGCCTATATCTACAGATATCTGCAAAAACCGCAAACCATTCAGGTTGGTCTTTAAACTTCGGCATTTACCTGTGATAAGTGAACATTTTCTAGCAGGGTCGGATTATTTAGATGTACTGTTTGATTGATACTGACGCACGAGTGAGAGAGAGAGAGAGAAAGAAAATTATTATGAACCGGATCGTGTAACTCATTTTGTCGTTTTAAATTTAAAAAAAAAGACAGCTTGCGAACCTGAAAGCAGCGTAGTACTTGTCATATTAAAGGTCTAGTGAAGTGCATTTTTATTCTTACTGGATAAAACTTAAAGCGAGGTACTATTTCCCTAAGTCGGAGTAAAAAATATTGTTCTTGAGATACATCATCAGCAAGCACAGACAGGTCAACACCACTGAAGACAGGATTGTAAATAATACCTTTGTGTTGTGAAAGCAACGGAAGAGATGAGGCAATAAGGTGTTTCTGTTGACAAAGATGACATCCCGAATTAAATTTCTGTGTGTTGATGTTTGTAGACGCCTGTCTCAAGAACTGAAGGGATTTATTTATCAGAATTCTGAAAAAATTCTGATAGAATTCTGATCTCGTTCACTGTTTTACTCAGTCATTAAAAAAAGTAGTTCTTCACTGGACTAAGAGGTAGTTATTGTGGCTAGCCTTCACATGTTGTACCCTCTCTCTCTCTCCGAACTTCAAGCAGGTCATCACGGTGAGTGCTGCTCATCTCGTCTCTCAGAATCGGGTGGGGAATGAAGTTAAGAACATTGTTCGTCATCGTGTCTCCGTCCAAATAAAACCCGTAATGAGGCTTCCCACCCTCTTCATCTTATTCCTCTCTTCATTCAAGCTGGTAACACGTGTTCACTTCGTGCAGCGGCGCGCGAAACACAATAGCTGTGGAGGTACATGATTCAGAGGCGATGTGGGAACCTCTGGGAGTATATGGGGCCTTCGGGATTTCGGTTCGCTTACTTTAGCTTTAAAAATTGACAAGCGTATTTGTGTGTTATCCCTAGGGTCCCGACCTACATCATGTTGCTACAATTCCACAGAGCGTTCTCGTGGCGTTTTTACTCCTTGACACGGCCAGCCACTCTATACTGCTATCAGAAGAAAATCGGTTATATTGTAAAATGAACGAAGGATTAGACTAGGGAGTGGGAGACTCCATTCAAGTACATGTATATATTTTTTTTTAATCTAAAGTAAAAAGAATGGTTGCGATGAACGATAGAAGGAGCTCAAAAAAAAAAAAAAAAAAAGATTTCGTGATCTTAACCTGTCTACAAATCACGACCAGACTGCAGACGAACGACTAGCAAGAGGGGAAGTCAAAAAGGTCGGCTGCTGCTGAAATCACTTTCGGTATTACTTGTAGCTCATGCTATATCCTCCAAACGAAGATCGCCATCGATTTATCTGCCTCCTCGTCTGACGATGTTGCTCCTCTTGCCGTGCCTGCCCTGACTCGCCAGAGGATGATCGGCAAGATGAGAAGGGTTGCCAATCGCATCTGCCTGTAGCTGGCTTGCGGCGTAGTTTACTTCCCCTTCCTCGCAGCCCCCGCACGTCAAAGGGGAGACAGCCCTCCAGTCCGATCCTTCCGTACGCGCGCTCTTCGAGTGATGAATCCATCCGTGGATGGCCAACAAGACTGGCAACAACACTACGTGACGACGTAGCAGGCTGGGGCTGCTTTCACGGCTGGCTGGCTGGTCTGCAGGTAGCACTCAGCTAACAGACTGCTAGAATATTAGCAGCTTTTTCGACAGCTGCACGCTTGCCATCCTGAGATTGAGCAGGAGTCTTGTTTCCAGACATAAGCAGACTCCAGCTGCGAGTGTCCAGGCTCCTCTAGGAGATGGGGAAAGGGAGTGTTTGTGGGTAAGTACATTAGAAATGTCAACACGATGTTATTTCATATGAACCCCCCCCCCCAAAGATTAAGTCACCCGGTTAGGAGAGTGAGAAGCCCGTGACTAGGCTGAGCAGAGAAAAATATAGCAGTTGTACAGTTGACAGTTTTTAACTTTCAGCATTAAAGAGCATAACCAAACTATAAATAACGGTTTGAAGTGTACGTATAAGAGAACAGAAACTGGACATCGTCAATGAAAACGGAAGATGAGAGAGAGAGAGTGAAAAGAGAACAAAGACGAAGAAGATGAATAGTAATACCAGAAGAAGAATTGTTATAAACGACTCGCATGTTGCATCACTTTCGCTAATGTTTTATCTTGTACCACAATATCAGCAACAGAACCCTGACTGCTGGAAAAGTACATATCTCGAGCCAAATATTTCTGAAGCCTAAACAGTCTGGTTTTGTGTTGGTTAATCACGCAACTTTTGATCTAAAAATAGGTGAAATGCATAAATTGTCGTAAATAAAATACTTGTGAGAAAGGTAAACCTGAGAATGTGGTAATGAACAAATAAGAAATCCACTATTCAGAAAATTCAGGTGCATAAAACAAGATACAATATCAGTTTTGCAGAATGTCAAGGAACCTTCCCGCATTCATGGCCCACGTTCCATGAGCTTCTAGAAGAGCGCAACTAATTACAAAAGGTTGAGTCAGAAATGTTTCTTGGCGTGCCTTGATCACACGAGAGCAACCTCCGATCTCCCAAGATCTCGCCACGGTAATGAGAAAACGGTAACGGGAAACCGAATTTAAATCCCCCGCGTGACGTCAGAAACAACGTCCGCGACAGTGACGTGTCGTGTTTTATTTTCTTGTGCGAAAACCACGTGGGCAGCATGGTGCTGGCTTACACCAGAGACACCGAAGGAAAGTCTCTGCTTCCACACAACACCTACTTAAATGCTGCCTAACTCAAGCTTTTTCACAATGTGAGGAGGGATAGCAAGATGCACTAGCCACTATAGCGCGTGCTACAATAGTTCATTACGAAAGAATGACGTGTTATAGCAGAACAGTTTACACAGTAAATAATTTAAACGGTAGTACCAAGAATAGACGACGTAAGAGGGCGCCACTGCACTGAGCTGCAGACTCACATGATTTTCTTATCAACTCCCTTTTTAACGTCAATGTGTGTGTGTGTGTGTGTGTGTGCGTGCGTGCGTGCGATTGTGTTTTAGGGGAAACTCAATCAAAGAGCTTGTTCCTACAAAACTTGATCAATACAAAGTGTAAACACATCAATAAATTAAAAAAAAAACTGTTCGAAAGGCAAGTGCGAGACAGTTTTGTCTGGGTAAGGTCTTACTCTCTGATTACAACCAGCGTCCCCAGGGTATGTCTCAAGTTGTACTAATGTAGCCACTCACAGAGCTCTCCCACCACCAGAGAGACCCCAGGATAGTCTTGAGAAAAGAACAAAAATTATCCACTTCTTGTCTAAAAGCATGGCTAAGCTAGACTTCTCTTGAAGATTCAACTTGTCCGACTACTATATCGACTGCTGTTGTTTTTCCCAGAATCCTGCCCCGGCCAAGTGAGGGCAAAAGGAGGTCAACCTGCAATTCTCGCTAATTTCAGCACAAAGTTCACGAACTCAGTCGTCGGCGCTGTTTACACATGGCACATGCAGACGAGGCAACAGAGGGCGTGTGAACATTGACAGTCTTTCAGTGGATATTAACTGGCTGCACGTGAGGGAGGCTGTTCTAGTTCTTAACACGACGCGGACGTTGGTTTCGAATCTGTCGGTGGGGACCGTTCAATTTACCGTCTGCCATGAGTAAAATGAGAAAAATTCAGGAAGGTGATTCACTAAGAAGTCCACCCTAAGCATGTCGAGCAGTTGCTAGGCGCTTGCTATGCCAGACGCATTGGAGGGTCTGCGACAGGTTCCACTGTTCCGATGTCTACCGTCACGTACGAACCCTGTCAGAGGCAAAAGTTTTAATTAATTAGCTCTGACAATAAGCTTGTATGTTTAAGAACGAGTTCCGTTATCTGTTGTATGTCTATTATAAAAGAATTGAGAACTAGGCCGCTTCTAGTGACAAAACACACTGTCTGTCCATCCACCTATTCGTCCACCCATCACAAAAATGAGAGAACTAGGCCACTTTTAGACACAGAACAGTTTTAGGGCATAGAGCCATCTAGTGACATACGAACACGCATGGGCCAGGTTTGTTTGGAATACGAACTTCTGGAAATTCTTGATCTGTTTCTTCAGGCTCTTTACAGACACTTGCGTGAAGTGTGACTTCGATGGTTACTTTAGAGCCTGGAATCGTCCTCCCCTGGCCAGACACAGCACTTAAGAGAATTTAGATCAGGTAATAACTTGTCTTTGAAAGCTAGATCACCTCAGGGAACAGCATGTGATTTTTATTTCTTTGTATTGTAAGATAGTCGATTCATCAGCAAATCTTTCTTCTCTGTGTTTAGAGAATTCCTTGTCAAAAATAGAACCAAGACTTTAAGGACAGTCTGTGATTGGACTTGAAATAATTTTAATTGATAAATAATTTATCAAGAAAATTAGTTTCACTTTACTGCCTGATAAACAAAACGTATTAAAACTAGGACTACTGTTTGGGTTATCTCAGTAGGATAATCATCATCAAGTAAGTGCAGTAAAGAAACAAAAATTCCGGTTCTGTCAGTAGGAGAGGTCTGCTGTCTGCTGGCGGAGCACATGTCCAATCCATCGCCAACGCCTTCGTTGAACCTGCGTGTTGATGGACTCGGTTTGAGTTCTTCGGTGGAGTTCTTCGTTGGTGATAGTGTTTGGCTAAAAGATGTTAAGTATGCGCCTGAGGCATCTGTTTTGGAAGAAGTCAAGCCTGTTACTGATGTTTTTGGTCATCTTCCATGATTCTGATCCATAAAGGAGGGTGCTGATCACATTTGACTTGAAGATTCTCAGCTTGGTCTTCTGTGATGTTTTTTGCCTTCCATGTGCTCCTGAGTGAGGCGAAGGCCTGGTTGATGTACAGCGGTGTGTTCTACTCATTGCTCTGCTCCAGAATCTGACGTAGAATGAAAATGAATTCAGAGCAGGATCGCCCAGGGCGAAATCCTGCTTGCTGAAGCCGGAGGTCTTTCTCCACGGTTGCCGTCAGTCTTGACAAAACAATCTTACTGAAGACCATGCTGGTGAGTGAAAGAAGTGTTATATCCCTCCAGTTATTGCAGTCTCCAAGATATCCTTTCTTGGGTAACTTGAAGATGAGCCCTGTCTTCCACGCATCGGGAATCTGTCCTAATTCCCAAACATGTCTGAAGATTTCGTCAACATGGGAGCTGTCACATTCACATCTGCTTTCTGCTTTCAACATCTCTGCTGTTATTCCATCTGCCCCTGGTGCTTTGCCGCTTTTCATTGCCTTGATTGCTGCTGTCACTTCTTCCAGGCTTGGCGGGTCTGTGCAGATGTCAATGTCTGTATCTGCTGGCTGGAAGTCTGCGAGCTGAGGGGGGTCTGGTCTGTTCAGAACCGACTCAAAATGCTCCCTTTCTGCGTCTCCCTGGACAACATTTCCGTCCATGTCTTTCACTGGCACTTCACTGTTTTTGAATCTGTTCTTCAGCTGTTTATTGATTTTATACAGTGTCTTTAGGTCATTTTTTCGTGCTGCTTCTTCTGCTTCATCTGTCAGTTTCTCTATGTAGTCCCTTTTGTCGGTTTTGGTCATCCTCTTTACCTCTTTGTTTATTTCTGTATATCTTTGTCTGTGTTGTTCCTTCAGACGTTCAGATCTGGTGTTGATTTTCTGCTTGGTTGACTTTCTCTCTTCTATCCTTTTCCATGTTTCTTCTCGGATCCATTGTTCTTTATTTTTTCATTGGAAGCCCAGTATTTTCTCTCCTGTTTCCTGTAAGACTCGATGGAAGTCCTCTAATGTCATCTCCTCTTGGTCCCCTAGTGCCTGAAACCTGTTCTTTACTTCCACTACAAAGGCCCGTTTGGTGGCTGGGTCTTTCAGTCTGCCGGAGTCCACTCTCTGCTGACGTGCCTGTTTTCCTCGCGATCGACGTAGCTTCAGAGAAACTGCGGCTATCACAAGAGTGTGGTCACTGGCAACGTCTGCTCCTCTGTAGGCTCTGACATCTTGAAGTGAGCTCCTCACTCTTCGGTTGATGATGACATGGTCTATCTGGTTCTTTGTGATCCCGTCTGGTGATGTCCACGTTGCCTTGTGGTTGTCTTTGTGTCGGAAGAGTGTGCCTCCAATCAGCAGATTGTTTTCTTCATAAAAGTCTGCCAGTCTCTCTCCGTTGAATATTACTTACAAAAGGAAATTTGTAACTTGCATACATGCTATATATGCTTTCCTTTGAGGTCAGCTTAAAAATTTGTTTAACTTAAAAACTTAGAACAGAAAAAAACAAGCACGAGCAGACTACAGTAGGGTTTATTAAAAAAGTGTTGGGAAAATTACAGGTCACAAGTGTGGTAAGTTAGTCTGTGATGTTACTGGCGTAATTAAATAAAATAAAATTATAATTAGGTAAAAAGCCAATGAAAGCCAAATATTTTCAGTGTTTCAGCAGTACACTCTACAATTTGTCAAATATAACATTTATAGCAGAAAGCATAATACATTATTTTTATTCTGCACTAATTTCCAGAAAAGAAATATAACTATGTCCCAAAAAACTCAAAAAGAAATTTTTTTTTTCACGTTTACATAAATATTGTACAGATCCATGTATTAACTTATCCATTTATCCCCATTGTCTTGGGGCACGAGTAATGTAGTCTGTCTCATTTACTTTTCGTTAAGAAAATGGTCATTAATAGCAATAACTAAAAGAAGAAATGGATATAAAGTGAGAAAGACATTTATTAACTGCTCTCACAAAGAAAGTCCCACATCATTTTGCCAAACACGAGGTCATAGTAAATTTTAAAAAATGTGAAAAAATGAACCTTTCAAAGCATATAAAATTGTACTCTCTACAGTTAGTAACAAGTATACGTTGCAAAAAACCCTATATATTTATTTATTGCATATACAAAACTTTTTTCTCATGTTCTGCACACCGATTTACCCATTCTCATTTTTTTTACAATTGACTTCATTTGTAAGGAATGAACACAGATGTCAAACTCTGATTCTATATATATTCTGTTGAATTACTGACCAAGATTCATTTATTAAAAATTACAAAATGGAATCCCGTGAAAATATTTTTAGTGACCGCATAAATAATTCTGCGAAATGTGAGTAAATCACCAGAATGGTGTCGAAGAGTCCTAAAACGATGTTTCTCACCTGATTCTCCTCTTTCTCTGAACATTTTTTCGTGCCATTTCTTTGGGTTTTGTTTTGTTTTGAGCGAAGCACAGTGAGTTCACTCGATCACGAATATTTTTGTATTCGCTGTGACGAATGTTGGGACAGCGCCCTGTTCAAGACGTGGCAGATAAGTAATTTATTTTTCTTTGTGAGTGCGATGTCTGGTGAACCATTCTTCTGTAAAATAGTGTAAGCAAACCATATCGTGCTTAATAGGCGACAGATTTCCCGTCTATGAGGCTTTAATTCACTGCCTACTACAGGAGAAAGTTTCAGATTTTTCGAGAACTTATAAAAGTTCTATGAAGAGCCTTTGATATCAAACTCGCAATACTTTTTTGTGGCATTTTCATTTTTAAGCTCGGATACTAAAGGTAGGCTACTAACTCAGTCTAAGATGTACCTCCTGATGCTTTGGTCAGTAACAACAACGCATGTTTGCGAGAAAAAGATCAACAGCAGACAAAAGGTTTCCTGCAAAACAGTTTGCATTTCACAAATATGCAAGGGTATTTACATGGAGGTTTGAAACAGTAGGTAAAAAGAATTCCAATAGATACCCTAAGGTTTAACATTATTTCAGTGTTTTAGGTACACGTACTTTGTCAACCCTACCACTGTCTCATAAGACAAACCCGATGGCAAGTCTTATACTCTTTGAACCGAGCACTTCTCCAACAAAGAAACAGTCTTTGTAAGGTCCAAAATATCGGTATTTACGTGTTAATGGACCTCTATGCACGAGAAACACTTGGACACGATACAAACTCGTTTTGCGCACGACGAACACGTGGTTATGGATGACAAGTGAGTAATTTTGATTGACACATTGTTTAGACACGAAAAATGTGTTTTTTCTTTACGTGAATGCACATTTTCAGATCGTAAAGAGTAAGCACTAGAAATCCTTACCTCACCATTATTCTGATACAAGCAATCCTTTAGGATTTCTTTTTGATCCAATGTCCGTGGCGCGCACGTGGTGTGTGTGTGTGTGTGTGTGTGAGCACGCCAATTTCAAGCGTGATCATGTAGGCAGTTTGCTGGAATTCATCTTGTGGAAGAAATGTTGCTCATGGGGGATATGTCTTCCGCGAGAATTATTACACTTTTAATGTGTCTTGCTTCAGGATCAGCGCACCTGGGGAATATGCTTTGCGACGGCAGCATGATCCGCCTCGTCGATAGAACAAACGAACGAACGAAGACGAAGCAATCACAGCGAGAGCTAGTGTGGTATAACTTTTACAAGACATTTTATTGCCCTTAAATGCTTTCCCCCGAAACACTTTAGTGTGCGGAGTGCTTTTTATAAGAAACACTAGCGCGTGAAAGCCGAGAGGCTGACGAGTGTGAAGGAGTACAAGGAAACACTTTAGCAAGGGATGGACATGAAAGAAACACGTCTGGAGAACTTTGGTAACTTTCATACAATAAGGACTTTATGTATTTATGTCGGCTGCGGTAGAGAACAACATTATTAATGGAGTTAAGTAGCATACGAGGCTTTCATGTGGGTCTTGATAGTTGGCCGCTTGGACTTCTGACACGTCTTTGCAGAGTTCTGTCTGATCATCATGCTCAGATAACTGTCAGCGGTAAGCAATCAGATGAACACAGTCAGCATATCATCGAATATTCTGTATGTAACTGGTTGTCATCTTTGCTGTTTGCTTGTTTTTTTTTCCTGCTTGGGAGCATAGTTTATGAATAAAACCTTATGTTTAACTCACAAATACCACTTGCAGGCAAATATTGTCCCAAACGCTTGTAAGAAGCCAGATCGTGTTTTTATTTTCTGAGATTAACTTGCAGGGGTTACTAACTTTTATAGAATAGAGGACAAAGCTAGATATAAAACCGAGACAATGATTATACACATTCCGACTGGATGCAGTGTATCTTCTCGATTATTTTCCCCTAAATTTTCTTCACTTCCTTCTAACGCGGATCTTGGTTTCTTTCATCTTTCTGTCGGCAGGGCAGCACCATTTATCAGCATTTATTACATTTCCTGAAACCTCCCAACAGTTTGCTCAAGGGGGAAACCGATCTAGTGCGCCTTAGATAAAGGTTGGCATGGCAACAAAACAGAAGTTAACATAAATTCCTTTCATACTATGTACTGAGCAACAAAGATTCCGTTTAGACATTCAATGAAGCAAAATGGATACGTATGAAATAAGAAGTATAAAGGACTATAAAAGAAACAAAAATCAATGCTGCAGATAATAGGAATCAACTGATCCTATGTCGTTGTCCGATTTAAACCAAGAAGCTAATCATCAACGAGAGCAAAACAACAACGAACATCGTATAAATAAATTATAGGAACTAACCAACAGAAACATAATCGTAGGCCAACTGCATGTGGAAGGTCTAGCAGTTCTTTTATTTTGTCAATACAGAATTCGCATTTTTATAGCAAGGCAGGGTGGGTGGGGGAATTAGTGTTTTACTCCGAGCCAGCAACTAAGGCTATATCACGGCAAGACAGCCAGCCCTGTAAACAGATGTCACATGAAGAGAAAGAACACCGTGCCCGAGACGAGAGGTGAACCCAGGACAGCCAACCTTCACTGTATTGGTGACAGGCGCTAACCGTTGCGCCACCGGACCGCCCTTTATAGCAAGGCAAGCCTTCTTTCAGGTTACTGACCAAATCATGACGCCCCTAATTATTAAGTTGTTATTAATCAGACATCGGATGATAAACGTGGAAAGTATTTATTTTGTACGTAAGGCTTTTGTGATGTGAAATAAACAGTCTGGATGCTCGCATAAAATAAATCCTTCTGGAACAGCCTGACATCCGGGCTTTGATTTCATTATTGTTCGTGTAGGTGGGTTGAAGATTGGTTTGTGTTATACATTAACTGAGAAAGCTTTTCGTTGGGAGGATAACCTTTTAGCAGTAAATGGTCTCCCTTGGTTTTCTGGTAAAGAATCGGCCATCAGCGTGGCCGTAAAACTTGAGACTCACAGGAGCGCCTGTGACGAAGCAGTCAGCTGCCAGGTAAGTACATCATCTCTGGCTTTCGAGCAACAAACGAGGGCTGAAACAATTCATCCTCTCCCCTCACCTTCTGATGCAGAAGACATTAAGTGAAGTCCTTCGTACCTAGACGCTCAAGGCCAGTTCCTGTTGGGATGCCAGCCGGCTGATTGCAGAGTCTGTCGATGTCTGGCCGGCTGGCGAAGACTGACTGGGAAGGGTAAGGCTGGTGGCGGGGAGGGTGAATTTGAAGAAGGAAGGGGCTTATGGGTGCGGAAGAGAGCAAAGCGCGTGCGTACCTTACGCTTTAATCAGCACGTGCTGCAGTCTTCTCACTCTAGCCGCGCGGCCCAAGCAGCCTGGACCTGCGGGCGAGTCGCAAGATAACAGACAAGATACCTTGGCTGCGAATGTGCTTTTGCTGATGTCTTTAAACCGTATCTTTCTGGAACATTCCCTCTTGGCGTGAGACTACGAGTCAGCCCCTACTATTACCTCCCTCTGTCACCACTCTACAGTCTCTTGGATGAGGTTGGATTGAGTGGTGTCTCTTGTTCGTTTTTTTCTGCAGGTGGGCTTTTGTCAAAGTACACACTGCTTACCCTTCATCAACAAACATCATCGGCAGGTAAGTGAGGTTAACTTCTTGTTCATGTTTTATTTGAAGTTTCCAATAGTTGCGAGAAAATGATGGTCTGGATTTTCAAAAAAAGTTGCGAGCGTGAGTCTGTGCGTGCATACAGGTATTCATGTGTTTACTTGCATGTAAGTGTGTGTGTGTGTGTGTGTGTGTGTGTGTGTGTGTGTGTGTGTGTGCGTGCGTAGATGAGTCTTGCTTTTCACTACTAAATGCGAACGCGTGTAGTGCATGTTGGAAGGTATGCGTGCTTTTGTGTGTGTGAGAGAGAAAAAGAGAAAGAAGTAGGGAGAGAAAAAAACCAATTACAAATTTACAGCGCGAACACAGAATCGGAGTGTTTCCCTTTGTTGTTTAAGTGGAATTCATATTAGACTTACCGATGGTGCGTAAGTGTCTTTACACACTTTTCTATCACATGGCCCCATCCCCTCTCCTCCCATACCTCCCTTTCTGTTATCCTGTCTCCGCGTACCTCAAACTACCACACTCTACCCCTTCCACCAAGACAAGTCTTCATCCCCTCGCCATCATCTACCACTCCATCACCTCCACCTCCCACCCCGAGAAACCTCTCTAAGTTTTGTTTCGTACAAAAACAAGGTAAGGCTTCTGTTTATCGGCCCAAGCTGCGCGTCACCCCCAGTCCCCGACTGTTGTCTTCATGGTTGTTTACGTGCAATGACGTCATTGTTTGACGAGGCTGGCTGAGCTAAACACTGCTCATCTCGACCACGAGGGGTCGTGTATGGGAGGGAAAGGCTGTCCGAGGTCTTTTCTGCTTGTGTAGCCATCTGTCGTCGCTGCAAGATGCAAAACTCCCTCCCCATCCGCCAAAGTCTCCTCCCTCCACCTTACTGATATAAGCTATAGACATGTTTGTTGGCGTTGATGTAGTTATGCATCCATCAGCTGTTGCTGAGTGATGTGAAGGGGCCACTCAGTAAAGTGGACACGAATCACGCAATGTTTTTCTGGCATGCGCATGTGTGTGTGTGTGTGTGTAGGTGTAAGTGGGAGGGCCGTTTAGGAGTCGTCTGCTTCCTTGTGACAATTCCTTGACCAGCACAGAGATGGGCGTGGTAAGTCTTGTCGGAAGAGAGAGAGAGAGAGCTCGGCGTGGCCGCAAAAAAAAAAAAGGTTTCGACAACTGATGATAACTAAAGGGTCTTCTAAAGACGTGCTTCTGTCCGCGATCATACTAAAGCCATTTTTCTATATTATTATGAAATTGTCTAACACGTTGATTTAAGTGGCGTTTTACGAATTAAAACAGATTATAAATGATAATTGTAAACTATCTATACCCCAAGATCCCCCAAAGACCAACATACAATCACAACTAGTCTCTCTCCTTTCTCTCTCTCTCTCTTATATATATATACCCGGAAACAGTCAGGTGTATGTCCGTAACAATCGATAAACTTAGGACGAGAGAGATATTTTCGTAATAAACTTCTGTAAATGTATGACATAAGCCCGGGGCTGTGATCTCTTTCTAGGAGATATCTCTTGACTTTGCAATAAAAATGGTTTTGCAATCTTAAAGATTTACATTGCCTGGCATGATACCCGACTTTAAATTTTGTTAATACAAAAAAAATATATCACACTGGCGTTAACTGGTGTGACAGCAGCCCGTAAGAATTTGTCGAGGTTTTTCTTCTACAAGGACAAGATTTTGTACATGTGTCCTTCCTGTGAAAGTCTTGGGCCAGTTGCATGAGACTTTTCTAATTTTAAATACTTTTAAGCTTTAGAAAGGCACAACACATTTTCAGACCTTTTTTAAAAATAAGAAAACGCTTTTAAAACCAGTCTTTTGTTTCCGTCAGCACAGTATTTTATGCAGCGTGTCTAAATGGCACATGAGCAATTTTTGAAGAATAAACAGTTTCTAGATTTCCTTCTTTAAAACAGTTATAAGGTGTAGAAACATGTTGTGCAACTAGCCCCAGGTGTGTGTCGACAAACACTGCGGCAGGTCTGACATATTCTGGTGTAACTTGAGGTTTACTAACGTCGTCTTTCACTGACTCGACGTTTGATTTTGTTCGTTCCTCCGCCTCAAGACGCTCGCCGTTTCTCTGTCGGCACCTGCTTCAAAAATTTTCGGTGCTTGATTCTCCTGATGAGGTCTTGGGTAACAACAGAAGCGCAGTAGCAGTTTGATTGATCATATACTTTGATTACATTCGGTGTATTGAAGCTACGGACGTTTCAAGCCCTGGGAGTGAGCGAACGAACACGCACGCACACAGCAGCACGCATGTCAATGCTTTGACAGCACGCGCTCTCACGAGCCAGGCACGCGCTGCCACCCTCAATTAGCCGCCTGACTGTTTGGGGGCTAAAAATGCTGTCGCAGGCTTGAGATTCAAGCTGCTGAGCTCCGAGAGCAGCGATCGATCACGGTGATTGATTATTGATAAAGCGTCTTAGCGGGTCCAAGGTCGCCGGAAATGATCGGAAACTGGTCAGCGAATATGTGTGCGCGTGCTTGTTCGCAGGTGTTCGTTTCTCTCTCTCTGGCCCTCTCTCTTTCTCTCTCTCTCTCTCTCTCGTGTTAAAATAAGTAGGTGCTGCTTGTAGCCCCCAGATGCTATTGCTAATTGTTTTAATTGTTTTAATTAAATTACTTTAATTATAAAAAAATATTTGAATTGATTGTAATGATTGTACGGCTTAGTCTGAATATTTTTACTCCACTTCATTGATTTCCCAACTGTCAACGAAATAAAATGGTGTTCTTTTACTTTTCTAACTCTCTCAAGACGTAAATTCTTTATTCATAGATCGACCCATGACCCAGACAATATGAGTTGTAATCTTGCTGTACCACGAATGCTTGCCACGCCATTCCACTCTGAACTTCATGTGCTGTGTTAGGTGGAATGTGTGTGTGTGTGTGTGTGTGTGTGTGTGTGTGTGTGTGTGTGTGTGTGTAAAGGTGTATATAAATGTGGATTATGTGAGTGGATGTGTGATTGACACTGCACAGTGATGAGGAATTTTGGTGGCGTTTAATTGAAAGAATTTACAAGGGGGGAGCGGAGGGAAAAGTGCTCAGGAACGCATTCACGCACAGTTATACGCAAATCAGCTGATAACAGTTTCCTGTTGCCGTGTTACAAAACATGACTGAAGCACACAAGCACGCACGCACGCACGCACGCACGCGCACGCACGCACGCACGCACGCACACACACACACACACACACTGAATCTTACAAGGGTATATTTTAGAGATTAAAAGCGAGTTTAGTTTGTAACTGTTTGCTGTTTACCTGCTAGCCTCGGGTACACACCGTAATTACATAACCTCTATCTTGTAAGTAGCCGTCCAATGCAGTTGTTTGCCCGGTTTGGCTAGGCACACAAGTGATGTTTAAAAATGCCATCAGGTATTATTCTTTGCAAGAACCATTCCAGAAAAATATATAAAATGGACCAGGCTGTACTCATTTTTCTTCAACAACAGGTTTTTGCCCACCACTCGTAGCCAAAGTTTACAACCCCACAATCACAGCGACTGGGAGAGAGGCGCAACTACACATAACATCTAAGCAATGTTTATTCAAGTCTTAGGATAGTAAGAACAAAAGATCTTAAAAATGATTCATCATCATCATCATCATCATCATCATCATCATCATCATCATCATCATCATCATCATCGTCGTCGTCGTCGTCGTCATCGTCATCGTCATCATCGTCACCATCTCAGTCTCATTTTAGTCAGGAGTGTAAACCCTGTGTTTTCCTATGAAGTTATTCGTTTTTGCACATGTAATCTTGTGGAACTATCCATTCCTGCACACGTTTATTTCTGCGGGGCTATCCGTTCTTGTAATATGTTTTCCTGTGGAGCTCTGTGTTCTTGAATGTATGTTTTCTTGTAAAACTGCCTTCTTTTTCTTCTTAAGTGGCTCTTCGTTCTTCCGGTAATGGTATTCATTTTTATAGAGTGGGCAAATATTCAATATGCAACACAATTTGACAAGCTTCATCTTTTTGGGGTATATCCTGTAGAGCTTTTTGGGGGATAGGTGTCGCTTCGAGGAATGACTTTTTCTGGGGTCTCTCTCCATCTGTGATCTATTTGCTTGTTTACTAGGCTTTGATTTCTTCCATGTCTCCGAATGCACTGAGGCTGTTTTTAATTTTATTGATTGAGATTAACGACAGCGATGCTCAAAGAGGAGGAAAGCAGAAAAAACGTTCTTAAAAGAAACTCGGAGAAAGATATCACAGACAGACGATAGCCCAACCCTGGTGATCGGAAACTTTGAGTAATTAAATATACTCAATGATCCACAAACGGTCCTTACATGGTTACCATATTTCTATTATCTCTGGAGTCCCCACTTTTGATATCGTTTATGTCATAAGATAGTTATCTTTTTATTGAGCCCTCGATACTTATGTTCTTTATGGAATCTGTACGTTTTTAAGTGTGGAATAACGAAGCTCACATATGTGATCTCGGGACCTCGTTCTGAATGTCGAAATAACAAGACAATTAATGAGGGTGTAATAAAAGTTTATTCTTCTATTAAGTGTCAAGCTCGCGTAATGTTGGAAAGACAAATGGAATAATCTTTTATAAATTATGTCCCATGGAATTTGATAAAAGCACATGATGTTCTCAGCAGGAAATTCATTGCTCAATGTCTGCAATCGCGAACCTTGCTTCGTGTAAGTAGCTTCCTTCCACTGACAGCGGCCCTGAAAATGAGTTTCTTGAAAAAAAAGTAATCTCTTTTGCCTTCGTTGAAAAGTAATTGAAAGAATTAAAGTCAATTGTCGAAAGGAATCGATATAAGCAGCCTGAAAGGTAGAAAAGCGAACAGAAAATGTCTTGGCTCTTCTATAAAACATGTCAGGATATTTACACAAAATCACTAATAGTTTTTAAATGTAAAAAAACTATTCTCCAGCCCATTGTACTTAAGCTATAGTGTTTACTTTGCTCTTTTTTTAGAGCTATAGTAAATATACTGCTTTTAAAAAAGTGCTTTAGTGCTTATTTTGTTCTTGCATAGATGTAGTATAAATATTGTTTTGTATGTCAAATATCAAGCGCAGACAAATTCAAGGCCAAAGAGCAGAGTGGTTGTGTGTGGCAGTTGTGTTAGTATTAGGAGGTAGTCATTCATAATTAAGATCAGAGGTCCGTTACAGGTCACGTGTGTGGTGATATCCCACAGCCGGCCGCTGGAAGCACCATAGGAGGATGCGATGAATACATCATTGGGATTTTTGGCTGCATTTACTACTGCGAATATTACAAGATTCTGGTATGAATTTATGTACGGTTAATAAAAGATGCAACAAAAAGCAAATATCTACGTATACGAGATAAAAGTTTGAAGAGGGAAACAGATCCGCCGTTTCCAAAGATGGAGGCTGCATGGCAGACATGCGCAGGATCCCAACAGCCGCAGCAGCAATCATCAGGCTGGGCAGTCTGACCGATGCTCGCCAATATGTGACTGAATTATTCCTATTGCCTTTAGCTGTAATGGACTATGGTCGCTGTACGCTGCCCCGTACTATGTTTATTACCTCTACAATTGTTACTGGCGGTCCAAATGAAACAAAAATATCTACTGCACGGTAGAAATTGTTAGATGAATTTCCTACACAAACAAACTTCGTCGTCGTCGTCATAATATAGTCGTGAGCTTTTTGCAAACAGGACGCTTCAACATCTGAAAAATCGAAGACATCGACCTCGAATAAACCATGTTTATTGTGCGTTTTAATGTACCATTATAGGGTTCTAGTGTCTTCTTCTGCCCAGCTGTTTACAACGGGAAACCTATTCATCAAACCATCCAGCCAGCCATTGTGTATCCGTGCAGTTGTCTAAGTGTCAGTATGTGTAGCAGCCACTTTGAGCTTGAACTTGGCTGAAAAAAAAAATTCATTTTTTTCTCCCTCAGCGAAATTGAAGATCCAGCAATTGGAAGCAGGCAAAGAATCTTGTGCTCGTCTTTCGAACCCCTTCTTTGAGAGAAACATCTCACACAAACGGATGACAGGAAGTAGTTTGCAACTGTGGCTTTGACAGCCGGCACAAAACCGTAGGCAAGGTGAAGCTTGACAAGAGAAGAAACAACCAGATGCAGAGGATTCCGTTTCCGTCGAGCTGTCAGCTGCAGCCCATGAACTTTCAAACCTCTTCTATGCAACTTATTTGTGTCAAGCCTGCGTATCTTTGGAAGTAGAGACAGAGAACGACTTACATTGGATCTGTGCAGAAATCTCAGACAAACGCGGGGGAAAATCGGGGAACTCGATTATAAGTGAGGGAGCTTAAGCGTGGGTAGAAGATGAGGGAGTATAATGGGGTGTGGGAAGGGAGAAGAGGCGTACAGGTGAGAGAGTAACTCGATTTTATTAACTTGAGGCCATTTCAGCCATTAACTGTCACTTTTACAGGGTGAGCTAAAAATAGCCAACCTCTTATTCACCAACTCATCCAATCACCTGTCCATTTATACCCCTCTCATCCCTGTCATATATACACGCATGCAATATGTATCCACACGCTCTGTACACTCTCCAACATCGATATCTTGATTCACATCATGTTTGACATGCATTGCAACATCAGCATACATGGACAGTGGGTAGCTATCGTTTATTGGAGAAAATAAGTTCGCTTGTCGCCCTTCTTATCTGACAACATTTGTGAATACACCATGCTAGTAAGTTTGTTCTTCCTGCGTTATATCCTGTCACTACTTCAACAAGATACTGTTCTTCGTTGTGTTGGGTGGCGTGTTTAAGATACTCTGGATCAAAATCTACATATTTGGGACAATAGAAAAGAACATGAGCTTCATCCTCTGTAAAATGTATACAGAAAGGAAATTTGTTTGTTTTCTGTCCTATGCTGTACAAACCATTTTTGTGCATTTATTTCACTTACTCTTAGGCGGAAG
Source organism: Marisa cornuarietis (assembly GCA_004794655.1). Classification (NCBI taxonomy): domain Eukaryota; kingdom Metazoa; phylum Mollusca; class Gastropoda; order Architaenioglossa; family Ampullariidae; genus Marisa; species Marisa cornuarietis. The sequence goes on along the minus strand of SMMW01000013.1, from coordinate 1,699,635 downwards.
CGTATGAAAGCATCCCTTAAGTATTTTCTTTTACATAATCTAATTATAGCTCTGGCATGAGAATGGATTTATGAGATCGGTATGTCCGCTGTGCCTCATGTTTGCAGCCCATGTTTGCTGAGGGCCATCTATCACTGAAAATAAAGAGAAACATTTTGTGGTCTTCTACTCCTTAATTTAACCATGCCTTATTAAAACCCATAGATCTTAAGGCTAGTCTCATTTTCTTACCCAGTTTGTTTTGCCATGTACATCAAGATTAAATAATAATTAATACACTTGTTTAGGGAGACTTTCAATAGACATTTTGTCAATCAGAGTCGGAATTCGATAGTTCTCATATAACAGTTGACCAGTAGTGGATATCATATCTGGTACTTCTTACAAGCGTAAAGATGTACTTTTTCAATAGGGATAGTCCCCATACTTCGGATGCATATGAGTTGGTTGTACTACTGTCTATATTCTTTAAGGCTCTATGTCAAAGCGGCATTTTCCCCTTTGATCGTTGATTCTTTAGCCCTTTGAAACGACTCATAGTTGTAAATGTAAAACCTAAGTATACGTAGCTGTTGACTACTTCTAGGACCATTTCTCCTAAAAATACTTTTCCAGTCTTCTCCCAAACCCCGCTGTCTCCTAAAGACAACTACCTTAGTTTTGCTACAATTGATTTCTAATCCTAGCTTCTGGCATGAGCTAGCAAGGCAATTTATCTGGTTTTGGAGTCAAGCTGGTGTGCTTGATAAAAGCGCCAGGTCGTCTGCAAACATTAGCATGAACAATTCAGCCAGTCCAGGTCAAAGCTTTATACCACGAGAGAGAGAAAGAAGTAGAGAGAGCTATAGAGGGTGTGTGTTAGAGAGGGCGACAAAGCAAGAGAAAGAGACAGGCCACATAACTACTTTTGGACATCAGAGTGAGAGACAGAGAAAAATAAAAGCAAGAGAAAAGAGAGAAAAAACTCCACCAAAGCTGGGGGTTCCTACTACACTTTCATAGAAGCGAGTAGAACACTGATGCACTTATTGTTTTAAGAGAAGCTAATTGACAAAGGAAAAATCTTAATTCTGGTCACCATGTAAACATATGCTGGCATGCACACCGTACAAACACTCTGTAGTGTTTACGAAAAAACAACAACCTCTTAAAAACTCTCATAAAAAAGGTTACGGACAACAGATACCTAGTATAACAATACAGCGTACTTGTGTATAGGACCTTTACCGAGCACCAGCATGGCTCAAAGAGCTTTTTTTGTTTAAAAAAAAGGATAGGCCTCAAATGCACTTCACGAAGGCGCACGCACACACAGCACACACAGGTTTGCTTCTGCATGTTGCAAAACCAGGGCAAACATCTCAGTAAGTGGGTGGAGTCCCTGACAAGGCCACAAGTAAGGCGACTTTCTGGCGACGAGGTCGTTAACTCCTCGGGGTTACCCGCGCAGTTCGCGGCTGGCGCAATCCGGCGTCGACGACTCCACTGAGGATCTCTTCCCCACTGCCACTTGCTCTACTTTGTTCCCCTTTCTTCCTTCTTCTTGTCTGCACACCTCTAAGCTTTCCCATTATCTATTTTGTCTGCTCTTCCCCCTCTCTTCCCCTGCATTGATTTTTCTGGCGACACAGATGGGTCCGCCATTACTTTAAATGCCTTTGCCGTCATTTGTCAATTTGCTCTTGTCGGCACACTTACGTTAATTCCGCCTTGTTTTGGCCCTGCTGATGCTTAGGCAAGAAAAATCCTCCTCCTTCTCCTCGTTCTTGAGTTTCCCTTGAAGAGATAGGTAACACTGACGCATTTTGGTTCCTTCACCTCCTCTCCCCCCGGCGACGTGATATTGACCAGGAGCAGATAACTCTCGGAGCCAAGATTCCAAGGCCGGCGACTGTAGTTGATGCTCGTCGATTTTTTTTTTCTTTGGGGCTAGCGGTCGACATCACCGCCCACATGTTTTTTGTTTTTGAAAAAACGCATGTCGACCCACTCTTATCCTTTAAAAAAATTACATTGTGTTTTTCTCCTCCTCCATTTTCACAACTGGAGTACATGTAGTTGTTTCAATCTGCTTAGCTGTTGCTAGCAAGAGGATGATGACGTTTAATCACTGATTTTGATGACTGTTTGATTCACTGTGGCTTTCGAAAATGACTTTGAAACCGGTCATATCGTTTATCACCTATGGGGTGATGTTTGGCAGCGTTTTTAAATGCCATTCTTATGAAAGAAATGGCTAACTTACATTGACGGCTGAGAAAGCTTTTAGGACCAGGATGTCAAAGCTTTCGAGTTCCATTTTGTTTCGTCAACCTAAATTGACTGCGTGATATTTCCACATCGTTTGTATGTATATCTCCTTTTACGGCTTCGAAATAAAGACATAATGCTTCCAAAATCGTAGATTTAATGTAAAACATTTTGTCCAGACATTCCGTCAGCACCACTTACCACTCACCCACCCCATTCCCTCCCAGAATATCATGTTTGAACTGACAAAGTTTTCCACTATCGTCAAGTCTGCGTGATTCGAATGCAAAGAGAGGAGAAGGTTGTTTTGTCGGTCTGGAGTTGAGGGTCTTTGGTGACTGAGCCCAACACATTTATCTGCGGCCTCTTTTGTTGGAACCGCTCGTCTTAAGTGCGTTTAGAGTTCTTCTGCTCTTGTCGTAAAGAGACGCCTTCAGCCTCGCACTTTAAAGGTCCTAAACTAAATAGTTTTGAAGGACAACCTGACAAGAGGCCCTTGCTTTCAACTAGATCCTAGGTCTTCTTATCCGTCTTTGAGCCTCGTTACCCATGCTTCTGCGCACTGCTGAATTAAAAAAAAGTAACCAGTTATATCCCTCACTCCTTAAAAAAGTCAGAAAGTGATTTGGTGTGGCTTGTTATTTCTCAGATCGTCAAATATTTTTCTAATACTTTATAGCACGTAACATTATGTTTAGTAAGCTCACTTTTGAAATTAAGGCAAGATCGTAGGCGTGCAGGGAATTCCAGAGGTAGTCATGTTTGATGGAGCTTTTCCTGAATTAGTTATTAGCAAAGTTTGGAGAAGCTTTAATATGTGGTAACAATCTGTCATCACAGCTTTCAGCTACGGATGTTTTTGCTGCGCTATCTGAGCGCGAAACAGATGATGAAACAGCAGGCTGATTCATATCCAGGTACATCAGACCACACGGCAAAAATACTGCAGCCAGCGGCTTCGATTCGGAGTAAAAGACAACACTACAACAACCTGGGGCCTAAGACCTGCATAAAGCTGACCTCACAACAATCACATCTGGTTCACAGAAAACGTCAACAAGTTACTTCACACGTGAGACCTAATATCGTTGACAGGAACATAACTCGCATCCGGGTCTGGATGAAGCAATGAACTGTTAGCATCCAGTGCGCGTGACAGCACGTCAGTCAACGTTAGTCCCATTAAAGTTGGCAGCGCAAATCTCAACATCTGAATGCCTGTCAAACGGATAGGAAAATAATCAAAATGTGTTAAATATAATAAACCAGAGTTTGGATACGAATTATACTGACGACCCAACTCTAAGAATGGATGGTTAGCTCCTACATCATACGCAGATTCTGCGATCCATCCCAGGAGACAAATAGGATACGAAGCATCCTGGTGTTCTTCCCGAATGCAGTTCACGTCCAGCTTTTCAAACAAATGAACGTCGGGAACTAGTTACAGATAAAAAAAAAACTTTAGTCACGCGACTCATAATCATTTCTACACTTCGCCTCCCATGACACCACGGTTCGCTTCACTTAGTGACATTCCAAAGACCCTGGACCAATGCAATAAGAAGCCTTAATGGACTTCCGCTCACCCTCGAACTCATCACTGAACAATAACAGCTTTGAAGCTACAATGAATCTTTTGCCAGTACCAATCACATCTGACATCATCCACCTGTCAGTTTTTTTTTCGTCTTTTATTATCTAAAGCATCTCATCCGTCCTTTCGCTCCCCAGTATGTGAGGGGCGGCCCGGTGGCCCAACGTTAGCGTCTGTCACCAATAAAGTGAGGATTACGAACAGCTGTCTTGGGTTCAGATCTCGTTTCGGGCACGCGATTTTTTCTCTGCATGTGGCATCTTTTTACAGGGCTGGCTGCCTTGCCGTGATATAGCCTTAGCTGATTCGGCGTAATACACCAGTTTCCTCACCCCACTCCAGAAAAACAAAAAACAAAAACAACTTGGAGTGTGAGTGGCGCACATCGAGAGGTCACGGCTGTGGCATGACCTCTGTGACATCACACATGTGCGAGGACAGGCTGTTACCTGCCACTGGCCACACTCCGATATTTGCCGCAGTCTTCATCATCTCAAGCAGATACCGGCGACCAACACCCCTTCGTTGAAAGCCGATGTGATTCTAAACAATAAATCATTTTCACAAAAATGGCTCAGAAAATTCTTTTACGCAGGTTCACTGTGGACAAGCAATTAAGCAGCGATGAGCCAGACCTTAATTCAGCTGTTTTGCCTCCACAACTCACACATTAAAATATCGTCGTAGTGGTGGAAGGGAAGGGACTGAGCGGCGTCTTGAGATCTTGTAAGTAATTGGCTGTAAGTGACCGAATGGCTGGCCGACGACAGTCTGAAGACAGCAGGTGGTAAACATGTTTCTTTTATCAGCAACTAATTTACATATAGACACAAGTTCACGGTCCAACGCTTGTCTTAAGCAACAATTTACATATCAAACACGAATCTGAGAAATAGGCTTTAAGATAGAAAGCTCAGTTTTGGCACTCGTGTGGTGCTCCGTATTCAATGTGTGCTACAGTACATATTACCACGTGTGTAACATTTGTAGTAACAACACAGCGTTGTCAATCAAATCCAACCATCAGTGTGTATTTCAGTAATAGTCGTCTGTACTGAAAGGAATGTTGAAAGGTGTTACTGAAAGTTTACATTTTATTTAACGTGCCATCATGTCGCTGATAGACTCATTAAAGATTTCAACAGACATATCAAATTGCACGACTTAAATAATCATGAGCAACTTACCAGCATTGTCCCTTGAAACTGTTTAACATGCCACCGGCGCTGTTATGTCACCTAAACTCATTTTTATGTTAGCTGCACAGCAATAAAATACGAAAAATAAATAAATTAATAATGATAATGACAGAGTGAAAAAAGGAAGTAATAGGAAAATATTGCTATGTAAAATACATGATGTAGAATAGAAACATTCATGTTAGCAAAAACGAAAAAAATACACCGTCAACAAGTTTGAATTGCCTAAAAAATATATTTTTGTGCTCAGTAGATTAAATTTTGTGAGAGATAAGTGGTAGTCATGGCGATGCATCGGCATGTGTTTCCTGTCAGACTCCATTGCGTTGAATAAGGACCTGTTCGCGTGTGAGCCTGTCGTTCAAACCGCTGACCGTTAGGCGCGGAAAGACATCAGAAATGATGGAAGCAAGTGCCCCACCTCGCGGGACGTCAGAAATGATAGAGGCAAGACGCCATCTGGTGGAGGTACTGCCGTGACCTGATGGTACTCTCCCCTTGCTGACATAAGCGCTCGTAACGAATTGCAGCTTTCATCCACGGATCACGTTCAATAACATGCCTTCGTCCATCCACGCTGCTGTATCGGGAAGGAGCGGAAGGTAGGAGGCGGGGGGGGGGTGGTGAGCGCTTCAGATAAGACCGATGCCTCTCCCACTCCAAGAGAATTCCTCCCTCCGCTTGCGTGCGGTTCTCATGTGAGGAAATGTCTGTACCATAGGCTCTATAATTTTCAGGTTTTATATTTTCTTCTTCCAATCCCTGTTGCTTTTATTACTCCTGCCGAATTTATTTATTAATATGTGTCATGAGTATTACCTAGAAATACGGGGGGAAAAAAATGATCGAATGTGCCTGAACATGACTGATGCGCCAGCTTGTCGAAATCCTTCTAATTTTTTTGGTCATTACCTCATCCCCAAGTCTTTCATGAAATGAAGACGCGTCATGTCTGCTGGGTCAACTGTTGACAGCTCTGTTCCACAGTGCAGTGGGTCTGCGATGAACTCGACGATTTTTGTTTAGCACGTGACACACAACGCATGCTGACCATGTGTGAGGTTTCTGAATATTATGAAATTTAATACCGTCGTTGTTGAGCCAACACGGGGGAAAAAATGTAGGGAAGTTCTCGGTTCACAAGGAAGAAACCTACATGGCTTTCAAACTAGTTTTGTATTTGGACGGGAGGAAGATGACGGGTAGCGCCATGTGAGTCGATGTAGTTTATGACGTCTGCACACGACGGCAGTTGCTGTCTGCGAGAATGTACCGCTCCATTCCAGGCGATGGACGTCAGCAGCACAGACTTTACATCTTTCGAACAGTAATCCCCCACCCACTCATTCCCCATCCTCTACCCCCTTCTCAACCCTCTTACCTCCACCATGGGAAACCAGCTGTAGCACAGACTGGAGACCAAGAAAACTTGTTAAACTAACTGTAATGCGCGTGCAGATCGTTAAGGTGACGAAAAAGAAAAAAAAAAGAGAAAAAGTGAGCTGAAATCGAAGTGTGTGGCACGAAGACGTGGGCGTGTTATCGACCCCTAAGCCCTTCTGTCCCTGGATTTCACACTTGAAACCACATCTCGGTTAATTTAAGAAACAGCAAGGCTAATCTTCCCGACACAAACGCGGGAGTGAAGTCCCTTCCTTCAATCCCAAATGTCTTTGGTGCATCGACGTGGGGGATATTATTAACCCCCTAGACACGTGAGCCTTGTTTTTCGAGGCTACATCGTCGACGATCTCGGTAAATATGATCTTGATAACGATATGAACGCTCGTGATGTTTAACAAAACAGCTACGACGTCTGTAGCTGTTGACTGCGACGATCTGCGACTGAAGCTCTCTTAAAGCCACTCTGCTATACAGATGGCACACGCTGAGGTTTGAACTCTCATTACTGCAGCTTGACAGATGGAAACCCTCATGATGAACGTGCAAGTGCCTGAAGGTAGATGTTGCTCTCTATTTTGTTCTCTAGAGCTGTCAGCATCGGCTAGCTCTTACTGTCGCCAGATGCAGCTCGAACACCCTGGCCCCTCACCGAAGTCAGTGTTCGCTTCATCGTACAGAATACAGCGAAAATGAAGTATAACACCTGGAGTAAGAAATGTACTTAGAACTGGCGGCTTTACCCTCTACCTTTGGAAAGAGGTTACCTGAGTTATCTGAGCCCTCGCGTCCAAACCCGATGGCGTTTTGGTTCGAAACCCATGTGGCTCAGTGATCTTCTCTCTCCCCCCCCACCCAGTCGATTCAGCTTCTGATGTTTTTTGTGTCCCCTATTGTACGTCAGGTCCCATCCCAAAATAAAATTGTTTGCTGCATAACTCCGTCACCTGTGGTTTGATGAAATTTATTGAGATCTTTGACAGTTCTTCAAGATGACACCAAGGTCTGCGAGAAGGCACTTACATAACACCAAAGTTCCTAGCGAGATTCTTGCCAGACAAGTTTCGTTAACACCTTAACAGACACTTCTAACAGGTCATAGCTTGTGAAGCTCAAGACTAAAGATATTTACCCTTTTCTGACATGTTTGAAATAAGTATGACTGCGGCACTCTTGTCTAAAGAGGGCAAAAAGTTGGCATGCAGTGGACAGTGTCTACGACCCGAAATAGATCGCACCGTCGGCTAGGCTACTGGAATAAGACAACTTCCATTAAACCTTAAAGAAACCGAGTAAATACAAGTAGCAGGTGATGGCAAACGATTTAGAGAGCCTTGAGCAGTCTGAAAATAGATACATGCGTGCGATAAAGAATGTTTTCAGCCGAGGTTATTTAAAGAGGATTGGATGAACGTCAGACATCGATAGACCTCTGAATCAGTCGGTATATACAACCTCCGAGTTTACTTTCAGCTTCTAAGAATAGACTTTGAAAAGTGTGGATTGTAGTAATAATGTGTTTTAAAGAATTGTGTAGTACTTGTATCGTATGATAACTAGCACAACACCATAGGTACTGATATTTTGTATAATAATAGTATTATTGTGAGAGGTGTGGAGCTCTTATGAATTACATTAATTTGAAAAGGCACAGTATTTCAAGGATTATCACACGCACACATAAACACGTACATGCGCACGCACACACAAGCATTGCACGCACGCTACACACCACACAAACACATCACATTACGAACATTACACACGCAGACAACGCAAAACACACTACATACATACACACTGCACAGATACTATACACGCACATACACACAGCAAACTACATTTCACTTCCCCTCACACACACACACACACACACACACACACACACACACACACACACACACACAGATTTGCACATCCACGTAGTGTCATAACTACATTCGCGCGAGTTTTCTGTGAAGTGTGTGTTGGAGTGTCGATAAGAAAAAAACAATCCCCCTCCCGTCCTCCCACTTCACCATCCCCATCCCCACACCAGCTGTCGGCGATAATGACACTTTTCATCGATTCTTCCTTGTGTTTGACCTCCGGCTCTACAACGCATTGACATCCAGAAAAAACATAGTTTAGAAACCTTTCCCGTATAAGGTCCGATGATAAGTTTGACAAAAGCGGCAAAGTACACGAGGCTGCGAAATGTGGTATAAAACTCGAGGGTTTGGCGATGTGGACATGTGAGATAAGCAATGAGCTGGCAGTATTATCTGAATCCTCTCTCTTTCTCTCGGCACTTAAATGTCTACTCCTATGGGTCCATTTCCCCCAGAGTCTTGTAAAGGGTACCATAGCGAATTTGCCGTATTGGAGTTTTGGTGGTTCAAGGTGTCTAGGGCTCGGTAATCATCTCCTCTCTCGATCTGCTGTCTCCTGTGTTAAAAGTACCCGTGTAGGGCCATCATGGGACTGTCTTTTAAACGAGCAGCAGCACTTCTCGGGATAAAATAACTAGTTGGATATAAAAGAGAATGCTCTGGATTCAAGTTCGCAAAATCGCATTTCGGGTGAGAAGAAGATTGTCTTCCGGTAGCAATTTTTCTTTTTTCTTCTTTATCATCATCAAATGCCGGATTCTTTTCAGGTTTTTAAATGTGTCAGCCGTATTCCACTGTGTTTGACTTTTTCAAACATAAAAACACACTCAACTAAAACACTATACATGATACTGGGCTTAGAGAAAAAGAAATGGGTTCTAGAAGATAGGACAATAACATCAAACAACCGTCCAACATATTTGCTAATAAATTTGCTAATACAGTGGCACTTTTGACTAAAAAAAGGTTTTTGTAGAATACCTAATCACAAACGATCAGATAAGGGAAGGACCAGATTTATAAATCGGATAATGAGTACAAACTAATCATCACTATGTCCGTCTGTCCGTCCGTCCATATAAAATCAGCCAGTAAGTTGACAAACCAGTTAAACTAGGGCTACATAATTCACATCAACCGCTTATAACTTCAACAACCGCTTCCCACATTTTCCAGTTGTTATAGAGCTTTTTGATACAAGTATTAGTTTTAGGATTTTCTTGTCCAGATACGGCCAGAAGCTACCCTGTCATTCTTCATGTCGTGAGCCGGAGAGGAGTCAGGTCTTATCACTTTTAAACACGCAAAACTTGTTCAGATCATTTCGGATGCATATTTTGGGATCGGTCTGATTTGTTTGCACACAAATTTATTATGGATATTCCAGGCTATTTGAGAATCCGGTGTTCTGTTAAAAGAAACACTCACACGCACGCACGCACGCACGCACGCACACACACACAAACACACACACACAAGAACTGGCTTGACGTCATGCGAACAGCCTTCAAACGCCTCGTTTTATTTCGAGCTTCTTTATATAACACCCACCTGTTTATAGAAAAATCCGAACGGGAAAAGAGAATTTGAAAATACGACGAGAAAGAGGCGAAAGGAAAGAAAGAAAAGAGAGAGAGAGAGTAGAGAAAGTAGAACTGATTGATTGATTGATTGATTGATTGATTGATTGATTGATTGATTGAGAACGTGTAAATCCCCTTGCCTATGCACGACTATTGTTTGCTGACTTCTCACACACACACACACACACACACACACACACACACACACACACACACACACACACACACACACACACACACACACAGAGGCATGCGCGCGCAACAGACAACACAGACAAATTGCTCCTAAAGTTTCTGTACCTAAAGGGTTCAGCGCCAGGAAAATATATTTCTCTTACTCGTTGCCCTCTTTGCACCGAAGCCCTGTCTCGCGGCTGCCAGCTTCGGCTAATGGAGGCTGCGCTAGAAAGTGGGAGTGACGCTCGGTGAGCTGCTGCGCACATCGCGAAGTAGCAGCAAAGAAAGATCAAGCCAGTCTCAAGAGCATAAAAACTCCTGCAGTCGAAAATAAGATGCGTGCACGTCACAGCTCTGGTTACATGAGGGAGGATGAAACAAGTCTCAACAGGTGAGTCAAGTACAGGTGGAATGGTGACCAGAAATCCTGTAGCCTCGGACGTTACAACGTTGACTAACATTTTTCTAACGGTCCGAGAGAAATCCTGTGAGCGGGAAGGGATACGGGGCTGACTCCGAAGAAACGGTTGTATGACCATGCTACCCCGAGGTAGGCAGAGAAGGACACGTGTCCCGATCCTCACAAAGACTGGTGACCAGACAGACACTTTACCATGTCCATACAAGGAATCGTGATCAGGTCTCACAAGAACACCTTATCCGACACACACAAAAACTCGTAACAACGGCAGCACCTTTCCAGACCCATAGAAGGATTCATGTTTTCCCAGATCCTCTTGGAACAAGTTCTTGATAACAGGCAGGTGGCAATACCTGATGGCAATCGCTTGACCGACACCATGCAATCAGATGCCAGAGAAAACTCAGCTGAAACAACGAGAGAGCCAAATTCACTGACAGGTGAGTAAGTTTTAGCAGGTCGTACCACCTTCGAAACGTGGTGGTTGAAAATAAGAAGTCTTGGATATTGCGTGCAGCGGTTACAACGAGGCAAGACTCATTCTCTCATATTCCTATTGCAAGCAGATACTTTGGAGGCTGAAGAAAAAGCATCAAGCAAGAAAAACGAGATGCAAATCGTATAAACGACGTAAGTTTTTGATTATTTACAATATACAGTAGGGCGAAGGCAGCACTATGCGCACTCCGTTGTTTGACAGTTTGCTGAGAAAGGAGAGACTTACTACCGCTGGTTTACAGTTGGTCAATCAGCTGGTTTATTTATTAAGAACATTCTAGTAGGGATTTCGCACTGCACTATGGGGTTTGTAAATGCAAAGGTCGTTTCCTAATTTTGTTTTTCTTTAGAGGGAAGAGGCGTTAGACACTTTACGTTTCTAGGGGACAGCATTCTTCGTGTGAGGGCGAGGCCCCTCCCATCTCCCCCCATCGCTGCTTTACTCTTTCCGAACCTTTTCTAGAGTCAGTGGGGTTAATTGGGGAATGCCCGCTGCTATACACGGGTATCGAACCGGCGGGCGTTTTTTTTTTTTTTGATGAGAGGGCTCAGTGCTCACGACGACAAAAAACACGAAGAAAAACGCCGAGGGCTGACCCTTGGAACAGAGAGTGGACCCCGAGAAGACACTGAATCCATCCCCTTACGAGCTTCAGTGCAATGGCGACGATCCCGTGTTTTACCCATTGCATCGCTGGAGTTTACCCATTGCCGGATCGAGACTCAGTTGTCAGAGAAGTCAATCATCTGTCACTAATGTCGCCACGCTCAATTTCTTCTATGATTTTTGTTACTGCTCTGGCTTTCCCTCTGGAGATACTCTGGCATTCCCTCTGGAGCTGTAAATGAAAACCTCAAATTGCATCAACAGACTTTGGAAGAGGCAGGCAGCACAAACAACAACTAAAACTGGATGATTATCTCTTGTGTTATCTGCAGTTGTGACGAATTATTTACCACGGATAAGAGGATCTGGGCTAACCAGCCCGAGGGGGATGGGACTCTCTGCTGGCTCGCTGTACCCGCTGTAAGCCCCTCACACCAAATCACCCGTGGTTCGCACTTTCCACACGCTTACGTATTACAACTACGTTTTCCCACGTATGCACACACAACCAACAGACAAGGTTGGAAACCATATAAAATTATAATTACACACAAAGTAAAATCAGATTGAGCACACTAAAAGATCATAGGATAATATAGTGACATTCCATATAGGTACAAAGATCTGTTGAGAGTTGTTACTCCCGCTCATACACAAACAACATCAGATGTTTACACTTAAAATACATACGACACGGACCCGTAGTCCGTTCTCTGACCACCAGTCCTTGAAACCACTTCTTGAACTGCTTCAGCCCTTCACACTGGGATGGTCCACTGAACACACGCTGTATTCTTGACGACTTGTGTCGCCCTCTTCCGCCGTGGCTCTGGCTGCCTCTTTGGCCTGATTCCCCGGGAACCTCGTCCCCAGACCTCTGGAACGTACGACAGGTGTAGTTCCGTCTCTTGAGACCCGTCGCCTTCACTCACGCGGCTGCATACGCTCTTGACTCAGAGCGGGCGTTCTTCCTCTCCCTGTCAGGCTGTCTTCGTGACCTTATTATCACACCACTAGGCCCGAGTGGTACTAGCTGGTGGAAATACAGGCCACTGTAGATAGAGATGGACCAACGCCGATCTCTTGTACCCGGCACCCACCTGGCGGTACACACATCTACCTCCTTCGAGGGTTGGAGCGAAAAAGCCTCTTTCCTTGTCTCTTCTCAGCGTCCACGTGGTCAGGTGTGTCAGAGGTTTCCCATTGGGCTCTTGCACTCTCGCATTTCCTCGCGACACACGCGCTTCTTTACTAGCCAATCGTGCATCGGTCTGCAGGTTACCCACGTGGTCTGCCATACACTCTCACTGGTCACTGCATAACCTATCATAACCCTTGCCTAATAACCACTTTACCGCGCCCCATCGTCTGCCTTCTTCGCTCGTCACAGACGGCCCGTCTACTGCAAGGAAAACAACCGCCATTGTCCGGGCTAGGTGCGCTGGGCTCTCAATTAGCGGTCTACCCCCTAGGCGATACTAGGGTCCGTTCTTGCCTAACCGGCCAGTTCCCAGGCCCTACTGATACTAGCGGTCGACCAACGGTTGTAAAACACACTTAACTCTATTGTTCCCTCACCGCTTAGTATTGCTGAAGGCCCTACTTTTACTTAAATTTAGAACTCGACCATTTTGCTCTGGCCTTGAACCTGCCGGTTCGTGACAGCAGTCTACTAACAGTGTTATTACTATCTACGTTACACTGTAGTAATAAATTACAAGACACTGCGCTTACGCTAGATTAAGCTTTTATCTGCTGTCTACTAATTGGTAATTGCCAACAACACTTACTGTAGCAAAAGCCTCCAAATAGTGACGTCTGGATTATTCTCTAGATAATCACCATCAACACTAACTCTACAGCATCAGTTTTCAAAAGACTTACTGTCTCTACTATGTTATAGATGCTAGCTCTTGTTAACTTTAGAGTTGACACGACTTTGCCGGGGACACCAGGAAGGTGTAACAGTTTGTGATCGCAATGCTTGGGAAGTAGAAGTAAAGAAGCCATGGTCACACCATGGCTGCACGTTCTTTATGACGCATTTATCCCTGAGTCACACTCTACAGAAATAATTACATATAGCAAAACATCCAATAATCACAGCACTGTCTTTTACAGTATACTCACTCGCAAAAAAAAAGCAGTTTGATGATCAAACACCACGAAAACAACTTTCCACTACAAGGCAGTTTGCAGTCTTCTAGTTTGAATTGTTCCCACCTGTCCTTTTAGTCTTGCTGGTGTCGATGAAATTATCCCATGTGAAGAATAGTACGAGGGTTCCCTGCGTCTGTGAACAGCCTCTTACCAACGGTAAGCCAGTCTTTTTTCCAATCACGTGATGTATAGCCTCGTCTGCGCCTTGATCCTGACCTGTCCGAACTAGGCCACGCTCTGGAAAGCATCTTGACGACCCACCTAAGCTTTTGGCAGCAGGTGGGGGAGCTACGTGACGGCCTCGGCAAGAAAGATGGCCACTTTGCACGAAGTGGACAGAGCGGCTTGCCGAGGGTGCATAAACTGACACGAAGGCGCTGGACTCGTTTTGTCTTCTCCCGTGCGCCCGTCGCTCAACATCACTTTGCCCTGCTACACAGTATTTTTTGTGTTCTCGGCCACTTTAGACAATTTGCGTCGACATATTTTCGCAGCCTCCCTCGTCGCCGGGTGGTGGCATCCAGAGGATAAAGTGTGGCACCAAACGACTCAAAAGTAGGCCTTTGCCACTGGATCTCCTCGCGGGGTGTAGAGCGCCTCATCAGACGCAGGCATTTGCATATTGCCTGCACGTGCAATAGGATGTGGCGTTTGTAGGACGCGCAAATGGATGGCTGACCGCACGCTTTCAAGAACACCAGTTCATTGCCCTTTTCTTGAGTCACGCTGTACGGTTGTTGGGCTTGCGGTGACGTGTCTGCCATGTCCACTGCAGTACTATTGTCAAAACAGTTTACTGTTATCGTATTAAACAATTCCCTCCCTTAAGTTTTCACTTTTTTTTGGTGGAAAAGATAACTTGAGAATCAAAGATCATACGATTGGCATGATGACCTGCCGCCATGTCATTGTAATGACAGGAACAGTCTCAGTTGATGACATGTCACCTTTGCAAGCAACGTTGCAAGATGTGTCAGTTGACTACACAAAAGCTTTAGAGTAACACAAAAAGAGTGTATAATTTAATTTTAAGAAATCTTGAAAATAATTTGCCCTAATTTATCATATAAACAACTTAAGAAAAGCCCAGAAAGAGTGTATTAGTTTCTGGCACGAAATCTCGGGAGCAGTGATGAAGGAGTGCTTCAGTTTATTACACAGAGCCTTGCCAGCAGCACCGGAGGAATATGTCAGCTCATTTCGTGAAATTTTGATATCAGTACTGGAAGAGTTTCAGCTCATTATACGACATCTTGCGGGCAGAGCCCGAGGATTGCCCCAGCTCATTACACACCTACAGACTGCACGAAATCCCGCTAGTTATCGCGCCATCAGGCTCATGCAGACCACGTGCTGTAGAAACATTTAATTTTACGCACGTTTCTGTGCTGGATAATAATATTACATTACGTATTAGGTTCCTTTGAATGTTTGATGATTCCAAATGTCAATATCCGCCCACAATGTAAATATTGCGAGGAAAAAAATACATACAGCAATGAGTGTCCAGTTCGCTTCAGTATTTTATCTGGGGAAAAGGACAGGGTACATCAGCACGAACGGTGCCATGGAAATGCCAGGGACTCACATTGACGGCAGTAGCGTTTGTAGGAGAAGCTTACATTGTACTGTGGGAGTGATGTTCTGTAGAAGGAGAAGCATTGTTTGACAGGAGGGGACAGGGGTTCCAAAAAACAATTGCCCCTGTGACCCCACAGCTCTCAGTGAAGGACCTCCCGTTCTGTTTTTTCCCTCTGGGCACTGCAGAAGTTCTTTGCATCGAGGCTGATGTCAAATAATGTTTCCTGATTCTCAGCAATGTTCTGCGCGAGTGAGACTGAGGTTGTGTGAGGTGACCGCCATGTCCAAGGTTCACTTGTCCCACTTCATACGGCTTTCTTACCTGAGTGTGTCTGTGGGGAGAGGCATAGCTGTTCGTTGGCGATAACGACTTTAGGAACTGTATAAACTTTAAGACTGGAGGCTTTTTTAGTTGTCATTTAGACAAAAAACAAAAAGTGAAATTCATTTCACTAGTGCACATGTTGACATGAAGCACATGGAAAGAGGTCTGCCGCGAAGACCGCTGTAGTCGCTGAAGTCGATTGCCCGTTGTACTAGTCCGTGGTGCTGACGTTTTCTTTTATTTTTAACAGATGAACACATAATTGTCTCCCATGTGGGATAAGTTCTCAAAAGTACCACGACAAGCAACGTGCTGCTGTTCGCAAAATTAAATCATCGAAAAAAAAGCAAAGTCTTGCGTTCCAAGGAACAAGAAATCAAGAACTATCTTTATTCCATATAATTTACGGAATAATTGGGTATAATTTAGATGGTATGTTTATGTTCATGACCCTTTTTGCTGCAGCAGTAACCGCATATCTTGTACTCAATCAGATCATTGTACTGAGTCTTTTGTATGCGCTTGAAATATCTCTGCTTTTGCCTGTCTTTTGTCTGTCTAAATAGTAGTAGTAGTAGAAGAAGAAGAAGAAAAACAACAATAGCAGCAGCAGCAGCAGCAGCAGCAACAATAAGAATATTTGTGAACGAAGGTTCTAGGCATCTTCAGAATTACGATAACTATAGCTGCATCCACGGAGTGTGCTCTATTTCCTTGCCCTAACCACACCAAACTGCTGTCCACTTTGTGTAGTGGGAATGGAAGGAAGACACTCCAATTGTCTTTCAGAGGCTGTAGGCCAAGTTCATCTGTTTTTCAGTGTGCTTCAAATAGGACATCTAAGATCTGCCTGTTTTTGCCTCGTGGCACCCATTCAGGATCTGAACCAATCACAGCATTCCAGACATCCGGGTAATATGGAGAGATTGTATCTGATTTAAGAGCATAGTCCGACCAGTCCTGGCTTCGTCATCTTGTAATTTGATGTAGATCTGTAAACCAGTCTAGTTGAGAAGCTTAGTTGATAAGAAGGCAGGCTGAGAGGTGCACCGGTATGATAGAGTGGTAGTACAGTGATTAAAATTTAATAGTTACTATTCTGGACACAGTAATCAGTTGCTACTTCATTGTGTCTTTCTACAGTTATTAGTTACTACTTCATCGTGTCCTGTTAAAGGTATAGGGGGACCCAAACTGTTTCCTAATGGATGGATCGTCTGTGTTTTGGTAAAATATTGGTTACCACGGGGCACACGGGGATACCAGATATTAGTATTTATGTCAAAGATGCTTACAAAACCAAAACTTGACTTCAAACTGCCATCCCTCCATTAATCAAATTGCCTGATTTACATTGGATCTGTTTGTAACTATCGACATCAGTTAATCCCTACTGGTTCACAAAGAAGTCGCAAGCAGTACCCGCAAGTTCTTAGACCAGACTGTCACATTCCTTCGCATGGAAAAAGAATAGACGGAGAGTCCAAAAAGAGTCCACAGAGAGTCCACGCAAACCTTTAGCGAGATTGACCTTCGTTACAGCAACTGACCAAGTCAATAGCCCCTCCGTATTAACATAGAAAGCAAGCAAACATCGCTCTGGGTCTGATCCCGAAGACGATGAAGACACGGACAGGGCCGCTTGATTGACAAAAATCAATGCTTGGGGAAAGATAATTCACCCTGGAACCTTGGGTTCGCTGTCTTTAACATTCCCATTGAACAGGTCGGTTACCAAAGCTACTGACTGCTTGCGATGTGCTGTATCTGAGACTGGCAATCCTCGCGGGTTTGGCTTAAGCCCTAGGGTCAGCCTACCAATGCCAGAGGTGGTTCCATCACGATCCGTCTCTGTTTGCTTGAACCTCGAGTCCTTCCGATAACTCTCGTGTGGAGAAGTGAAACTTATGGTACGTGATGTACCGACTAATAAGTCTCCTCCCTTGGAAACGTACAACCCTCTTAAGAATGTTCGGGTGATAGTGAAGCAAAAACAATAAAGGGTGGATTTCAGTAATATTATGGCTTTCTTTCCAAAAGGCAATATTATTGCTCTCTCCTCACTAGTTCTACTGACATTGTGAGTGCTCACACAAGTGACTCCATTGCTTGAAACAAGCTGGCGAAATTATCTAAATCATGGTAACAATGGTAAAAAGGCCGAAGTAAATAAGCTGCTTTTAAAATCATCTTCATGCTGTTAACAAAATATTTCAATTCTATATCTTTATCTTCAAGTTTTACTAATAACAGACCTTTATATTTGTAAAGTGACATAAGTCCCGAAACCGTTTCGTTTTATAACGTCTTGTAGAAGTGTAAGTAAATTATAAATAACAACAGAAAGACACACAGACTTGCGGGCCCACAAGTACGAGAGCATGCGCGAAAACACCCCCATGACTTCCCCAACACATTCACCCACACAAAACCCACACACCCACACCCACACCCACACCCACACACACACATCCAAACTTCATACACGCACTCATACAGATATACTTCCACCACAACCACAACCACAACCACAACGAAATAAGATATCGTCTGTGAAACTGTGGTCAACATTTATAATTAAGTAAAGCCAAACAGGAAAAACATCTACACTTTTAGATAATTTTTACTCCAGGCCAGTTGAATTTCAACATCTCCTAAGCTCATAAATGTATTTAAGTGCAGCACCAGCCAATATTCTTTGTCATTTTCTGCGAATATTTCTTTTAAAAGCACGATTGTGTTGGCGAACTCCTGTCAAGTAAATGGGATAATGTCCTCGATAGGCCTTGTGTGGAAGCCTTCCCCCTGATGCAATATATCGTTAACCACTTCCTGTGCACATCTGACATGGGGGGTCACGAGTAGGAAGCTTCTCGCTCAGCGTTCATCGGCCCAGGTCAATGCTCGAACAAGAGTGGAGCATCTCTTCCTCCCAGATGTCTTTTTAAAGATATTATTTTACCGGCAAAGACCTTTATAAAAGCCTTGATTGCTATACTCATAATTCTTGAGCACATAATTATTTATTCTTGATGCATAGAAGACATCAAGTATGGGTTACATTGACTTGAGATGCACCGTCTTTAGGTAAAATGAAACCAAAGTAATTAGTAACAGTTAACTGTAAGTTTATCTTTTATTCATTAGGGTTTAGCTCCGTCAAGCTGTACTTAATAAACTCTCTCTCAAATATAAAATCCCCTGTACTTTCACATAGACACGAATTCTCGTAACATAAGCACAGTTACCTTTCATTCTAACATTCACAAGTAAATAACTCTCATGGACGCCAACACCACTAAGTACATAATCATACAAAGCAATAAAAAGAAACACTCTTTAGAAATGTTCCTTAGAAGAGAGCTTTTAAAGAAATTTTCTTCCATTCATTATTCAGATATAATTCTCAGCAAAGGTGTTTTTTTGTCTCAAGCATAAAAGCAAATGTTTCAAAAAAAAGTTTACGACTCAGGCGCTTCCTGACACTCTGAACAGAACTGAAGTGTTCTAGCAACTCACCTATTTTTGTTTTTAACTTAAAATTAAATCTCTTTCGTAAATAAAACAACAGGCAGAAATATACTGAACCATTAGACCTCTCAGAAATAATAGGAAATGATCAGCGTTTTAAGGCAGACTGAATTGACGAAAATGGTTACACATTTCAAGCATTTTCAGTTAGTCCTGTGGATTGCCAGCTAGCTTTTCAATGGAGAGAAAGTCAGGTATCTAGATTTATATATGATCGGAATTCTTAGGCAGTTTAAGTGTGAGAAAAGTTATTTTTCGTGGCAGTCAGGTCTTGAACCAGGAAAGTCCAAAGTTCAGGTCAGTGAAGTTTAACCGTTGTACAGATAAATTAGTTTGTACTTTCCGGGGAAAATAACTGATCAACAGAGCCACAGGCAGTGGGATGAATTGAAAAAGCTTCATCTGAGTTAATCTTTGTTTTTGTCAGATATTTTAGTGAATTCGCGCGCATATACCATCCTAAAATAAATATTTATTCAGCCTGTACAATGTCCTCATAGATTTACGGTTCTTCATTGCACATCTAAAAAAAAATACTTTGAATACTGGGAGACAGTTATGTGTGGGCTGTAAAATAGGTTGAGCTATTATTTAGTCAGCTAAACGCTGTGTTGTAAAGAGAGTAAAGCAAAAATCTATATCATCACTCAGTATAGCTGAAAGCTGTTAGGAGTCCGAATAGCTGAACGTTAAGAATCAGTATGGCCAACGATGTATTACATACAAGCACAACTGAAAACTTGTGCAGTACACAGCCCCCCCCCCATGAAAGTTCTGGACTTATACATTTGTAAAGGTAAAAGATTTGTTATCTGTCGGTGCATCTGAACTCCATATTTTCAACCGATACAGCTGAAATTCGTGTTATCAATCAGTACCGCTAAAATTGTGCTGTGAAATATTCAGGTGAAAATGTATTATTCATCTGTACAATTGAGACCCATATGATCGATCAGTACAGCTCAAATGTGTTAGACCACGATTTCTGCAGCATCCTCTCTAACACACAGTTATACAGTTTTTTTTCACGGTGCTCTCTGTGCATGCTGTTTGAAAGTAAAATCCCTACTTTTTTTAACTCTCCACAATGTCACAGACCCTGAAGGAACATAATTGTCACTCCTCACGTTGTTTTCGTGTTATGTGCATGAAGACCTGCTGTTATTTTCTCTATGTTGAGTGTGTTAGCTGTTCTGCAATAATCACGATTTTTAAAAACAAAATACTGTTTCTTATTGCATTTCTGGCGAGAACGGTTTCACGCCCTAATTGCTTTCGTTAGCAGGTAGCCCTGAGTTTCTCCTGTTAGAAATAGCTTGTCAGAGCTGAGTGACCACAGAAATTCTACACTAGGAAGTAATTCTCGGCAAAAACTAATTATTCAATACTAAAGTGTGCGAGAATGCGACGGTTCGTGAAAGTGCATAGATGAGAATGCGCGTTTTTGTGCGCATGTGTGAGCGTGCGTGCATGTATGTGTGTTACATGAAGCGGTGTTGCAATGATTGTTACATAGCATACACAAGGGAGAACGATTGAACAATCTGACCCCCACCCGAAAAAACCCCAACAAAATCTCTTTTTATTTGCCCATTTTGGTTACTTGGCTTGTTTGTTACACTTGTCTGTGCGTATTTTTGTATGTATACGTGTGTGTGTGTGTGTGTGTGTGTGTGTGTGTGTGTGTGTGTGTGTGTGTGTGTGTGTGCAATGAGCAATTCCGTGATGGACAACTGCAACAAATCATCATCATCATCATCATCATCTATATATAGAGAGAGAGAAGGGGGAGAGGGGGAGAGGGGGAGCATGTGAACACATCACTGCGTACCGCCGTCCAGATTTGAACCCAAGTGCTTAGTTTTAAAATAAACAAAAGAGTTCAAGAAAACAAAATGCATGAAAGTTTTGCAGTGTCCGAAAAATACAAAAACACCATGTCGGGGCACTGAAAATACTGAGAAAATTTCGCCTGACGATTTCCAATTTAGCGGCTAGTCAGCTTCAAGCAGAACCAGCCAGGGCCTGTCCATTAGTTTCAGCTCAGTGGTCATCCATCTGCACAGTGACACGTAGATATGGCGGCTGAAGACACTGTCTCCGGTCAAGACAAAAGGTCAGAAGGAAGGGCAGTCAGCTGTCTCCCCTGTGGCTTCTTGATCACGACGGCGTTGTATGGGCTCTCGCTACGCTCACAAGCTGCTCTGTCTGGCCATCTTGATTTGGGGTCATAGGTTTTCGTCCCTTTTCTTCTATGAATAATTTCGTCTTTATTCCGTGACTGGTGGGTGGAATGAGTCATCTCTGCCTACACCTTTTATTTAGTTGCTCCACCATCATTTGACAACACTCATCTAAACATAGAAACGAACACCCATAGGTGGACCTATTTAGTTGCTCCACCATCATTTCACAACACTCATCTAAACATAGAAACGAACACCCATAGGTGGACCTATTTTTAGGCCCTGCTGTCAAATGTACAGTATTGGACACTACACGTGATCGGGTGGCTACCTGCATGCCAGTTGGCTTTCCTTTATCTTTGCAATTCGTTAATTTGAATGTCCTTACCTCGACATTAGTGGCTTAAGGTTTGTAAACTAGTGGACATCTACAACCGATATTGTCATCTTTTTCTATGATTTTAATATCTCTCTTCGATGACAGCATATAAAAGCCTAAAAAAAGATACCCCTTTTTAGTGTTGATACATGGACAGAAGGGCGTGTTAATTAAAATCTCCCTAAAAAAATCTTCGCGACAGGCTCGATCTAAAATGCAAGCACAACTTACCTACTCACCTATCTGTTCTAGGCACCTTTTAATTTTTAATGTGTTCGTAACAATTCTTACTGCAGACTTCTCTACCCTTCGCGTGTTCCTAGAAAAAAATCGAAGACAAGTCCTTATGAACCTTTTCGCGTGTTCGTTACTTAGTTTTGTACAGTCTAGTAACATCCAGTAGAAGTGGATAGCTTAGAGTGAGAACAATGGTATCCGAACACGAATGTGGAATAGCTGGTTCTATACCAGTGTTAAGCAGAAGACTTCCATCAATTGACCCAGCTGTGCAATGGGTACCTAACTGCTTTGAGGGCTTGGGGAATGTAAAGGCAGCGAGGGAAAGGGAATGGATACCACCGTTATATATAAAACTTGTCTCCAGATAAGTGGGAGCTCTAACACCTTCTTCTCCAGCGACAATCACGACACCTACTGAAAATTCTCTGATGATACCGTCTAATGGACATCCTATTGCCATTCTCTAAGGCGGGATGGTCATCATTACACGTCTTTAGTGCAGCGACGAAGACAACAAGAAACCCGACCTCCGTACCCTCTGGTGGTTGTAGCTTCAAGTGCTACCTGTCTTAGACCGGAATCACATTTTCCGCGCGGTTTCGTCTAGGGCATGCTCTTCGTAAAAGATGCAACGGTTTTGCTATTCTGGCGATGAAGGCCCGTCTCACTTAAAGTCGTTTACCAGTTGCTTGTGCAGACATTCTAATTTCCTCTATGCAAATGCATCACATTAGTTTGTCAGGTTCTCTTTCCTACATGACCGTCGTAACAATTCTCCACCGCTGCACAAACAAATACGCTTTTTATTAATTCAAAAACCTTCTTTTGTCCTCCTTAATTCATTCTTCTCTTCTGCTTGAATAACAATGATTGTAGAGAATAATGAACTACAGGAGACAGTTTGCATTTGGCGCCAAGGATCGTCCATCGAGTTGTCACCCTTGTACACACGGTGGCCTGGTCGGTGCCCTCCCTTTTCACGTTAAACCTCATGCTCATGGTTTACGGCAGCCGTAACTTGTATGGTTGCTCTGGAGGATTCTGACATCGGACAAGGGACAAGTCCTTGTCCCGATTCATTTCTTTGACCTCAGGGGGTGTTGTGGACATCGATTACCTGTCTGCTTGCGATCATCTATTTCGGCTACGTAAAGGATGGCACTGAATACACGCTTTTCTACTCTTTGAAAGTCCTTTGTCAGAAAGTTTATTCACTAAACATACAATTGCATAGCAAATAATAGAACCTTTGATAAGAAAATAAACATCTGTTTCTATAACTAAGGTACTTATGCCATTGTAAGGTGAAACTAAATTACATTTTTATTTCAAGGTTCTATAAATACTCTTCGCATCTTGACATATTGAAGGTAGAAAGCAAATCTAATTTGACACTTTAACATGCTAGTTTCTTTGTTTAAGTCTATCAAAACAAGCCATATGATGACACTTGTGTGTATGTGTATAGATTTGTGTATTTTATACCGTTTTATATTTTTTTATATATATACACATTGTTTTAACATGACACTATATGTTAGGACGTAACTTTTTTCCATTTTACTTTCTATACTCAGTATACGAGTTTTCGTTTGGTACATAAGTGGGACAGACCTCTAAAAGTACTCGGTGCTTAAAATATGCCCTCCGTCGGCAACACCTGCAGCTTCTGGAAATGAATCAACCGCAGGCAAAAGGAAAGAATCAGACAGCCGCCGAGAAATAAGTTAGGACATCAGGGTGATACAAAGTGAAATGAAAACCACGTCTGATGGACTCCAGAAAGGTTAGATAACTTCCGTATGTGGTGGACGCCTAAAAGATTTAATGTTTCCTATGAGTAATGGACGCTCAGAAAACCTTTATGGTTAACGGCAGAGATTTTCTTTGGTACAAATCTCATCAGTCTCGCTTCAATCGAAAACGAAGAGACAAAGATATGAAAATAGTGCTTTTCTCTAACACCTAAATTGATCTTTAAAAAAAAAAATTTAAAAACCGGCACAAAACACCCTTGAAACTCATCAAAGTGACACACACACACACACACACACACACACACACACACACACACACACACACACACACACACACACACGTATCTTTCATACCTATGATGGTGTTTCAGCTTTTATATTATGAATTTAATAAATTTAAACCTCAACAAAAAATCCCCAACCAACCCTATAGCCTAAATTCTCTATCATGCAAACACGCCGCATGAACATATACATGTGAGGACTCACTCACTCACTCACTCACTCACTCACTCACTCACTCACTCACTCACTCACTCACTCACTCACAAATACTCACAATGAAAGGTCGGTAGAAAAAGGGGTGAGAGATAAAGACACAAAAAAATGATTCACTGGCCAACTGCCTTTGACAGACTTTTTCCTACTCTTTCTCCATTCAGTTTATTTCAACTGCACGGTAACTGTAGTTCGCACCAATCCACACCCTAGTGTCCTAGGTCGCTACACCGCTCACACGTGTTCAGTTGCGGTGTCCTAGGTGGCTAGAGTTTTCCTGATCATATAAGCAAAGTCTTGATATAACTGGAGTGAAATGCGCTCACCCTGTTCATGTGCACAATACGCACCATGTCTTCTTCCAGTGAGCTTTCTCTAGTTTGCTTCACACTTCACGTGACCAAATACAGCATCCCAGTAAGAAACGGTGCTAAAAAAAAGAAGAAGAAAGAAAGCGATGCTTTTGAAGCTTACAAATAATTCAGTGTTGTCCAATGTGACAGCTGTGTCAACATTTAGCTGACAGCGGGCCTCAAAATAATGGAAGGTGTGACCAGAGATACCGAGCGGAAAGCCGCTCCTGGTTAATTCTCGTTAACATTGAAGATGTCTCTAGCCTCGGAAAAAAGAAAGAAATCTCCTTCCAAACATAAAAAGAGAGAAAACTTGCTAAGCTCGAGCTTCCAGTGACACCGGGCTTGGATGTTTGAAAGCCTCAAGAAAGCAAATTCTGCAACCATAATTTACAAAATAATTATGACAATAATAATAAAAAGCGCCTCTGGGCACATAGCACATAGATTCTTTGGTGATGTCATAACCCGACTAAGCAATTTTTTCTATAGAAGCTTTTTGTTGCCGATAATGTTATCAGGGTATAACAGAGGGTTCTGTGAGATTTCTGATAAGGCTACAACAATGACGCAAGGTTCATAGTATCATATAATGATATTGTGTTGTAGGTCTGACCTGGCTAAACCTGAATTATCTGGACAGAAAAACGTGGTTTGTAGATGACAAGCAAAACAATTCCTAATCTGAAAAAATGTCTGTCGCGCGTTCTAGAGTGATCTACAATAGAAATATTTACTGTCATAGATAGATAGATAGATAGATAGATAGAACTTGGCACCAGTAATTCTTGTTGAAGACCAAAGGTACCTTAAATTTATCTCTAGTAAAGCAAAATGGCCTCCACCAGTTATAAATGTACAATATACATTGATTGTTGGAACGTATGTTATATAGTGTTCACTCTAAACCGCGGTTTCACGCATTCACCTGCAAGGAGTGAGCACTGCACTGAAGACTATTTGCTACGGACTTTTAAACTTCTGCTAGACAGCTCATAAACGTATTTGCGTGTTAAGAGTTACAAGTTTTTGAGAGAAGACATTTTTTTCGGTAAAGCTGGGCGATGCCCTTTTTTGTCAAAGTGGTTGGCTACGGCTTCGTCTGCCAGGCAGCCATTACCGCCGCCTGGGGCTCTAGTGGGAGACAGGCAGAACAAGAATTAGCCAAGACCGGCCCTTTAGTAAAGCGATGGCTTAGCAAAATGGTTGCCTTCGAAAAATAGCGCCTTAGGGGACAGTTAGAGAGGTCCGGTGGTATGTTGTTAACGATGAGCTGCAGTCAAGATGGAAGCCACATCATAGCTTGGGGACCGTCAGCTTGCTTCAAACAGCGACCACATCACTGACCCTGCACTCGACACTGAACCAGAATCACGTGATCAGGGAAAAGGAGCTGACCCGAGTCGAGAAGTAGGTATAACTCTTCCATCACTCCGAGACTAAGATCAATCAGTTTATCTCTGCGTGGTGGGCTGCACGCAAAGCACGTAAAGAACGTGTTACCCTCAATACCGTTAAACTACAAAAACTTAACAAAATCCTTCTGACAAAATAGGCTTCAGACCCAGTGTTGTCGCGCCTGACGAAACCTATTAGGGAAAATGAAACCCAGAAAAACACAGATGGCATTCAGAAAGTGTTCACCATAATGTTAGCATTTGCCACTCTCATATCTTCAAGGATCACTCCTGGGTGATAATACCATTTTCTTTTCTGACATTAATTAGGTAATATCCTGGCGAGTCAGCTTCAATAAAACTAGCTGGGTTTCTTTGTCTAAACAGAGAGCCGCAAGGGTTCAAGAACTATTCACGCACATGAAAAGTGGGACGAAAAGCAGGTGATATGCGTTAGTACAGTGGTCCTTAGACAAAATGCTCGAGTACGACGAGCCCATCAAAGGAGATAACAGAGGGGACGGGAGAGAGAACAAGAGAGAGATAAAAAACAATGAGAATGTGAGAGATAGAAAAAACGAGAGATCATCTAAAGATGTAATGAAATATTGAGTTTAAGTATCGATTGCAAGTACTTAGAAACACGTCCACGTTCGCCTATTTTCCTTATTTCTCATTCACACACACACACACACACACACACACACACACACACACACACACACACACACACACACACACCTGCGCACGCATGCACGCAGACAAAGAGGCACTACAGTGCGCTGACGTGAGCTATGTGTTTGTCTGCATAGATATACGTGTATATATATATATCAATGAGCACGTGTGAGCGTCTCCATCTCTTGGTGTGCATGTGTGTGTGTGTGTGTGTGTGTGTGTGTGTGTGTGTGTCAAGAATACAACTGAAAGGGTATGACGTATAACATGTGTTACCAGAGATAAAGTCATGACGACAGTTCCAGACTATAGTTGCAGAAACATGCACGAGTAAGCGGCCCCCGGCAGAATGACAGGATGTGCGAACACGCACGTGCTAAGTGTTCGTCGCCACCGCAGGGCTCAACGTGCCTTGTCGTCGACGTCGTGTGCACGTGACTTGTTGCCTCCTCTCACGTCCTCTGAAGGTTGAAAGCACGCGCACGACAAATGGGAGATGATCCAACTCCGACCCTGGCTGCAAGAAAACTTTTAACAACGCCTCCGCACCCTACCCTACCCCCACCTTGGGCTGAAAAGCCACCCGTTTTCAAGTCTGCTGCTTTAGGTACCGCCACTCCCTTACTCTCTCGGTCAGCAGGTGCAATTGCATTCGTACACTACAACAGAACTCTGTGAATTCAATATTTACTTTTGACAGAAATGCAATTCCATGTTCTGGAACTTGAATATAACAAAACAATTTTGTCGCTTCAAATTTTTATCATTAGACCCTGAGCCACCAAGGTACCTCGCAGATTCTTATCATAGGTCATGAGGTCAGGCAAAGGCCCCAGAAGCCAAGAGTTTCACATATCTATAGGTTTCGCTAGTCACTAGTTATGCTTTGACTTATGCTTAGCAAATACTTTCAAGCAAACATAAAAATTCCCGAAGATGTCTAACACCACAAGCAAAAGCCTTACATTTTTTTTTTACTAGCTATACTTTAACTTCTGCAAAACACATACCTCTGTCCAAACATCAAAAAGCCCCGAGGATGTCTAATTTTCTGGGATTACTGAGGGAGCGAAGAAGACGAGCACAGGAACCTTATTTAAAGATACCCTTGTGGGGCTACTTGAAGACGGTCTGGCAGCATGGTGCTGAGGAAATGAGGAGTCTGGTCGTCATAACGACATTTTATGCTCTCCTTCTCACGAAAGCACTGCTCTGGTGAACAATGGAGGCACGCCAAGTCTTGCTGGTGGATATTGATATCAGTTAGTGTCAGGTTTTTTTTTTTGTTTTGCTTTTTTTTTGTAAATTCGACTTCTGTCTTTTTTTTGTATTTGGCTTACAGGGGTGTGTTAAGACTGAACGAAGGGCTAGAGAATCAGATCCTCGTCAACAAAATGTTAGATGGGTGTGAGTATACAAGTTCATCCACACGAATTTTTTTTTTTTTTACTTTTTAAAATTAATTTTTTTTATTAAGTTACAAAGCTTTATTGAAATAAAACACAGTCGGGGTGCCACTAAAAGAGCTTATAATGTGTGGGCAACCCACAAGAACAAATTTTCACGTAAGCAGTGAGATATAAGAAATAAATAACATTTGCACCAGTTCAAGAGTATTAAAATAAAAAGCTGATATAAAATAAATGTTTGGTGTTTGGTGGAAGAGAACATGATGGAATTAAATTACGAGGTTAACAGAACCTAATCAAAAGGCGAGACAAAAGAGTTAAGATGATCACTTAAAGCGTTTATTCTGTGTAATTTCTGTAAAATTATGAACTATTGAGTTCTGGCTAAATATCAGTTCGGGATGGCCGAATAGTAGCAGGTCTATGTCTAAATAAATTTGAGAAGGCAGTTTGGTTTTATGAATATTGGCTTCACGAATATTATTATAAAGTGGACATTTTAATGTTCAGCTGACTCACCAAAAGGACTACAGGAACATGATGGATTATTTGTCTATTAAACAAATCTAAGTTGCTTGTTCAAGTAAGTAGTCTAGTATGTAAAATCTGATCAGGTCGATTTCCATGCAGTTGTGTGTGTGTGTGTGTGTGTGTGTGTGTGTGTGTGTGTGTGTGTGTGTGTGTGTGTGTGTGTGTGTGCATGGCGCTGAGAGACTAGAATACAGACAGGGGATGTAAAGTCATCAAATAATGTCAGTACTAAAAGCCCCTGAATGCCATAATGCATTTTATTACCAACGCCTACATTTTATCATCATCGCACGTCTTTTTGTTTTCATCGCATGCCTATATTTTATTAGCATCGCAGACCTATATTTCTAGAAAACATTTATACTTCTAAGCTATAATTAAAAAAAACTGCAGTAGATGATGATTCTGTTATACTACTGTTTTATCTTTACTGAGTATATTTTAATAACCGTTGTTTTCTACACAAAATTCTATTTAAGAGGAATGCTCGTTACATTCTGTTTCTTTCCCCTGTTCTATACTAGCCTAGCCAGCAGCGTTCAGTTCTAAAATTTAAAAAAAAACGTTCCTTGAAGATTAGCGCACAGAAATGGCCCGGAGGACTGAAAGTTTGTCACAGCAAAGCAAATACAAGAAGAAGTGTCAAAGAATGATCCGCCTGGTGATTCAACGCGAAAATATTATTTTTTAGTTTCCTGATCGACTAGCGCCACTACGCTTTTAACGGATGACTCGGCTGGAGATGGTTTATCGCCTGTCGTCTTCATCATCTCATGTGGAGCGAGGGCTGGCCGTAAGTAGCAGGCCTTCATGTGCTCGTACAAAAGGTCCAGATGGGATCTTGTTTCTGACGTCCACCAGCTTCATGGAAAAATGACAGCTAAGACGGCTACCAAAGACTGCATTTTCCAGCTCCTCCTCTTCTGTGGCTCATAAAGCAACATTGATGAGAAGGCTTTCAGGAAAAATTTATGAAGCAGAAACGGATCCAAGTGCATCGCCGATCTATGAAATATAGCAAGAGCAGTAACTATTGGTGGTTAGACAGAAAATTGATTGTTTTACGCTTTGTTTTTGACTTGCCTGCCGAGAAAGATTCGTGTGCTTTTGGAAGTGAAACTCCCCATTAGTTCTGCATCTTAAAAGTCGTGCGTCTTTCGTAAACAGCCTCTTAGTAAACCTTTGCAATGCACGTGGCTGTGAACAACATTTTGTTATTGTTGGAAGACATTCATTTTTTCATATTTCACTTTAAAAATATTTCCATATTTGGTGTTTATTCAGATGCTTCTGTCATGAGACATGGTGTACCGCAAGGATCTGTATTGGGTCCAATACTTTTTGAGCTATACTTATACCTTCCCTCTGATGTTATATCACGACATACCATGTCACATGTGAGTTACACTGATGATACACGCTTTATCAGTCAGCACATTATTATTACTATTATTATTCTAATTTTCGCCGCCTAAAAATTATTAATTTTGAAAACTAGTAAGTAAAAAGTGCTAAAATAACTAAAGAAGAAATGATTATAAAAGACCACCATGCGATTTTTAACTTTTTACTGCTTTTTTGAGGCGGGGGGAAGTTTAGAGTATTTAGACTGCGGGCAACATACTAACGAACATTGAACTGACACACACACACACACACACACACACACACACACACACACACACACACACACACACACACACACACAACCTGTACTTAATGAACTGCATCGTCCCTTGCGATTACCTAAAATGATCTTGAGAAGTAGGAAATATTTTTTATCTGTCTTATCAAAATGTACATTATTTTTCACCCAAAGCCAGTGTCGAGAGGACAGCAGCTTGCAACGGGCTTTAGTCATGCAGAACATGTTAGACAGTGATAGATCAACGAGAGACTAATACTGGCGGCGATAGTTTTTTGTATTTGCGAGTTTGTAACTCCGGGTAACCATGGCTACATTCCAAACAGCACAGCCTAGAGAAAATGTTATTGTTGCATTTTATCGCGGCCCCGCAGGTTGTGTGTGTTGTTATCTTAAAGATGAATTTACTTGCTGTTTGGTGACAAGGTTTCGCTGCATCGATATTTCATCAATAAGAGGAAAATTGAAAGTTTAATAATGGGTTGTTGTAAAATCGCACGATTGATATTATTTTGGAGAGTATTCAAACACGTATTAATTCACTTCTGTTAGATTTTTTTGTTGGCGCAAAGTTTCAGGCGACAAACATTGCGGCGAACCGGTAACACAAGAGTTACCATGGTAACAAAAGCAACTTTTTTTTTATTAAACACTCTTAACCACACATTAACACTATTAACCACACATCATTGCTTATTAAACTAGATAAGTGCTAGATAAGTTAGCTAGCGTACTCAATCCCTAGGATGAGTTCAGTGTTCCGAAAAATAGTTTCTTTTCCTGGCGAGGGATTTCCATCCATAAAATGCATAATATTTTCTGACTCTTAGTTTTCAGGGACTTACTTAAAATTGTTGGGGGCCATAGCTCCTTCCCGTAGATAAAATATGTTTAAACGCATGTTAAAAGTATATCACTGATGTTTGATAACAAAAAAGTAATAACATAAGATCACCTTTCATGTTCGGTTTGCTGACTGTGAGTTGCTGCAAATAGTCCCTCCTCACTGTGGATTATTGCCTAAAGGGAAAAGCAGTTACGAGGGACGGAAAGAAATGCACAAACGAATGAACTGCTGAAAGTGATGAAAGCGAGAGGAACGACTGAAATTTTGACCAACCATAGTAATAGAAAATGTTTCGAGTCCATAGGTCAACTTTGGGGGCACACAAATCAAATTTATCACGAAAGAAAGCAAAAGAATAATTAAAACCATTCCCTTCCATCTTGCTTTACAAAAAAGGACCACCCCATGTGTTTTGATAGTTTTAAATTGTGACAACGAAAGAGAAAAAAAGTGAAACATTTTAAACAAGAAGTTTCTTCCGTTTTACAAGCTATCCTGATTGATGTACCATAATTATTGACCGTTGCATCTACCCAGCACAAGCTTCGTCTTCATCTGAATCAGTCCATTTTAGGATGCGCGCGCATGCTGGTGGCAAGTAAGCGGTTGATCACTGCTCTGCTTACAAAGTATGACTCAATGAGATGAGCGGTCGTCACTCCATGTCGACATAAACCGTTCTCTGTGCCACTCCAAGCTCATCAGAGACCGGCTCAGCAGCCAGTCGATGGCCGGGTAACGACTCAGTCTGCGACTAAAGACTGAACGTTAACAAGCCGGTGCGCGGGTGGAACAGAAATAGTTGCAGGTGCAGGTAATGAAGAGAATTACATTTTGGTGCCGTGTTAAGAATGATGGAGGGGCTCGCCTCAGGGCCGCACAGACCTTACGTAAGAGCATTACGGAGCAAAAGATCGGATTATCTAAGCTCTCGTCAGGCTGTACAGATAAAAATAGCCTCATAAACACGAAAAGCGGGGTGCGGGGTACTTGTGGCCACCGAGCATCTTGTGTTACCTGAAGGGAGTGAATATTGAGCTCAACAACAAGACTGACACAACATCAACATGGGGTGTTTTCTATACGGGGAAGCACATGTACAAACGTAGGTATTCTACGCTTTGGCCGTTTCTTCCTGTTTCAGCTTTAATGTCTGGTTTTCGTAGGCAGCGGCGGGATTTTATACTTCCCTACTTTTTCTCTCTCTCTCTCTGCAGAGCATTTTGAGTCCCGCTGTTTGCCATGGCTTGCCTCTGCCCTCTACAGGCTTCTGGTTCTCTAGCGTCACACGATGTAGACAAGTTTGTTAGTTCTGGGCATGTGGTGTGAAGCAGGCTAGCAACGGTCTTGCAAAATAACAGTTTGGTATCACACAGCTAGGACTTGTTTGCGTCCGGCTTCTCTAGACCTATCATCTGAGGTGTCCATTCCCCAGTCAGTATGTGTTAGTGCCATAGTTTGTCCTCATTGCAGATTTCTGCCAAAACTTCCTCCGCACTAACTGATAAGTTATTCCTCCTCCCTGTGAGTCACTGCCAACAATCCCTCCTCATTATGAATTACTGCAGCAATCCCTCCTCACTATGTATTAATTTTAATACATTAAAACTTCGAGTTGCTGCCGCCAATACCGTTTGACATAAAGTTAAGCTGCTTCTTCTTGTTCTCTAGTTAGAAGTTTCTTTCTCTTTTGTTAAAACAAGGACATTTATCAATATCAATATCAAAGGTTATTTTTATTCTTTATTTCCACACATTTCTCCTTGAAACGTTTTGAAAATAATTGATTATAATTAACACGTCATAATTCACTATCATAGTAGATGTTATTCTTCATCGTTTAAAAGTGAATCCATGGTGTGCTCATAAGCAGAACATACGGCCGCAAGTTTGGGATAATTCGCTAGTAATGATAATAAATTGTTTATATTGTTTGACCCCATCATCAAAGACTAGTTTAAAGCGCTTTACAGAGAAAACAAATATAAATACGAAGATAATAATTGTCTCAGAACAAATAGTTCATTGTGTTCTCAAGGTAAATGCCATCATCATAGATATAGTCACTAGAACTCAGTTATACTACCAAAGTATCCATTTCTAGCCTCCACTTCTTTTTTGATTGTCTTTTGACTTGTTGCTGTGATCTGTAGTTGTGGTAGTAATAATGGGAATGGTGGTGGTGGTAGTGGTGGTGGTGGTGGTGGTGGTTGTGGTGGGGGCAGCAACAAGATATATTTGTTCATTTTTAGCACCCATGTGACTGCTACGGAGGTCGCATCGACACAATGGCAGTGAAGAAATGGATGAAGCACGAGGCAGTGTTGTAGACAAGAGATCAGAGAATCAAGTCCGCGGTAGTTGACTCGCGTACATCCACAGTCTAAAGCAGCGGGGGAAAATGCTGCGAGGAACATGTACCATACATAGAGCAGAAAGCGTTGACCACCTGCAAGGTGGTGATGATTTCAATCAGCAAACGAAAAACCCGGAGTTGAGATGTCGTAGATATGACTTTTGAAACCGTTAGACGATGAAGAGGACAAAGATGGGACACAGACTCAGGAAAACAGTCCAGAACAGTAGCAGGCGAACGCAACTAAAAGCACACATCAACAGTAGTCAGCAGACACCAAACACGACACAACCCCAAAGGCACTACAAGAAAAGAACAAGGAGAGCTAGTCCCCTCCAGCCGGTAAGGCGAAGGGTCATCACTAAAACATTCGATATTTTACAATCTGTCATGTCCCATTTATAATGTTGGCATAACTTTATCGATACCAGTCATGATTATGAAATAAAGGAATGGACGTAGAAACTTTCTGGGCAAATGTAGATAGGATGCAAAACTCTTGACCCCGAGCGCTGAGGGCTGACAGGCTGTCACCACTAGACCATCTCTTGGACTCTCGACGCTTTCATTAACGGACGAGTGGTTTGGGTGTCGACCACTCAGACGTGTCTGATCAAACTCGCTCGGATTGTTGCCGCGCGAGAAACCGCCAGAATCCGCGAGAGTGTTGAGAGGCTTGGGGTGATTGCAAAGAAAACGTTAACTAACAACTCTCTCTCCTTTCTTCTTTGGCGCTTGTTTTGTTCTTCGTATTTTTCCGTTTGTTTTCTTGTGGAATCTGTTATAATAGCTCATCTGTGATTCATGAAAAAAATAATAATTCAGAGTAGCTTAGTAGCAACATCACAAAAACTTAATTTTTCTGCAAAATAACAATGCTTTTTTGTACATTTACGAGTTTGGCAGCAGGCGGGTGCCTAGCAACTGAAGTGATAACTCTGCCCCTTTTTGAGTGGTTAGAGCGACACCAGTGGTACTTCTCCCTACTCTGAAGTGCTAAGTCGTGTTAGAATTATTGTTCCAGAAGAAAGGACACAACTGCAAATTCGCCAATCTCGCGAGACTTGCGTTCCTCTGCCGACTAAAATAGACATTTACAAAACGTAGCAGTGGGTCATTGCAATGATTTTGAGGGGATGCAATTCGACTATTAGAGCCATCCCTCGTGTACAATTTCAGCAGCATTCGTGGTGGGGGCCAGGCTTTCTGGAACATAACTGCACGAGCTCACTTCTGCATGAAGTCAACAAGACGCACGTGCGAACTGAGCCACCCACACAACCCACGTCTCCGAAGCTTGGGGCTGAAACTAGTGACGTTGGGATCAAAATGTCACTGCCTAAAGTAACATGTAAATAAATATGAAAAATGCATTTTATATTCGGTTATTCGGCTTTTTATATATTTTAACATGTATTTGGTGAGGGATGGAAATTGTAACTACTTCTAGACCGATCTTGCCTCCGAATAAATTTATGAATTTCTCTGTGATCGAGAAGTGACAACTCGTCATTCCCTTGGCATGTCAGCTAACTGCACCTTATCATTCTAGACTACAAATACATCAACGACTGAGTATTGTTAATACTGTGCATTGTTACATATTGTTTTTCTTGCCTGACTTTTATTATGTCTGACGTTGAATTTATACGTCGGTATCATCTATTTCATTGTTGTATTAATCTTCATTTTTTTCATGTTGGTATTTTTTTTAACACGAAATCTTCCATTTCTACAGATTTATGTTGTTACCACAACGGAACACCTCTAAAAGGGTCTGAATATCTTTTACGGTGTTCGTACAGACGACCGTATACCTAAGAAGATCGATTGACTTTAATTATAACCGCTAGTTTTCAGCACTGTGCATGGGACCGAAATAGAGTTATTATTTCTGGATAACGACTCGAAGAGAGAGAGAGAGAGAGGGGGAGGAAAAGAGAGAGAGAGAGAGAGGGAGAAAAAAAAACAAATACGGAAATAGTCTCCGAGCCTAAATTCGATATTCCAAGTACGTCAAAGTAAGTTCACGGAACCTCGTTACTCAGCTTCGCCCTCGAGGATCGAGGTTATTTAACATTATCCACGACGTAAAAAGACGTGAGCATGACTCTACCGGGCGGTAAATATCTTCTATGACGTAAGCTCCCGGCTGTGACATTTACAGCGCATTTTAAGGCGTTTACCGAACTCATATTCTGTAAAAAAGAAACACACACACACACACACACACACACACACACACACACACAAATAAATAAAAAACAAAAACCGAGTAAAGGAAAATATTTTTACAAATCTTGTGTAATGACAGGTTCCGTTTTCCTGTATGAATTTGAAAGGTGTTCCAGTATTGTAAAGGTCTGCTGTGCCAGCTGGGGTCACCCTGTTAGGTACAGGACAACTTTCAGGCATCATGGAATCTTATAATGTGCCATAGTTGTACCGAGAAAGACAGCGAAGCACAAATGTACAGAAATAGACTGTTGGGAAAACAGCGTGGGAGAAAGAAACATCGAACAAGATCCAAGAAAGAGAAATAATGCATACCATGAGGAAAAGGAAGTAAAAATGATTTTTCTCAAACCTTTCGGTCATTGGGTAGTGAGGTGTTAGAGACTGTGCTTTTCTCGAGGACAGGTTTTGTTTGTAATGGCTAATACCATTTTTTCTTTGCTGCATTGCCTTCTCAATCGCACTACTTAATCAAAACTGTAGGAAAGTCCATTGCGCCATACAGGTTTCGAACCGCCATACTTCCTGGCTCGGACGCTCGTGCTCTAAGCACAGGCTGTCTGTCAGTGTTTCTGTCCATTCTGGGACCTTTTTTACCATGCTGTCTTTGAAAATGCGCGGTATAGGAACACATGCTATCACTAATGTAAAACATGAAAAAATTTACATTCGGGGAGAGCTAAGATGAACTTCAAACAGCACCCTATAAATGTGAACCCGACACAGTTTCCTCACTCGCCTAGTTTTTCCTTTCTTTATTTCTCTTTTTTGTCAAACTTACATTTTTAAACTACCTGAACTTCCTTCTCGTCTGTTTGTCCCTTCGTTTTATTTTCATTCTGTAATCGTCTAGATCATGAAATGAAAAAGAAAAACTGACATCCCATTGAAATATCTACAGTAAAATAAGATCAAGCACAACTTGGATCTCTTAAAGGTCTCCCGTATTTTAGCCCAACCACAGACATCCGTTCAAATAAACAAACATATATCAGTTTGAACCAGGAAACAGACCTGTCCAAACCAACAAACCAAACCAGCAAACCAAATCCAAGACACATACTCGCATCCTGTTTCGCTCACTGGGACATTAGGGTTTTCTAACTCACGGCTAGGAAAGCAGTTCGAATGATGATCTTAAGTTTCTCTGCTGGATAGGAAAGATCACGATATGATAATATTTGTGTGTGTGTGTGTGTGTGTGTGTGTGTGTGTGTGTGTGTGCGCGCGCGTATGTGTGTCCCCGAGGGAATAATCCACACTGTGGAATATCCTCTTCCAATAAACGTGGAGTGCTCCTAAACATGCGGTATTCAAGACTGGTGTACACGCACGCACACACCCCCCCACACACACACAGACACACACATACGAAGAAGATCGATGTTTGGCCAAGGAACGACCACATTGAAACGACAGCAGTACTGAAGAGCTCGATGGGACTGCGAACGGCGCCAGAAAACTAAAACTAAGACTAAGATAAAAAGAAACTGCATCCCCAGCGCCTGCACCTGTCTGCGAGCCTGCTGGTGGGGCGCGCCGTTCGCCAGCGACCACGTGACCTGTGGGCCGGGTATGGGGAGGGAGGGGTTATGGTCGTCTGCACGAGCACGTGCTCGTCGTAACGCGACGCGTACGTGCACGGCGAACTGTGTGCAGGCGCGGGTGCGTGAGCGTGCGCGCGCACGCGCGCGCGTGGTCGCTGGCTTCTCTGGCACCCTCCTTCAGGCCCCGGAACCGTCACTGCTGCTGGCGCTGGTAACCATCGCTACAAGCTTACATCTGACGCCGTCGTTACGTCTACGTCTCGGACTTTCCTGTGGGCGTCTTCCGCTTTCCCCGACAGTCGAAGCTCGTGCCGTGGCGGTTGCTTTAAATGTTTCTCCCACCCGTCTTTTTATTTTTCTTACCTCTGATCACTCTGGACTACTTTGAAAACGGCGGGTGGCAGGAACAGCGAGCACGTGGAACTGCGGATTGTTTTGGAGTATAGTCACGTCCGTCGCCTGTGGAGTTTCCTGTCATCCCCATGAACGTTGTGTCTAGCCAGTAAGTTAAGTATTATCCTTCCTACTTTCCCCCTCTCGGGCTAGGTCACTAGTTCGTGTGCAAAAGGAAAAAAGGGAAACTATTTTTTTGTCTGATTTTTTGACGAAAGGGATTAGTTAGAGGAGCGGTGGAACGCACATATAATTAAAGCGCTTTCTTCAAGCTGGACCAGGTCTCCACCTCTTCTGGGTTGTGTTTTCCACAAAAATGTTTTAGTAAGATGCGCATCAAGGTTCCAGAAAAAATTCTTCTACAGTGTGTTAAGGGGCGACAATGGGAGCTCTGCCAAAGTTAGTAGTTAGTTAAAACAATTTCAACTTGGCAAGACAAAGCCAAACTTGTGTTTTATGTACACCTCCATCTGTCTCGTGTTACGAGATAAATGTTTAGTAACCATCTGCTCAGTTTAGTTGAAATAAGCTCTTTCTATATTGCGGACATATTGCCAAAAAGACTTTCATTGGAGTCAAAGAGTAAACATTAGATAGTGGCGGGAAGTTATAGTGCCAAATGCTGGACATTTTTACAAACTGTTTTGCATCAGCATAATTTTTGTAAAAAAATCTCATTTTTCAACACTCCATGCCATAGCACAGTTCCAGACAGATAAGGCAAGCATCTTTGCTTATTTTAAGGATCTTCCAAAGATATTTTGCATTTTCTGGCAAGCTGTGAAGGAGAAACATTATTCAAAAAGCTTCGTTGGTTACGGACAACAACAACCTATTAGTGATCTGCTTTTTGGCGAAGTCTTAAGAAAGTTTGTTCGGTTCACAGTTTCAAGTGACTGTTTCAAGTGCACGTCGTTAAACGTCTGGACTGCTGCCTCCCTCGTCTGCTTTGCTTACTGAAGGCAAGGAATGGCAGATGCCTCACTCTGGATTACACGTCTGCTTTCGTTTCTGGAAGGACGTCTGCTTGAACTTGAAGTAAGTTTTTATTGAAATTTTAAACGCACACGACGAACGCAGGTGAATACTGCGTGTAATGAATAATTGTATGTTTCATACTTATGAGCTGGAAAATTGAAACGAGAGTTGACTGAGCAGCATCACACTCATAAGTTATATTGACATCATCTTTTAGTCTAAAACCCCGATAAGTTACATCTTGTGGTTTAAAGCACGTGTAAGTTACATTATCTTGCAGTCTGAAACACCCGGGACTGTAGTTATGAAGCCCTGGGGCAACACAGAGGATTCACGGACAAACGTTATAAAGGAGAGCTCAGACCCACAGATGTTGTTTTACCCCTGAAACTGTACAATAAAGGGTTGACAAAGATGTCCTGCGGTCAAGAAACATGTAGTAGTGTTCCCGGGGTCTCGAAACCGCTTTATAACTTCGAAAACAAGATGCTTTTCCTTGAAGTCCCCATTCTGCACTGGGAAACGACTTACTCTTGCTTCATAACTATGGCCTCTATAGAAGTCCCTATTGTCTTCCCCACTCTCTTATCAGAAAATTACAAATAAACATCTTGTAATCACTGCTACCGGATAATAAAGCAAGGAAGTCATTTAACTGCTGATCATTTTGACCGTGAAGGTAGAGGTAATTTTTAAAAATAAAATATTCGAGAAATAAAATTTATTCTGAAGTCGACGTTAAGCAATTTCAACGTGAAGTTGTCTCTCTGTGTTTATTTGTCTTTATCGCTCTCTTCCTTCCTTTTAATTTTGGCCTCAATCCTTCCTTCTTTCTTTCTTTCCGTCGTTCACCTATCTGCCCTCATCCAATCCACCCGGTCGATGCCGCTAGCTTGCAATCATCGTGTTTATCTCGTTTCCTCACAATCTAAGTGTTAGTTGCATCACAGACGGGGCGTTTGCAGTCGGCCACGCACCGAGATGGCATCGAATCACTGTCTGAAGTCCTGAAAACAAAGGGTATTGTCAGCTCTTGCGACGACACACCGGCAACAATTGCTCCTCCAGCGCAGGCTGCAGCATGTTTATTGATTACTCCCCCTGATGTGCAGGAATGACATCGCGTGCCGCACTCTTTGTTCTGGCGGATTCGCGCAGTTTTCCACGTGGTGCCGCCTGACACCACTCTTAGGAACAATATTAGCCTCGCAGCGACCGTAAAGGGCAACCAGACTAGGATGTGTCCAAACTCTGTTTACTCTCTTGAGAGGAGAACGAGTTCTGTACAGTCACAGCTGTTTATTTCCCACTCACAAAATTCATTTTGTTTCTCTCTCTCTCTTAACTTGAAAACCCTCCGGCGAGTACTAATCTGGCAGCCAGGAGCAACATGGCGGTAAATATTGATTTAAATGCTGTTAATGACCAGCATGAATAGTTCTGCACGTTTCTTTTCTTCCACAAGCAGTCCTCCAAATGAGAGTTTAAACACGTTTGCATGGCAGGAACGTGTTGGGCCTGTTGATAGACAATGATTTTAAACGCCATTGAAAGGCTAAAGAAAAGCAGACACTTGGTGTGGGCTGATGTTCCGTCAATCAATTAAAAACCTAGCAGCAGTTTGTATCTGATGGCATGCCTCTTCTCTCTTTCCCACGAGAAGGAAGATCAGGTGCTCATCGAAGAAAGAATCAGTCAGGCGATATAACAGGACGCGATGATTGTTAAACTGCTTCTCTGAAATTTTAACAAGTCTTCATTCACTTGCTTTCCCTCTTTCCATCCTCTTCCATCTCTCTCTCTCTTCTCTTGTTATTGATAAATAACACTGCGCCATTGGCTAGACTTCACAAACAGGATGTTTGCGCCTATTCGGTTGGTAGCTCGAACTGGCGAAATGAAAAGCATGGGCAGGTCCCGGCGTGTTAGGATCCATGCTGGTGCCGTACTGATGGTGAGAGTTCCTGTCACGCAGTGTGTGGTAAATAAGGAGAGCTGGCTCGTGAGAGTGAATGTCGACAAGCCTGAGTGCCCAGGATGGCCGCCATCAGCCAGATTACAGCACGGTTGCCTCCGTGAAACAACATATACTTACTGACCATCAACGGTGGCACACCCTCTGGCAGATATGGGTCATTTGTCACAGATCATGGATCAATGGGCCGGCTTCGATAATGAGTCATGGCCATGCGTGCAGACGGGGTGTATGCAGCGTGAGCGGTCCCAGGAGTCTTAACAACCCAAACAAGCCCACCAACTCCAGCTTGCACAAGTTTCATCGATGCACACAGCACTAAAACGTATCGCACATCACTCCCTTTACCTATATACACGAATACTTACATACGTAAGTACATGCACGCATAAACTTATATACTTGCTTACAATCATCCTCTCAAGTTGTTTTTTTTTTATCTCATAACCATTTCACCGTCTTCTACCAAAAATTGTGATTATGTCCCAGTACAAGATTAAACATGGCAACAAAAATAGGTACTGCATGTATATTACAGAAAAATACAATATTATCGTGCTAGCATAGGGACAAGAACAAGGGTCGTGGTAGTGTGAAGTGAAAAGGCTGCCTGTAGGCTGGACACGACAAATGTGTGAAGTCCTGTGGGTTGCAGGACACAAATTCTCCCCATGTGCTCTCACCCTCTCATGGGTCGCCACGGTGCTGGAGGAGACGAAGCCGTGCTTGACTGAGGAAATGAATATTACACTACATTTTAAGGCATGCTGCACGGCTGGACAATGATTTCGGTGTCGGGGCGAGTGTGGGTGGTAGTTAGAGAATGAGTGCGGGCAAGGCGAGAAAGTGAAAAAGTTGGGAGAGTGTAGGGGTCAAGATGAACGAGAAATAGAGCAACAAAGTCTCCAATGCACGCACGGACGAGCAAACACACACACACACACACACACACACACACACACACACACACACACACACACACACACACACACACACACACACACACACACTCTCTCTCTCTCATGTCAAATCCCTGACCTTACAAACTCCCTTTTCCATATTTCTGTCAGCCGCCTGCAAACATTATTTGATTAATACAGTTCAGCTTACATTACGTTAGTTACACAGAACTCGATCACTCAGGTTTTAAAATAAAAAGTTGAAATAAAGATTTCGTGAACGTTCCAAACTTCTCTTACTAAATAGAGCGATAATATGTAGTGTCTATAGCTAACACTATATATATATATATATAAGAAGATATCTAATATTATACATATGTAAATTATTAAAATTATTAAGTGTACGTGTCAAAAAGTTATCGAGTTCTCAGACTATAATGAAGGACGATGAGAGAGAGACGAGCAGGGTAAAACAGAAACGAGTGCTTTGTTTTGACTTGAAATAACAATAAACGATTTTCAGTCAGTCCGAACCAAATTGCACGCGCATATACTCTCCTCCACCTACTCATCTTCACAGCCATAATCCGTCCCTTGACCCAAAGCGAAGTTCCCACACTCGTAGGACACCAGGAACCTCTACTTTCAACAGTCAAGAGACGTAAGCTGGTCTTCTTTGGCCACGTGACCCGGCACGACACCTTGTGGAAGACTATCCTCAAGGCACCTTGGAGGGTAGTCTACCCCGCGGTGGTCAGAGAAAGAACTGACTTACGAATGTCAAAGACTGGACTGGTCGTCCTGTACAGGACCTGCTCACTATCTCCCAGTGTCAAAGGCTGATGGTTAATGTGTTCCAAGATACACAAAAAGCTTTCCTTTGCTAAAGCAATTAGTTAATCATTTTCGTTTTCTACAAGTTGATTATCAAGATTCCTTTAATAAATTTGTATGGCTAAAACCGATAAGATGGACGACGCATTTACAATTGTATCAACC
This sequence comes from Marisa cornuarietis, assembly GCA_004794655.1. Taxonomy (NCBI): domain Eukaryota; kingdom Metazoa; phylum Mollusca; class Gastropoda; order Architaenioglossa; family Ampullariidae; genus Marisa; species Marisa cornuarietis. The sequence continues at coordinate 1,657,129 of SMMW01000013.1, read as the reverse complement.
ATAACATAAAAGTAGCGACTTTTCTAAAAAATGGGTAGAAAATTACCTTGAATAGACACGGGATATAATTAAAAAAAGGATCCAGGCTTTTACAACAGTCTCTTTGGTGATGATTGAGGTATGTTGATGGGCTAATGCTGCCTGGGGAGCTCTAATGAGCGTTTTGTCACACGCGGAGATTTCACATTTACTGGCTGTCAGTTCATATTCACACATCACGACACACACACACACACACACACACACACACACACACACACACACACACACACACACACACACACACACACAGAGGACACTAACCCTGGTCCCTCACATGAGGTGCAATTTGAGGATATGGCCACCAACACACACACACACACACACACACACACACACACACACACACACACACACACACACACACACACACACACACTCTCTCTCTCTCTGCTATTCTGTATGGCGCGCTGAATGACAGACAGGCAGGCTCTCCACTTTTGGTCATTGTCTGCATTTTCCCTTCCTTTGTTGGCCTCGTTCCTCCACTTTCGCATTGTTCCCTGCAGGATCGTCTTCACAGACCCGATGCCCTTGACAAAGTACCCTCACCACTTTAGTTTGGGTCTTCTGTTGCCTGGAGGTCTTTCTTACTTGTCTGACTAGCTTTAAAATTTCCTCTAGGTGGTCTTCAGAGGAGATACGAAGGATCCTCGTGTAACTTCTCATCCCCCATCTGGCCTGTCACATTTTTAACATTAAGCTCGTCTTCATGGCCTGAAACTTCTCATCTCTTGAGCAGAATACTTTATGAAAACTCGATCCACTATCAAGGTTTAAGTCTCACATCGTAGAAAGTTGTAGATGTACACTCACACTCATGTGAGTGTTAACTGCAGCTTGTGATTTCGAGGCACTGAGTTCTTTAAAAGCAGTCACAGTATCAGGCAAGGGAAAAACTTGTTTCCTTTACTGTTAGCAGTTTATCTCAATGACTTGAAAAGCACATCTCCTAGCAGGCTCTGTAAGTGGTCTCTCAGAAATAGCCAAACTCGCACCAAACAATCTTACTCCTTAAGAATGATGTGCTCTTTAAATTATTCTGACAGATCATACTGTTCTATTTGTTATTCTTTGACAAACTTGACAGTTGACCCAGACAAAACTACAAGAAAATTTTCTTGATTTAAAATAAGGACCCCCCAACGTTTAAATACATAATGGTGAAAAACTTGAAACAGTAGATTATTTATTCTATCCTGGCCTGAAACTAAATTATAATAAATTTCTTATAGCACAAAGCGATTTAGATGACAGAGCTTCAAGAGCCATGTTTGCTTTACTTTAAAATGTAAACAAACTACCAATGATTTGTTTGACAGAGTTGTTATTTCAATACTTGTGAAATATGGGCATCAGGAATTAGGGATTTTGTGTGAAACCACAGTTAAGATTCTACAAAATGATTCTCAAACTAACAAAGTCCACCCCATCTTGTATAAAGCTTGGAGAGTGTTGCCCCTTCCCTGCTAGTCTTATTAAAGGTAGAATGCTCAGTTTTTGGCTTAAATTGATTAATGCAAATAATAATAACTGTTGAGTGGTGTAGACAAAATGCTTCTAAATTTACATAAAAGAATTATCATTAAGTCTTGTTACATCAATACTATCAATACAACCACGCAAGATCTTGGCCAGAGTGAAGAGCGGAAATACTCCCTCAGAAGTGTATCCCTCGTTTACATGTGCTTATATACTTTGATTTGTTTGATTACATACGGAGATATGCTTTAAAAGGCTTTAAAGGGCTAGAAAAATTAAGAAAAAAAAACAAGTGATTGAGACAGAAAATTAGTTTTTAATGTATTAGCTATTACAAACCGATCAGTGTTTGGGTGCGCGCGTGCGTCTGTGAGTGAGAGATATGGTATATAGATAGGAATGTATGTGAATATGTATGTATATGATATATATATATATATGCTGAATATCTCTTAATGCCCCTTAGAGAGCAGGAAGGCAAGGAAAAAGGCAAGTAGATGAGGAAGTAGGCAGGCAGCATTCACGAGTCGATTGGCCAGGCAGATCTCGTAAAATGGCAGAAAAGCGAAAGAAAAGGCAAGAGTGGGGAGTGGGTTCTACAATCTTGAAGGTACCACCCATGGTCAACCATCTCTGATGGGCTGGTGACAGCTATAATGTTGATTTGTCCCAGACTCTTTGCTACTTCATCGTACCTTGGCTTCAAAACCGCCTTCCTTCTGCCAAGCTCTTTTTCACTCAACACACTGTTCTCTACCACTTTTCACAAACAAATAAAGAAACACATAAAAACATGAAAGCAAAAAGAAAGAAAGAAAAATACCCACACCAAACCACAAAAGATGACCAAAAAAAAGTGAAAAAAGACAAACGGCGGGCGGCGCTAGGACTGCTGCTACACTGGCACCGTCCTTATCTTTTTGTGCCTCGTTTTGATTGCTCGCCATACATTATCACTAGAGCTACAGCCTGCTGAAGGTTTTATAACACCGCGAATGGGTCATAAATGATGTACCCCCAGATCGATTGGCGAGTTCACGTGGAGGGCGACCAGTACCCTCTCTCCTCCCGCTACCAATTTAAACAAGGATCTGTACTCGAGATGGTTCGCTGGCCGTGGGAAACTGATAATTGGTGACTTCGACCCACTGTAATGTGGCCGCTGCGTGACCGCCGTTCGGTCTATTCATCTGCGGACAGTCCATGGCCATGTGACATCTAATATTCCACAGCAGGACAGCCTTCGGTTCCCCTTTTTGTGAGAACCGTCCGACAGCGGAGTCAAATACCAGGGAATCACTCAGCTGGCAAATCGCTTCCCCTGGGGATAGTTGTTGTTGCTAAGCTTACTGTATTCATACAGCATTCTGAAAGTAGACTGACACCTTCCACCATTTCACATTATTTCGGGGCTAACAGGCTAGAGGTAGTTTGTATTTTGAACGCAGACTACGGTCCGCTTCATTGTTGTACTTACTTAATAGCCGTGTGTGTTGTGTTGCAATTTATGTAATAATTATTGGCAGTCTGACGTATTTATGGGCAATGCTGTAGCATAACGGTAATGGTAATATAGCTTGAGAACCATAAGGTAACACCGCTCTTTTTCTCTCTTCATCTTTCAAGAACTATTAGATCAGAGAGAGTGGCTGACTGTGTAGGTTCGCGGAGACCAAGATTAATGATTTGTTTGCATGAAAGTTTACTAGAGACTCTAGAGCAAGAGAAAGCGGTACACATTTTCTCCCGAGCAGTCCATAAGAGTTCGTTTTTTCAGGCAATTCGTCAGTTATGTTTGCCCAATCTCTCCACAGGACCTTAGTCAGCTCTAGATTGTTTGAACTTTAGGTCAGAATGTTTGAACTATAGGTCAAATACCATCTCATGGTGTTTGACCTATAGTTCAGATAGTTTGTCGCCCTTGATGAGGGTGACTTCCTGCTCCATGACAGATACCCGCACCAGGATGGCAACAGCAACAGCGGCATTGGGTAGCCTGGACAGGATCTGGCACAGCCATAACCTCTTGTAGTACCGATTCTGGTCTACGGATGTCATACGTGGCTTGAAGATACAGAGAGGAGAATCCAAGCGCTAGAGAGCAAGTGCCCGAGGAGCCTGCTCCAGATCTCATACAAAAAGCAGAAAACCAATGACTTTGTACGAAGCACTGTTGGCACACTTGTAGGACACCAAGCTCTGTAAGCTGGTCTGGTTTGGCCATGTGACCTTGCCCAAGTCTGTCCTTCAAGGTCGACGCCATGATGGCAAGAGGAAAAACAGATTTGAAAAGGTCAAAGACTGGACTGGACGTCTTGTGAGTTAAAAGCTCCAGCAAATGCACAAATTATTTTAGGTTTGCATTTTCTTTAAATTGTGCGCAACAAAGGACACCGTGATTGTCCTCTCAGGACTGTCATTTTAAGATCAGCTCTTCTGTGCTTAAAATAATGCTAAGGGTACTTTCTTCCGTAAAAACCCCAATAAAGCTTAGTTTGAATCTTACCGTGCGGACAAGCCTTTAAAAGATGCAACAACAGTTACGGGGAAGGAAGCGTATGGACAATAAGAATTAACGTTTGCTGCAGAACATGTGGAGCCTAACAAGTGCAAATAAAGGCAAAAAAAAAAAAGTTTTATGCACATTGTGTGCGCATGTGCGAGAGTGGTTTACATGTACAGCTCTACGGCAACGATAAGTTGCTGGCGAAAAGCCGACTGAAAAGAAGATAAAATGGCGTGCAGTGTCCTGAAGGGGTCTTTCTCTGCTTGGCCTTGCTCTCTATCGACCTTGTGGTGTCCGAGGTCAAGTCCTCGTCTCTTTGCATCCGTTAAGGCGGTTAAGTGGACTCTTCGGACTCTGCACCGTCCATCTATCTCCCTCATCTTTCATTTTGACCTCATCTCGTGCAAGGGTCGCGCTGGTCACATCACAAGCTGGGGACAAATGATTCTCAGTGTGGGAAGGATAAATGCATCCATACTGAATTTCTTGTACACTTCTTCTGAGCCGATGCGTGAGAAAATATGCTGGGTTCACAAAATGGCTAAGACGCAGGAACCTCCAAGAAGGCTGAGTTCTGTGTCTTGTTGACTGTGTCATCATAACTTTCTGAAATATTCGCATCTTAAATGTAATGACAGAAATTAGTTTTCTGAGACAATTGCTGATTATACAGGTATCTTCGTTAGGTGATAAAAAAATGAGCTGTCAGAAAAAAATGCTAATATAAACAAATCGGGAATTTCGTGTGCAACTTTATCTGAATTTTAAAAGCAATGCACAAATATTCGTGCGGTTGTTCAGTACGGGGAGGAGGGGGGAATTGGTGTTTTACAACTAGCCAGCAACTAAGGTTATATCACGGCAAGGCAGCTAGTCCTGTAAACAGATGCCACATGTAGAGAAAGAACAGCGTGGCCGAGACGAGAGCTGAACCAAGAACAACCAGCTCCCACTGTACTGGTGACAGGCGCTAACCGTTGCGCCACCGGACAGCCCAGTCATCAAAAGTGCATGCGTGTCATTCTTCAGTCTTGCGTGACCTCCGTTTGCATTATGAAACAAGAGATCATGTGACAAAAGTGGAGGAATCGCTGAAACATCCCTCCTATCGAGTGGTACAGGTCATGTAGTACAGTTCATACGAAGGAGCGGCAAACACGCAAACCTGTTTGGTGTCGCAAGGCGCACAGCATCGAAGCAAGGACTTTATGGTTTAACATCCTAAGCCCTCGTTGAAGTTGTGAATATCTTTGCGAACTTATTAGTCTACATGCTCAAACATTACTCATAGTTACAAAATTTTCTAATATAAATGATTCTGTTATACTTCTCAGCTTATCTTCTGCACCTTCAGATCAGATTTACCGTGTTGACTATGTTGTCACATCTAAACTCCTCAACAGCATAAAACTCTACCCCTTAACACGTTAGCAGCTCTGAAGAGATTTAAAAAAAAAAAGTTTGTTTGGTTCTCGCGAGGGCGCATGGGACTTGGATAACTGTTATTGCTACGCAGATTAGAGACCAGATACCTGCAAACGGATGCATAAGAAAAACGAGCCTTTTATCTGTTTGCCGTAAAATGACTGGGAAGCTGGTTCTGGAACAGCAGCACGCGAGTCATCAGCTTGGCCACCATGCTGGGGTGGCCGCCAACACTCCCAAGCTGCCATGTTATCCCGCTGGTGAACAGACTCGGTTCTCACAGTACAAACATTTGTTTTCCACCTCAATGTTTCCTCCTCTACAGCAGGCGTACTCAAGTTTTGGTTTATTTATGCAGTGCACACTTGTACACAATGTGAATTTATCATGCTTAATAAAGTCTTTGCAGAGTTTGATCGGGGTATTTTTCCAGCCACGAGTAATCAGTTTGCTTTTTATTCCTAGGGGAGGTTAGGAGAAATGTCAAGTGACTTTTTAATTACTTGTTGAAACTTTGGAGATATGTCACCTGGCCGAGTTGAACCTTGAAGAGCTGCTACATGCATGCCACACTACACCCCTAGAGAGTCTTAACTACTAGACAAGCTGCTCCCCCCCCCAAAAAAAAAGGAGTGGGTACTCAGTGTCTGAGTTGGGGAAAACAAATTTCTTCTTCCCGTGTGTCAGGTGAAAGAAGCCGCCAGTCACGAGCCTCCAAACGTCTGAGTTCTCTTACTGACCTCTCAAATTTTGCAGTCTGAAATGAAAACTACTCATTGCCTCAACCCTCATCTTTCCTTCTGGCCTAAGCGCACCTCCTCGGGCAGTATTAAAAAAAGTTAAATGTCATGCAACATTTCCTAAAAAGCAAAGAAAAACTAATTCATTAGCTCCGAGCACGTTCAAAAGAAAGTGAATGAGGATGCTCACTGCCTCCATTTAGTTTTCTAAGGAAACCAAATTGCCCGCCTGTTATTTTTTGACTATAAGCTATTCAACTTCGTGGATTTGTACGCATGCACAAAAAAAAACGATCTTCATCTGCCCGCAGGGAAAATACATTGCAAAAGAAACTATTTTCCAAACAGATCAAGAAATAATGATAGCAATAAAATCATCTGGTGTCCGGCAGTTCTCCCCAGCTTTGTCTAGTGCCGAGACTTTAGATGCTGTACGGAAATCCTTGGGGAGACAGAGTTTTATGAGTCCTTCTGTCTGACTGTGGCACTGACCTGAAAAATGTAGTTTATACATTTAAAGTTATGTATCGTGGTTAATATTTATTCAGCAAGAACCTTTGAAGAAAAACATAATTTTCAACACGATTATGTCATCATGAAAATCGTATTGTACATCTAACACATAGAAAAGATTTTGAATACGAAACTGGAATCTTGAGAATTTTGTTATTTTATGTATTTATTTCAATAGCACGAATACATGGAAACAACAATCCAAAAACATAGACTTCCACATGACCTTCTGGTGATCAATATATGTTCCACAGTCTCAGTTCCTTGATTTAATTATTTTTTTTAGTTTTGAAACTATAAATCTTAAGGCAGATGTAGACTGTGTTTGAGTGCTGAAGAAAAAGAAGGAAGAAACAAAGAGAGGGTAAAAAAAAACCAAACAAAATAATTAAAGGGAAGATAACCCAAAATGGCAATAAGAGGAGATAACGGCACTGATTCATTTTTTGTTAAAGGCAGCGTTTGGAAATGTCCTCCGCCTACGCAAGAAGCGAGTGTGAGCAGCGTCTGTCGCGAGGAAATTACAGTGTCACGTGCGTGGTGGTGTAGTGTGGTGTCACGTGCGTGGTGGTGTGAGGTGGTTTCTGGGTGTGGAGGAGGGGAATAGCAACGTGGTGAAGATGAAGGATGTAATTAACATTTTCAAAGTGTCCAAGCGTTAGTCAATTTGTCTGTAGGCCTCTTCCACTGAGAATAGAGTCTATACATACTAATCTATTCGTCTTGGTAGCAGTCTGTCTGTCTGTCTGTCTGTCTGCCTTTCTTTCTTTCTTTCTTTCTTTCTTTCTTTCTTTCTTTCTTTCTTTCTTTCTTTCTTTCTTTCTTTCTTTCTTTCTTTCTTTCTTTCTTTCTTTCTTTCTTTCTTTCTTTCTAACAACTATAGTTTCTCAAGAGGTCTCACTGCCAATAATCGGCGAGCAGTAATCGCTTACTACCAATTGTGCGTTGAGAATTTCGGAAACTTTGACAAGAACTTTTATTCGCTAACCCATGACATCAGATGTAAACAGATTTGATAGAAACACACAGATAATGTTAAAGAAGAAGCGGGTCATGCAAAGCACAAGGTAATACAGCAAGCTGGCTACTTTCGAAGATTCTTGCCCCTCTTGTGGTCAAACATCATGTATGAAATCAGACTTATCTTCTGCATGTTAATTGTGTCTTACCTTGGCTTAAACTTTGCTAGAACAGACCAGTCACAGGCTTGTGGGCAGCTGCGACTGATGCAAATGTGGAGATAAGCTTGGGAGGATAGAAAACGTGAAATACATTCTGACATCTTTAGGGTAAACTAGACCATATCGCCTCCATGACATGAATTGAGATAACATGCGAGCAACGGTGTGTGTGGGTGGGTGGGTGGTGTAGGTGGTGGTGGCTGTGTGTGTGTGTGTGTGGGGGAGGCACACTTGATAATCTGTTGTAAGAACAGGAACCTATCCCTAAGCAGCTGCATCAACATCAGAAAAAAAGAAGAAAAAGAGACAAGAACAAGACCCGGAAGAAGATTAATGAAGTATAATGGATCCTGGGTGAAAAACAGCCCGTACTTGTCTTTGTTAGCAGATGATTGCTTGCTCTCAAGAACAAACATGGGAAGCTATGGAACTTGTTCTAAGCCAGCAGTACTGTTTAGATTACAATTTTTTTAAAGAAATTCAGAATAAGTTCGGACACCGGTTCAATGCAGTGTACACAGAAGGTAACCTCCAGTCCCTCCCCACTCATTCCCGCAGTCGTTGTCAAAATAATCGTCGTCCTCATTTTCCTCATCGTTCCTGTTGTGCTCGTCTTCGATGCTGTTGCTTTTATTGTCTCCAAAACAAGTAATGCCGAGACTACATCCACCGTCGAGCATGTGCATGGATGAATAGAGGAGCACACACACACACACACACACACACACACACACACACACACACACACACACACACACACACACACACACACACACACACACACACACACACACATTTATTGGGCGACTTGTTTTTGGAAGCACAGAAAATAGATGCCCATAAAAACAATTAAAAACAAACTTTTTAACAGAGGGCAGGTTGGGGTCGAAGGTATCGCCGATATGTATTCGTAATATTTTTTTTAAGTTTCATCTTTGCTGTTTGAGATGCTGGCACATGCATGCGATCTTGTTATCAGCCGCGACCGGGTCAGAGAAATCAGTTTATTTCATGGTAGCCAGCATGTCTGTCTTTTGACGTTTTCTATCATTTATTCTCTTGTGGGATCATTTTGATTACTGGGCTTCAGGGAGTTCTCGCATACGTCTGTGAACATCTCTCTCTTTTTCTCTCACTCTCCCACAGAGAAAGAAGGAGAGAGAACAATAGAGAAAATACGTAAATAGAGAGAGAGAGAGTGAGAGAGATATGAAGAGAAAGAAAAGGTACAGAAAAAAGATGGATAAATCCTATAAAAATAATGGTCTCATTAGGTAGTGGGAGTAGATACAGAAGGATCTCTTACGATAATAATAAAGCTGTCACCATGGCAAGTCACTGAAGAGGAGTACTCACTTCTATGACTTCGATTCTATGGAATGTTTTATGGAAATTACAGCGAAGACAAAATCATACTCGATTGTTGGACGCATGTATTATTTTTGAAACTCTTGTGGTGAAGATGACTACACAACAAGTAACTTTCTCCCACTGTCGTCCATTGAGTAATTTCCGTTTGCAAGTACATTGCTTGTCCACAGAAACAGGGAGGTGGGGATTCGGATGTCACACTAAAATACTTTTTTTTAAATTTAATTAGAGACTCCCTGGTTTCAAACGCGATTTGCCAGTAGTCTTTTTCACCGACGATCATTTGCAAGTTTGTTTTTGCCATGGAGACCAAGGGAAGCACGTTGAGAGAAAGGATTGTAGCCTGACATCTGTCTTGTCTTGCCTTAGCTCTGAGTGCATTACTCTTCTGATTGCCTAATCTGCTTTGTGGAAGGGCGAGTCTTTCAGCCATATACACACTTTTTCCTTTTACGTGGTCGCTTCCAAGGTCTGAAAACGATTGTTTCATTCTCGAAAAGCATAAGATTTAGAAAAATTAGCCATCGTATTTCTAGAAAGTCGAGCGTTAAAACGTGAAACCGGAAAATAGTTCGAATGACTAATAGCAGGTAAACGGGAGCCTGATTTGCTGCAATTTATTGTTGAAAAGAAGGAGGGAGGTGGGGTAGTGGGAGGGGATATCCGATGGTAACACACATCAGCACCGCCACCTGTCGGTGCGCAAGAATTATTTCCCCCCTCTCGATGAGACTTGTCTAAAGTGATCGTCCAGTGTGTGGAGGACCATAAACCTTTCGCAAAAAAAGACGGTTTACGATCGTAGCGCTGCTACTGTCTGCTGCAATCTACAGGCCTTTTGGTGTGTGTGTGTGTGTGTGTGTGTGTGTGTGTGCGTGTGTGTGAGTGTGTAAGTGTGTGCGTGTGCGTGCGTGAGCGCGCGTGTCTCAGAATGCCCTTTCTCGTCCATTATTTTGTAAGATATGAAAAATAAAAATCTTTTTCAATTTCTACTACCGACCATCTGCGCATTCTCTCAGACCCCTGTTGTGCCACGAAGAGTGCCTCTACCCAAGTAAGGAAGTTGACGCTTGTGACACCTTTGTGGAAATTTGTCAGCAGTGATGTTTCTGGACAACTCCGCCTGGAAACCCCCCGGGTAACCTGCCGGTCCCAAGCCCGGATGAAGGAGGAGGGTTGGGCGTGGGGTTAGCAACCCCACCCTGTAAAACAACCCTGCTACAGAAACCGCAAAAAGAACATTACCACAACGAGAGCCTGGACGGGAAGATCCCTCCTTGGAGGGGCCTATGACGTGTGCTGACGAAAGCCCTCGGGAAGTCAGCTCGCCGACCTATCTTCTCACGGCCAAGGCAAAAACCAGGATAGGGACCTGGAACATCAGAACCCTATACGAGCAAGGTAAATCAGCTCAGGTAGCACAGGAGATGAAGAACTATGGCATCAAGCTCCTTGGCCTGTGCGAGACCAGATGGAATGGTAGCGGTCAGACCAGACTCTCATCAGGGGAGACTATCATCTACTCTGGACATGAAGATCCTGACCATGACCACTCACAAGGAGTAGCAGTACTGATGACACAGGAGGCTGCAAGGGCACTAATAACATGGGAACCAGTTTCTCCACGACTCATGTCAGCTCGGTTCAACTCCAAAGGAAGAAAGATCACCATCATCCAGTGCTATGCACCTACCAACGCAGCAAAAGAAGAGGAGAAGGAGGACTTTTACAACTCCCTACAAGCGCTGGTTGATCGTACTCCAAGACGAGACCTGAAGATCATCATGGGCGACATGAATGCCAAAGTTGGAGATAACAACACGGACAAAGAACACATAATGGGAAAGCACGGTGTGGGCAACTGCAATGAGAATGGTGAGCTGTTCACAGACTTCTGCTTGTTCAACGACCTTGTAATCGGAGGCACAGTCTTTCCTCACAAAACCATTCACAAGACCACCTGGACTTCACCAGATGGAAATACAGAAAACCAGATCGATCACATCACCATCGATCGACAGTTTCGAAGAAGTCTGCTGGACGTCAGAGTAAAGCGAGGTGCAGATGCAGCCACAGACCACCATCTACTTGTGGCAACCATGAAGATAAAGCTGAGGTCCTTCCATGACTCATCGGACAGACCGCACCACAAATTCAACGTGCAGTTCCTCAGAGATCGGAATAAACAAGAAGAGTTCAACTGCGAAGTAAAAAACAGGTTTGCGGCACTGGAAGGACTCTTGGAAGAAACAGTGACCAACCACTGGACAAGAATACAAGAGACCTGGAAAACTTCCTGCACACACGTTCTGGGGAAGAAAGGAAAACAGCATAAGGAATGGCTGAATATAAAGACCTGGCAAAAAATAGAGCAAAGGAAAGAGCTGAAGCAGAAGATCAACCAATGTCAAGACCAGCAGGAAAAAGAAGAACTCAGAGCAAAATACTGGGAGATAAACAGAGAAGTAAAAAGAGCGCAAGAGATGACAAGAGGCAGTTCACACACAAGATGGCAGAAGAGGCAGAACAAGCAGCTGGGCAAAATAACACAAAGAGACTATATGAAATTACAAGAATTCTGGCAGGAAGAAAAAACACCAATGCGTGCAGACCAATAAAGGATAAGAATGGCAGCGCCATCACCGGAGATGCAGAAACAAGATCACGCTGGGTGGAACATTTTGATGAAATACTTAACCGACCATCACCAACAACCACCTTGGACATTCCCCCAGCTGCCGAACAGCTTCAAGTAAACACCAGCCCACCAACCAAGGCAGAAATCATCAAAGCCATCAAGTCCTTGAAGTCTGGCAAGGCGGCAGGCCCAGATGGCATTCCTGCTGAAGCACTAAAGGCAGATCCAACAGCCGCAGCAGAGATGTTACACCCACTGCTGAAGAAAATTTGGGAACAGGAACAAGTTCCAGCAGACTGGAAGCTTGGCTACCTAGTAAAGCTACCCAAAAAAGGCGACCTTACACAGTGCAGCAATTGGCGTGGGATTATGCTGTTGTCCACTCCTAGCAAGGTGCTGACCAGAATCATCCTGGAGAGACTAAAAATGCCCTAGACAAGAGACTGCGGCAAGAACAGGCAGGCTTTCGGCAGGGAAAATCATGCATAGACCAAATCGCTACACTACGAAATATTATTGAACAGTCCATTGAATGGCAGGCACCACTATACATAACCTTTGTGGATTTTGAGAAAGCCTTTGACTCCGTAGACAGGGAAACCATCTGGAAACTGATGCAGCACTACGGATTTCCACCAAAGTTTATTGCCATCATCCAACAGCTGTATGAGGACTCAAAATGCCAGGTGATCCACAACGGAAAGCTGACTGACCCCTTCACAGTGAGGACTGGAGTGAGGCAAGGATGTATGCTCTCACCGACAATCTTCCTGATCGTCATAGACTGGATCATGAGAAGAACAACCTCTAACAGTAACACGGGCATTCAGTGGACCTTCGCCAGGCAACTTGAAGACCTCGACTTTGCAGATGACATCAGCCTGCTGTCCCACAAACAACAACACGCACAAACAAAGCTCACTCGGCTCGCAGAAGAAGCAGCAATGACGGGCTTGACCATCAACATCAAGAAGACGGAAGTAATGCGGGTCAACAACAAGCAAGAAGCCCCACTACAACTGCATGGGGAATGCATTACAGAGTCTGACCGTTTCACCTACCTTGGCAGCATAGTCAGCAAAATGGAGGTTCAGATGAGGATGCAAGAAGCCGAACAAACAAAGCCAGGCTTGCATTCCACACCCTACGACCTATCTGGAACTCCAAAGCTCTATCTTTACACACCAAGATCCGCATCTTTAACACAAATGTAAAGGCAATACTTCTATATGGATCCGAGACATGGCGGGTGACAAATGCCATTACTAACAAGATACAGACATTCGTCAACAGATGTCTGCGCCACATCCTCAACATCAGATGGCCTGATAAGATCTCCAATATAGACCTGTGGGAGAGAACCAATCAAAAACCTGCTAGCCAAGACATCAGGAAGCGGAAGTGGGGCTGGATTGGTCACACCTTACGAAAGCCAGCCGACAACTTAACAAGACAAGCTCTGGGCTGGAACCCACAGGGGAGGCGCAGGGCTGGGAGACCCAGAGAGACGTGGAGGAGATCAGTCCACAGAGAGGCAGAGACAGCTGGCATGACATGGTCCCAACTAGAAAGGAGTGCCCAGAACCGGGTCCGTTGGCGGGGTGTGGTTGCGGCCCTATGCTCCACTGGGAGCGTACAGGAATAAGAAGAATAAGAAGAAGAAGATGTTTCTGGACGGTATTGCAAACAGTGCTATTTCTGGGAAGTATTAAAATCAGTGATGTATCAAGCAAGCTGTGCCCAGGCTCCAGTATCTAGTTATTACTCTCGTCATACCAATGTCCCCTCTCTTACTGCGATAACACAAATTTAATTATGACGATGAAAATTATTTTGAACATCAAGTGGACAACGAGGATCAAGTTCCGTGCCTTCTATATCCCTTCTAAAATATTTACTTCCTTTAGACAAATTTTGCTCACAAGACACTGCTACAACTACCAATAAGTGGAGAGCAGTCGAAGTAAAAAAATAAATGGACACACCTAATTGCTAGTTTACAATTTTCAAAAAAACAAGTGTGGAAGTAAACTTTCCTGACACACAGTAACGTTATCAGGATCAGATGCGGGATTGTAATTATTACACCAGTGGGTTCATCTTCGTGAAGCTTCCAGCTGCCAACCGGAACTGTGACATCCCCACGAGAATAGCAGTACGTGGAGGTCACGAGTCAAGATGGCGTAAACTAACGCTGACAGCTAAGAAGAAAGGATTTTTCCTACCTTTGAATGAATATGAGACAGAAGATCTCAGCCATCTGCAGGTTAATAGATACTACCTATTTAATCAAACGGTCAAATATTTAACTTCAATTTTGTTAACAGTTTGCAGTGAAGCGGGAACAGAGGAACGCCGACAGCTTGTGTGCTCAAGTAGCGAGTTCGATCCTTGCAGGTTTATTTGATTTTTCTAGATGTGCAATTTATCTTCGTTTTTGTGAAGACCTTTTGAGGGTTTTATTAAAGCTCTGAAGTTTTAGGTTTATTGCGCAAGTAAGTTAAGAGTTGCATATATTTATGAGAATGCGGTTTCTGTTACATATTAACGTCGATAATTTGTCGTCGGCATTCGTCAAAGATATACAATTTAATTGCTCACCTCTTTTCATTGAGTTTCGTTAAATGTTTGCATATTTCAGACCCTCTGGTAGATGGACTTTGGTGTTCCCTCTTTGAGGAAGAGCGATTTCGCATCCAGGGATGTGTAGTTGCACACAGAGACACTGCACGTGACGTCCGTGCGCAGGCGCAGGGAAACGTTAAAGCTCAACAAAGACGATGGCATCAGAGTGGCTTGGCCGGGGGAGTGGGCCGGGATGGGAGTGAGGGTGAGGCCAGAGCGGGTGTCAGGAGACTGGGGGCAAGAAAAGGACACGTCATCAGATGATAAAGTGAAAGTCGGGGGGGGGGGCGGGGGGCTGACCTCCAAGCCAATGTCGTAGCCTGTGTGCTGCCGAGATGTGGGAGGGACATTCGTCATCTCACGGGAGGATGTTCAAGGCAAAAGTACACTGCCGCGCGTGAGAAACCTGAGAGTCGTTCGTCAGTATGCATCGACATTCTCGGCCTTGACCCTAGACGAGGAAGTGACGTAGTCGCCTTCATTTGCAGACGAGGCCTAAACGACTACATTCCCAGCTTCTTTCATCCCGATTGTCCGAAAAATTTCTTTTAAGTGTAAACATGATAATCGTTCTTGTAAATATGAGTATTACATGCTTCAAACAAAATGGGAACATGTTCATTATAGGTTTACGCAAAGTGTAAACGTGTTTTTCACGTGTGAACAAGCGTGCACAAATGCCGAAATGAAATGAGAGGTGAGGTATGGGACCAGACCCTGCTGATACACAGCCTGCAAACGTCATAGGCGAGTACACGCACATACACACCTGCCAGGCATTTATATCCTCTTGATTTAGAGCATGTGCCCTGGAAACAAGTCCCCGTCTTTGAATACATTGGAACCATTATATTATAATTCTCTTTCTTTCTTTCTTTCTTTCTTTCTTTCTTTCTTTCTTTAAGTGCTTTCATTGTCTTAGACAACAGTCCCCTAAACATCAATACGCCATTTTTTACGGATGGAATCTCGCGGAGAATATTGATGACACTGAATCACAATTTGCAGGTCAGACTTTTAAATTAATCAGTTCTGTGAAAAATGTGCTACCAGACAAATCAGAGAATCTGGTCTCATTTGTCCTTCCCCTCCTGTCCCGTCCTGTGAGGCCACACAATTCTACTTTTCTCATTTATGTAGTCTCTGTCTTCAAGCATGCAAGATTCAAAAAAGAGAGAATTTTCCTATTTTGTAAGCTCACAAAGCCTCTTTTAAATTTGGTAAATGTGCAATAATAACAATAATACCGGATAACTAAGAAAAGTCCTGGTATTTTACGCACACACACACACACACACACACACACACACACACACACACACACCGTGCGCTCACACATGTACAAGAAAAATCTATTCAGCTTCTGTATAAGACGTTAAGCTTCTCGCAGGACTGGCGAGTATACCGGGAACAAAATTAAATCCCGGTTGGGCCCTCAAGAGCCTAGTCTGGCTGTATAAGCTGACCAGGGTTCCAGTGGTTTTGGCACCCACTAGTCTTCACAGAAGTGCACTTCTTCTGTACAGTGGTCGCCGGAAGAATGGTCCTGCCACTCTTATCCTCTCTGTGAAAAAAAAACTGACATAGCCGACGTGAAAGAGTGAGCACATTTCACCAGTTCAGATCATGGGACAGGGACGATCGCGGGGACTAACGATTCTTGTGCGAAGTTTAGCGAAATCGATCTTCAACAACATTGGTTAGTTGAAAAAAGAAGATGCAAAATAAAAAGAGATGATAGCGATGATGATGATGATGATGATGATGATGATGATGATGATGATGATGACGACGTAATATCAAGACAGGAAGACGGGGATTTTTTGAGAAACAGGAAGAGAAACGTGCGTGCGCACACGTGTTTATGCGTGAAATTGTGTGTGTGTGCGTTTGTGTGTATCTGTGAACAGAATAATTTATTTTCCGCCATAGTTCTCGTAACAATACTTTTTTTTCCCTCAGCCCCGGATGCCGCTGGCTAATACCTCTACCGCAATCATCTTCGTCATAAACTCAGAGATAGGGACCCCGGCCATTGTGCTGAAAGAGGTCAATCGCCATTGTTTGTGAGCACGTGGTCACGCAGACTGCTCTCTTGTCGGCGTCATCGATGAGTGAACAGTCTACAGCCAAGTGTAGACAGCTTGGAGAAGGGCTTATGCCATAGACAATGTTATCGATCACCATCAGACTGCCGCCGTTGGATGTTCTTGGCCACATCCGAGGTAGAACTGAACTGTGTCACCATAGTACGAACAACTGATTCATTTTCTTGGACTGTACTCTTCAGAACGAAAAGTAGTACATCTTGGAGAAGATTTTCCAGTTTTGTGGAAATTTTCTCACTTTCCATAAAAGGACATGCAATAGTTGAGGGAGGGGGGGGGTTCTGTCTCTACGAGATCGTTTTGATTGACCCAAAATTCATTTTATGTGACAATATACCTCCTCAGGTAACTTGTCTTTCAATGTCTCTCCTTCTAAATCTTCCGTCGTCATGGCGGTAGTTCACTGCCATGGCTGTAGTTTAGTCGTAAACTCTGTGAACAGCCACCATTCAGGATCGATTCACTCTTTTCTTTTAACCCCCTCGCCATGCAGGCTGAAGAAATCTGTCTTGGTTTCAAAACGATTGCTAATAAATTATGCGCAGTCTGTCTTCTCTGTGAAGCAAGGCGGGAGTTTGAGGAAGCTAGTGGATTGATCGACTGAAGTTTGAACTGGAGTGAGGAGAAGAAAGGTTTAGTTTTACATTCCTAACAAAAATGTAATTATCGTAAGTGCATGCACATTCTCACTATATTTAAGCCTTAAGACGAAAGTTTTGTGACTACGAATTCTTATCATAGTTTTCTCTGTTTCAGCTGAGCCAGTACACGCAAGTTTCTTTGGGACGAAAGTCTCTTCGGTGCAGTCGTGTCACAGAGTGAGATGGCTACGAAATTGTGGGACACCCTCGTCTTAAACTGCTCTGCTCACATCTTTCCTTTCATCTGAGGTAAGATTCTGTCTTGTTTATCAAATTCTAATGCTGTGTAACCTTCTTGTTCTGGGTTTCTAGGGTGTACTTGTAAACTGCTGGTAATTTTGTGTGTGTGGTTCATCGACGTTTAAGGTATGTGACCGCAAACTTGCGTACCTTTTAAATTTATAGTCCTTTGGTCGGTGAAGCAGATACTCAATATAAAGCTATAGTATAGTACAGGCACTTGTCTTCACGGTCATTTTCGAAGTCCTTGCCGTTTTGATCCTTGCCCAAGAATGCGCTGTTCTTACGAATACCGCTACGGTTACCCCAGTTAGTTCCAACTCCCTTCTAGATGAGACATGAAGATTTCGGATATTCGGTAACCAACTCTAATTAAGCGATCAGATTACATAGGGATCCCGTTAAAGAACAATTGACATGGAGGCAAAAGTTACTAAGTTGCGACAAAACAGACTGATGTTTAACAAACCACGAAGAAAGTAGCTGAAGGTCGTTCTCAAGAGGGCAAAGTTCGCGAGCGTCAAATCTTTGAAATTGTAAATAAACTAATAATAAACGTGGGATTTATATGGCACGTGATCACGCTCACGAAGAAGCATGCTTTCAGAGCTTAAGACAAGAAGGACACGTGGGAAACATACGAAGTACGGACGGAGAAACAGCCGTGCAGACAAGTAATAAAAGACAAACATAGAAGACGCTAAGAGGGATCAGGGACCAAACAGCAAGGATGGAGAGTATCATAAATCTGCACAGGAAGACAAGCAGGAGAACTAGTCAATAAACTCTAATCCCAACTATTGACAACTAATCAATAGACGAAAAAAACTGAAAGAAAGGGTTAGAAAATGAACTTGCATTTCGATTGGTGTAAAGAGTAATGCTAATGGAACATAATGTGTTTCTAGTGCACGGTTACAGGATTCGATGGTGGGTAGGTGGCGGATATGGGATGGAGGTGAGTTCCACTGTTTGGCAACACAGTAACCAAAAATCCAGTGACCATGTATTGTTATTCTGGTGATAGAGATAGGTAGAGTATAGTTTTCAGACGAAGAGCAGAGCTGTCTGGCTGGAATGTAGGAGAAGAGAAATTCAGAGAAACAATCATGGCGAGAACCTGCAAAGATGTTCTCAACGTTTTATTGTAGTGGCAAATATGATAGCAATGTATTGGCTGAGAAACATGGACTCAACATGTTGACCACAGTTCTAAAGTTTCGAACGTTCACCACTAAACCATTGGTTACATATGGCATTCACCCCAAATCTTGAGGTTACGGAAGCTTTGACTCGAATGTTTCTTATTTTTGAAGTACTTTGGCTCCTAATGAGTTAACTTCCACCTATTTCTCAAGTCCTTGAAGTCCTAATAAGTTAATCATCTCTCGTATGAAGAGTTCCTCTGGTAATTTGCCCCCTAAGTATGAAAGAAAGGCTAGTTTGTTTAAGAAGTTTATCGGATTATTTTTGGTTTATTATTAACATGTCTCTGTTTATTTCCTTCACTCACTCATCCCTTCTACCCTCTACGCACACAAGTAGGCAGAAAGGTACAATATGTTTCATTATGAGTTGTCTATTCACTCTGCTAGTCCTGAAGGCAATGGCCAGAACCTGGCTTACTTCCCTTGTACCGGTTGTCAGCTCCAGCGAAAGGTAAGGGCAGCCAGACTTGCCCCTGAGCCAGGCATGTGTCTACCCATATTTCCAATGTTGCGACTGAGACAGCACCTGCTGTAAAGTATGGTGGATGGAGAGACCAAACTTCTGTAAACGAATCATCGCACGTGCGAGTGCATTCACCTGACTGGGCGCGCGCGCCACCTTTCGTGTGTTGCGATATGAACATTCGAAGCACAAGCATTGGTTTTAATTACCTGGGGTTACAAAGCCTGAAAATCACTTCTAAATACCGGTACACTCCTGCTATTACATGATCACATGTTTTAAGATGCTTCTGCACCGACGCCGTCAGCTTTCTGTAGCTGTAAACCTCACCACACACAGACCCCAGCGAAATTGTGCGGGAGCGTGGACAGTTAAATAAGGAAAACCAATGACACGGACTTAAATCTAGCGACTACAATTACATATAATTATTAATGTGCATTAGTCGGGTGGCACGCTTCATGCCATGTTAAATTGCTTTAACAAAGGTTGGGTGGGATGACACTGAGCAGAGGGACGTGGAGCTAAGCAGTTTAAACAGAGGGTAACGGGAGTGAATGCTTGTCACCATAGTAACGCATATGTTCCTTAAATATTGACATTTTACATTAAGTAATTTTTCATGTAGTCATTTAGTTGAATTACTTCACTACTCATTTATCTATCGAGGACGCAGATACTCTTGTGGCAAAACAACCGCCCCCCCCCCCCACGAACGTCTGGCAAACTGAAGGCAATGGGTACCAGACTCCATGGAGGATTGGGTAAGATAGGGCAGCGAGGAGGCTATGGGTATAAAAGCTGGCCGGAGAAAAGTGAGGTCTTCAACACTTCACTCTCCAACGACTGAAAGAATAGGAGACAACCTTGACCTCTCATCAAATCTATTAAATAAAACAATTTTTATTTGAAAGCCTAGAAAAAAAAATCGGCAAGAACAGTCTTATAGAAAACTTTGGGCTGAGTCATTGAGGAAGCATTAGAAAGTGTGAGATCCAACAGAAGTAAGTAGAGCACCTGTAAAGCTACAAAACAAAACTTAACCATAAACAAAAAACAGGAAACAAGCCACCCACTCCAAAAGGAAAAAAAAACAATAAAAACGCTTTTGATTCCTCACTGATTTTAGCCGGCTGTTCGCAAATTGATTTTTTGGATATAAAAAATTCAAGACTCTGTCATGTAGCCCCGAGCGGAAGTCTGAAGAAAAAAAGAAAAAAGAAATTGGATCTCCTGCTCGGATATGTAGAGAGATTCTTTGTTGGCGCTAAAACAGTTATTGACTGGTCTGATACAACTTTACCTTCTAGACCACTACATGTTTCAAAACATCAGAACTAGAGGATACTAAAAAAAATGACTTTTTAAACATTAAGATAACATACGCAACATTCCTCGTCATCACGATGGAAACTATGTGTGTGTGTGAACACCCTTTTAATATCACTCTTTAAATGTGATAATAAGAAGCAGACGGAATAACATTATTAAAAATGTTGCCTCAATCTTGTTACATCGATAACGAATTCTGCAGTCGAACAGAAAAGTCACCATAAAAATGAGAGCGAGAAAATAGGATGATTTTTTTTACCCCCACACCCCATGCCGAGTAGATTTTCAGCTCCTGGGTGGGCGTTTTCCTCCCTAGCCATCACTATTTATTGCACCGTGTTCCTTCCAGCTTTAGTCATTGAACCCCTTCGCTTTCTGACCATGCCAGGAAAGTTGCCTTTAAAGTGAATGTAGCGTCAAAGAATCAAATCACTGAGGATATCAAAACGAGCAAGCAAATTAAGAATAGAAAAAAAAACAATACAACATGGCTTGCACAGATGAATGGAAAAGATACAGGATGGGGTGCAGACGCCGTCCAGACTAACATCAAAGTTCGCTGGGTGGCTGCAGTAGTTGCGATTATTTGAGAACGTCAGCTGTTTTGAAGCTGACTCCCTCGCCAAAAGAAGGACTATAGGAGATGTCCGAGGACAGCAGCACAGCTCAAGTGTGGGAGTGTGGACAATGTCGGGGGGGAAGCCCCACTCGCTGTGGCGTATAGTCGTCGTTGAACCTTAGGTCACTAACTGGTTTGTGATGAGTAAGATACTCTACGGACAGTGGGTTCTATTCTCTGCGCTCGTGAAATAGGCTCGACTGCTGCTGCTGCTGCTGCTGCTCTGACTCCGACTTACCGACCTGGTGGCGCTATCGATCAGAGTGCAGTAGGGTCACCGATTGCCTGCCTGTCAGCCAGAACATAGTAATCCTACGTGCTTATTTTAATGTCTGCAAGCGGATGTTTGCGAAGATGTGTGCGTCCGTGCGTGTCAGTGCGTTTGTGCGTCTTCGCACGTGCGGAATGTGAAAGCGTGTTCGCCTGTGCAGGCGCGTATGGGAATGGCGTGTGAAGGCCAAAGGTCACCGTTTGGAAGTAAGTGACAGTACGGCACTCGTGCTCCGCGTTATCACATTGTTGAGCTTGAGATGCCAGTCATTAGCAAACCGCGACTAACAGGACTAACAGTACATCATTAGAGAACGTGTGCTTCACTTACGATTCGTGTCTTTCGTGCTGTCATCTCAATTCTGTTCGAAAGATTAGAACCTTGCAAGAATATTTTTCAAAGTAATGTCTTCCAGCACTCGTATGTGACGTATTTACCAAGGCTCACCCCGCATCCCGAGCTAGGACCGTGTGCTAAACTGTTAATATCCCAGAAACATTTTAGCTAATTGCTAGGGAATTAGCCTTTGGGCTTGTCGTTAGCGGCAGACTGTGAACCTGGCTCCCTGGACGCCATAGCATGACTGTCGTCGGTCAGGGGCAGGTAATTAACACCAGCGCCCCTCTGATGGCGGTGAGCTTAGGCAGAATCGATGTGGACTAAACCTGAAAATGAGCAGACTACTCAGCACCTGAAACCTGCGGTCGTTTGTGCAGCAGCAAGAATGTCTCGAGGAAGAGAGTGCAATAGAAGGGAGGCAGCCCCCAGTAATTCCACATCTTGCGTGGACAGGCGGTCGATGATTTGTCGTCGTGTTGCTGATGCCAGACCCTGGACAGACTCGGATGTTGTCAATTTTGCGGTTTAGATGATTGATTCGTTTGAAGCCTTTAATAGTTTAAAATTGACCCTCAATGCTGAGTATTTTGCATTTCATTTGTTTACAAACCTTTTTTTTATTGTGACCTGTGCTTTCTACTGGCCATTTAGTAAGAGCGATGTTTTATTTCTCAGCAGATTTTAGAGCATTGTGATAAGTGTATTCAAAAGTAAAATTTTCTTTGAATGTATACTTCTGGGCAAAATTGCTCGACAAAGGGTAATTAAAGAGAAAGATTGCAAGATAATGGAATTTGTAAAAGAGGAAAATGAGTGAATCAATATTTCCAAGTCCTGTTTGCCTGTTGGTAGTGCGATTTCATTCTTACTTTTAAATCTGGACCCAAAATCCCCCACTCCTCGGAAACAATACCCCAATGCAAGATTGAAAAACATTGTGCCTTTTGGCGAATATGGTGCTGTTGTAATTGCAACCATCAGAATCATCCAAATATTTTATTGTTTTTTTTTATTTGCTATGATCACTTTAATCCATTCTTTGGAGGTAAACTAAATAGCAGCATAAGAAAATGACTTTACCAGGCGGTCATTACTCACTGCATGGAACAGACTTCGGTCTCACAGTAGGTCTTTTGTACTAAAAATTAGTAAATTACTAAACACACAAGTTCTGATGATTATAGAACGATAAATATACGCCAGTTGTGGAGTCTTTAGTTTGCCAGAACTTCATAAAATGTCCATTGAAGGGAACTTTACGATGTGTCTTTTACCCTTTTACACACTTTTTGTTGGTTTTCAGTCCGATGTTTTCAATGACAGCAATTCCAGATCTTTGAGAAACGGTTGAACAGATTTTCAGTTGATGTGAGTTTACCTTTTCTATTCATATTGTTTTCTTTCTAAGGTGATCTTTCTTTCTGGCATAATTACGTTTAGAAAATACTGATACAGATGAACAGAAGCTATACTAAGCGTGGCAAATCTTTACAGAATAATCACAATCTTAATAACTTGACACTTATTATTAATAACACCTGAGTGTGTTTAAACTTTTCTTAGCATTCAGAAAATAGAAACTTCCTTTATCTGTGTGTGTGTGTGTGTGTGTGTGTGTGCGCGCGCGCGCGTGTGTGTGTGTGTGTGTGTGTGTGTGTGTTTTACTACTTTCTGGATGACGAGAACCATCAGTATAGTATAAGCACTTGTGAAGATGAATATGGTTTTGTGCTCACAAATAGTTAAATGTTCAAAAAGGGGGTGTTGTGGTTGCACACAGTATCTTTTTTATGTTTATCACGTCAGGTGTACGAACACAAATGCAATAATCACAC
Organism: Marisa cornuarietis; assembly: GCA_004794655.1. Lineage (NCBI taxonomy): Eukaryota > Metazoa > Mollusca > Gastropoda > Architaenioglossa > Ampullariidae > Marisa > Marisa cornuarietis. The sequence continues at coordinate 1,633,553 of SMMW01000013.1, read as the reverse complement.
ACCATGCACATTTTACAAACTAAACACACACCAGAAATGGCACAGAGGACAGCATCTGAAACCATCGAGATGGCCCAAATGCAGCCGGACACTTCGAAATCCACTTAATATACTTGGCAGTAAAGCACAGCATTTGAACGGGAGCTAGCAACAGTAAATGCCAGTTTTTTCCTCTTGGCCTGTCTCCCCTTGCCTCTGGGGGGGGGTTGATGAAAGCTACATAGAGATATCATTTGTAGGGACAAGCCGTCAGTTCCGCACGCCCTCTGTGATTTAAGGTGCCGCTCTTGTAGTGTACCGGCCACACATCCTAATATTATCGGCACCATCTCAGGAAAAATGTGTCTCAAATTAGGGCCTCCATCTTAGAGACTTCTGGACATTGGGGATCAGGGCAGTAGACGTAGCCCTTTCATTATATTTTAATGGAAGCAGTGGCATAAAACCAATCACATAAAGCCAATAACCTGTGTGTGTGTGTGTGTGCACGCGCATGATTTTACTCCCTTCTTAGAGAAAAATAGTTCCGTCATAATGTCTCAGACGTCATCTTTTTTAAAGCTGATTTTTTTCATACTTGACTTTAATGAATCCAACGTACTCTTAAAAATAATTAATTAGAAAACAAACAGATGTAGTAAAGCTAAATTATTCCAATTAACATCACATTTTTCACCCTGTGCACCTCGTGAATAACGGGCCCCAAGAGACGAGCGTGAACGACGCCGGGTTACCCAACAGACAGCCAACAAGAAACTTTAATTCACTTATTGATCTCCAGACATTCAAAGGCGTTCCGCCCTCCCTCTCTCTTCGATTTCTGCCCTCTGCTTCCCCGCCTCTCATCCTTCGACGCCATGAAGCTCAGATTCGTCTAATGTGGCTTAAGTTATTTTTCTTCTGCCTTTTTCTCTTTAAGCTTCCTATGAAAGCGTTCTCCTGCAAATGAGGAGAGTAAGGTCGAAGCAATCCCATAGTTTGCAAACCTCTCACGGTATCTCTCCCCCCACCCCAGCCAAACACTTATCCCCCGGTAACCGTTTTTTTCTAAATGAGTAAATAGGGTAGCGGGGTGGTAAGCATGCAGAAATAAAAAAGGGAGGGGTACTGTTGAGAACGGAATAAAAAGAAAAAAAAACATGGCGGTAGAGATGGTATAGGTGATGGGTGAGTGGACTCTCACTCCAGCAACCGCCAATTTATTTTTCACCTCTGCCACTTTTATGCACTGAGGTTTAGCTTCCATGTTCGTTAAAAAGTCTAACCGTAGGCAGGGATGACGTGGACGTTAGGTTCATCCACATGGACCAGGCAAAGGGGGACAAACCGTTGCAGCTTTCTACGCTTGTCAAGAACAAACAGATAAAGGTGCTGACAGAAGGAGATATTTATAGTAAAGTGAATCCCTAGGTCCAGTATGAAAAAATAGAGAACTAGAAAGCTGTCAGACCTAACGAGGCTGTAGACTCGTCCGATGTTAGCTTCATCGTCCCAACAAGACAGCAGTAAGAGCATCGGATGATATGTAAGACAGCTGTCAGATCATCCGATGTTGCCTGTAATCTATCGAAATCACAGCTGTACGATTATCAAATGTTACTTGCAATCTCCCCAGATCAAGGCTGTAAGATCATCAGACGGTAGCTGTACGACCTACAGAGCCCTGTATCAAATGACAGATGTGTGATCGATAGCAAAGTGAGGTAAGATGGCAAAAAGTTTCAAATTGAAAGATAAGATCTTAAAGGTCAGGAGACTATTGTAGGACAAGCAAATATCTATCAGATGAGAAAGCGACAACAGTAAATAAACTTGTTGTAAAACATCTGCATTCACTCTTCTTGGAAGTCTTTGACAAGGTCTATGACAGAGGAAATGTTATCTTCATGGCAACAGAAGCTTGTGTTATAGGTTTTGATAGGATGGTCTCAGTCACACTTCTTCGGTGCGCGCTGACAGCTGACATCGTGAATCAATATGAAAAATGCAGGGCGTTTTGCACCTCATTGAACCCTCTCATCTGATCCGTTTGAACTTCCTTTCTCGCTTTGTTCTGCATCTGCTTTGATTCTTTTGTGCTTACCGTAATGTATACACACAAGGACAATATATCTATTTATAGAACACCCCCCACACACATATATACACAAACACACACACACATACACATATAGGCATCCATATATCACACACGTTCTTCTTTTCATCCATTAACTGGTACCGGAAGTACCAGTAGTTGGGGAGACACAATGCGACGCAACAGAGATGAACACCCGTCAGCGGAGCCGGTCTTGCGCCTGCATAAAAAAAGATCCCCAAGTGGACAGTCGGTTCACTGCTACAAGTTTGTCACCCAGCTTTTTTATATATTTTTTTCATTTGCCACGGCATCAAGTGCCTTCACCTTAAGGGGAGAATAATCAACAAAATAAACGTTTTCAATATATCTAACACTATATGCTTACAATAAATAATATGTATTATTTTGTATGAAGGAGGCTAATTTATATTTTAGAGAACTAAAAATAAACCAAAATGGCTAACTTTCTTGCAGGTGGCCATCTGGGCATCTCTCAAGTGACCCGCTGATATGTCGCTTGGGCCGACATCGCCATGTGGTCTTCTACTCACCCAAACCCAACAGCAGCAACAACAGCAGCAACCTCAGTCTCATCCTCTCCACCAATACCAGCAGGGCCCGCCTGGAGTGGGAGACAAGCCCCGTTCCCCCAGCCCGAGGTCCGACCTCCTGAGTATCCCCGATGGCACCTCGGGTGGCGTCTGTTCAGGTGCCAGCAACGGCAGCGGGGGCGTGAGTAGTGGGGCTGGGGGTGGGGGCAGCTACACCGGGGGTACCCACATCCCAGCCACTAGTCCCACCAGTCTCACCGTACCTCTCTTCTACGGGCAGGTGCCATCTGGTGCAGGTATGCCATCGCCGGTCTGTGGTAATGATAGTCTACCTGTATGATTGTAATCTTATCATTTTACCTGTTTCTGCATTGCATCTCACATCCTTCTTCCTCGTGTCACTCTGTCTCTGTTTTTCTTATCTTCCTCCTCTTCTATCTCCCTATCTGCCTTTGTCTTTCCTTTATCCTGTCTATGGAGGTATCAGGATGAGTAACCACTAAATTGTAAAAGAAAATTTTAAGCTGGCAAGCTTTTAAACTACATCTTAATAAAACTTTATAAAACTGTTTCATGATTTGTTTATATCATTGTTTTTAGTATTATTGACATGTATTTGTTTATTTCCACGTTTCGTGTTGTCGTTGTTACCCTCACAGAGAATCTTAAGTTTTTAAAGTTGAAGGTCTTCAGTTCTTTTGGGATATCGTCCCACTGCGGAACAGAAATCCATTTGTCTTCATTCTTTCATTACTTAGGTGAAGGTTCACGGCATTGATTGCCCTGCAACATACTGCTCCACGAACACAGATAACAAGCATTCAGATAGTTCGATTATTTGCTTCGATGGAGAGCTTCGCAGAGTTTGAATTTTTTTCCTTTCCTTCTCTCTATCTCTCCATCTTTTTTGTTCGTGCTGTCACGCAATGAAAACTGCAACTAGGCTTTTTGACAGTTGCCTATTGGCAGGGACTTGAGCCGAAAAAATCCTATTGACGCCTCATGAAAAGTCTTCAAACTGTTCTCGGAACTTCATTACCAAGGCCAATTCTGCTACGGTTAATATTCATGTAGGAAACCGCTGTTCTTTGCCGTCAGTAAATCGCCTTCTTTCTGCTTTAGCGAGAGCGCCAGTGTTATTCTGCCATAATTGATTTTCTCTGTCTTCTGACCCTCATTATCGGTCTCTCTAACACACCCACCACCCCTCCCACCCAACCTCCACTTCGGCGTCATGCACACCTTTGGCGACTTGTCTGCAGGCCTGTGGCGTCGCGTGAGCAGCACCTCGTCCTCCATCTTTGACCTGTCGGCGGAGTGCGAGCAGCTGGAGCGGTCCATCCGTGACAATGACGTGGTGGCGGTGAAAAAGTTCCTACAGATCCATCACGGCAAGTTCCCGGTGGACCTGGCCGGAAGCTTCCTGGACAAGTCCAGTTGCGATTCACGCAGCAGACGGGTCAGCCACGTCAGCCATGTCAGCCAGGACGTTGAGATCCTGCTGCGCAAGAGCCAGACGCTGATTGACTCACTGGACCGGCGGGAGAGCTTCGGCACGGAGAGCGACGTGCCCAGTATTTTCCGCACCTCCTTGCATCTGGCCGTGCAGCACGCTGCTTATGACGTGCTCAAGCTGCTGCTCAAGTATGGGGTCGACCCCAACGAGCCTTCGGCGCGCGTGACCTTCTCCTCCAGCAACAACCGCAGCCGCCGCGCTTCTAGCTGCCAGCAGCCGGAGTTCCTCATGCAGCAGCTGCAATACTTGCACTACGACCGCCAGATGCATCTGCACCATCAGCGGGAAAAGCAGCAGCAACAGCAGCAGCACAATCATCACTTGCAACACGACGCCTTGTCGTGGGACGACCACAGTCACCACAGCGGCGGCAGCCAGATGGGAGACTGCACGTGCTGCACGCTGCAACAGACCGTAGCGCAGGGACAGAGCCCAGGCTCGCACCACTCTGCCACCCCCCTCATCACGGTGGCACACGCGCTGTCCAGTTCCCCTCCCATCATCACCCCTGCCGTCACCACCATCTCCCCCCACTGTTTCATCTCCGCCCCGGCCGAGCAGCCCGCGCATTGCTGGGCGGACACAGAGCCGATTGCGGAGGGGTCAGCCGCGGCGTCGGCTTCCGGGTCGTCGGCGATAGACGAGGGCAATGACAGCGTCTTCATCAGTGTCGATTCCAGCGCCGTCCTGCCACACAGCAGCTGCCAGCTGCAGGAAGAAGGTCACAGTTCAGCGGCGGAAGGCGACGTGCGGCACCAAAGGCGGGAGTCTTCTCCGTCGGAGAGCGTGACGGCAGCTCAGAGTCTCGCCGCCGCACCACAAGGCGGCAGTCCGGCGTTCCGCGCCGTGGTCAGGAGCGCCGCCAGCTCCGAACCCGTATGCGGCAGTCAGTTAGCTAATCAATGTTGCAGTCAAGCGCAGCAACAGCAGCAGCAACAGCAACTACAACAACAGTCCACACGTCCCTCTTCGCGGACCAAGCAGACACCCCCAGCAGGGCAGGCCTCCATCTCCACCTCCTCCTCCTCCTCTCCAGCCACCCTGACGGTCAGTGTTAGCGGCAGAAGTGGCGACGGGTGCCCCGCCAGCCCCACCGTCATCGTGTGGAGCGACACTGGCGGCGACGTGGAAGTTCGCGCAGACAGCAGCAGCGTCGTTCCTGGGTGCGTGGCCCGGCTGCGACTGCCGGACATCGCAGAGTCAGAGAGTGAGTCTGGATCAGTACTCGACCTCGGGGTGACGTACAGCGGCGGCGCCGGCTGCGACGACTTGCTGTGTCTGCCGCCCATCTACCTGGCCGTCGTGGAGGGTCGCTCGCAGGCCCTGCGGCTGCTGCTGCGCTACGGCGCCAGTCCGCACGTGCAAGACCGCCACGGCTGCACGCCCTTACACCTGGCCTGCTGCCCCGAGTTCTTTAACGCGGATTGCGTCTTCTTCCTTCTACGTTACGGCGCAAAGGTCAACGCCCAGAACTGTGCCCACGTCTCACCCTTCCTTCTGTACCCCAAAGTGGCCGAGGAGCAGCGCGCTCTGGTGTTCACTGCCCTCTCGCGCGTGCACGAGCTCATGTCCAAGCAGTCCAGCGGCAACAGCTCCTCCACTTCCGCTTCCACCCCTACCGCCCGCGCGGGCGGAAACCCGGGTGGCCACGACCACCCTGGTGCTGGTCATGGAGTGGGCGGCACCCAGCGCTCGGGCAGCATCTCCCGCTTCTTTAAGCGGCTCAGCAGCGAGTCCAGGTCGCGCGGCCGCGAGCGAAAAATCACGCGCGATGAGACAGCAGCGGCAGCGGCTGCGGCAGCAGCGACGGCGAGCGGAACTTCTGCGGTCAGCGCGGCGATGTTTAGTGACATGAGAGACAGGACATCATCCTTCAGCTCCTGCAAGAGCCTCCGCAGCCGCCACCTGTCCAACTGCGTGGTGGAGGATTTTGAAAGCGACGTCTCCGTTGTGAGTAATGTCCCTGGTTTTCGTTTTTTTTCCTCATCTCGTGTGTCTAGACCAACAATTTTCGATCTCAATTCATCTTCTTTTTTATCTAGTGTCCGAGCTATGTAGTGTCAGCACATCACTATTGCTGTCTCCCCTTCTGTTCACTCGTACTTTTTGTATGTAGAGCTTATGACTTGCGATTTAAGTTTTCCATCTGTTAACAAAAATCTTCTAACTAGACTGTTTCCCATAAAAAGTTTAAATCATACATACAAAGTGTTTAAATACATAGATGCAGGCATACATGCATAAATATCTATTCACCTTTTTACACATACATACATGGTGAAGAACGGTTTGTTGTCTGTCTGACACACATTCACGCATGATCACACGCCCGTCCTCCCCCCTCCCCTTCCCCCCCACACACATGTAAAATACAAAGGCAGTATAACCCTCTAAAAGCATTACGAAATTCTGGTGAAAAGATGTGATTGATATTACAAACACCCTTTTGAGATTTAGTTCTCTGGGAGGTAAAATTATGCAGGAATGACTTTTGACTTTTTGACGCCCAGTCGTTGCTAACTGCGGTCCACCGTTGGCACGAAATTTAAAAATCCTGCAGACAGCACCAGAACTTGACACAACGCCGATAGTTACATGAACCGCCTTTTACTTTTGAACTTTAATACTGCTACCGAACAAAGGTCTGGAATTAGTCAAACCAGGTGGATCTGTCTCTCATCATTTCCCAGCATTTTATTTAAAGAACTAGTGGGGTACCTTTTGTAAAAAAGAAAAAAATTGATTAAAGCTCAGCGCGTTATATATATATATATATATATTTTTTTTTTGAAGATATACTTGAATTGCCCTGATCCGTTCTCGAAGAATGTGCTTATAAACATCACCATGCACGGGAAAAGATAAAAATAGTGAAGTCATGATATGCTTAACTAGCATACGTTTCCCTCTCCCCTATTAACTGAGGGCGATCCATGGACATATCCACGCGCTGTCCTGACGTCAGGGTTGCTGACCTCTTTCTTTGGATGGGGATGTTTGTGGGCTTGTACCTCAAGAACGGATAAAAGGGGGATAGGTATTCGCATATATTCCAGAAATAAGTATATTGTACTAATATTTAGCTTATCATCGGAAAAAATGCACCCATTAGTCCTTTAACTTCATCCATTAGCTCGGATACATTCCTGAGTTCCGATGGCGATGGCAAAACTTCGATCAGGTAAACAGGACACACCGTCGGACGCCAGCAACAATGCGTATAAAGATTCTTTAACCTTTTCAATTTGTATTCGACGTCTGTTGTTAGCAAAAATGTTTAGGTCTGGACAATTTCGCTCAGGAATATGGATTGTGCGTGACGTGTTTAACAAAGAGCAAAGCGATTATGAAAAAAAAGACTTCGCTCTTTACTCGTACGCTTTTGAAAACAGCAACCGTGTTGAGCTCTGCCGGGATTTATATTACATAAAACTACCAGCCAAATGGCCGACCTAAGAGAGAGAGAGAGAGACAAAGAGAGACAAGAAGAGACAAAGAGAGAGAGAGAGAAAGAGAAGAGGAGAGAGAGAGAGAGAACCGAAAAGAAAGGGAGAGGTGGAGGGGAGAAAGGTATAAATTTGTAAGACGTACTCCCTGATCACGAAAAAAGACAAAAGGAGAGCTGTTAAAGCTATTGACAGTATCGACATATGGAGTCTTTCAGCTCGTGGGAAATGCGACTTGCCCTATCGAACAGTTGCCTGCACGAGCTTTAATATTCCTTATCTCGCGCAATCGTTGAACTGGCAATTTGCATAATGTCTGTGTTAGTGCTTTTTTTAAATTTTATTTTCTTTGGCGGGGCAAGGCATCTAATTGATTGGCCTACTCGGAGGTGGCGCCTGGGTTATGGAGGCATCACGCGAAGACGCCGCCTGGTTACTCTCCACTAACATCACAAGGAACCTCTCGCGACGTGTGAAGTAGCCAGGCCTCCGCCATGTTTAGTTCACCTGGTCAAGGAGGGCTTTAGGGGCACCCGGGGGGCAGTGCGGCTTAACACTCGGCTGGCACGTCTTTTGGGACACTTGTTCGCAGGGGAAGGCGTCAAGGGTTTTCTCCGGGTACTCCACTTCCTCCCTTCCCCCACCACATTCCATTATTCCTTTCTCTCCTAGTGCCAAATCCTCTCATGGTAGAAGCCCTTTCCTGCATGACGGACAAAGCATTCAAACTACAAAATCCCTTCGTGTAATTTTGTACATCGAGGTAGGATCGTATGGTCCGGCAGCGCCAGTCACCAGTGCAGTAAGGATTGACTGTCCTGGGTTCAGATCTCGTCTCAGGTACGCTGTTCTTTTTCTGCCTGTGGCATTTGTTTAAAGGGCTGGCTGCTTTGCCGTTATATAACCTTAGTTGCTGACTTGGCTTAAAACACAAATACCCACTTTTGCAAAGAGGGTCGGTGTCAGTAATTAAGAACATATATGCCCTTAAACTTACTTAATATATATTTTTTAAATAAACGACTGCTTGAAAATGCCTCGTCATAAACATCAAGAGATGGTATAGGGGCCTTGAAAGACTGAGTGCATGTTTGTAAGGTGTTTAAAAGTTACCCGTCACTGTTTAAAAGTAACCAGAATTTACAGTTTCATTTACGTTTCCTGTGAAAGAATCTCGTAAATATGCAAAATAACAATCTGGGTGCTCAAATCTCTCTGCAAGAGACTCACCAGCCTAAGCGCTGGCGGCGTATGTTGAAATTTCAAGCCCAAACGAAAGGTGATTTTCAAGAAACAAACCCTAGAAACTAGACAAAGTTCGACATCCATCCATACACCAAACTGATTATCTCAACTGATCATCGTGTTTTGCACCAAATTTTACCACATTGGAACTAGCCACTGGCAAAAGCCTGATGCTTGCTTACTTCATAATCCGGGCTCTGAAAAACGCTCGTGAAAACGGTCATATCTATTTGAACTTGAAATGTTTGTTAGCCTACATCTTGCATTCAAAAACCTCTAATAAACTGTCCGGAAATTAGTAAACTTGTCTACCAATCGCTGTGCACGCGTGTCTTTCGTGCATCTGTGTACCTTTCCGTATGCCGTATGTCTGTGCGTCTTCTCGTGTGTATACCTTTCTTTGTGTGTCTGTATGTCTGTGTGTCTTGCGCTCCACCCGCCATTCCAGCTGTCACTCCACTGCGCCCACCCCTTTTTCCAGAGGCGGTCATTCTATTTTTTTAAGAGTGTAATGCCAGAAGACACGATAACATTTCAGAATAAAGTGTTCTCCTGACTTCACTACGTGCTGGGGGCGTTGCATTTCCTCCGTATCCATGGAGTGAGCAGGTCAAAGGCCAGATGGGACCCAGCAGCCGCATGCTGGGAGTGATAGCTACACTCGCCCTCACACTGTAATGAAGGCACTTCATTCCGCATTATCATTCATTACCATTTTTGTCACGTGCATGCTGATGACCTGATTACTTCCTCCCTTCCGTATTTCTTCACTCCTGTATTCCTTCTTCCTTCATGTTGTCTTCTTTTCTTTTTTGAAGGCAGTTAAAGCTGGTCGGCGCGAAAGAAATACAGAAAGTAATTAGTTGCGCTGCGGTAGGCTTGGTGGACATGGAATCAGGTAGTGTGCGCTCATTTGGGTCTGTTGCTCCAGCTACCAGACTATCCTCTTCCCCTAAAGGCAGTCATGAGAATAAAGGATCGGTTTTAAGGACAACTTATCCCCTTCCTGCACCCACCACCTACCCGACACAACATCGATTTACTTAGTGCGCAGCTGTGGCAGCCCAGTCCGCTGGATCAGTTTTGCCATAGTTCCGCCCTCGCAAAAATGGCGACTCTTCTGGCGAAAAAAAAAAAATCCAGCCAGACTTGTGAGTAGAAGGTGTAGGGGGAGTAGAGGGGGGGGGGAAAGGTTGAGGGCACCAAACAGGTCTTCGTTATCCTAAACGGCTTTATGATGTCCACATTCGCCTACAAATTTCATTGGTAATGATTTTCAACAAACAAGTTTAAAGTCAGAAGAAACGAAAAGTTAGCAAAATGCATGCTGTTGAATAATTAACTAAAGAGATAGGAAATACATATGTTTAAATGTATAAATTAAAAACGATTTATGTCTGTATAAAAACTATGTTTTGTTCGTTTTAGATTTGTGCAAGCGACCTGAATTTTTAAGGCTCTGGCTTAAAAAAAAAAACAACTAAAACCTTCTCGCAATTTTCATGTATCATCATTAAGAGGTATCAGTAGACTATAGCAGCATCAGCGAGCATGTCTCTCTTCATAATTTATGTTATAGTCGTTAACAACTCCAGTAAATGTACGAATAAAATTAATCGATGAAACTAAACTGGGTTTTGGAAACAAAAAGAAAGTGCTTGATAAAAAATATTATTATATATTATTATTATTATTACTAAAAACCCTTTTGTACAGCTCGGCTTTATGTTCTCTTCATCGCTTTGTATAGTTTAAAGCTGTGTTTATTACTGAACTTGTCCATTATCGGGATTTGTGCCACCCATGGACAGCCTTAGCGGAAAAATCCTAATATTTATTTTCTGTTCCATAGTTTTTACTCGGCTATCCTACATATCATACTGTTTTGTTTTGTCAGTTTTTAGGCTCGGGCAAAGATGTAAAGAACACACGCAAACTCACTCAAATATATATATATATATATATGTGTGTGTGTGTGTGTGTGTGTGTGTGCGTGCACGCGAGTGCGTCTATAGTAAATCAAATCTCAATGCCTTCAAAGAATATTTGCATTAAGGTTTAATTAAGATGACTTGGGAGGTTATTGAAAATCACAAGGAGAAGAAGGACTGGTGTTTAGAGAAGTCGCTGCTCGTCTCAGCAGGGAAAACCATTCCATTACTTTTATCGATGTGTTCAGTGCTTTGTTGCTAACACAGGCATTTGAAAGTCTGCAGCTTCTATGGAGTCTAAACAAGCTTAAATAAATTCAGTAATATTACAATATAATAATCTGACTGTTGTGCGCTGTGTGAATAAGCTTGTGACAGTTAGGTAAGCTCATGTAGAGGGTGGAGATGAGAAATGACAATCCTACCCGGGTTTTGCGCAACGTATTTTCTTATTGAAATTTAATTTTAGTTTATAATTGTTAAGTTTATTTAGTCTTTGAAGTCTAGGCTCATTGTCACTAGCTTTATAGACTTCTCTCAAACATAGTGGACTGGAATTAAATCTTGTTTTAAAGAGACAGCCTACCTTCTAGCCTTTGAAGAAAATAGCCTTGAAGTAGGATAGACTTACCCATGTAAAAACATTTTACGCCTTCTTTACAATTCGAGGAGTTTTTTTCCCCCCTTGTTAAATGTCGAGATTTCTCTATCTGCATTTGTGTGTGTGTGTGTGTGTGTGTGTGTGTGTGTGTGTGTGTGTGTGTGTGTGTGTGAGAGAGAGAGAGAGAGAGAAACAATATTAACCGCCATATGTCATCGAAATCTTTGAAATGATGAAGTATTCGTCATTCACCCATGCAGTCTTAAGGGATAATACATAAACAATAACACCCACCCACGCACACACACACACACACACACACACACACACACACACACACACACACACACACACACACACACACGGCGCGACCTGATGTCTGAAAGTCAACATCGGACCTCACCCGGATCTTCAGGGGGAATTAAATGTGGACAGAGTCCATTGAACGCTTTTCGCTTTTCTAACAAAAGAAGAGTAAATCTATACCTTGGGCCTAGTTGTGGAGATTGAGGGCGTACCAGACCAACAGTTCAGTGGCCCCAGCGTCGCCTGGCGAGACCAGCCTCCTGGCAGCCTGCAATCAACGGAATTCGATTCTTCAGTGACTCCAGCAAAAGGTGGTCTTCGCGCAGCTGACCAGAACCTTCCATTCAATAAGACCAGTTTGTCTCATGGCCGTCTCCAATGGGGCCTCACGAGAGACTTACTCTTTCCCACCAGAATCCGAGTGAAGCAAAAAAAAAACAAAAAAAAAAACAAGTGAGGGTGAAGGTGAGGGCTTCTGGATGAGGGCATAAAGTCTTGCCATAGTCTAGTTCTCACAGGTTTAAGAAAGAAGAACACAGCGAAACATCAATACTTGTCACTTCAGTATTAAATCCTGAAAACTTTATAAAATGAAATGAAAAACAGAACAAAATAGTCTGTTTATTGACCATTGTTACTGAAAATTCATCCCTTTCGAGAATAATGATGCACAGATGTCAAGCATCTAAAGGCTAACGAGAATCCTTTTGAACATGTCACACATTAATTACAGAGTTTTTTTTTTTACAGAGGTAATACCTAAACTTAGGAAATAACAACTTAAATATTAATTGTGGAGTTAAGCTTATAAGCACACGTTAGAAATGAAATGTGAAGTTAAGAGATGGCTTAAATGTATCTTCTTCGAGTGTGGAAGAGAGGGTACATCTGTATACATGTATATATATGTATATATATTGAGAACGTCAAATATGACAGTAAGTGAACTTAAAGTAAATGTCTAAACATAAAAGTTTGCTTATCTCTGTTTTACTCCATCCCCACCTCAATCCAGATACACACGAGAAACAGTCTGAGAAATAATTATTAGGCGAGCTGGATGTAAGTACTGGTCTTTGCAAATAAACAGACACGAGAGGAGGTTTGTTAAGTCAAAATGTCTTTTCTTTTTCTTCATCCCATTGCTTTAATTCTTTTGTCTCTGTCTGTCCCCGGCCTTATTTTTTTCTTGTCTCTGTCTCTCGATTTTGGTCTCCGGGGAGATGTTCACTTAATTCACCCAGTAACATTCACTACTCTGTGAGAGAAGCCTGGACATTGGGAGACCTTGCCTCATGCAGCACTAGTAAATCTCTTTCAGTAGACAGGGGATAAGGCTGTCTTCGGCTGTGTTAAGAGTCCCTAGTGAGCGACAGCAACATAATTTTCTTGTCGAGTTCCTGGATGATGACCTGTCTGTTTGGATGATTACATGCCCCTTCCGTTCTGTTCGAGTTACCTTTATTTGCACTAAAGTTGTTACCAGCATTTCGTCTGTCAGTCTCCGTAAGAACCACGACTCGTGCTCGTCGCCTGTATCTTCCCCCTACTCTCTTCAATTTCTTTCTTTTGTCATTGCCAGGGCCTCATAGATTTGTAAAAACTTTTACGAAAAGCGAACTCTTCACGCACTAATATGTTCTTCTCATATGAGTCTTTTATCTGTTTACTTCTTCGATCTGGATCTGTCTGTGTGTGTGTGTGTGTGTGTGTGTGTGTGTGTGTGTGTGTGTGTGTGTGTGTGTGTGTGTGTGTGTGTGTGTGTGAATGAGTGTGTGTAGTATTTTTTCTACTTCTATTAAGTTTATCGAGTGTTTCACGAACTGCGTCCATGAACCCAATCAGGACGCAGAGACTCAGTCACGTGGTTCCTTTCTCGCCTAACGAGGAGCACTATAAACCTTGTACTTCATTTTCAACTTGACTGCGCGGCAGTGCAAACGTTTCCGCTTGATTATTTTGCTCCTGACTCTTTTCGTTCGCTAGAACCTTCGATCTTTTGTGCTGCTTCGGCGTTCTTTTGATTCTGGCAACCCAGCCCGTGGCACTTCCTTGTAGTGTTTCTATAACCGTTGTTTTGGCAACGCAACCAATGAAAAAAAAGTGTTAATGTTTGTTTTGCACGTGTCCATTACCTCAACCGTAATAGAGAGAGCAGTAAACCTGGAAGAGTTTTTGACTGTTCTGGTTATAGTCGACAATACGTTGTAGTCTGTGTTTTTCTGGTGGCGCGGGGGATAGGGTGCTCTGTGGGTAGGTTGGACCACTGGTGGCCTGATTATTTGTGTCTTTAATGGTTATGATAGTATGTTGTGTCGATGGTTAATAATGACCAGGTCAAACAATCGCTGAGATGACAGAATCTTAACCCCCAAATCCAGCGGTGAAGTCGACAAACCAGTAGTCAAGTCGACAAGCTAGTGGACACCTATTTAAAAATCGTCTTTGGAGAAAGAAACAATATGAAGACCATGATGTGTGCGTACTCTTATGCAGAACCAATAAAAATGTACCGGAAAAAGAAGCAGGTAATCACGATAAGTATGCGGTTACGCAGTCACGTAATGAGCGGTTTGCACAGAAGAGAAGGCAACACAAGGCCGTAAAGCTGCTTTATTGGCAAAGAAAGAACTGGACGTCCACGAAGACAAGTGTCTTCCTCATTAAACTTGTCAGCATCATATCCTGCTTGGAATTTCTGTTTCCTCCCTTAGCATAATGAGCACTCCACAACAAACAAGCTTAAGCAACTTCGATGAGAAAAAAGAAAATTCCGAACCGGCTACAAAGATTGGTTAAATCCTGGCTTAATAGGGTTGACTGAGTGTATTTCATTCAAGTCTAAGATATTATTCTAGCTCTAACTGCAGCCTGAGCCGCATATTTGCAATTATTTAGAACACCCCGCACGCATGTCTTCAGAAGGAAAGATGGAAACCAAAATATCAAGAAAGAAAGACGTAAACACGGAGACAACAAAACCAATAAAATCAACAATAAAAAGTGAAAAAAAGCAAAACAAACAAACTGTCGGGATATTTAGTTTATCCGACAGCCAAAAACTCTATTTGGCTCGACAATGTTTCTTAAATGAATGTTTGTCAGTTTAAAATCATGATGTTTGTGCTTGGAGGAATTGCTGCAGACAATATCTCTGCCATGCACTTTATACAGGCAGACAGACTGGAATATGCCGATACTAGGGGCACCATCATTTTTTCTTCAGCTTAAATATTCATGAACAGGAAACTCACACCGTATAACGAGAGCATATTCCACTTTGGTTGTGTCCCATTTTCCTGGCGTACCTCCACTAACTGTATTAGTGCCATGAAAAAAATCCCCCGCAGATGTAGAGAGAAGACATAAGAGGCAGTCTCCAGGGACACGGTGCAATGCTTTTGCTGTAGAGGTCGCGACGAGGATTTTGCTGAGAGCCGGCAATGAAAATTTGGTAGAGCTTCTGTGAGAGTTTGCTTGTGATGCAGGAAAATGTTAAACTAATAAAGATGCAAACATTATACAGTAACATGGTGTCAAGTGGTTTAAAACGAGATTTTTGTGAGCAGTAATACAGAGAGGGCAGACCAATGGCTCCTTGATGATAATTTGGTGTTTTTTTTTCTTTCCGAGATAACATTTAGCTGATTTCTTTGTTTATGGCATTAATTCTGTTTAACCACCTCTTGGTCACTCGACAGTCGTTTTCTCTGCTTGAGACGCGGATAAACAAATGATTAGAGAACTGGCGTCCGAATAAAGAGGCGCGCTGGTTCGATACCAGTACAACACAAGCTCTTTTGCCTTTTCATTTTATGGCATATATTTTTTAAAAGGGCACTCAACACCTTCTTTCATTTATGGCGCATCGAATTCTTGAGAATTGGGCTTCGTTCCTTTGGCGAACCCCCTTAAAGACTGATTGCAAATCATTCCATCATACAGACCCTTGGTGTCCCTTCCATCCCTTTCTTTTCTTAAAGATATTGGTTACCTTGACTTTCTGCTTGGCTCGCAGGCAGGTAAGAATTGCTTTGAGACTCAGATAACAAGGGGTCCTGCAAGGGGCACAGGGTGTCGGCTCCTGCAGGTTAAGGGAAAGAAACCCCGGGAACGACGCCGACCTCGGGTGGTGCCCCGCTCTGGCAGGCGGCAGAACATGTCTTGAGTCTTGAGTCTTGAGGCTTGAGTCTTGATCGATGGCTGAACGCCTCACCTGTGAACGGAGGGCCCACGAGCGCGCTTGCTGTGGCTGGCAGTGGGAGATCAAATCTCACCGCTTAATGAGTCATTGATTGCGGCTTGCACACCAGTCTCACCGAGCTGTGCTGTGACTCGCGTGCATTGGGTTCAGACACAAGAAAACCTGGACTTCGTATGATTCGCATCTTATTCCTGTCCGTCTTGGCTGAACATGGTCCTGCTTCGAATAGAACTTTATTTCACGTTATGTTTGTGAACTGCAATTATAACACCTCGCTCATTTAGTTAGATAACGGTAACGAATGGTTGCGTGAGATTTACGTGTAACAAGGAAAACAAATTCGGCTGATACACCTTGAACAAAAATTGTAACACAGGAACAGTTTCAAATTAGGCAAAACATGCTGCTCCCACTCGAAAATCGATGTTGATAATCCATGCACTCGAATAACTTAGTGTCATGAGGCCTTTGAGCAACATACTCAAAGCCTACCTCTCTTTAAAGTACAGAGAAAATGTGAGCGTCTCCAACACATACAAACGAGTGTGCGCACACGCACACACGCACACACACATACACGCGCGGGAGCACAATAAAAAAAAACATAAACACTCTCTCATTGACTTCTAAAGCTCCATACATATTCTTATTACGCAGAGAACCTGACAGATTATTCCAGAAAATTGATTAAAGATGCTTGCACAGCATTATGGGTACGACCAACATCCCATAGGAGGAAGTCCTCTAGAGAGCGCCTTGCTGGACAGGAACTCGCTAATGATGAAGCTTTAGTCGAAGTGGGGCGGGCATGTGTCCAGAATAAAGCCTTTGCTGAAATGGACCTGCTACTAATCCAGGTTCAAACCTAAGCTGCAATAAATTTGGGATGTATTCTGCTGAAGTCTAAGCTGAAGTTTAAATTTAAAGCCTCTGCCATTACAACGCTGATGAGGAGGAGGGCTGCATGAGCCAGGTGATGTTTGACTGCTTGACCAAGATGCACTGACTGCGGAAGAAGTCATTGTTGCAATACAGCTTGTGCAAGACTGTAGAATGGACACAGCCTGAAACCACATAATTAAAACAATGCTGGAAACACAGGCGGAAACAAATTGTCTGTGTCGCTCTCTATCCATTCTGCTAGCAGTCCACCTGTCTGTTTAGTGGTTCACCTTCTTTCTAAACCTCGTAGTTCTGTCGCAAACAATCTGTCAAACTGACGGACATATTTTAAAATAATCCCCCAGCAATATTTTCTTCATTTCTAAATCAGACCATAATCATCTGCCAGCTTCAACATTTCAATTTTGCCCTCCGCGAACGAAATGGTCTTCACTTATTTGCCTCTAGCTTCTTCCTTTTTCCAGAAGCATTGATTTTGGCTTTTACCCTTCATCATCATCGTCATCATCATCATCATCATCATCATCATCATCATCATCATCATCATCATCATCATCATCATCATCATCATCATCATCATCATCATCATCATCATCATCGTCGTCGTCGTTTGAGCAATTTGTTTTCTGTAAATCTAGAAACTGTATGAGGAAGCCGTTACTGTTAAAGGCAGGATATGTTGATATGAATCCCAGACACTTAATCCCCAGACATTTAATCCCCAGACACTTAATCCTCAAAATCAAATTTCAACTCAAGAAATTATGAAGTGAATGAAAGTTTAATTATGAAGTGAATGAAAAATTAATTATGAAGTAAATGAAAAATTTAATTCAAATTCAAATAATTATTTTCATGTAAACATCAAAATAAGTTTCACACTTAAAATAATACTTAACTTCAACATTTATAACATTGGGGGCATTTTTGAGGATTAAGTGTCTGGGAATTAAGTGTCCGGTCACCGTTGAGATATATATATATATATCAAGTGTAACCATTACAGGACCCCCGACTACTTATACCGTAACCGTCGGAACAGCTTTGAGCATTCTTTGTGTTTTTTTTATTTACACGTAAACTGTCTAAGACTATTGGCTAGACATTCTTCTCGAGGACCTAGAAACAAATTTTACAGTACGTGAACTCGCTATTGACCAAGAATCTACAAAAGAAATACGAAGTAAAGCTCAATAATCTTTTACTTTCTGCAATTTGTAGGGAATCTGGTTCATTCTGCAAAGTATATGCGGTACTTAAAGCGATCTTAATGCCCAGCAAGTCATTATGCGAGCTCAAAACTGAGCAACACCACTTCCTGCTGTTCTGATTCCCAGTGTAATTTTGTTGTCCCCTTTGCCTAAAATCGATTGGAGCAAAAACAGTTTTTTGCCATTTGGAAGTTTCTGCCCGAAGTTTCTTCTGGCTCACGGATCTGTCATCACTAACGTCTTTGAAATAGTGCTGACTCAAGAATTGTTAGGATCAGAAGCTGCCTGCTCTTTTGTAGTCCCCCTTGCTCTTTTTGAAAGACCTCGTTAGGTTTTCTCCTTTGTGGTCACCTTTCTTTTCTCTCAAAAACTTTTTTTCCAGTTCTGCTGTTGGTGGAGGTAATCATACTGTTCCTCCTCGTTGTTTTCTTCTTCCAAACACATCGGGCCAATGTAAGATGTTAGATATTCTTGTACCTAGCCCATCAATTTATCATCATAACAGCAACTCTGACAATGGATCCATGGTAAGAAACCCCTTTTTCAAAATCTCATAATCGTACATATTTATCACATTTAGCCCTAAAAGTTTCCTGTCATCTCAGTCATCCTCTATATCCACTCGAGAATTCTAAGAACGTAACCACCTCGACTGTTAAAAGATTGAGAAAACCCCCTCCAGTCGCTCTAAGACTGTTCTGTTTATAGAAATACTGTATATGTGTCTCCGTGTACTCACCAACTTCTCGCTCTAAAGCGATTTAGGTTCCAGACAGATAATCCCTCGCGCCTCTGCTCACCTGTGAGACACACTAGCTATTGAGTAGCAGCCGCCTGAGTCGGCGAACATCCCTTTCCTCCTTCCCTCCATTAATCGAAGGACGATGAGCAGAAACCTCGTCAGTCTGCACACACGTTTCTATTAAAGATCTCCTAGGGCGAATAATGTTCTTTAGGTGGCAGGGAAACGGTTTGGTGTGGTCCTAAGCCGGAGTGAAAAAATCTCTTCTTTACAAACCTGCCAACACCATTATGAACAAAAACACTGACATCGCTCGGGCATAACGAATGCACATCATTAAGGTCACAGTCAGTGCTAAAGTTGAGTGTACCATAACCATGGAATCACTATTCACCCTCGTGTTCTATGTAGTAAGCGTATAGAATGTTATCTCAAACACGGCAGACGTTATTTTTTTTATAGAACATTCCATAAGATGCAATTATTCTTTTCTGTCAGTATAGTAGAAATGTTGTAGGCTGGTAGACCTTAAGTATTTTGCATGAATGTCCTCTACCTGCACGTGCCTTAAACATCATATACTCTTCTTCCACAAAAATCTCAGCTTTTTTCAGAATATGAATTTAAAAAGACATCTCTGTTATTTAAGACCCTGGTTTAGTTCTGGCTTCTGTTATGAACATAAACACTGCAACACCTTGTCTCAAAAGCAGCCAAACAAAAAAAAAAATACAACCCAAGCATGGATGAGGTTTACAGTGATAACTGCCCCCTCGGCTATGGACGATAGAGTCTGAAGATATTAATGCCGAGGCCTCTGAAGGTCTGTAGTTACAGTTTACCAAGGCGCATACTGAAAGCCCGGCATCCAAGTGCAGTCTACCGTTAATGCCGCCAGACGATCGATCTTCTGCAAGCAAGGATGTTGCGCTGCTCCTGGTGGTGGTGGCGATGCTGCCTAGCGCGGCCTCATACAGCTACCAGAGCAATGTTTTGGTGTTGGTGAGATCGTTGTTGAGGAACATAGCGAGGACAGGAGTGAGCGACAGGCTTAGAATCAAGATACGTGTATGTAGAAATGCAGTTATACGTGCATGCATGCATAACACACACACACACACACACACACACACACACACACACACACACACACACACAAACTGTTGCCATTATGTTGCAAACGCTTACGCAGTACAGAACTGATCGCGCTGACAGAAATAGTCGCACGCACACTACGCCGACACGTTGTGACACGCACGCACGTGCACACACCCGTCATGTAGCGCGCATGCACGCACAGACACACACCACCTTGCATCAAACAGACATACATACAGATTGCGTACACGTGCACTCACACATTCACACCTGTGTATACATATTAACACATATACACAGACACGCACATACACACGTACACACAGACTCGCTTACATGCACACACACACACACACCGCTCTATCTATACTTGTACACTCATTAGAACACTATTAAAGACCAGCCCTCAATTAGCTCACGCAGACAGCAGAGGAGATAAAAATCAGTGTTGGAAACAATAACTGCAGCTCCAAGCGCTGGAAGCTCAAGTCGTGTATAGAAACTTTTTGTTTCTTCTAGAATAAGTTCAGTAGTCTGACAGGCTAGTCCTCATTCCTTCACTCTGCTAACTTTTAGTACAGCAATCACCCAAGCAGCCAACATAAGACCCATTAACCTGAAAATTAGAGAACTTAACCAGCCAACCAAGGACCCTTTGAGCTGAAAGTTAGAGAACTCGCTGTTCGATGCTCGTTGTGGCCTCTGGCTGGAAAACTCTCCCTGCTTACCTAATAGTAAAGTTTTCTTTCCAAATAAAGCGTAAAGGATCTGATACCTAGTTGCTAAAGGGCCAGTCGAGGTAAGTGGTTCACCTTGTTTAGGGCATCACATGTCCTCTTATTCCGATGCCTGTGTCTTTCGTGATTATCCGGATGGACAAAGAAGGGAGAATGCTCACTGACCTGTGGACATATCATCAGGATAACAGGATACATACAGATTTTCCGTCCACCTAAAATATCCACAACTTTACCCCAAGATGTGGACACTCGATCCTTCTAAACCACCAAGTGATAAACCACCAAAGCTAGCCAGCTTGGTGGGTGAAGACAAGATGCAGTCTTTGAGTGCTTTATTGTCTTGCTACCAGACACAAGTTTCATGTTTCATCTGCTCAGGATCGTGCAGGCCGCTTGCATGGACGAAGAGAGTATAGCAGCAGAAGATTTGCCCCGGAACGTTCACGTTCTCATCCATCATTTCCACGTGTGTGTGTGTGTGTGTGTGTGATCTGTCAATGGGGCCATGTAGAGTATGGCGCCTTGCTACTCTAAAATAGTTCATCGATTCCAGCCCTTGCAAGTCATAACATCTTTGTGTCTGTCCCTCTTTACTATCTGTCCAGGTTTATCTGTCAGCATCTTTAATAACAGGAGTATGGTTTTTTTTTAAAGTTTGGGGAGTGGGTAGTCTATCACAGTTGGTTTATATCTGATTCCCCCATCACACCTATATTTTACCCTCTGATCTCGACAAAAACTAAGCCTTATAGACAGCATGCTGCTCCGTCAGAATGTTTGAGAACTCCAGTCCTGCATTTTGAGATCTGCATCTACGCAGTTCAGATGTCAGGTACAAGGATGTTGACCACAGTTATCGCAGCAACAGCGCAGTTCGGGATGCGAGAGGCTGGAGGTCAGCGAGTACCGTGATCATGCAGCACATGTCGGACGTGAGGTGGGGGAGGATTGTTCCTCATACATCGCAGGTCAGAAGTAGAGGTCAGCAGCTACAGGGATTAACTTCTCCTCGGCTGCGGAGACAGGCTGTCTAGAGTCCTCCAGAGATGCTCATGAAGCCAGAAGCGGTTGTGACCCGCAGGGTGGCTGTGCCCCCCAAAACTGGTGACTCGCAGGGTTGCTGGACCCCCAGAGTGAAGGAAAAAGGGAAAAGGAGGAGGCGGTTTGTTTACGAGAAGGCAGGCGTCAGCCTCGCTCTGTTTGCAAGTGGCGAGGGAGGGCTGTGGGTGTGGTGGGTTTGCGCGAGCTTTCGTTGCACACCATCGGATAGATGCGTAACTTGTGGGAGGCTCACGGCATCGATCGCATGGGTGCTGATGGCAGGAGGAAGGAGCACCCGCTGCAGCCTCACCTCCCACCCAACCCCACTGCCGCCAACGTCCCTTACGCAGTTCCTCTTCCGCCTCCACCTCCTCCTCCATCACAGCCCCAAGCACGTGATGGTGGCCCCATTCATCTCTATACTAAACACAATCAGTGCCAGGACAGTCTGGGGGCAAGCATGCCAAGCAACCATCTCCTCGCTCATTTTTTAAAATCCCCGTCCTTTGTTTTATTTATATTTTTCCTCCTTAGTGCGATGTCGAAGAAAGAACAGACTTTGTAGAAACGAATTTCAGCGAAGGAAGGGCAGGTCTGCGTGTGTGTGTGTGTGTGTGTGTGTGTGTGTGTGTGTGTGTGTGTGTGTGTGTGTGTGCGCGTGCATACGTGCGCGTGCATGTGTGGTTTTCTGTGTGTGTGGGGGGGTGGGAGCGCGTGCGCCCTCACATTTAACTTTCATAGTTCAGTGTATCTATGTGGATAATGAGTACAGTGGACACCAGAAAACAAACAGACGGCTTATTAAAACGCCGTAATAGCAACCTGTTCCTCCTCCATCCCCTACCACGGGCTAAGGAAGTCCTCACATCGGTGAGGAGCACCGTGTTAATGGACGGGAAACACTTTTAAAAAGCACCTGCGTGCAGCCTTTCCTTGTCTTCCCTGCACGAGTCAGAAGTACACCATTTACTCCGTTTTCTAGAGCCTATAGGTATTTTCCATGAGAAAAAAAATATGCCTTCGCATTCTCTGCATTTTAGAATGTAATCAGAGCGACACGTGCAGGCGCTGGCAGGACAAACAAACGGTTGAGAGCCAGATTGTAGTGCCAAATGCATATTTCAAGTAATCGCACAGGCGTTTGAAAACGCTGGCATTCATACGTTCGATGATGCAAACTAAGTTTGAATAAATTGCACCCCCCCCCCCCGCCTGATCTACTCCGTGAAAAAAGGTCAATACAGAGGTCACGATATACATAATTCTAACACACATTCCCAGCACGCCCACTGGCTAAGGTCTTCACACCATAAATATATTCATGCACTATACTTTGGAGCATGTTGTTGACCTTTTTCTGTGCATGATGATTTTGCTGACGTGTATCTAAAGAACGGGAGCAGTTCGCCCAAATTTGAAGAATTAGTATATTACACTGAACTTTACCTAATCGTTAGAACAAAATTTTACATCCTAGTAGTCCTTTAAACAACGATAGCTCTAACCAGGCCGTTCATTAAAAAAATAAGAAAAAAAACTAGGCATAGTGTAAATAAACTCAGTATGCTGTAAACAAAAGTGCGAGTGTACTGTAAACAGTGTTTACTGTAAACAAAGTATGCTGATGTGCAGGCATCGTGCTGGCACTGCGAAAAATGGCATGAAGACGAACCTGCTTGCCAGGCCGTTTTCATCACATTCTTCAGGGCGCAGGAACTTAATACCAAGAACTTGCTGATAAGGAACTCAGTAACCCGCATAATACCAGGGCGTGACGGGCCCTCTGGCAGCCATGTTGGCGGTACGGTCGATGCCCTCGTTACGGCTGCTTTGTTATGCTTCAGGTCCCTCCGGCCGCAGACCGGCGTCATTAGCAGCAAAAGTAGGGCCGGTGGTAGGGAACATCAGCCATTGCTGTCCTTAATGACCATTAAAGTTCAGTTCTGTGATATCAGAAGCGCGAATATGTCCTTACTAAATTTTTAGCACTTACCATAATATATGTTCCGAGGGGTATTTGAAAAAGCACTTTCTGCTGCTACATTGTAAGTGATTAACATTTTCCATTTCCGGAAATGTTATTTTTCTTTGATGGAGGAAATTAATTGTCAGTGGGTATTTATGTGGCCGCACAATAGGTAATCCAGACTCTATATTTATGCGAAAGACTATAGTCGGCCATGACATGCTAGTTGTGTTTATTTTAAAAGATTCATTGTGTGAGTAATGACCACTAAAAAGCAAAGATGCTGTAATCAACACACACTTACACACAACTCTCTTTTTTCACCTTGACTTTCCACTGTCATACTGCATGCTCCAGAACCCAGCCACGTGAAAGTGCAACTCATTTGCATTAAAATCTGTTCTGGTGTGATCCTCAGTCTTGATCGCTAACGACATTTGGCAAAGACTTGAAAAAAAAGAAGAAAAAAAAGTGTGTGTGTGTGGGGGGGGGAGACAAAACCATAGAAGAACATGGAGGGATCTGATTTCTGGAACATTTCGAGTGAGGATGTTGCTCGCCCCCTCCCCTCCCCTCCCATCGCCTCTGTTCACGAGGGTGAAGGTCAAGAGGTTGTGTAGAAGAAAAAACAACCAGCGCAGACAAGGTCTGTGAGAGAATTATCTCGAGTAGGTCCCACGAGGCTAAAACATTTCGTCTGCTGAATTCTGAACTTTATTCAATTCATCAAAATTTATGTTTTGTATTATTTCTTACAGACAATGCGTGCTCTGTCAAAGGCAGAGTTGTGACTGCTGGACATGTTGTAACAATAGCTGCGCGGTGAACACTGATCATCGCTTACAACCAGCATCCATTGAAAACAAAATTAATGTCAAATGGAAGGGAATGTCATTCTCGTTCCTCAAGATTTGGATTGTAATGTTTAAAACATGCTCAAAAATAAACAAGAAACAAGTTGAAAGATAATAGATTGCAGGTTAAATTAAAATGCTAATAGACTACAAGAAATGCAGAGCTAAATTTATTTCATCATTACTTAATCATTATTTTATTTGATCATATATTCATTTATTCATTTAATTAATTTATGTACTAAATAAAGTCTTTAAGCTTAAGCAGGACACTGCATAATATATTCCGCTCAAAAAGGTGGCATGAAACTCGAATGAGCACTTATATATGGTAGTTATGTCTCGATATGAAATAATATTTATATCCGTATCTATGTTTGGTATATGTGTGTACCTCCCTATTGGTTTCTTGATGATCAGAATGTTTTTGATAACAAAAAGACTCTCACGAAAATATATTTTATTTTCACAGAGCCGCTCAAGTTCTGTTTCATCCTCATTTTCATCCTCAGTCCTAATGTGATATTGCTTTATAGTGGGTAGTAAGTTAGTGACATATTGAAACCAGTATGAAATGGGTGACAAAAGTGTCAATACACTGTTTGCTTTTGTTCTTTAATTTTCCTTGCTGCAACCCAAATGGACGGGATGAGAGCAGATAGCCTAATATAGTAATGAATATTTGAATTAAAAGAAAATAAACAATTTAAAAACTTAAAAATGCTATATATCAACTATTATATATCAATAGATCATTCTAGACTGCTTGCAAGCAAATCACTAGAAACCATGTTACCATATTGAAGCACACCATTCGAGCGCCGCTGTGATGCTTATTGGCAAAAGTGTTATGTGAACATAACACGCTGGCATTTACCTGTCTGGATGTATGTTTGTGTTTGTCTAGTATGTCATTTGTCTTCAGGTTAGAGCTTCTCCTCTTTTTTACTTTATTTATGTTTGCGCTATTTCCTTCTTCAATGCATTTCTCTGTCAGCCACGCCCCTCTTCTCTCTCTCTCTCTCTGTCTGTCTGTGTGCACCAGCAGAGTTGCTCCCTCGTGTCGTTGGTGGTGCTGTTGTACATGCACCAGTTAACTGAGTCGTGCAGCACGTGTAGCGGGGCACGTGGCAGCTTCCATCAGACTGTCGCACGGCAGTCCAGTCCCACTCTGCAACACGCCACGGCAGGCACTGAGTTCCCAACGCTGAAACAGCGAGTCGATGATGTTGGGGCGACTATATCACTCACCACAGGTTTGATCACACAGCTTTAGTATTGATGGGTCCTGCAGGTCAGCGACTACCACTAGATATACATGCACGACGACTAATTAAAGTCGGGACGTACTGTAAGAAACTAAACTAAACTAAAGAAACACATTTTTTGTACTCTCTCTCTCTCTCACACACACGCATAATTTCCTGTTAAATCCTGTCAACCCAACCACCAACCCACGTGCCTACCCCTACCTCCTCTAGCTGCCAGTCTCTGAACCTCGACACACTCTACTGAGTAAAGTGAGCCGTTCCACGCCGCTGCCTCGAGCATTGACTATGCCTCAGTGGCAGTTTGCCTCCAATGCCGGACGTGTGCGTGCGGGCGTGTTCTCACACTCATTCTCTTTTTCACTCACACACACACACACACACACACACACACACACACACACACACACACACACACGTGGCTGTGTGTGGCTTTGCATCCAACGGTCGCTCGTTTCTAGTTGCGCTGTCCGAAGGTAAGAGCTGCAGTGTCCCAGAGGCTGGTGGAAACGTGCCTCGATGCTTCCGTTCAGCCGACCTGCCAGTCAGACACCACACGCACGCGCGTGGCAGAAGAGTGGACAGGACGGTTTGGACCTCGTCTCTAAGCGCCTGTAAATGACCTTGAACAGACAACGGTCCCTGCCACGGGTGTAAACTAGTAGGTTAAAAAAAAAAAGTCCTGGGATAATTTTGAAGGTTTGTCGTGTCTTGTGTGTCAGCTGCATAGGAACCAAAGTGATCGCAAGTGCTAACACACACGTACTTCTGGAAAGGAAAAAGGCGGCTGGAATTTTCCGTGAAGTCAGGCAAACAACTGTCTGCTCGCAGCTGCATCTTTGCCTTCCGATCTCTCTTTCTCTTCCTCACTCTGTGGAGTGAGTGAGTGAGTGTGACTGGCTGCCAGCCATTGAAGAAATACAGTTATTGATTCCGAGTTATTGTAGGTTTAACACTTGTTGCTGGAGCCAGCTTAAGAGCCTTCAGCAAAGTGGGAACTAGAGGACCTTCTTCCTGTGATGGCTTCGTTGGCAGGGAGCCTCACGCTGGACAGCAGCTGACCACACAAGACTAGGTCCCCCCCACCCTCCCGAACACCACCACGAACAGGACACGACAGCAGCGAGTGAGTGGTGGGTGAGTTGTAGCCAGGCTTCAGACCAAACAGGCGGCCTGTCTTCCTACCGCCGGGCGCCGCTGGCAAACCTGGAAATCGACTCTGCGAGGTTTGGTGCAGGCAGCACTGGTATGGCTGCGGTATTGTTACTACGAGTGAAGTTGATGCAGTTCTGTGGTGAGATGTGCAGAGAGCTGCAAAGCTTCAGTGCTTCGCTTGTTGTGTGGGCTTCCTGTGGATACTAGGCGCACGGGGTCACCGGCATGTGTGAGTGTGACTAGTTCAGCACTTGATTACGATAATGATCTGTCTGTCTGTCTGTCTGTCTGTCTGTCTGTCTGTCTGTCTGTCTGTCTGTCTGTTCAGAAATAATACAAATCTAAAGTTTCTTTCTTTATCTGATTGGCCGCATTCGTTTAAGGCAGTTTTTGAGCTACTTTTTTTTTCTTTTTTTTTCTCTCTCTCTTTCTCTTTCCTTCATTGAGTCCAACATCTGATTTGATTTATTGGGCATTTAAATTTTGGAGTCTGTGGGGCCTTTTTCTAAACAAAAGTTTCATGAGTAAACAAATGTTAAAGAGAGGTAATGCGTAAGCAAAAGGTGTGGGAGGCTGCCACAGAAACACCTACAGACACACAGACACAGAGAGAGAGAGAGAGAGAGATCTAGTATGTCTGAGAACGACTTCACGACCAGTGGACAGGTTGTCTACCCAAGTCATCTGCCTCGCATCTGAGTGGCTAATTTTGTTTACGAGCCACGCGTCAGCAGTGTTTCACAAACTCACTGGTCTGTGTCTGTTGTTTTCAAACTTTTTAAACAAGTGCAATGGCTGCGGGAAACACGCGGTCACAGTCTCACGCACCGACTGTACCGCCATATTATCTGACGTCCACGCTACATACTCACGTGTTGTCTGATGAAATTAAGATATTATCGAAGACTAGTAGGCCACACCAGTTTCTTTGTTTTTGTTGTGTCTATTTATCTGTATTTTATCTAATCGCTCTCCTCCTTTTCTTTTTCTTCCCCTCTCTCGATCTTTCTTCAATTCAGTCCGTTCTTCTGTACAAGCTGCAGCTCCGTCCAACCGACCTTTGACCTACACACATGCACCGATCGATTCCCCTTTCCTCCCTCCATGCACTCCCTCCCTCTGATCCCTCGTTGTCTACACTTTACCTGATGTTTACCTGCATGTTAAACTCGGTCCGGTCTTGTTTGTTTCCGGTGCTTTGTGAAGCTGCTCTTAAGCTCGTATTCATCATAAAAAAAAAATCTTCAATAATTGGAAAGTAAATCATGACATCCGTCACTGCATGCAATTGCAGAATTTTACAAGAAGCACCGCCAAACATCCGTGGCCGGTCATTTTTCTCTGTGTGGCCGTCAGTCTGTCTTCGGGTTTCTGTCGGGCGCCTGATGTATTGATTGTTCTTCTCAATTTTCAATGGACGCTAGACGGGTGCAGACGGGCCTAGCGAGGTAAACATTCAAGTCTGACGGCCACAAAAGTGAGGGGAGGAGATGATGCTTTTCCGGCTACCCTGGTAGACACAGGCACCGGCGTACCACACACACACACACACTCCACTTCGGCCATCGCCGGGCAAGAGGCCAGACAAGCGTGACAACCTCGGCGCTCGTGCGGCTGAGACGTTTCTTTTCACGGATCGTCGAAGTCAATTTCGCCGAATTCTTTATCTTTGAAAAACGCAAAAAGAAACTGGGAGTGGACGATGTTTGCTCCCCCCCTCCCCACCTCCACACTTTCCCCCCTCCCAACCTCTAAACATGTGACGATGCAGCTGGTCTTCAAACATCGATCTACTGTGCATGCGATCCATTATACGGCGAATGTTAATTTAGCCCTGTGGGTCGTTCTGATGGGCAAGCTAATGCAATCCATGGACTATTCTATTGTGCTTGGTCATTTAGCTCCGCAAGCTAATTAAGCTCACAGGCAGATCGTTTCTGCGATGAAGTGCGCTTGGTTGATTACTTGCTTGATGACTGGTTGACTTGAATATCGTCAAACCAGTTTGTAGTGAACCAGATAGTACAGGCCACTCTACTTATTAATGATAAATTCTCAGCAGCAAATTGTCTTTCTGTCTTTCTTTCTTTCTTGAGATTGGTATCTAGTCACTTATGCAGTAAAAGAAAATCTCTGACTTTTAGTAAAACGAAGAGATCTTCTTCCTACAGCTGTACAACCTGTATAAAAGCACGAGATTAAAACCATGACTGCTGGTAAAATGAATAAACAAAGAACAAGCACCAGATGTGCTACATCGAGGGTTTCTACACCGTCTAGTCTACAAGTAACATCGTGTGACAGTCACGAACACATCATCATCAGTCAAATCCTTATCCAGCATAATGCTAACAACAACTGACAGTATGAGGGCATCATTGATGTGCGAGCTCCAAACAGCAAACAAAAGATTTGAGGGGAACAAACGTATGACGAGCTTAAACGAGAACGCATGGAAGAAAGGGAATAGCCAAGTTTGCATGCAGCTAAATTTAGGAAGAAGTAAGATTTTACATCGATAAATATGTATAAAATGTTTATAATGTTATATTTTTAATGGTAAAATGTCATTATCAGCATTCATTTCTAACTATGAAATAGAAATGCAATACTGGAAATTAACCATCTATCAAATAACAAAATTACAAAACCTTATCTTAGAAAAAAACACTGTTCAAATGTGTTTATATTTTATTAATAATAATAATAATACACGTGGAAAAAGTAACTCAAATACACCTCTTTAGTAACAGAGATTCAGTAATACAACGGTGATTGCAGTGATCGTGATTGTTGCCCATTACATTTTAATCTGGAGAGGAGTTACAAGTCAGTGGAGTGGTTTGGACCTTTTAATGTTTTTGTTAACTTCAGTCGAAGCTTCTAAATAAAGTTTAGATCTGTACAGCTGTATTCCAGAATTAGTCGTTTCATTTTCTGGGCAAAAAAAATGCTTCTTAAACACAACATCCTAAATGATGTTTCATCTTTTGACTCGAAGACTTGTATATATTTGCTGAAGTGAACCACACTCACTGTTACAAACACTACTGGGCAGCAACAGAACTCTCCAGTTTAGGAGAGTAATTTCTTCTGCTTTCCTAGAGGCAGGTGAGAATGCCTATGTTTGAAGGCTTATATCTTTAAAATTAGCATGTTTATGTACTCACATTTTGGGAATTATTATTTTAATAAAAACCCGATCAAAAGATAAAATGTTGCACTCGTGTTGTCCTTTAAACGAAAAAAAAAAATGTTGTCCATCCTGCTATCCCTTGAAGTCGCAGCCCTGATCACATGTCTGCCTTCATTTACCGCAAGTGTCTGCCGTAATCATCGCTTGGGAAAGTACTCATTAGTCACAGGCCTCGACCACCAGCCGCGTGGTGAAATATTTTAGGTGACATGGACGGAGTCGCGCATTAAAGTCCGACATGACAGCGCGATGTGGGCAGAACATGGGACCTGACTTGATTAGAACAGGGACTGACACACTGGCCACGACTGTAACGCAGTCAACTATATTATCAGCACGAGCAATGCCTGCAAATCAATGTCCAGAGACCCACACCTCGTCTTTCTACGTTTGTGCTGCGCTCCATGACGTGCGTAGAATAAACAACAATTGCGCTAATTGTGTTTTTCTTTTTTCTTTCTTTCTCTCTCTCTCTCCCCACACTCTCTGTGTGCTCCGCAGTCCAGCACATTAACCCTGTTGTACATCGCTCACTGTGGGATGTAAGGGGTTAACTAGAGGCTGTCGTACCAAACATTTGAGGACGCAGCGCCGGGAGAGACTGCAATGCCTTCCGGTCTGCTTATTAGTGCAGCTGTCTCTCTAGGTGCGGTGAGCATTGGCAGCGTCGTAATTTATTTATTGTTTATATTAATATTGATACCGACACCGGTTGCATTTGCATTTTCCACAGCTATTAGGAACATTTCCTAAACTACCACAGTACACAGAGGCCTGGGAAAATACTGGCTTGAATATCAAGGGGGTTCCACTCGTCCTCGTGCCATACATATTTCTCTTTCTCCTTTTTTTCTTTCTCTCTCTCTCTCTTTCCCTCACTTATCGTTGATTCGTGTTTTAATTCCTCATTGATGTTTAGTCATCTCCTTTTGTCCTAACATAAGTCTTTCGTATTAAAGTGTTTTATATCTGAAGTAACAAACTCCTTTCTTTGCTTTATTTTTATTTCTGATTGTTTTTCACACTCTATGTCTCTCTGATTGTGTCTGCCTCCCTATGTTTCTCAGCTTTATAGTCACAAAATCAATTGTCTCTTACTGGAAAGCATGCTCTGAATCCAATCACGAGTATTTTTCATTCTCAGTCGAGACAGGCGGCGTAGAACTAGTGAAAAGCCTGCAATCAAAGAGCATGAACGCGAATCGAAATGCAAGGATGAAATCCATGTAAAGCTTCTAGTCCTTGTCGACAGAGATTTTCTCTTATTAAAAAAACGCAGTTTGCTTGCTCTGACATAAAATTTCGTTCATTTCAGCTAAAGTAGATTGCGACATATTCAGGTCGAATGTTGGAGAAACTTCTGAAGAAGAAAACCGAGAACCCTGTCGATAAAACGTTTTGATGATTCGGCGTGAAAATCTTCAATAAGACCGGCAATATCCGTTAACTCCCCTCTTTCTCGGTTTCCCTACCAGTTCCTCCTTCCTGCCTTTAATTTTCCTTTCTGAATACACTTCACTGCAATAGTCCACTCGAATCACTCGTCCTTCCTCCAATCTCTCTGGACGGCTTTTTGCATGTAAAGAGGTTGCAATGAGTTTATTTATAGAACGCGAGAACTTTGACCTTTGGGTTAGCAGTAAGATGTCCGTTCAGAATTGTCCACTCCATTTTTCTTCTACTATCGCTGTAAAGTCTTAAGAAAGCAAAGCAATATTCAGACACGATAAATAGTATAACGATGTATCGCTCTTATAAAGACAAAAAAAGGAAAGAAGGAAAACAAGAGAAAGAATACAGGAAGGTATTGCTTTAGTTATACATTTCTGCAGCTTGTCTAGATTTTTATTTTAGTTCTGTGTGTGTGAGAGAGAGAAACGAACTGTAAGAGGTTACACATGCTGACAGGGATCGAATAATTTTTTTTGTTAAGAGATGCGCGTCGTTTAGCAGTGGCTTGTGACGCAACACAACTGTCACAGGAACGGCATTTATTTTTCTTTTTCTTTTAGTACGCACCGTGCAATGTAGCCATCTTCGTGAATAATTTCAAACTCTCGTGACTAACAGTTCTCGAAATAGCTCGGCTCGTAACGTGGAGACGAGGGAGACTCCTGAGACTTGGGACCCGTTGCTAATGGTGACGCTGTTGCAAAAGTGTGGCGTCACGGTGCGAGCTCGAGATCTTCCTGACGTTAAAGGACAACACGAGCGCTCAGCAAAAATCGCTGGAAACAGAGCATAATGTATCACACAAACATATTCCGGTGGCATTTTATGACGAAGAGGCAGGAGAAATATTATAGCAATGTTTTTCTCTTAATCACACCTAGATTTGTCGGGAAACAGGGAGTGACAATAGGGAAGTATTTCTAAAAATAGCGTCTTCTGCATGAGCTGAATTCGAAGATAAATAGGTAAATCCTCGGTAAAAGAAAACAGTCCAGAACACAATGTACTGTTTCTAAATGGTTTCTTCGACACTCGGAGTTAGTTCGTACTCAGGAAATCATAAAGAAAATGACAAAAAAACGCCAGTGGATTAACTTTCTTTAAGATCTGTATTTAGAAATCGCTGGTTTGTTCAAACGTGCCGTGCAAACTTCGTCCCCACACCGTACTCAAGAATTTGCTCAAAACATTTCAAAATAAATTGCTATCTAGTCACTTATAAGTGCAGGCAAGTCTCGGACTTTCAGTAAAACGAAGAAATCTTCTTCTTAGAGCAGTGCCAACTGTACAATAGCGCGAGCTGTTAAAACCAACTACGACTGCTGGTAAAAAGATCAAGCACCAGACAGGCAACATCGATGGTTTCTACACCGTCTGGCCTACAAGTAACATCGTGACACAGTCACAAACACATCATCAGTCGTATTTTTATCCAGCATAATGCTACAAACAGCTGACGGTGTGAGGGCACCATTGATGTGCGAGCTCCAAACAGCTAAAGAAAGAACTGAGGGGGATACACATATGAGGAGCTTAAACGGGAGCACGTGCGATTAAGTAAATAGTAAAATTTCCATGCAGCTAAGTGAGGAAGAAATAAGATTTTACATCGATAAATTTGTACAAAATTTGTATAATGTTATATTATATTTTCTTCTCCTTTCCTAGTGGCAGGTGAGAATGTCGATGTTTGAAGGCTTATATCTTGAAAATTAAGCATATTTTGGTAATTATTATTTTAAAATGAACTTATCCCGATCATAAAGAAAAAATGTTGCTTTCGTGTTGTACTTTAAATTATGATCATAAACGTTTGTCATCGATTCTATTCTAGTTTTTAACGAAGGGGGGGGGGGTGGGCATTGTTGTTGCAGTCTCGCTGCTGTTGTACCATTTGTATCCACTGCAGGATTTCCAACCACCCACCTACTACGTCTGAACAAAACCGACATATCAAAAGGTTGATGCATAGACACAATCAAATAATGGCGGGAGTGAGTAATGCAGTTGCCGGACGGTTACTGTCCGTCCTGACTTGTGTATCTGCCAGAGAGATTGTTGAGATTGTTCTGATAAACTGTATAACTGAAACCACGAAACCGTCGGGATTTGAACGCAAAAGTGACAGCCTATCAAACCGTTACATCACTCATTAGGTTGTTAGAAATAATGGCTAAAAATATTATTTGTTCCTCTCTACCCTCCGTCCCCCTCGGAAAAATGGCATGTGATTAAGGCCGCCATAGCAAGTAGGAAAGTCATAACAAAAAATAAAACGAAGAGGCGATCTTGTTCTTTAGTTTTTCCGTTTTCCCATGTGAGTTACATGAGTTCCACATTCATTACTTTGTTCAGTAATTATACAGTTAATTACTCGGACAAACA
This sequence comes from Marisa cornuarietis, assembly GCA_004794655.1. Taxonomy (NCBI): domain Eukaryota; kingdom Metazoa; phylum Mollusca; class Gastropoda; order Architaenioglossa; family Ampullariidae; genus Marisa; species Marisa cornuarietis. The sequence goes on along the minus strand of SMMW01000013.1, from coordinate 1,599,662 downwards.
TCAATTTTATATTTAGCCAGTCAGTAAGCAGGATTTGCCACTGCTTATCTGTTTAAAACCTACCTAATGTCAAGTCGTATAACAATGATAAACAGTTCATCAAAGCGATAAAAAGCTAGTGTTGATGGGGAATGTGTTGTGCATATTTTAAAAATGGAGATGGCCAGCAGACCAAAGTCTTGGTCAGTGATTACTTATATTGACAGAAGTCATCGAGCCAGTGTTTAACGGAACTGTCACCTGCAGTTATATCAGAGGTTTCCGTGGTAGTTTTGCCGAATCCTTTCAAGCTGTTAATTAAGTAACATGCACACATGGGATACTTTATGGGCATCCCTGCCCTCACGCCCTAGTTTATAGATAACTCTTTTTTCTAGGTCTTTCCGTTTAGATTATCTATTTCTTCTGCACATATCTACACCACAATGGTGCATGCCTCGAGCCCTAGAATCTATGTTGTTGGCCTGTTAGACAGATGCCCATGTGTTTGGGCATTCACTAAGCATTCGTGTATTTCTCAAACATCATTTTTTGTCCTGCTTTTGTCCAGTTTTCATTTTAAACACAATGACACCATTTCTCCTTTTTACAAGCAAAATTCGTCAATTACTAAACAATCTTGACAACAATCTTCACTAAATTACTTGTCTGTTGTGATAAAATGTAACTACCCTGCAGCAATAAAACTTTCCTAGACTTGAGGCTTCGTAAGGACTGTGCATGAACTTTTCGTTTACTTATTTCTTATTAAGCAGTCCTCAGTGCTTACGCATGTAATTTTGTCAGAGTGGTGAATTGGTTCTTTATATAGAAGATGTGAGGAGTACTGTGCTTTTAGTTGGGCTCTTTAGATGAAAACCCAGTTTCTAGCAACAGTTGTGAAGACAGAGAAACGCAGTCCACCAGATTTTCCAGGAAGGTCGACATTTAGAGGAATTCTCTAAACACCGCCAAACCATGCGTGTTACACTGACACTGGTGACGAGCAAACAAATAATCAAGTTAAACACATTCTCTTTATTTGTGTCTGACCTCTTTCTTTCTTTCTTTCTTTCTTTCTTTCTTTCTTTCTTTCTTTCTTTCTTTCTTTCTTTCTTTCTTTCTTTCTTTCTTTCTTTCTTCATTACATAGAGAGACGGACAGGGAGTAAGGAAGAAACCAGATAAATATCTGATTCTTTAAAAAAAAAAATAGTAAAATCGAATTGAACCTAAAATGTTTCCTGTGTTCAATAAGGATTTTAAAAAAAAGTTAGAATAAAAGTATTGAAGCTGAAATCTAGATGACTAACATAGTATATTTTTAAAGACGATAAAGGTGTTTGTTTTTTTAAGCAAATTTCTCTTCTTCTTCCTTTCATCTGTTCTTTTTCTTTGTCCATTTCGCCTACTTTTCTCTGGCCGACTAACGCCGTTTAGTTTGTACATCGGTTTAACATTAAGATGTGTAATTTAATTACTGCATAGTGGCTGCATTCCATGTAGCACACACATTCATTGTATCCATAGACCATAAGACTGTCGTGGTTAATTAATCAAGCCGTTAGAACCTATCTTACATCAGCCATTTTGCGACCTGCGTAATCAGGTGGTAAACTACCCTCGGCTGGCAAATCATGCCACTGCTGTAGGTACCTGGATGTAATTCTCGTCAAGTAAGACCGGCTGGATGCCATCCATTCCCTTGAATCTCGCTGTTACATTATCCCTGATGTTTCCATGCCTAGTTTCGGGGACAAAATTGCTCATTCATGTTTCATCTTCCTTTTCGTGAGAAAGCAGAGAGCCTGGTAGCTAGATCGAAGGAGTCCAAACCCGACGGAGCACACACTAGTCTGTTTCATACCTGTTCCTGAAGCGTACGCATCCCATCTGTGAACGGGTATCTGATGTAAGTAGATCAAGCTGGCACCGATATATGTGTGATGTTACCCTTATCTCCCTCCGAAAAATTGACCATAAGGTCACGTGCCTACCTTTCCTTTTACCTGTCTCTTTGTCCATCGGAGTCCTTATGTGATGGTAAGTCATTATACAGGGGCAGAATGGAGACATCAAAAACGAACTTCATGTCTTCGTAGCTACGACTGCTTCTTCCGACCTCGCGGTCGTCGGTCAAAGAGCTTCAGTGCGTGCGTGCGTGCGTGCGTTTAGCTTCACACTCCCTTTGAGCAGTGACTGTTTCTTTGAGGGAAAGAGGTGGGCGGTGAATAGAAAAGGCTGTGCTCCACCTTCCATGGGCTGTGTCCTAGACACGATGGACCACCTAAAGGTCGTTCTGTATTGTCAATAGATGAAGAAACGTTTTTCTCGCCTTGTATCCCCAATAAACTTAATGACAGAGACAAATATTTAACACAGAGTACATCCAAGACACTGCAGCAATCCAAGAAATATCTACTTTATGTAATAAGACCTAATTTCAGTTTAGTTTCTGCCAGATTATTTAGACGAGTGGCTTAACTGTAAATGTTAATACAAGATATGTGTGTGATGATGATGATGATGATGATGATGATGATGATGATGATGATGATGATGATGATGTCCATTTGTAATGCGCAGGTATCCATTCGGAAGAATGCTCATTGCGCAGCAAAAACAAAATAAATGAAAAATAAGAAGAAAAAAAAATAAAATAAAGTAAATAAATAGATAAACACCAGGAAAGTAAAAAATAAAGACACAAGTGTTGCTTGGTTGTATAAGTTTAAGTCCGTCTTAAATAAACAGATGGGTCTTCAGTCTTTTTCGAAACGGGGTTGGTGAGGTGATGGTGGACAATGACGATGGCAGAGCATTCCACAGTTTAGGTGCCGCGTTTTTGAAGGCCCTGGCTCCAGTGTGCTTCTTGTTTGTGTCTTCCACTGCAGGGAGACAGAAGCGTGACTGGGAGCCAGAGCGCAGACCACGTGACATCAGTTGACAATGGTGTATTTTGAAATAAAATGCCAGTGTCAGCGAACATGGAAGAGATTTTTGTTTGATCATAAGATCGGAGTAATGCTTCAGTGTTTCTATATGATGCATTCAAATAATGAAAAAACTTATTAAAACAGATAAATAACTACTGCATCACGAGGAAAAATAGAATATTGCTTTGGAAAGATATGTTAATGAGCAGTTATTGTCTTTTGCCTGTTGATACCATGTGTATAATCCGTCGACCGCCTTCCATTGAACTGTTTGTGTTCAGTACTAATTTTGTCAGTTTGATGCTCCCTATACTTTCTTTGCATAAGAAATCCAGTCGAAGTCGCTAACCACGTGATCGGAAAGTAGATTTGCATATTTTTGCAGTTTCTGGACACAAAGCTGCCACTTACAACTTCAAACCCAGTCCTTAGACTAACCTTTCTCCACTCACCTCTATATTGCGAGACATTTATTTTATACTTCGATGCTGTGCTAATTGTTGTGCCTCTGTATATTTGTTGATATGTTGTGGCCTGTTATCATTTAGTCAAAATTTCCGACAGACCTCAGTATACTTATCACGGAAATACAAAGTCCGTAACATTCACTGATTAATAAGCGGAAAATTCCCATGCGACCATGTATATGCGAATACGTGTAGTGTGTGTGTGTGTGTGTGTGTGTGTGTGTGTGTTTGTGTGTGTGTGTGTGTGTGTACGTGCGTACGTGTGCATCGTAGATTAGACTCGCTGGCACAAAGATCGATTTACTGGTAGAGGAGCGCCGGGGGTGGCGATAAAATCTCTGACAGTTTCAACTGACAGGGACAAATGTCTCACTTTGAAGGCAAAACACATTTTTCTTCTAACACGCAGAATGACATCCTCACTGGCGCTGCTACTCCCTAGGATGCGCGCTGGAATAAAATGTTCGATCGATGCAATTGAAAGGATGTATGGTCTCAGCTGTGTGTAGCAGGGTCATTCCAGAAAACATTTGCTTCCCATTTCTCGTGCTATTAGCATGGAAAGGACACATCATGCGGCCGGCTGCTAACAGGCGGCGGAAAGCCGCTAGTGTATAGGTGACATGTTCTTTTCTATCGCGGTCAAGGCTGTCCTGCACGGGTCAGAGATCTCTGACCTCGCCGGGAAGGTCGAGAGAAAAATTCCACCGGACGGTGACCGGGGGGGGGGAGTGACGCTTGGAAAACAAGGGTGAGAACCGTTGTTGACATCAGGATCTGTCGGAGAACTCTAGGGAAGAGGTCATTCAAGTGCATTGGCTACCCAGAGACAGCAGGGTATGGGAGGAGAGGGAAACAACGGCATCACTAGTAGAAAAAGGTGCAACGAGAGAGAGAGAGAGAGAGGGAGAGAGAGAAAAAAAACATCTTCTAAGGGAAAGAACTACCTCGTAACCTCGGAACTCTGAACTCTTCTCAGTGGTCTCCTCATGTCGCCAAGAGGGTGGATCCTTCCTTTCCACCATCTTAAAAGAACCTATATCAGGTTCCTGAAAATGGATACATAAAAGTCTAGATGTGCTGGGTAAGGGTACAGGGCTTAGTCAGGGTTAGGTTTCGTTGATGTGAGTTAAAATTTTACTTTTTTGGGAAATACCAGCCAGTGCGTCATGCATAATGCAAGAAATTTCATGCAACCAACCACATTTTAACGTCCACTTGAATTGTCTAACATCATTGTGAAGAACTCTGCGTGGGTACATGTTTGGAGCCCTGTGTGGATTAGTGATTAATGACTAATACTATCAAATAAGTTGTTGGGTCCTGTATGGGAAGGATTTCCCTATTGGTGCCCCATATGCGCCTGGTATGCTACTTGAACAACGAAAGAGGACTGCGCAAAGTTCGATAGTATTCTGCCCACGTGGTTGTAGACGACGCAGAATTCTAGTTGTTTATCTCAAGATGTTTTAGTCTTTATTACAAACTTTTAGCGTTCAAATCACCGAAAACTCGTCCATTGACTTCAAACCTGAATTTTTAATCCTCAGCAACTGCTCGGCTTACTCGCCTTCCTTCTCTAGGTGCCTCGTTCTCATCCCTCCCCCATTCCCTGTTCGGTGTCGTTAATTTTCGTCTAAAGAAATTACATCTGAAACCGTGAACCTTCGACTATTGGTATAAATCCTTAAAATTAATGCATCCAAACCTGGTTATCAGTCTACATCAGCCTGGGCTGACAGCAAAATTTCACGCGGCCATCTTTCTTTGCAGCAGCGCACCTCGAAAGAGGAGAGGACGCCATTCCCAGGATGCTACCCCCTTCTTATATATTTTGACTCATTATTTTTATGGCCACTTCAACTGTATCTCTGTACCGATACAGTGTATGCTGGAGACATGTCTTCACGCACAGTGCTAGTGGTTGTGGGGAAGGCCAGTTTCCATAACGTCCTCAAAAGCCGTTTAGGTGCATATATAAGATATTATATATACAGACATATACAGAACAAGAGATATTCATTTCTCCCTTCACCCCTCTTCTACCTTCTGGGTAGCTAGCGCACAGTGCACACCTGGCGGCAGCTTAGCATAGCCCTGTCTTCTCTGTTTACACTACCGGCTTGTACTTACAAGATTGTGTGCCGAGCTTTCAAAGGGAGCGGTTCAAGGTTCAAGCGCCATGAAATATGGATGACCACCTCGGCAGACTTCCCAAAGGAAGTCGCGAAAGTCGATTGATTGCGCATGCGTGAGATAGCGTAGGATATACAACCACCCGCTGAGCGGCGCCACTGGTAGAAAACATCCATCCTTATTAACAGGACAAAATATGGAGGAACGTTTGATCCAGTTTAGCACAAAGAAAATATAAAAACAAATAGAGACTCGTTCATCCAGTGAAAAAAAAAAAGAAGCTGGCAGTGCAGTCCGGTCAAGACTGGCAGGAAGGCTACAGCCCTAGCGCAGTGCAGTCCGGTCAACACTCTCGCCTCTCGGGTGAGAAGAAAGAAACGGAACTCGGTGGACTGTAGCCTTTTAGGCTGATCTGGTTGTACGAGATCTTCTGCACAGCTATGCTGGGCTCCTGCGCGCATGGCATTGCTAGAGAGCACAGAGATAAACAAGGTCTGAGTTTTTTGCGCTAACAGAAACAGTTCGCCACAGGCTTTGTTACTGTAAGGCCAGCGAATCTCCAGGGCTGGGGGCTGGGGGCTGGTAGAGATGGGGAGCAGCTAGCAAGCTCAGCAGCCTGTGTAAAAGCAAGACGAGAATTTTTTGCGCCAATTTCAGAACTGCTGGATAGAGAGCTGCTGGATAGAAAATGTGTTCGAAGCATTAACAAAAAACAAACAAACAAAAAAACAAAAACAGTGGTTTCAGGTACGCGTTTTTTCTTTAATTTCAAAATCCCTTATTCCTCTAGCTGATCAAGTGCGCACCAGTGAACATGTCGAGTTCAAGAACAAAATCCTGGTCAGATGTGAAAAACCAACGGGCTTTAAAGGTCTACAGGAGTGATTTTACTGGACTGAGTAGGAGAAAGACCACAAAATTCTAACAGAACCTGGAAGAAACTCTCACTAATATCAGGATGTCCCTAGATATTCTTACTTTGTCAAGAATACAGACAATTTGGAGATCGAAGATTTCATGATAATTAGTCTTATCCATGGACATTACATCTCGAATCGGCACAGTCTGCCTGCTGGCAGCGATGCTGTTCATTATTTTATGAGGCTGGATATAGTAATAATGAGTAGGGAGACTTTCTGTGCCATTAGAAGTCATAGCAGACTGCTGAAATATCTTTCAAAGTCTGTAAATCATTACAGGATACCTTACCTTACAGTGAACAATATCAACACAGAGCATTGTATAACTTTTATGACTAGCACCCACACATCTTTGTGAAGAATAGACACATGCGGGTGTCAGATTTTAAGACAAATTTCAAGAGAACGCTCCAGGCGACTATTCCAGTGCAGCATTCCATTTACAGAAAACCTCTGGATGTTAAATATATTGCCGGCACCTGCACCACGTGATATAAATTGTACACGAAAACTCGCGTTTTTAATGTTTAGCTTCTTACAATGGGTCGGAGCCAGTTTCCGTAAGACTCATGTATACTTGGCAGTGAATGCAAGTCTCCGACATTTATTGAACATAATGGGTAGGCTGGTCTTTGAAACTTACGCATTGGTGTACTTTTAACGTCAAACCACTGACAGTTACACCCAGGGTATCAGAGGCGTTATCTCCTTCTCTCTCTCCCCTCGCCTCCTACCCGGTCTTCTTTTGCTCGGAGGGTGTTTCGGGCAAAGGCGAAGCAAAGTCGCCGATGATGAGCACGTGTTTGAAGAATGGTTTTAAAGCCTTGACATTGTAGACTCGGTTACACACACAGAGCATGCTTCAAAGCTGCGTAGATAATAGTCACACAATATTTTGTTAACCTCCGACCTGAGATGACGTAACATCCAAGAAGGATAAGAGTGACTGATCCTTTAAACAAAGCAGCGGAAGGTTAGACAAGCACCCGGCCATGTAAACAGGTGTCACATGGTATAAAGAACAGCGTGCAAGAGACGAGATCTGAACCCGGGACACGATCACGATCATCTCTTAAATGTTGCCCCCCCCCCCCACTGACTTAATGACACCAACGAAAGTAAGTCGTTGCCCTGGAGAAATCAAGGGAAGGAGTCTTGTCTTATTAGTTATAAAGCGGCGTCCAGACTCCACGTACGCTGCTCTACCCCTGAGATTGTAGTAACATCAAATGCTGCCCTGGGCTTAACTAATATAAAGGATTATTTGCGGGGTCGTGACAGTGCATCGTAAGACAAAGCGGTTTTCCTTAATTTCTCCATTTTGTCCACGAGTAACGACTTACCATCTCTTCATGAATACAGCTTCTGAAAGAGAGATAGAGAGAGCGAGAGAAGCAGAGAAGGAACATTAGTAAAGGTCACAGTTCTCTTACAAACGGTAAATGTTTAGGCGGCAGATGGATGTCTAATAAAATAATGGTAAAAGCTCTCACTGGCTGGAGTACATTGGAGTCAAACTGGTTAACCGTGTCTAAGGCATGGCATCTGAAAGACTGAACACAAACTCATTCCGGCACTTTGTTACCTCCCCTGATACATCAGTTATCTATCAATGCTGGAAACTGAAGAGGAAATTTCCAGTCGTGAGTGATCCACATCTGAACCAGCAATCTTTTGCTCCAAGGCCGTACGCACTTATTACAAGGTTCAAAAAGTAGTTTCTCACATGCTGTTTGAGAAAAATAATTTAACTGTAAGTTCTAACGAAAACATAAACGTTTTGACCTGAAACATCCTTGAAAGCCAGGGTCTTCACTTTGAAGAAAAAAAAAAATCGTATTTTTGTGTATTTTCTGCACAATCATTTGATTTTTACCCTCATGCCAGTAGATTCATCTCTAACGAATGCTCTTACCCTCTAGCTGTTCTCTGCGGGCTTGTCGTCTGGCAAACTGTCAGGTAGAGACGGACTGGGGAGGAGGTCTTTATAGTTTATCTCCCCTTTTCATTGGTAATTTTTCTTATTTTTTTATATCATTTATTTATTTTCCTTTTTTCTTGCAAGAATCCCTTCAGTTTTTTCATTGTTATCTGATGGAGAAAAATGGTCTCGAATGTCGAGGAGAATGTGGAACATCTTAGTATTTTGACCGTCTGCTCCGTAACATGTGGGATGGCCTTTACATTCAATTCTAGTTCCACTTCATGTTTCTTTTGCTTTTTTTAACTGCCAACATGGTGAATAAGTACCCGGACATCACGCAAGGAAATCTGATCATTGTCCGTTTGATTAGGAACCCAGAAGTTGTTCTAAAGGCCGTTCTAAACCAGACGAAGTGCCGAAGTGTCCAACCTCCGAAGATCCCCAAAGTCCCACCCTTCATAAACCAACGGCGTTTCAGTTGCCTGCTAGTGTTAGTCACTCAGGTGATGGCGACCTGCTATGCAGCTGGGCTTTGATTATTGCACTCTTCGTTACTGGCAGACTAAGGATCTAATGAAGGCAAATAAAAAAAGAAATTAAAGAAGAAACTGAATGCAAGTTTTGACATAGACCTTTTGACCTTTTGCCGTTTTTTATGGAGTACGAATTCGAGGGGTTTTGCAAATGTCTAATAGGAATATTTTTAAATATATCTTACTCTTTTATGTTTTTTGTTTTATCTAAAGCTTGTTAGAAGCCTTCCATGATTTGTAATCAGGGATGCGGTGTCGCCTGGGGTAGAGGGTTCGGCGGAGCCTACACCAGAATCATGCTGTCGACGTTAATGGAATTCAAAGGGAGGTAATAAAGGCATGAGTTACTCGGGGCCGCAAGAGAACGTGCAGAAGCTGTTAACCACCGAAAACCCGATCCTCGGCTTCACACAATGGTTAGAGTCGAAAGCCAATAGATGCTCCGGGTATGAACTTGCAAATCGTGCACATCTGCTGTTTCGAAATCTCGGTCAGGTGTGGACCATGTTAGTGCGTCTTTGTTCTGACAGACATTTATCAGGCGCGGACACATTAATTATATGTACTATCAGCGGATGGCATATGTACATAAGGAACCTATACACCAGGACTGGGACTCGTATGACCAGTCATCGACTCTGGTTTCAGAATCAATATTTGAAACAGTGACACTCGACGTAGTCATACATCTGTTCATGAATAATCTGGTCCGGCATAAAAACAACAGCGACAGTAGACACACACTGAGACACATAAGGACACTCTGAGACACATTTTGTACCACTCTCCCTGATTTATGTTTCCTCTCTTATCTACTCCTTTTTATTAGATATCAATAAATTGTCGGAATCTACCATCCTCACTCTCACTCTTACCCCACCCCCGTCTCTCTCTCTCTTTTTCTGTCCCAACGCTCAGCGCGGGTCACATGGGTGAGGAAGGAAAAACAACCCTAGCCAACGGACACATTTTTTTTTATTTCATTGTAATTTTGCCTTTCCATTTTCTTTTAGACAGGCTTTTTTCTGTGCTTTGGATCACAACTATTGTTAACGAAATTCTCGAGTAAAAACTTGTGCGCAAAGGAGGTTTGCTAGTCTGACAGCCACGTTTACAAACCTCTACCCTGTAGACAGACAATCGCTGTTCAAAACAAAATTTTTTGATGTGTATAAGTATACACGTGCGTGTAATTGTTTATTTCCATATGGGAAGGTAGGGGAGGGTTCTGCACTCAGTAAGCATCAATGAATACAGCACTACGTACGTCAGTGTGTGTGTGTGTGTGTGCGTGCGTGCGTGCATGTGTGGACGTGTTTTTGTGTGACCATAGTAGGCATCTAGAAGGGAGGACACTAGCTGTCCACAGTGCTTGCCACCCACGTGTAAATGTGTTGTAGGCGGTAGCGTGACGGGTGACTGTCAAGTCTTTCGATCTGATGCAACGCCAGACCTAAATCAAACAGACACTGATGTGTTTCTTTTTTCTTTTTTACCCACCGTGAGTCGTGAAATCATCAACCAGCGCCTGTTTCTATCATGATTCCACCAAAGTTCCAATTGGTTGCTAAAGCTAGAATCTCAAGGCACCGTAACCCGTTTTCTTCTGTGGCTTCTCTGCTACATTGCTCGCTGCCAAAGGTATGGTGATGATCCGAAACTTAGAACACCGAGGAACAGTTGCTTGCTTCCTTGGTAATAAACTAGTGTTAATTGTTTGCAGCACTGTCCCTTGACAAGATAAAGTTAAATTTTACTGAAAAGGATGCACTGGCTTATCCGGAACAAACCGAACAGTTTAGTAAGCAAATTTATCAGGCTCTTCTTTCTCCGATAACAAGAAGAGGAAGGTTGGCAGTCTCCAGGATCCATTTCTATCGAGATTATGTCAAGCCATTCCTGAAAGCAGTGAACCGTGAAATTAACTGCAATTCTGTCTGTCAGTTAAGAAAGCTTCGAGCATGATAAGGAGCTGTAAGTTTGCCAGTTTGGGCTTCACGGTGGAGGAGTTTTTGCTTGTCCTTAATTGCTGTTTTTGTTGTTTCCACGTGTTCTTGTTTTTCTCCATTTTTCCTTGTCCTTGTCTTCGCTTTTGATCTCCTTGTTCTTGTTCTTTGTCTTCTTTCTCTTTCTTGAACCAGTGAGATTCACTGGATCCATGAGGTCACGAGCAGGTTACTTCCAGTTTCCGTGTTTTCGATAAAGATCGAGTGCTCAGAAAGTTGAAACCTAGCTCATCCGACCACTCTGTGCTTTTCATAATCGCCAAGCTCCCTGCCTCCTATCCCCCATCTGTTCTATCTATCTCACGCAAGCACGCACGCACGCATGCACACACACACACACACAATCTCTCCATTCATGCATACTTACACACTGTCAGCAGGCACACTCGTAACTGCCATATACGCACTGGTTTTCCGTGGTAATGCTGACAAATGTGTGTGTGTGTGTGTGTGTGTGTGTGTGTGTGTGTGTGTGAGTGTTTTTTTATTATTAATGCTGGTCAATGACGTCTTTGTCGCTTCTCATCAAAGACTCTGCAGTTATTTTTTCCTCCACGAAGAAACATTCTTCGCATGAAGCTAACTGTCCGTTACGAAAAAAAACAAACCTCTCTTTGCGCTATGCTAATGAAAACGAGAGAAAAAAAGATGACGTCATCGACGAAGGCCATTTCTTCTCCATCAATGGATCCGAGCCACTCACCAAACGCACATAAGTGGTTCCATGGAGGATAAAAATGTACATAATTAGGATCTTCAGAAGACTTTAACCTTCCCAGAAAACACTTCTGTTACAAGGAGAGCGTGCTGGATACGAGGCACAAGAGAGTGAGTGAAGGAGAGTTGGCAGACTAGGCAAGGCCGAGGTGCACAAGTGGCAAATCGTAGCCATGATGGAGGCATGGCAAGGGGTGTGATGTGGGCATTTAGAAGGCCTCCACATAAAGCACGTGCAGCAGTAAAGACTGAAACTTGATGAAGACCAGAACGTGTCGTTTTTTCCGCCTTCACCGATCAACGAATCGTTTGAGCGTTGGCCTGTGTCTTTTGCTGTTTTGCATTGCTCTGGCTGCTTCTTTTAGAAAGCTAGAAAGATCCGATGAAGATTAGGGCAGATATTTAAACTGAGACTTACTCAAAATGAGATGTCTTGTTTATCCCCAAGACATGGAAACTGGCCTGCGAGTATTTTATTAAAAATAAAATCACTAACATAAAAATGTTGTCATACACGGGTGCCTCGCAGACAAGAACCAGGACTAGGCAGACTGACCAGGTTGGAATGATATTTTTTTACCACCACAAATAACATACATTACCTGAAACCTTTTCTCTCATTCTCTATCTCTATCTCTCGCATACATTTTTCTTGAACTGTATGTGTATGCTTGTATGGCTTCCTTATAAATATTCATGATATCGTCTGGTAAACGAATTATTCCCTTAATGCATTACTTTGTATGTCCACATCTTGCTACTACTAATTGAAATGGAGATAATCGCCTTCTCTGTAAACTTCGTTCTCTCTCTCTTTACTTGTGACTTAGAAGATGTTCAACAACCCTAAACATCAATATAGATAATTAGTTCTCTTTCTCTCTCTTTCTGTCTGTTACCTCTACCGTAGAATTATATTATGTCAACCAATATGTTCAACGCCGATTAACATTCCGCATGCCTTATAACTGGCAAACAGTGATGAATGCGAGTCAGGCAATTAATACTAGGATGCTTTTGAGGTTTGTAATTTGAAAATTCTCGCAGTTTGACAGACTTTGCTTCATTTTGTAATGATTATTTATACATACGGATACATTTTTCACAGTTTTCGACCTTGCAGCTTCGACGTAACAACATAGGTCCCCTCCTCCCAACCTTGATATATGCTGGTTCGATACATTAAAGTTCAAGTTTTATTATCTCCCTTTTTAACCCACGGTTATTTCCCTTGATTCTTGTCTGCTCATTAGTGCCTCTTATTCTTTTGTGTCTCTAATTCGCAATCTCTCTCTTTCTCTCCCCCACACACACAACTCCCACTTCATCTGTGTGAATGTGTCTGTTTCTAGTTTTTCTCCTCACTCTCACAAGAAACTGTGGTAGGTCTGTGGTCAGCAGCCTGCAGCTCAGTGCGTACAACCGGCGGGTCAAGGTGTAAAGCCTGCATCTTTTTTTTTTTTTGTTTTCTCGATTGGACTTAAGCATGGCAACGGCGGCGGGTCAACGGGTCCTGCTTATTCATACCGTTGAGCGTGTGAAGTGCTACCCGGAAATGCCCGCACGCTCTGCTACTGCTGAGCCAGACATTGATTTTCGACACTCATCACGGCGGGTCAAACCGACTGCGTGACAAGATAAATCCCTTTTGTCGCCCCGAGGCTCGGCTCGTGCTCGGCTCCGGCTCAGGGTGGAGCGCTGGCAAATTTCTGACTCTTTTAATGGAGTCTGCTCGCCCTGCAGTGTGCTAGTTTATTCCTCCGGCGTTTCTTCGCCGTGCGTTAAGCCAGAGACGTGATTGTCAGAGGACAGCGTCATCAGGCGCTGCCCTCCCAACGTCTGGGTGTCTACCCTGCACTCGTCGTGGGTCCTTGAAATTACCGAGGATGTCTGTCTACCCAGGTAACCTGTTCCTCCACTCGGCGATCTACCCACCCGTGAAGAAGGGAGGCGAGTTAGTTAGCCGTGGATCTGCAAGAACGACCGTTAAACACACGTAACCGACAGACTGTGTGGAGACGAGAAAGTAAACTCCATGCACACCGACTCCACCCAGGAGAGTATTGTTCTGATAAAAAATCATGTCACGTCATGTAATTGATAGACAGGACGGCGAGTTCTAAAGACTTCTGTTTAAACGCTAATGTTCAGCTGGGACCGGAACATAGAGACAAGCTTCTGTTAATACATCTCCGACGGGAGAAACGTTCTCTTCTTTCTGCTGGAGTGAAAGATGAGAAGGTGAGAGGTTGAAGTGCTAAGGTTTTGTGTCAGGACTGTAAGGCGTCCTGAGCTTGATTGAGATGCTCATATTCGGGTGAGTAATGTGTTTACTTTCGTGTTAGATCGTATGTTCATACTAGGATGAGTAATGTGTTTACATTCGCGTTCAATCTATTTTCACATTCAGGTGACTTTATGTTAGTGTTCTAACCATGGTTTCAATATTTTTTTTCCTTATCCACAGGTCAAAGAAATTACTTATGCATGATAAAGATCAATGTCATAAGAAATGGCAGCAATACTTTACAGTTTAAAATTTTAAACTTTACCATTTAAAGGTGTAACGAAAATGATACACATGGGAAGGGATAAGTCTACTTATTCCACTACCTAGAGACATGTACAAATGCCGTGCTACTGTCGCAGTAACAATTGATTTTGTTTCTTAACGCTTCTAAACATCTGTCAAGGAACCAGGATCGTGTCTAGCATGCAATACACAAGTCCTGCCCTTAACCTTTGAGAAGTCAAGACAGTTAATACACACTGGCACGAGGTAACGCGAGTAAACTCATCGAACTCCTGTAGAGATGTTTGATTGGCCGTGTGCCACTTTCCTTGTGTAAGCACGCGTGTGAGAAAGTGCATGCATGTTTGTTAGTGGAGTGCGTGTGATTGATGGAGTTATTGCAGGATGTGTACAGATGAGTAGATATTAGTGAAGATATGTCCTCCATAATGAAACGTACATGAACCAAGTACAGCTCGAGGAGCTTTGAGCATTTGGCAGACATCCTTTCCAAAGATAGGTCGTATCAGGAGCAGAGCAGGGACAGCAGAAAAGATCAAACTGGACAAGATATGGGGCAGCAATGCCATCAGACTTACTACCTTGTAGAAACTGTTTTAGTCTTAGTTCCAATTCTGCTATATAGATGATACAGAGACGAGAGTTGCAGACACAAAATGCATGAGGAGGCCGCTCAAAATCTCTCACAAGGAACCAAAACCGATGACTTAGTAGGAAGCACTCCAGTGAGCCGCTGGAACCCCTTCTCGCAAATTGGTTCGGTCACGTGACCCGGTAGAACACTCTGGACTGGGGTGGATGCAGAGCTTTTTTTTATTGGTATTTTACGCCGAGCGTAAAAGGTTATATCACGGGAAGGCAGTCAGCACAGTAAACAGATGCCACATGCAGAGAAAGAACAGCGAGCCCGAGACGAGAACTGAACCCAGGACAGCCAACCTTCACTGTATTGGTGACAGGCGCTAACCGTTGCGCCACCGGAGCGCCCAGGGATGCAGAGCTGGACAGAGGAAGAAGTAGCTTGCAAATGTGACTGGCTGTGCCATCCAAGACCTTCTCACCAAGACAGGTCCACGTGACAAACCTTGTCAGTCGCTGCAACAGCTCTCCTCTGACGACCAGTACCGGCGGACCAGAACAACTATTTGTCAACTGGCATCAGTCAAGGGATTAATGACCTGCGTCCTATGACAGGATGGGGAATGGGGGGGAGGGGGGGCTTGAACCATTGCATCGATTTCGATTCTTTAAAAAAACAATTAAGCTAGTTCCGTAGCCCATTAGTTATAAGAAACAAAAAAAGCCGAGCAGCATTGTAAATAGGGTTACTATTATTTCTAGCAGAAATATCTTGCGTTTGCAAAAACGCAGAAACAAGTAAACTCATGCAGAGTTGTCGTTATAATAAATATGGACATACGAAATTTGCATGTCCCTTCCTATCTACCTCATACATCCATCCATCCATACATACAGTCAGGAAGGCTAATAGATCGGCAGACAGTTAAACAAACAAAAATATGTCAAGACAGAAATTGATTCTCCTGTCACGTTCTCTCATACAGCTTTAAAAACATTGCGAGAATAGGCGACAATCAGAAGAGACGAAGCTGGCCGCGCAAAGCGGAAGAAACATGATGAGTCTGGTAACAGGTGGAGCATTTATGCCCTATCCTTTTCAATGTTTGGCCTCGTCTGCTCGAGTGTAAACAACACATCTATCTCTAGATCCGTCGTTCACTTTACCTCACTTCTGTTCATACCACTAGCACCCCTCTCTCCCCCCCATCTCTCCCTCTCCACGCGGTCTTGTTCTCTCCCCCTCCCCGTGCGTCAGGTTGGTCTCTATGACGGCAGAATCAGCAAGCTTAT
Organism: Marisa cornuarietis; assembly: GCA_004794655.1. Lineage (NCBI taxonomy): Eukaryota > Metazoa > Mollusca > Gastropoda > Architaenioglossa > Ampullariidae > Marisa > Marisa cornuarietis. The sequence goes on along the minus strand of SMMW01000013.1, from coordinate 1,583,640 downwards.
CGGCTGATAACAGGGTTACATCTGTCAGTGTGCACTGTGTTTCCTGTTCACACTTGCTTTCGTTGTGCGATGTTCTGTTTGGCTGCCATGACAGTGCGTGCACTCGTTTTCCACGCCTGTGCGTGCACGCTCGCGTAATCGTGTGTGTGCGTTTGTGTGCGTGTGTGTGTGCGTGTGTGTGTGCGTGTGTGTGTGTGTGCGCGTTTGTGTGTGTGTGTGTGTTTGTGTGTGTGTGTGTGTGTGTGTGTGTGTGTGTGTGTGTGTGTGCATTGATGGAAGCTCTAAAACATGTCTGTGCGGTTCTATGGAAAAGTGTGGGTGGGCATTGATGGAAGCACTTAAACGTGTCTGCGTGGTTTGATTTAAAAGCGCGTGAAAGAATGATGGGTTGAGTGGGGATTTTTTTTATCGTTTTACTCTTCTAAAAAGATTTCCACGAATTTGCACTTCTCTGCAAGGTATTCGTTCATTCATTTATCCCGTAACTGGTACTTGTGGTAGGAGAGAAATGATCAGCCGGTCTACGCCTTCACGTCAGTCACCCAGCTTTTCTTCTCTGCTAGGTCTTAGTCATTCACAGAAAGGGTCGAGGTTACTAACGAGGACTTTACCTCTGAATAATAAAATCTAAACGAACGATACATTATTAGGTCAGTTGTTTTTGCTTTCCTTTCAGATAAATATGGCTTATCGGAGATAAGAAACCAGAAATCATACGCTGCATCAAAACAATCTTTAAAAGATTTCGAACGGACAGTCTGGCTTGTAGGCAGCAGACAGAAGACTACCTCCCAGACTGACACACAGAAGAACTAAAGCGCTAGGGTTAGCATCTGTTTCCCTAATGTTTTTAGTAAAGACCACGATTGTTTCTTCCAAACATTTTTTTCAGTCCACTGCTATTAGTACCACTCTGCAGATCGTGGTGCCGTCTTCCGTCCATTTTCTCTTAATCAGCGCCACTAAAACCCTCCCCTCGTGCAGTACCGACACAAAGTGCAAAGGACGCCTTGTCAAAGGCCACGTACATCGCTCTTTACTTTTCTTCAATCATTTTATCGATCTCTGTAGCTTGCCGGCGGAGTCATGGAGACTGAAGAGCGCTCACGTCGATTTGATCTTTAGGGATCTCTTAGAGAGATCGAATTGATGAAAAAGTCAGGGACGGTCAAGAAGACACAGACACGCAGAAGCTGGAATCCATTTAACAAGACAAGGAAACGCAACGAATAATTGAACAGAACAGATTACAGACCAGAAAGAAAACAGAGACAAAGGATGCTGCATGGATAAGGAATTGTGAGAGAAAGATGCTCTGAAAAAACATAGCGTGAGTGAAAAAAATACAGCGTGAAAGTATAAATACATGTTTGTGGCTCATTTTGCTTCTGCTCCTGCAGCATTGGAGGGAGTTGGGGAGGGGTGGAGGAAACGCTAGTCTAAAACAAACTAGACATGATGCCTTCTAAAAGCTTCACACACTACACACATCATCGACCCTTAAAAGTGTAAAGCAGCCATGCAGCAGTTGCTAGCCACAGAGCACATTAAAATATTGTTCACCGCAAAGCATATAAAAAAAAGAGCAACAACTGAGGTGTGGACATTACAAAAGACGCCCACCACATTTTTGTTGAGGCTACTGAGCTGAGCATGTATATGGTACTTTATTTTGTAGTCTCATGTATTTATTAGTCAGCACAGTGTGTAATACAGATGCTACTGAAATATTTGAAAACATGTTTATTTTGTTACATAATTAGCAACCAGGTTTCACCAGTTCACTCTCGCAAAGTACAACACCAAGCTGCCATACCTTCGTCTTTTTTACATGAGAGCTCAGTCAGTCAGTGACTTAGTGATCGACTAGCAGGCGAAAAGATTCGATATCATGTTGTGGGAATCTTTTTACATCTTAAACTTAGTTCGCGACCTATGTTCGAATCAAAGTTGGGAGCAGAGGTCTTCCTAGTTAAGAATCCTGAAACAGGTTCAGGCCGTGAAGGATCGTGTGATTAAGACGACAGCTGAAAGTTTTCCTTAATCTAGGGTAGTGCGCGTGCCTCTCTCTCTCTCTCTCTCTCTGTGTGTGTGTGTGTGTGTGTGTGTGTGTGTGTGTGTGTGTGTGTGTGTGTGTGTGTGTGTGTGGGAGGTAACTTTCAGTACCAAAGTGGACATTTCTTCCTCAGAGCCGATCTGCTAGGATCAATACCGCTTCTGACAAACTGCATACTCCTTAGAGACGATTCAATAAAGTCAATCGCTATATATATATATATATTTTTTTTTTTTGCTACAAGAACTGAGTTGCTAACAGCAAGTAATATCTTACAGTCCACACATACAAAGAGTTCGTGGTCATCCAACCCTCGTTATCATGAAGCCCACTTCTGCCCATATCCTTCTATCCTCTCAGGTCATCAGACTGCCCAAGGCCTTAGTGCTTGCGTCAGACCGTTTCTAGGAGACTACCGCTACTTAGACTGAGCACAGCTTTCACGATGGCCATTCTTCACAAGCTCAAGGCTCACCCTGGATTGATCGCGTGACGTCAACGACACATTTACACATACGGTCTGACTTTAAACTGGGAATCGCTTTCGCCATCCGCGATCGTTTCCCGTACTTCCCCCACCCTGGTCCAACAAAAAAGAGCTTAGCTGTTTCCGCTAGAAATTAAAACAGACTGTAATTTATCGCAGCATGTGAACGTTCATCAATTCGTTCAGGGAATGAGTACTCAGAGTAGATTTTAAAAGTTTTATACTTTTAAAGAACATTATTTTGTATTAAACAATTAGTACGATCATTTGTTGACGCAAATATTAATAAATTTGTTAAAATGAACAATTTAGGGAAGAAGTCGGACCAAAGTTGTGATGATGCCAACGCCGATAGGGGTCTGTACACTGTGTCTAAAAGTCTCTGATGTGTGTGCTCGGCATGCAGTGATCTGGGTACATGAATAATAAAGAAACCTATTGTTTTGCTTCTTTTTTCACAATAAAATGCAGTCTAAAAGAATCTGACCCCTCATGTATAAGTACTTCGCTGTAGTTTGCTCATTTTGTATTCCACTGCTCTCCTGTGTTCCATGTTGCCATATAACCATGCTACCAAAGCGATAAGTCAGATTGGTTCCAACTGTTTACAGTTAGTTCCTCCGTCTCAAGGGAAAGGGAAATATCTTACAGCAGAAGAACTAGCATTTTGTGCTCAGTCAGTCAGTCAGTCAGTCAGTCAGTCAGTCAGTCAGTCAGTCAGTCAGTCAGTCAGTCAGTCAGTCAGTCCCTCCTGTATAGCTTTTAACTGCTTGCAGACTTTTCCGCGTTACTCCTGATCGAACGCGCTTCCTGTTCAACTATTAATAACACGAAGAGCACACGATGCGAGCTCTCGTGATGACGGAGATGCAAAAGCACGAGATTTATGGTCTGTTGCGTTTTTGGTTTATTGTCCCTAAGCCGCATAAAATGTGGCGGTCGACGACTTTTGCCAAAAAAGGACATAAAGCACTAACTAAACTTAGCAAAACACTTATTGGAATTATACTGCTGACATTTAGAATTTTAGCCCAATTCCGGATATTGATTGTCCAAGGGGTCAACAAGACCTCACAGCCGACTTCGCGAAAAGCTATGAAGGCCACCAAAAGTCCAGTGATAAACGTTCTTCCTCTAATGGCCGCTGTGGATATACCGAAGTGCATTGGTACTGTGCGTTTTCATGCCCAGTGTCTTAGCCTCTACAACTTTGAATTTAAACCTTGGCAGCCATTCATTTTTTTTTTTTTTGTTGCTCATAGTGACACAGAGTCTGGAATCAATCACATATCTCCACCACAGTTTTCCCGAAGCGAGTGGTGATGAACCGAAATCCGGTATGCATTCACTGGAATCGACGCACTTCTTATTTCGAGGAACCGAATTCTGATTCAGCGGCACACAAGAGAATTTCCGTTTATTTTCTGTGAAGATGAGGAGGATGCAATTTAAATGCGGTAAAATGGGACAAAACTCTTTTTGGGTTCTGTGTTCTCAAGTGATTTAAAAAAAAATAGTTGTCATTGCTGCATATATCGGAATTCTTTTTGAGTCTTGTTACCAAGATCCAACATGATGTTGCTGATAATAAAAATAGTCTCTATGAGGCTAATAAACATCAAAGCCGGATAAACCTGGTGCCATCTGGAATATGAAAAGGTCCTGGCTGTGAGTATCGTGAAATCTCTCGGTAGCTCAGCTGCCGACGTGAATGGGTAGCCTAAACACTCCGATATCGTCCCCGACCTAATTTGGGTCGCTGTGGGTCGAGAAGGCACGTTTCCATTCCCTGATTATTGAGTGGCGTAGAGTGGTTGTCTGAACATTGGTCCGACCCAAGAGCTGGCCCCTTGCAATCGATACAGACTCGCAGAGTTTGCGTGTCAAGGGGTAGGGTACGGGGTGGAGAAAGGGGAGAGGGAGCGAGAGGGCAGGTCACACGCGCTGTCCTCCGGTCCTGACGTCACATAACAGAAGCCGTCTGCGTCTACATTGACCCTGCCCTCGAGCAAGCGGGTTTTGCTAAAAATAAAAATGAAAACACAAAAGGATAGCATACCCGTATTACGCGCCAGGTAGTACACCCGTGTCACGGGTCATAAATCTCACCTGTACGGTGTGTCAGGTAATTGCAGGTCCATAAAGATCCAGTCGCACAGACAGTCGGTGCTCTAGTGTGACCTGGGTCCCTGATCGGACCTCATGCCTTGCTGCACCTGGGAATGGAAATGACACAGTCGAATGAACACAAGCCCGGGACATCGATCTTCATCGGTGATGAAGGTGCTGTGTGTATGTGTGATTCAGCGATATTGAAAGGAATAGGAAACAGAAGAACGATGTGCTATAAATAGATCCTTGCATTACTCTTTCTACCTGCTGTCTGGTGCCATCCCCGGAGGGTGAAATCATCTGTAGCTATTCCTTTTTTATTTTTTTTTTGTCGTCGTCATCATTATCATCTGTTTTCTTCGTCGACGACGGTCACTGTCGTAATTACTGTTCTCAGTGCTCAGAAATGTTCGTCTCCACCATCTTCCGCTCTGTTACAACTTTAAGGATAAACAGGCGCTGAAGTCTGGCAGATTGTCTAAGAACAGAGCACCAGAGACAGACTGAGACAGACATGGACAGACACTAAGGAAAAGACACAAAAACTCGGGGACACTGGCAGACTGGGACAGACAGACGCTGAAGACTGGAAGTTTATTTCAGCTGAACTGTCTATCGTCTTCCAGCTCTTTGCGCCTTCAGGAAGTCGTATCAACTGCATCCACGTCTGCAGGTGCATCTTCCTTCCATCGCCTCCTGTCTGACAGGAACACGTGGCAACACTTGCTGATCTGCGTGCAAAGGTTGTCGCCCCCGGGTCGCCGTGTGGCAGAGACTTGTGTCGGTTATATTTGAAGACTGGCTTAAACGAATTTGTGTCTGCAGCCAGACATTGTAGATCCTCTGCGCCGCTTGAAATGAAACTCATTCTTCAACTCTTGAGTCGGTTTTATTTCTGCTGATCGAGTGATCTGTGACACAGTGGACGAGCTTCGTTACTGACACTAGAGAGAGAGAGAGAATGTCGGTACATCTTGTCCATGCCTGACTTGCCTTTTTTTCTCCTTTTTGCTCTAGACTTGAGTTCTCTTGAAATTTCGTCTCGTTTGTCACACTGGTTGCCTCAGATCCATTCCTTCTTCACTGACACTCTGCGCATAACACTCTTCTTGTCCTAATTATGTCTTACTTCTTTTTCATCTCTTGCTTATCAGGTTTCTCTTCTCTCCCTCCAAGGATCTGGCCTTGCTTGTCCTTTTACAATCGATTCCCGGGAAGCGGAGCTGAACATCAAATATAGCAATGTGTTTAACTTGAGACTAGCATCACCTTTCCGTCCACTTTGTCTCCGGTGAAATATGTTGATCTAAGTATTAGTCTTGCTTTTAGGTTCTCAGAAAACTGTTTTCATAAACCCTAGCCCTCTAAAAATTTGCTTAAGCCAAACTAAAATCCATTTTCTTAATATGTATCATTACTGTGTCATCATCCTCCTCAGAGTAAAATGTATACGACACCAGCCTCCTCCTACCACCACCCCCGTAAGTGATCAGCTGGTGTCAGACATGGTGTAAAGGGCGCAGGTAAACATTTACAGCCTGTGGGCGATGCAATTATCGCTCGCATCCACTGAACTCGTCACGGTGAATGTATCCAAACTATTGTTTGATATGTTTTGTATCACTCGATACTCTTGCTGTTACAACATCAACACCTGCCAGGAAGAGCAAGATAAATAAAAATTTGATTTTAAAAGACCAAGAACAATGATTTACAGGATATTCTGTCGTTACGAAATCAGCACCTGCCAAAAACGAGAGTAGATAGTGACCAGAAATGAAATTAAATACAAAACACATGGAATAACAAAAGAAAGAAAAATTAATCTGGTGGAAATAATGTTCCTTATTCTCTTGCTTACACGTGCATGTCTTCGTTTGTTTTCGTACAAGAAAAGTGTAGTATATATCCTTCGATTTTTGAATTTTGAAGAATTAGAAAAACGGGGTTTCAAATATTCTTCTTCTTATTCCTGTTCGCTCCCAGTGGAGCATAGGACCGCAACCACATCCCGCCAACGAACCCGGTTCTGGACATTCCTTTCTAGTTGGGACCATGATAAGGTTTTAAATATATGTGCGGTAATTTCTTTTTGAAACCTTACAGTTACATCAGTATTTTGGGAGACAAAATGCAGAACTCATGCTTTGAGCTAATGAGTTTTTGTACTTGTCAGTCGCCATATTCAGCCGCCAGAGCGTCTGTAACCGGGGTACGACATTAAAGAGTGCAAACCGGAGAGAACCAAGCAGTGCTATTGAAGTGAGAATCATTTATTCATGGTATTTTCTCCAATCACTCCTGCTGAAAATGAAAAAAAAAGAAACAAATGAAAAAAGGAAGAAAAGAAAAGGATGGAGGCTGCCCGTCCTGCTGGTAAATGGCAAATTAACTTTGCTGACGCACAGACGTCGCTACGTTTGATCTTGTGGATGGCGAGGTGCCCAGCGCACAGCACGAGGTGCAGCGGTTCACTGCTGCTTGTGGTTGTGACCTCAGTCAGTCTCGACTAGTGGCTCAACGTGTAGCATGCCAACAGCGGGGCTTTTTTTCTTTCTTTCTTTCTTTCCATCTTTCTTTCTTTTTTGAAATTTGCTCTGAACGCAAGGGAAAGACCTAAAAGTAGATATTGATTTGACTTCATCTAGCAAACCCGATGTTTGTTTTCTCCAAAGGAAGTCTGAGAAGTGTGTTCGCATGCTGAAGCTATTTATGGAATGGTCTGTTGGTAGGTAGGTTGGTCTACCTGTTCGCAGGGGCTGGCCGTCGGGGGTTTTCTCCGAATACTCCGGTTTCCTCCCTCCCCTCTCTACCTGTATAGTGCAAAATCACCTGGAAGTACTTTCCCGCCAAACCAAGCAAGCAAGTGGGGATAGAGAGAGCCACTGGGCTTGAGTACAAAAGTGCTATCAGAACTGCAAACGCTCTTGAATTAGATTGTTTTTGTCAGCGTGTCTGAGAATTTGTTCAGCATCCTGCTTATTAAGATTTAAAGGAGAAGAGAGAGAACAGATGCACAGTTACATTAGATTTTTTTTATTTTCTTTGTTTTGTTTTGTTTTTTTACCAGAGAAATTCTCAGCAACCAGTCTTTGAGCTGGGGAAGAGACAAGTGTCTTTATATCTTACGAGTTATCTGTGAATCTTTTGTATATTAGGTTCAGGGGGAGCCTAGTGTCTAAATTTACAACTTGGATTGATGTTAGTTTACTAGTGTGAATATTTTGCTGAGCAAGCTTATATCAAAAGATGTTATTGATGGTCTGCCCTTTGTCTAATGCACCTCACACAACTTTTCAATATACGGGTACTTAACCAAATGGCATTTCATTTAATGTCTCTCCCCGGTAATGCCAATGATTAAGAATACAACAGAGATTCTGAAAACGGATTTCAGTCGCGTCAGTTGGCCACGGGAGGGGGGGGACACCTTGCCCGACATCTGGCGCACTATGATTGCATCCAATGAGTTTGCTGTTCTTCACCACAAATGCGTTCGCCGGACTGTGTCGCATTTCTGACAGCTCTAACATTCTCGCAATTTAATCATTTATTGTCATGCCAGTTCAGTGCAGTGGTAAATCAAGACTCCTGTCAAACTAATATTCTGACCATCGCAGCAGCCATCATGCCAACCAAAATATTAAAAGACAACAAGTAATCACAGAACCCTTTGCACAGAAAACCAATAGAGAATTGTCGTTGTCTGTTTAAAACTTGGCACAAAAGATATTTTACATCTCTTGTATTCTTGCAGCTATTAATTATCAAATTAAAGAGTTTGGAGCTTACCTATTTTTCATATTCCTTTTCCTTTTTGTTCTTCAAAGGAAAATTTTGGAATATCTTCAGTCTTCATATTTTTCATTTAATCGCAGACAAGCATTTTGCAATACTTTATTTATAGTTCCACTAAGAATATTTTGGAATGTCTTATCATGTTTTCCTTAGTCCTCTCATGAACAGTTTGGAATATCTTATTCATATATTTCCTCTGTGTCGTTACAAGAACATTTAGGATTCTTTTTATATTATCTCTCTTTGTTTTCACAGGAACATTCTGGAATATCTGAAAGAACAGGAAGCAAAGGAAGAATGAGTCTTCGAAAGGGAGACAAATCAAAGCAAAGGGACAGTTACTGTGCTGAGCAAAATGGTAAGTTTACATTCTGCTTGAGCTTTAACTCATCGTGGAAGTTTGTAGGTGTCAGTCCGTTCATCTGTCTGTCTGGTTCCCTCTCTCGAATACGATTTTTTAAAAGCATCTCTTTACAGTCTTCCTGTTCCTACATGCTCTGCTAACCTCCTTAAAAGCATTGCTCAGGTGAGAGGACTGAGACAAGAAGAGATTCGTTGTCCATTCTACCTGATCTCTCCATTAGCCGCGCGCTTGTCAGTGCAAAAGCACAGCCGAGAACACCACCGTGGTCTTCCCCACCCATTATTACATCAAAGGCCCCAGGGGTCGCTAGCTGGTGGCCACATGCGAAACAGTCAGTAAACTACTCATATTTTATGAACATTTTAGCTGACTGCCTTGTGTCTACCCTTCACGACGAGAGGTTGTGGAATGGACCACAAGTTGCTTCGCTCTCAGTACAAACAAAGTTGTCCTTTCCCGAAACGACTTTTTTCCATTGGTCAGGAAGACACAAGTCGAAATGTGGGAGATAAGGGTAATTGGATTCCTGCAGCGCTTCAGGAATAACATCAATCCTGCTGCAGCAACCTTTGATGCTGCTGTGACGGTCTGAGCTGTTGTGTTCACTGAACAGTAGAACGTTCTCTTCCTTCATTCGAGGTCACTTGTGGATTGTAAGTCACACTTCCGGTGACTTTGGGAGACCAAACCCATGCGTGTCTTGTACTTGGAGGTGGCTTGTGTATTTAGACTTTAGTTCTGTAGCACCCCCTGCCCCTCCGAAATCCCCCTTCTCCAGATCAAATTCCATCCCACTGTCTTCCCCCTCCCTCTCACTAAGCCCATTCCGTGTGCATACCGTGGCTATAGCTGAGAGAGAGAAAAACAAGATTGAGAGAGGGGCTGGGGAAAAGTACGATAATGTGACTACAAACAGTGCTAGACGTCTATCATCGCTGGACACACGTGATTCAAATTTCTCAACCGTTCGTAATTGCAAGTTGTATTTCATCCTTCGTGGTTTTGCACAGACAGAAATCCTCTCACGGCCAGAGAACCGCCATAGTTCACGAGTTCCGTTGTCGAATCCATGAAAATATGGTAGCTCACAATGACGGCGACAAGTGACCTCCCTTGGGTTGCATTCTCTCCCTCGTTGCCTCCCGGGAGCCCAGCCAAACGCCGCACAAACAATCCACGTGGTCGGCATCAGCGTATAAACTCAGTCCTTGTCACTCAGAATCGATTGGGCTCCTGATATAGCCTGGTAACACAATTGTGTCGAGCGTGCAGCTTGATATCGTCTGAATTACACGCCTTTGAACAATCCTCTTTACGTGACACGCTCACGTCACGACGTAGTGGCACGAGCACTGTACACCGCCTACGTTCAACAGCGCACCGAGACTCGACTCCATGCTTGCATCCTTCATGAAAACGGTATTGTCCATAGAATGTGCACGGGTGCAGCTGGACAAATGCTAGGATAAGAGCTGGTTAAGGATGTTGCTGCATGGTAAAGCCAACAAGACAGCCCAAAATGGCAGTTGGTGAGGCAACTTGGGCGACGTTTGTTTCCACTTGATGTGTCGGCCGAGTTGTTTTAGTACTTCCCCTCGGCATTCTGGACTGGCTGACTTAGGGTAACAAGTTGCACTGAAATAATCAGACTAAACCAAGTTCATAATACGCGCTAGCCTCTAGCTGGGAAGACTTATTATGCCTAGCTGCCAATAATTTATAAGGTTTGAGTTGGCTGCTACCTGTTAACCATCCTGCTTGCCACGTAATGTTTACTTTTTCCTCAGTTTTTAATTTTTATGATGAGAAATGCGAACAAAACAACTGCCCTTTCTCCTTTTTCTGTAATAACCCTTTGCCGGTAACACTCTAAACAGTGTATTGAAGACTCATGATTTTAAAAAAGAAAAATTAAAGAGTTTTAACTGGCAAGAGTCCTATCGCTTAGAAGGCATGAAAGGTAGCTGTAAGTGGTTCACCATTTCTGACAACCCGAAGAGAAAAAACGTTAACCTTTCACCTCCTTTTAATTTCGCTTATAAATTAGAAACCTTTCACTAAGGGTAGTCAGATGGAGTCTTCTTTAAACTAGATCGCACGAACTTCAATGTACGATTGTTTTTGTGCGAGATGGTAAATCTTTTGAAATTGTGGCCAACGTGTTCTCTCAGTTTTTCACTCCACAGGTTCTTCTGTTCTAGAATCATTATATGCACACATCCACCAGTCCATACTACAGTGATGATATGTGTACGTGTATGAATACAAAATAAAATAATAACGAGTGTCTATTGCAATAGCAGGCATCGGCAGCTAGGTTCATTCGTCCGTTTCCTACCCTTAGCAGCAGGTCTGATGGACATCCAGGCGGCAAGTTCTGATAGACGAGCTGGCAGACCGAGAACTCATCTAATCAGACCGTGAAACATAGTTTATTAGATGCCAGAGCCATATAGGAGCTCATTCTCACCTGATCCGGAAACTGATGTTGACGGTGTGCAGAGAAAGCCGCCATGCGCTGTGCGGCTTCCACGCCTCGTAACTTCGCATTTTAATGAAATGGCTTTTCATGTTCTCATGCACTCAGGCTACTGTCTCTCTCGAAGGTTGATGCGGTTTTACAAGTTTCACATGTTTTCATGCCTTCCTGCTTCTCTTGCATTTTGATGAAGATGTTACCGGTTTTACAGGTTTCCACCGACCCTGGCCACCGTATTTTGCTTCCTCATAAAGGTTTACTACTTTTACAAGTTTTTAAGCATTCCAGCTACTGTCTTGCATTCTGATGCATGTTTACAAGTATGACATGTTTCTCTACACTCAGGCCGATGCCTCTTGCATTTTGACCCAGCTTTAGCGGTTTCCATGCATTCCAGCTGCTGACGCCATGGCTAAGCTCCTGAGGATAAAAAGGTGACGAACTAGTGAAGGACGGGGGGGGGGATAGCTATGGCTCGTAAAAGTAAAGCGAGGCCCACAAAGGGCGCAATTAATGCGATTCAATTTATACTCAGGAAACGAATCCATGATAGGATGATAGCAGTACATTTCTTTTTAAATTTCCAGAACTCGGAAAGCTGGTAATTGCTAACAGAGATGTGTAAAACAAGAACACAATGATACATTCACACCCATACGTCGGGACATTAGGTCTCAGTAATTAGTCATCAGTAGTCCGTTAAATACGACGAGCAGACAAAGCCACCAAGTATACCTGCTACAACCGATTGCTTAATTTTAAACTTTACTCAGAGCTACTAGGTAACATACATGACTACATACCCCGTATCAGTTTTTATAAAGCAAGTGTAGACAGACCGACTAGTTACACCTACTGTCAAGGTTCACCGATCGACTTATTTTCTAACATGACAAAGTCAGAAAAGTTTTACTGACATGTCAAGTGTCATTCGGAAGGCTTATAGAAAGATGGAGTTGATCAAAAAGCGCACGTCCTGCAAGGATTTGCAACATGCCAATGACCAGACTCCACATAGCTGGTTCGCGCTCGCTGCCTGGACTTATCAAGGGGATCTGCCATGTTGTTCCAGATCGTTTGTCGAACAGCACCTCCCAAAAGCGCTCCCTGCGAGAAAACGTATATAAAATGGCGTGCATTGGGAAGAAAAAGTCTTGCACTATCGCTTGCAGGTGCGTGATAAAACCGACGTGATTGCTATATTTCACGGGAGGGACGAGTAAGAAACAGCAGGCAGGTCTTGCTGGCCTGTATCGTGCACGCACCTTTCAGACCCGTCAGGTCCCCATTGCCATCTCTCCAAGACGGAATGTAGAGAAGTCGATAACTTGTCAAACGCTGGCAACGGAAGTTGTCAAAAATGATAAATGGAAATCATCACCCACCCATAAAGAAGTGAATTTTCACAACATTAAGTTTGCACAAGTTTGAAGATAAACCCGCGAGTTGTCTAGAGCCGTGTCGTGAAACGTCTACAACAGACAGGTATGTAACTCGTGCTCACCCTCTACACATACACATTTACAGGAGGGGCAGAGGTGATAACCCTGGTGCGTCACACCCTCTTATTAATGATCGTAACCTCAGGTAACTGATCATTGTATTCCCGTGTTGCTAAGGTCTTGTATCCCTGGCTAGCCTGACTGTTTATTCTGTTTGTGAGACTCCGATCTTCTAAGTTCTTGTTATGTGTTTGAGCTTCCTTACATTTTTTTATTTTAGTCTTTGTTGTTACCCGGAGGAGATCAAAAACGAAGGTCACGCTAAGATGTTTGTGGTGATGATAGATGAAGAGGATGACTGCGACGACGACAACGACGACGACGTCATTTAGTTGTTGCTCTTGTTACTGCTGTACGTGACGTGGCACGCTGCCGGCTCCTCTTTTTCTTCTTCACTGGAAAACACACACGAGTACGGATGCATTGACGTCACTGCGTTTATTCTTGCAAATAAGCAATTCCAAAAATAATTAGTACACGTGCATCATTTTTTTCCTTTTTTTGCTTTTTAATTTCTCCGTTTCACCCTTTTAACAACCCATCTATCACGGCATCTAGAGTGGGATCTGCTAAGTAGAGTTTTTGTTTGTTTGTTTGTTTGTTTTGATGGGGGATGGTCGCGGTGGAGGGCAGAGAAAGTGCTGGTCTGCCAGTCTGTCGATACACTACGTCAAGTCGGTACACTACGTCCATAACAGCGCCAACTGCCTCAAACTAGTTGCACAGAGAAAATGACTTAGCTTTATTAACGAAGTCGCATCAGCCTTATAATGGAGTTTGGCCCCTTTTTTCTAGCATCGGTCGGTTACATATTCTCTGCAGACATGCACCAGGAAGTCCTGGAGGACCGACACGCCGCCTGGCGATCAAAAGACTGATTGGCAAGCACGAGAAGACGGCATCCGGTAAAAGAGACAAACAGACTGACCAGCATCACCGTCGTGTTACAAGACCTTTTCTTCCCGCCCCCTCCCCATCCCACTTCTACATCACATGCCCCTCACTCTAGTGAAATTAGAATCAGAAGGGCTTCAGGCAAGAAGACCGCAGAAGTGCAAATATGCGAGGAAGTCTAGACGCATTCTTGTACTGTTACTATCTAACGTGCAGACAGGTCTTAAAAAGTTTGGCTTTTAGGTTATTGGCGCTACAGGGCATACAGCAGCCGTCTTCTCCTGCCCAAGATCGGGTTTGTTGGTCTTGCTGATAATCCAGAGGTCGGCCTAGCAGCTGCACGGGTGGGTTCAGGATGATGGGAGCTGGGTTAGGCATTGCGAGCGCTCGCTGATCCAGATTTTCGACCAGATGGCGCTCAGCAGGGGGAGAAACTGAAGAAAACATTCTTCTGGGGAGGTCCACAAGCATCACTTGTCATGCTGATTGCGTGTGGAACATTGTAAATTTAAGGGTAACGGCGGCGGGTTGAGCCATGAAGGTGTTTATTTCATACGCAAGGATCCAGCATCTCAGTCATTTCTTGTTTAAAAGTGTCCCGTTCATCCACCTGCAATGTTCTTATTTACTCACTAACATGGTATTGTAACCGGAAAAACTTCATTACCTGTACCCGCAAGCCTAAAGACGGTATTATCTATTAATTGTCGTGTCGTCTTTTGGAATATGTTTTCTCAAATGGCTAGTCTACGAAATGTTATTTCCTACTTCCTTTTTGATCTCGAGATACAAGCCTACAAAGATAATCATAAAAAGAAAGAGAGGGAAACGGTGATGCCTCGTGTGTCCACAGTCATGCCTAATTTACACACATCCTTGCTCTTCTTTTATGTCTCGGCATCAATATAATTTCTCATCAATGAAACAACACTCACTGACCTCTCTAATGCTTAGAGGCGCAAAGGAACGACTCATCGAGAAACTGTAACGCAGACAGATGGAGGGACAGAGAAGGGCTGAGAGAGAGAGAGAGCGGTGTGAACAGCAGAACAAATAAAGACTACAACTGAGCATTTAAGAGAAAACCTTTAATCTTCTTAAAGTGGGAAAAACAACGAGTTACGTGGACCTTTTAATCTTCGGTCAGAGAGGTTATTTCATTGTTAACAACATTAAATACATTTTCATGCCGCTATGCGTTACCCATTTGTAAAAGGAATGCATTGATGTCAGAAGTAGAAAGAGTGCACTGAGGCAGCATGCACTTACCGATGGAAGCCATGATGTACGAGTAACTGGACACGATGAAGCCCTCTCGTCAGTTAACGACTCAGGCAATAAAACACAAGAGCAGAAGATTCAATGAGCCCTTTCTTTGCGTGTAGACAGACCTTGGGTTACTTTGTTGTTGCTGCTGTTGTTGTTTTTGTTGCTGCTGCTGTTATCTGTCACGTGTACGAGTAAACGTGGGACACTGTGGTGAAGATTTCAGCGCATTATAATTCTTCCTTTGCTAGCGCTTTTGAGAAATAAAACTCCAACGCGTAGTAGTATTCTCGATCGCAAAAGTATTTATGTATTTAGTATTTAGTGATTAGGAATACTCATCTGGAACAGTCTTCTTACATTCGTCCATCAGAGAGGCAGACATCCTGTTCCTGTGTCGTACCTGTAGAACTAAAAGCTGGCATTAGACGGAGGAGAGGGAATGTTAGTGAAATCTCCGTGGCCACACTACACCAAAATGTTTTGTTTTTTTTTTTGGGGGGGGGGGGAGCTGGACAATACCTGCCCGGTCACCAGAGTCCAGGCCTCGTCAACAGCACAGCGATATAGCGATAAATTTCGTCCTCACACGGCGGCCGGCTGGCAGGCACTTCAACGCACATTTCCTCCTCATCAGCAGAGTCAACACTTCAAACTTGCCTTACACGTCTCCCTACTCCAGCAGAATAAAAAAAAACTCTTTGGGTGGGAGATGGGCAGAATAAACAGACTGCAAACGTGCGAGGAATGTTCTAAGGACGCCAGGAATGGGGTGTGCTGTAATTGTGTTGGGGGGTGGGTAGGGAGGTCGTCGAAGAGCGGACAATTGGTCTGTTCTGTTTGAATTGCAATGCACATGACCCAGCGAGCGGGTGGTGCTAGAGACTTCTGAATAAGCTTCGAGAAGATCTGCTTGTTTTTTGTTTTTTTTTTTCATACACGGCGATTACTGACCAGCGCAAGAAGTGAGATGTTTGCAAAACCAATGGAAATGTCATTTAATCTCACCTTATGGGCTTTCTTTTATACTTTGAGAATCATTGTTTTCCTTTTACCTGTAGTGAAAATGTAGTTTTGAAAATGCTGGATAAAAGTGAGTTCACGAGGTTTGGCGGCTTGTCTCAGAAAAAGCTCAATGACCATGTGTAGCCTAACCGCCTTCCCGTATTTCTGTCGTATTGTGAATTCAGATGGTTTCGACCCAATCAAGGACCCTTTTCACGTTTCGTTTGTTTAGCTCTTTGAGAATAACTACGTCGGTATTTTGCTAAATGTTGTCTGCCAACACTTCTTACTATCTCCGCAGTGTTCAAACTCGTGCTAAAGAAACTAAAAAATAAAAATAAAAATCCATCGAGGACGCGTGCGCTGATCCGGTGACATCTGACTCCCTGGACGCAATCAACGTTTTCTGGCCGCCTTGGAGCTGAAGGAAGTCTTCCGACTGATGGAGTTAAATGCGTTGCTAAGAGCGATGTAAACTGCAAGGCCCAAGACTATACTTAAAACACAACGCCCTTGGTGTCTCCCTGTTCTTTGTAATCTGATTTCTTTTCAATTTTTGCACTGAAAGTCCAAAGACGACCCGCCTGGGATATATGGAGTGGTTGTGGTGGGTGGACGCGTGGGTGGGGAGATGCAACCAGAATGGGAGGGATGAGCACCAAAGTCCTTCGTGGTGGAGTAAAAGGTTAAGATAGACAGTTCTTCCGTTCTGTTTACTTCTACAAACAGTTAGTCGGCTTAACATGAAGCTGAAGGTCTCACTCACAGCAATGGTAATTTTCACTGGCATTCTGAATTCGTTCTCGGAAATAGTCACTACAGGTTAAGCTTCACTTTTTCCATGTTTTTTTGTTAGCACGCAGTGAATCCTACTTTGTCCCGTGGTCATCAGAGACGACTATCGAAGTCTCCAACCAAGTTCTTCTGATGAATATCTAGCAGACAGCAGTTTCTGGAGAAAATTTTGCTGAGCATAAATTTTGTGTAGCCGTCCGTAAACTGTATTCCCGGGGTCCAGAAAGAAGGGATGTGGCTAGCATCATGTTTGTGCTTGGAAGAGAAAAACCATCGTCAGTATTTATGGCTGATTCATCTGCGCCACGCTGTTGTTAATGCTTTTGCCTATAATTCCTATGTTGCCAACGGGCGCTGCTGCCTCTTCAAAGACATCCAGGTCAAGAAGGCAACAGCCTCGTGCGTGGTTTCCTGAGAGCACGAGGAGGGGGGAGGGAGGCTTAGGCTAAATCCAATCTGCAGCAGCATCTCTTGTCAAGCCTGGAAAGAGCCTCCTCCAGTTTGGCTTAAAAATCGATTTCCATCTTTCTTCATATTCTGGTCGTTGCTTCTCTCTCCCATCCCCACAACACGTCCTCACCCCGTCCACCCCTTTCTCAGCTTTGAGCCCGTCTTGTGTTCAGGGTAAATTTCTGCCCTGGGCATCTGTGGAATGAAATATATCTATCTATATACATATATCTTCACTGGGCATCCGTAAAGTTATATATATATATCTTCACTGGGCATCTGTGGAATGAAATATATCTATCTTTATACATATATCTTTAATGGGCATCTGTAGAGTGAAATATATCTATATATATATATATTATCTGGGCATCTGCGGCATGAAAAAAAAATATATATCCTCACTGGGAATGGGTGGAATGAAATGATACATCTCCAAGAAAAGATACAGTATCCAGCTTTCTGCAGCTAGCTAACAACCTTTCAATCATTTTTATTTTACAGCCTCACGTATACACGGTGTACATGTATTTCATATTGTGCTATATTTCATGTTATAGCTTATATTTTCACAATCTCGAGTTTGTTGATACCACGACCTTTATTATTTTAACATGTTTAATCTGTGTTTGGAAGGGGGGGGGTTGCTGTATACGGGGATTATTGTTTTTAGACGTCGATGTTCGAGGCTTGTCAGGGCCTTTGGATAGAAAACTTAACCTGCCCACCCAGATAATGTGTAGCTTAATTTTGATGGAAGGTGCGAACTACGGAAGAGGGAAAGGGTGAATTTCTCCCTCTTGAATCCATCATCTAGAAACTTGAGCCACTTAGTTCACACTGCCCATATTGCCAGTAAGCTTTTGGACACCCACCCCGACCTTCACATTACTTTATGCTTTGGTTTAGTGAAAGTGCATGATAGAAACTGTCATTCAAATAAGAGCAATATATATATATATATCAGAATCGTTATTATAAATTAAACTCATTTTGCTCTGTTAAAGTCGTTTGGGATGGTTCGTCAGTTTAAATAACATTCTTTGCTCCCTCACCCACGTATCTGAGTAAATTTTATGTAAATTCAGTTTTCGCTACACAGAAACTTCTTTAACAACCAGTCTTTAGTAGTTAAGTCCGCCTTAACATTATTTAGCTCTTTTCGAACTTTAAGCGAGTTGCCCGAAATTTACTACAATGTATTGCTCAATTCATCTAGTAGCAAGTTTTTCAGACATCAACCCATTCTTCTCTTGCATTCAAGTGACTTTCAATGAGGCCCACATCAATCCAGATATCCACCTCTGTAAGCTTTTTATGGTGATGACATTGTACAACACTGGTTGTGGTGACTACCTCGTTGTGCAAAACTGGTTGTGGTGACGACCTCGTTGTACAACACTGGTTGTGGTGACTACCTCGTTGTGCAAAACTGGTTGTGGTGACGACCTCGTTGTACAACACTGGTTGTGGTGACGACCTCATTGCACAACACTAGTTGTGGTGACGACCTCGATGTACAGCACTAGTCTACAGTTTGAAATGTTTAAACGCAGGGTAGACAAACAAAACTGTTTACATAGTTTGTGAAAGAGGGCCGCCAGCTCCGTAAAACATTCTTGTAGATAACACGCCACTCTTTAGGCTGTAGTCTCTCAATATTTGTACGATTTTGCCAGAATCGTTCTAAACACTGTTACTCTCTTGTGCTAAACTTTTTACAACTTCTAGCTGATGTCACTGTAGCAGGGACTGGATGTTCTCATAATATTTAGAGATTCCAGTATTGTTGTTGCCATAAATTTGTAGCAGCTGATCAAGCATTGTTCGAGAAAAGTAGTCTATGTGTCTAGAGATTATCAAGTTGTAAAATTCGTATCACTGACTAAAATACAAAAAGTTACAAATATCTGAAAACTGATTTTAAACACAATTTTACATGCCGAAATAACCGGTTTGCAACTACCATATATACAGTTTACCCTGGAACAGTTACGAGGAAATATTTCTTTAAGTAGTCGAGATGCTCAAAAACAAAAATACAAATCTTAAATAGTCCCTATTCTCCTCTCTACCTCAGTGCGTCGAGTGTAGAAGGAAATAACATCGAATTTCGTGGAAAGAATGTAGCTTATACACAGTTTCCGGAAACTTTAAACAAGGGGTTGGAGGCAAAAACGAGCATGATGGAGTGTGTTTGCTACAAGGAAGCTGCTGTTCTTCTTCTGATGCCGCCATCAATCAGACTGTCTGCAACTCTCAGCATTCCCACCGCAGCTTCCTCTACAACCAGCTCGCGCCACCGAGTTTTTGGAGAAATTCTGTGGTCTGTCAACATCTAAATAATCGAAGCAAGCGCTTGAACGCGCGTCTGTGCGTGCACGTGCATGAACATTACGCGCTTGATATTACAACCTTACACGATATTACAACATTTCATGATAATACGATATTGCATGACTTGCAATCACAACATTACTTGATATTACATCGGATTACAACACAGCATTACATGAGATTACATCGGATTACAACACAGCATTACATGAGATTACATCGAATTACAACACAGCATTACATGAGATTACATCGGATTACAACACTGTATGACACAATATTACATTGCATGATGTTACACGATAGGTGAGAAGACTCAGCTGTGCAGCAGTTTAGCGGAACAGATCATGACAGGTGAACCAAGGACATGAACATTAATGTTATTTTACTCTGTGAAAAAAAATTCATCCTTGCACGTGGTACGCGTTATCGACTTGAGACGGCAAAACAGACCTGCTCGCTCTCGATGTTTTTAACTTTACAGTCAGAACTGTTCTCGACCTGTCGTCCATCCGTCTTCCCACAAAGCAAGGTCGTTTGTATGTTGAAGTATTGCCCATACTTTCGAGGTTAATCGAAGCCCGGTCGGTTTTAGCCATTTTGACCGCATGTTTCAGTGTTTCTGTCGGAGAAAGGGCAGTACATACTCCGTCACAGTGTCCGTGTGGAGCCTCCAGCTTGGTCTCTTCCTACAAACTTTGGCCGCTTGAAAGTATTGTCTAGCACGCCACCGTCTCAAAAATGAATGAAGCTATTTTTACCAGTTTATCCTTGACATCCTGCTTGTCCTCGTCATCGTTTTGTTAGGACCTTGCAACGTTCCTTACGCCGTGATATAGCCTTAGTTGCTGGCACGGCGTTAAACACTAACAAACAAACAAACAATTGCAACGTTCGTCGCAAACGGTGGGAGCCGATTGGACTCATTCACTGGACTGTTTGGCCTGACCTTTTTACCAAACAGATGTCCTGCCCAGCTGCAGAGTTATCACTTTGTTTTACCGATGAGAGTCTAAGCAAATTCATTTTTTTTGTTTAGAAAATTTGTCTTGAAGGACCCGTCTCTGATTTGACACAGGTTCTTGTTCTGCTTTTGTACACATCTTAGTTTTCAGTTTAGCTGCTACCTTTGTATTGTTATAAACAATTTCTCGCTTTTTCTCGAATGAGACTGTACTTTTTTCCTTCATCACGTAAAAGTGTTATCTGAGTTTCTGGGCTCACTGAGTTCCATGACATCCTCTTTGTGATTTCATCTGACTGAGGGCACAAATATGCTACTTGACTCCTAAATTGCAGTCAGAGAAGGAGATAATATTTCATAAGCATTTTAGCTGTCAGCTAGGATTAGCATCCCATATCGTCCGTCTGTACACCTGTCTCAAATTCTGTTATCTCTCTCTGTCCATCGGCATTCTTTTCTGCCCATCAAGCATTCTTTATTTATTCCCGTGAAGCAATTCGGTTTTTCTTTTTACGTCGCGCAGCTACACTTGAGAATTCCGGTCAGAAAAACGAATTAGGAAGGTCCACGTTGTCGGCATCTGTTTGTTAAGCCTCGTCTTCTTTTTCTTCTATTGTTAGCATGGCTTCGCGACAATTGCAGGAGACGTCTTCTTTCTTCTAGATAATATTTTTGTTAGTCTGTCAATGACGTCGTAATTGTCCTTCTCGTAGAATCATCGTTTTCATTCGTCGCCGGACAGGTTTTCATTTTCAGCTGCGAAAGGCTTACCAGCTATAAGAACTCTTCAATCTTCTTTCGTTTGGCATCATTCATGCATGGGATTTTATTTTCATTGTAATTGCCTTTAATACAAAGTGGCATAAGCAGTGTGACTGACGTCGCTCTAAAAATATGTTTTAGCTGTATGTGTTTGAGCTGCCTTCAACAAAAGCAAAAAAACAAAAAAAAACCTTGAAGCCTAGGAAAGAAAACTGTGCTTGTACATGCGGAATGAAAAATATTCACATTTCATACCACGTGAACGACTTTGAAAAGATTTTTATGGGGCATGCAATCATTGCCTAACCTAGAACGCACCAACAAATTTTATTAGAATATTACAATGTCCAGCGGAATGTTGATGAACCAGATTAATATCAGAAATGCTGTAGTTAAGGATCCCTAGCTGGAAAATATATGTTAGACACTTTCCATATTGTTCGAGATACATACACTCCCAGTTGTTGTGTCGAGTTCAAATCAACATATAAGTCTATTCGAACTTGAAAGCTAGGACATATGGATCTCTTTATAAGGATCACTGAGATAAAAGAAGGCGGATAATTAGGTGAAAAATGATCGAAATTATCATGCCTTGAGGTTCGCCACCCAGTTACGAACATAAGAACTGGCTGCAGGTGGGAAGAAATAGCTGAGACGTGTACCTCCCCAGTAAACCCGTCAGCAGCACGACACCACTAGATTTTCACGGCCGTTTAATGAGCGCCAATAAGTCCTGTCTCGAGCACGCGAAGGAAACTGAAAGGAGAACGGGAGATAATAGCTGCAACTTTACCCTCACCGCTTCCCTCCAGCCCCACCCCAGCATCTCCCCTCCTTCCAAATCCCTGCCTGCGCGTCGCAAGAAAACTGCTTTTCACGAGGACGCGGTGCTGCGGAGTTCATCTCTGTCCGCCACGCCATTTGTGAACAGTCTCTGTTTGTGAACGGTTGCCAATTTGTCCTTGGTCGCTTTAGTGTCTGAGCTTGATGCACCATCTACCTAAGGACGATGGGATCAGTCTGATCCTCTAACCTTGCTGAGGACTGGGCTGCGGTGTTTCGGCGCTCGCTTACAGGACTTTGTGACTCGGAGAAGAAATATGGTTTCTTCTTCTTAACTTCCCTTTACATCTTGCCACCACTCCTCCGTATGTGACGTGCAAGCACTCCTCGAGGACACATCGAATAATTCTGCCTGGCTCGCAGGATCACGGTGATTTTTTTTTCTCTTTTCGCTTTCGTGTGAATTCCCGGAAAGGTGTTGATTGATCTGGCAGAAATTTGCCTGCACGTTGACACCAGCCACTGTTCCTGTTGGCATCCTCTCCACTGTAGCAGAAGCAAATGAAAATATTTGTGGCTGCTGCTGACAGTCCAGTGCACCGTCGCAGAATGGAAGACATCAGCTTCAGGGTGGCGGGGTGTGTGTGCGTGCGTGCATGTGAGACCAGCCTCAGTTGTTTTTGTCATAAAGGCAGCATCACGGAGTTTCCCATGGCCGCCAACACAGTGCCACCCTCATAGCCCTCTTAGCCCTCATAGCCCTCGCAATGAGACTGGCTTGTGAACTTTGCCCCTGTTGCCCAGGTTTGTCCTCGTTACGAGGAAGAAACCTCTTCCCCTGCTCGGCTGATGTTCAAATGAGCTGCATTGTTGATCGCAGATTTTACACCGGGTACTGTCTTCCTGGGCTTACTTCTTATTGTGCCTCTTCACTATAAGGAAGCTTGGGCATTAGCGCAGTGCGTCTACAAAGACTTTTATTATCATTTTTTTTATTTTAACAACTTTCACTCTCATCCATTTTCTCTATTTCTCTCTCTCTCTCTCACACACACACACACACACACGCTCTCTCTTTGTCTCATTCTTTCTTCCATTTTCTCCGCATCTTCTTTATTACTTTCTGTCTCCTTTTAGTCCTTCCTCCTATTTTTGGATTGTCTATTCACATTTTTCCTTCTTTCTCTCGTTTCTCTGTTCGTCTGATTACTGAATATTATGAACTTTTCTTTTTCTAGGAAATTCACTAACTTGTGATAGAATGGAAGTTCGTGATCTTTGGGTTTCTTCGTGCCATATTTTAGAACAGTTGTTGACTACCCAACCTGTTCAATTTACTAAATTTCTAACAATATTCCTAAATTTACTAAAACGTAAATTGTTTGTAATAATCTGGTTTAGATATTGTGGTGTTTTGGAAGAATACTTGTATGGAGTGTTTCACAGGTCTTAAGCCTACAAGAAACAACTCTTTTTTTAATTATGCTCTAAATTTAGTCTTGAGATTCAGGTTTTTTATTACTTTGAGTTCATCAAATCTTGACGCCATATTGCCTGCCTCCATTTTTCACTACTCATTACAATTCTCTCCGTTTTCTTTTTGTGATTTTTCGCCATCTATTGATTTATTTTGACGTGAAAACCTCCTCTACTCTCGTTTCACTTTCATCATGTTCTTTAATATTATTTTTTCCTTCTTAAATGATTAGTATACCTGTCTTGCCATCAGATCGTATTTCATTTACCAACAGAGAGTTTGTCTCTTTCTTAACGGACTCAAAAAAAATTGATAACCTTCTTTCTAGAACACATAATTATTTTACATCTGAATATTAAAAGATTATTAGAGGTGGAACGTTTATTAATTATGATTTAGTAGAGCTCAGTGAAAGAGGATACATTCCCAAATCTTCATGCAACCCCCCCCCATCACGTTCTCAAAGGAGAGACCTAAAGAGTTAACAATCGTATCGTCACGATATCCCCTAGTTAATGTCTGACCTCAGCTTTCCCTATGACTGAGACCTACACAGTGCAAAGAAGTCCATGCACAATCCTGACAACTGTGTTGTTGACTTTGACCTATACACGAGGATGTTTGTAGGCGTGCATCTCGAGAACGGAATGGGAAGGGTATTCGCCTAGATTTGGAAAAATAGTATCCAACAAAGAGCTTTATCCAATCTTTAGATACAAATATGTGCCTTCCAATAGTTGTTTAATAAAAGTCAGGCAGTTTTACTTAGGGGTTCTTTAGTTTATAATGCGAGAACTGTAGGAGTCGTCAGTTGTGCTCGATTCATTGATGATTGCAGCACGGACGTATACAAAAAGTCCGTGGTTACACTGATTTGCCAACAGAAAGAAATACTGACTCAGTATCAATCACTTCAATGCATTAAAGCAATCAGTGGTGCTCACACTGTTCTTCCTTGAACATGTTTGGTGATGACATTTCTCGAGAGCTAGATGTACGAAAGGGTATTTTAAAAGTCTTGAAATTATAGAATTGAAGAACTGTGACAACATGATGTAAAACGAGAAAATCGGAGAGCTGCGAAATGGGATTCTAGAATTCTTTAAACTAACGAATTATTTTTGGTTCGTCACAATTGTAACAGATTTTTTCGGTCGGGGGATGTGGGGGGAGACTTGCCAAGATTTGCTCAGCGAAAAAAGCCCATTTTTACGAGAAATGTTTAACCAAATATTTCGCTATGTTTGTTTAAAGAAGAGTGTTTCGTCTACAGCAAAATGCCGATGTGCATTTTTTTTTTTTAGAGCGATGTTCCTTCGAGAAGATGTAGCTTCGGTTAAGACTACAATACCTCGGTACGGGGATCTGGGAGCCAGGTCCCAGCAGTCCTCCTGCAGGAATACGTGGCACATGGCGGTCATAAATGTGTCAATTTGCAGTAGGGTCCGCCTGTGATTACCAATTTGGGTTGCCTGCAAAAAAACCGCAAGGATGCTTGGGCGCTGATAAAGCAAGGTTATTATGATTGGCTGCTCGGGATGTCCACTTATTATGATTGGCTGTTTGAGATGTCCGCTTATATGCTTCGTATGCGGAAGCTGGAGTAGATTCTTGGGGCTCGAAGCTTATTTCGGGAAGTGAGCTTTTTAGAACAAAGTCTTTGTATTACCGAACTGGTGTCTGTTCCAATATCTGTTTCTGAAAGTGCAGAAAGCTGGCCATTAGGGAGCAGAACAGGTAGATGTCGATCTGTTTTAATAACTGCAATGGCATTTTGCCGATGTGAGCTTATTCCGCAACACTCAGGTCACAAGATTAAAGCAACTGATTAATAATTTTTCGTAATAATACTCTGTGAAATGTCATTAAAAATGTTTCAGTCACCTGCATTTTTTTAAATTTCTGAATCCAATGGCATACTCAGTTCTTCCTGGTGCTGACAGGAGCTAATCACGGGAGGCTTGGAGTGAAGCTAAACGAAATCAGACATTGTTTTGCATAAGTTGATTAATACGCTCTGCTAGCGCTTAATTCACGAGTCTGCATAACGTGAATTATATCATTCATTATTTCATGGTTTTATTGCACTTTTGGGACAGATAAGAGGTTTTTAAATGTCCCTGCTTTGCTGCCATCCTGGTTTTTTTTCCCAACTTTGCAATATTTTTGTGATAGAACTTTATACTTTTTTCTTTACGTTTCCATTGGGTTGATCTGTTGTGCGCGTGCTTTTTTTAATTCAGAAAGATGTTAGCACCGTATTGCTATTAATAGCTTTAATTAACGAGCTGCCATCTTACAAATAATTATGTTCAAAAAGTATTTCTCAGATGGCTTCCACTGCCATAAAAAATAATAATAATCATCATCATCATCATCATCATCATCGTCGTCGTCGTCGTCGTCGTCGCCTTTCACATCTTTTTTTCCTCACATTCAATTTTTTTTTATTCACAACATTGTAGGTTTATTCAGGTGCTGAGTGCGGCTGCACCAGTTATGGCACCTGGACAGCTGCACCAAAGAGTGAGAAAATCATGACTTTATGTTTACCTCGACTTTTGAGGAGAGAGAGAGATTGCAGTAGAAGTAGTAGCAGTACAGCTTCCCCAAGAAAATCGATGCTGAGCATGCAGTTCTTTACACGGCCGCCGTGTGTGCAAGCCGCCTTGCGGTCGGCGATGGATGAAGGAGGCTTGCGGTTACCTCCAGTTCCTTGGGTCAGCCAGGAACTTTTTCACGGCTCTGAACAGCAACATCATTCCAATGCCACGATCATCGATCCCTTTTTTTTTTTTTGTTCCTCCCACTCTCCCAAGTCTCTCTCGGCAGATATTTTCCGGCTTAAGCGAGCGAGATTTACGTGCAGAGGTCGATACTGATAACCTGTTTGATGTTCCTATTGGGACTCGCGTCCGCCCTGAAAAAAGCGAGCAGGAGGCTGGAAACCCACCCACGTCGTTGGCCGCAGATGGTCAAGCCTCGCAGCGGGAGGTCGTTAACGGATGTACCGCAGCCGGGCGGTGACCGCCGCACCGTGTAGTGAAACTTGTGTTGTGGTGAACCATGACGAGCCACTTGCAACTTCAAAGCAGGCAGTCATCGGCTGGGCAGTTGATCCTGGTGTCTTTGTGAAGAGCTTTTCGCCTGATGACCCACTGCAGGAGAGGCTGGTTAATTTGGCTGGTGCGGCTTTCTGATGCTGTGTGATGTTATGGTGTGCGACAGTGAGTCCTTTTGTCGAATCTGCTTTTACGTGGAGATGCTCATTGGTTGCTGGATAATGTAGAGGACCTGACGAAGTGGCATCTGGTTTTAGATTTTCGTTTTCGTTAATCCATTGATTTTAGTGTTTGCTGTCGTTTTGGATGGTGCTTTGATGCTATAACGGATGGTTGATGCTCCGAATATATGAAAATAATTCACTGTTGGGATTATTTTATAGTACTAAATCTTACAAATCACATTTTTCTAGATTTTCTAGTTTACTATATCTTTCATACATCTGTCATCATCATCATCATCATCATCATCATCATCATCATCATCATCATCATCATCATCATCATCATTTTGTTCTTCTTTTGCTGCTGCTGCTGCTGCTGCTGCTTCTGCTGCTGCGTCTGCGGCTTTTTTTTTCTTCCGCTTGTCTTTCAAGTCTAGAAGATAACCCGGGCCTTCGATAAATTGGGTCCATTCCATCAAAGTTCGTTTTTTTTCTCCTGCTCGATCACGTGCTGCGAGCAGTTTCACAGAAGGTATTCAGGGTATTCAGAAAGTATCCACAGACTGGTCTCCGTGGTATATGCACAGACCTTTCTCAACTGAGTACAACCGTCAGCTGGCTGTAAGCCAACAGGCGTCCTTCCGTCTGCTGATGCTAGACGCTTATATCATACAAAAATCCCAGTCTTTTTCATTGGCGCTGCATATTTCATTTATCACCAGCCTTTCACTGACTCGGGATTTTTTTCTTCTCCCGTCAATAGAATTCTTCAAGAGCCGCGGGTATGTACGTCGTAAGCCTTTTTTACACTTCGATTAGCTTGAAAAAAACTTTGCTCATTCGGTATCCATGGCATTTCATCACTTTGGAATCCGCAGAAAGCGAGCCCAGTCGTGACAAAAAGATGCATGTGCAGGGAAGAATTCTGTAATGGTTGTGGACACAAGCCACAGGTCCTGGGAAGAACTGCATGATTCACGGCCTTACATTTTGAATAGCTAGCTGTTTTTTAATCTCTCATCTACCACTAAATTTTGCTGAAGTTTTTTCTTTTCCTACAGTTGCTAATGTTATTTTTTTTTCTAACAGCTACGGTTACCATTTGCAGTCTTTTAGTGCGTTCACGGAACCAGCAGACTTCTGTGTGAGAGATTTTATTCTGTAGTCATAAAATCTGACATTGTCAGTGTTGAGGTATTGTAAACTACCTATATCTATTTTTTTATTTCGTATAACCACAAGATAGGACGTTTCTCGCTCTTTTTCAAAACCTCATTTTTCTTATTCTGAAGCTAGGAAGATGGGTGCTTTTGATTACAGACCTAGATGTTGGAAATCTGGATCCAAAAGAACCGAGAAGCTGAACTTTACCACCTAAACGCATTTCCAAGATTTGTCACCACAAGAGGGAAAAACACTAATTACCTGTCGTGATTATATGAAATACCTTCCCTCCTGTTCTGTCACAACAAGAGAAATATTTTCAAGAGCTGCTGCGATTCAGGAACTCGGCTGAATATGGCAGACTTTTTATCAATGGGTTTGTGACATGCTGTCTTGAGCCATCTAAAGATTGACTTTATTCTTTCAATTATTTCTTTCTGTATACCTCTTTTGTTCTCTTCTTGTTTGATTTCTTTCTCGGTAAACGTTGGAACCGTCTAGGAAAAAAAGCAGTGTGCGAAGCAAACTTTTTTTTAAAATGTGAAACACCTGAAAGGACACGCAAGCTATTTGAGGATAAAGGAGACTCTTGTGACATCATTTGTCACAATTCAGTAGAGTCGGTTACAATTGTAATGTAGGATTTTAAGGCGAGCTGACTGGCTGACAGTTAGACATTTAAAAATAAAGTAGAGGCGTTTGTTCATTTTCAGACAAGTGCTAAGAACTCAAAGGATTTTTCCATCCGATGCTTAAAGCTGATTTCACCAAACGCCATCCTTTGGTCTCAGCGCTAAGTAATATCCTGCTGCCATATTTTTACTCATTTATTTTTCTCTAGCGGGAGATTATTTTCTTCCTCTTTGAAGGAGGTTCTGCCTGTAAAAAGTTGTAAAAATGCGTTAGACATGTTCTTCTTTAGTCAGGGCTATTCAAGAGCTTGAACAGCTGAACTTTGAAAAATCACGTGATGCAAACAATTCCAAGATTTTATGTAACGCACCTGCATTTAATTGAAACAAAGCAAAACAAAGTGCAATGTAGGTTTGTGATCGTGCGTTGATTAAGCTGACAGTCATTAGGATAAAATCCTGTAGTACTGTTATGTTCTGGACCGATCTCTCTTACTTGGACATTCATTTATAAAAATTGTTCAGACACAAGTAAATGTTTGCAAACAATGACCTGGCAATATTAGCAGCATCATGCAAATCCTTTTACAGAGTGTTGGTCAACGGTACCGATCAACGCCTTCCGAATCAACAATGTTATCCGATGATCTTTTTTACTGGCATGCGGTCTGATTGAAAAGTATACTCTATACAACAACCTCAAAAAATCTTGTAGAATCAACCAGTGTTCTCCAATGACTGCTTTCCGATGTGAGCTGTGCCAGAAACGCTCCAAGTCCCAGGATGCCAATCCAAGAATTGAGTGTCATCCTCTGGATTGTCAGCGCCACACTATTTGTGAAACATTTCCGCCGGCCTGATCTTAGCCACAGAGGGCATTCCACAAACTGTTTACGGTTACAGGAATCCTCCGGTGAGGCCACGATTCCAGCTTCCGTTGTTAAATAAACAGAGCAGGGCGCGCGATTGCGTTAGGACTTTATTCATCGTAGACACTAACCTTAGCCATGTCTCCAGGTTTACACTGCGTTGTGTTATCACAAAAACGAGAGATTATTTCAGGAAGACTGAATTTTTCGTGGGTACATTTTATTCCTTTGCATCCGTCCTTTGCTAAACAAGAGATTTAAAAAAAAGTAATCGCGAGGGATACGTTAGTTTTCTTCAATGGGGTAAAGAAGAATGATTCTCAGGAAGAGCAATTATGGTGAAAAATGTATTGCTAGTTATGAGAATCAACAAGTCATAATTGTTTCCCAGGCTACTGACATCCGTGTTCCTGTATTGGAGAGGTAAAGGTCCAATTGGTCAACTTTCCGTACAGGAGCCTAACGTCAGTGAGTCGCTACCACTTGGTTAAAAAAATGCCACAAATGCCAAAGTTTAACAAAACATCACTCGCGATTCAAAGAATTTAGCTTAAAATATCAACACTTTCACAGACGTAGCATAATGAATTTTTGAAGAAATATTGATTGTAAACAGGAACAGAAAGGAATATTAACCATTCTGTATTCCAAATTACAAACTAAAATTCACGCAGGTGCGCAGTTAGTGTAGGAAAAAAAACATAAAAAGACCATCGATGTGAATGAAATTGAATCCTTCTAATTAATGGACTCGCGACAACAGTTTCTTGTTTATTTATAATGCTTGGCTTTAAAAAGTCTGGACTTGTTTCCTTAATGTCGTTTTAGCGTGACAAATATTTGACAAGCCTTTCTTTAAAAATAAATCATTCTTTAACTCTGTGCTTTACACAGCTGTTTGTTTCTCGTGAAAGTTCAACGTCAGCTCAAAATGGCTTCAACTCGACACCAAGCGAGGTAGTTCAAACACCACATAAAGAGCTTACTTCGGATGTTTCTGTCGCCGACTCCTGTTCTTTAGATAACGACTTCAATGATCATCTTGTTGATGTAGCTGGTCAGTCCGGCAGTCGTGCGACAATGTTTAAGCTTCAGGAAATCTTCTCTTCAAAATGAATTAGACTGCAACTTGTCGTATCAATAACATGTTAGTCTTTCTTATTGGGCCCTCGTTACAAGAAAGCCGGACGGTCGCTGCTACAACAATCTTGAAGATCAGTTTTTACGGATCGTGTGTAAATCGCTGCCTTAGAATAAAACGGGGAAAATAAGTGTCAGCACCTATACTCTGTAGTCAAGAAGCAGTGTTCAAACCCCGCGGGTATTTCTATATGCTCCTTAATCCCAGGGCATATTTGTCACTGCTTTATAACGCTACCCCCTAGGCAAAGCAACATCCGCGGGGTCTGGATGCAGTTTCATAATTACAGAGACAAAAACGCTTGACATTGACCACCCCAGGTTGCCATTACATAACAACTTAGCATCTTAACTTCGGCTGTTGGGGCTTGTGCTACAGATGTGCTGCAGAGGCGTGTCCCGAAGCCAAGCTTCTCGATCGCGCACCTGCTGTGGTAGAAATAAACACCTGGAAATTCGGCCAGCCCAACCTCTCCCCCAACCCTCAAAACAAACCATACTCGATTTCTGTGTGAGCAGTTGGGAACTTTAACGTGTTTTCGTTCAAGATTTAGCGGGAAGCTTCAGCTTGCGAGGTAACAGCCTGGGGAAAAATTCTCTTGATTGTATGTATTTCGCGAGAAATATACGATGAATATGTGTATTAAAGCAAGAGCCAGACAAGGCCCGCAGCAACACCATAGTTGGCAACATGGACTTTATCTACGTCAACAGTTTCAAGTTGCACTAGACAGGGTGTGTTTAGGAAATAAAATTCCGGAATCAAGTGTTTAGGTAGCTCGCATTCGTCAGGGTGTAACTTAAAATAGAAAAAATTCGTTTGTTTTTCTGCTTTCCATGTTTTTAAGAGTTCAACATTATCGATTCTTGTGTGTGGTTTCTGATGCATTGCTTCACGAGAGTCCTTTCGAGGACTGTTGACCATCATAGACTGAGGTGGTGTTGTTGGTGGTGTTGTTTTTGCCAGGTATTTGAATTGCAGGAGGAGTGATGGTCTTGCATGTCCACTTCTTCACAGTTGTCATGCAGATCTGATTGATGGTCTTTTCAGGGAGCATTGTCGTACTTTTAATTCGGTACCGAATGCACAAACACTTTCGCTGGTTTTCATAAATGGTGCTACAGACAAACATAGGATGCAGGCTTTGTTTGCTGGAGCTAAGTGCTTTGATTTTTGGCGCAAATGACGGAAGAGCTTGACAGAGTAATCGCCAGAGCACCTTGGTGCACGTTTGGATGTACTGAGCCACGCTGGACATCGTGCCCTTGACCTCCATGATCCCGATGGCCGACACCTCCAACTGCTTGTTTCTGCAAAAGCAAGGACTGGAGGCGATTCCAGAATGTGGTCTTCCAAGTGCAGAGACGGGTCCACCAGGCTTTCCGATGCCAACAGAGCTGGACTCCGCAACCGGAAGTCCACCTAAGGTCAGGAGAGGTTTGCACGTCACCAGAAGCCCCATGCTGGATATGTGCAGAAGCCCCTTGCTGAGCTTACGGCGGAGTCTGAAGCTGGGCCGCAAAACTAGTCCCTGCGAGAGCCCTGCCACCAGCCCTAAAAACAGCCCCAGGCCAACTCAGAAACGTAACCAAAACCCGAGCCCTTGGTCTAGTCCCCGTGCCCATCAGCACTCGCTGCGAAGGGAGGCAACTGGTAAGAACTGTTGCTTTTGTTACTATTTGAGTAGAAGCGCATGTTTTGTTTTGTGTTTAAATGTGATTGTTGGTTGGTTGATTGGTAGCCTGGTGGGTTGTGTGTGTGTGTGTGTGTGGGTGGGTGGGTGGGTGTGTATGTGTGTGTACGTGTGTGTGTTGGTGTAAGCGATGGAGCATGCGAGGCAGCATGAGACGTGTGATATTTCCTCAAGTATATAAAAAGTCAGTAAGGTTTATTGTCCGTAATTACACACTAGTGTTGCATGCCCATCGCGAGTACAGGAACATCAGGAAGAGCGCGTACTTTGAATTGTCGGTTTAAAAGCTGTACGAACAAAGAAGCACAATCGCTCGTTCTACATGAGTACTTCGACCTGTGACTTCTGTCGAGTGCATTAGAAAGGACTTGGAAACATTATAAATGTAAGAAATGTTGTCCTGACACCATGTACACTATACTGGTTAGCAGAAAGAGCTCTAGGTAGCTGGTCTTCTTCGTCTTCCTTTGTACAGAGCCGGTTCGAGGACGTTAACATTTAACACCTATTCATCGTCGCATTTTTGTGAGCTGCCTTTACAGAGTCACATGATCATGCTAGATATTTCGTGTCACATTTCGCGTTTGCCAGGGCTTAAGATCTCATCACTAAAATGAGGAAAATCTCATTTGGACCATGTAGACAACGTATTTTTTTTACTTTTAGTTAAGTTTGTATGGGACCACCAACAGTCCACTGGTCAAGTTACCACCGCCCCTGTTAATGGCCTGAAAGGATGGATAAGGCGGGTGGCTATAAATCTTGACCAGCGACACGTGGCATGCCAACCTGAAACAGGACGGCTTTGTCGACGATGGGTACGTACCAGCTTCACTGAATCGGTCAAACATCAAAGGGTGACCAGGGACACCCCACGTGCAGGTAGAAGGATCTTGGCCTTTGAATATGAAAACTTACTCACTTTCCAATATTTCGCGCTGGCGAGAGGAGGTCCGTCTCGCGGAGACGTTAAACTGCGTGACTGTTGGAGATATACAGTTTGTATGTAGATTAATTTGGTGAGAGTGTGACTCGCCAAAGAACTGTGGATTACATGCACGAACAGACTTATGTGGATTACAGTGGATTATGTGTGCATGATGTGAGTGGACGGTTATCTATACAGTGAAATATTGACTGGAAGGAAAAGATTTGCGGAGGAAGACGTTCACTACCCAAGCTAAGTAGCCAAGTACCAATAGCGAACCACTGTGTGAAAGTAACTGCTGTTCATGTATGTATGATTTATCTCACGTAGTTCTTCTTTTGCTTAATGATATGTTGTTGTTTTACATTTATATATATATATATATATAGTTACATTGATTATGCGGATGCGTGTATGAGTGTTGTAATGAGGCGTGCTACATGAAAGTCAGATTAAGTTATCCACTGCGCGACAGTGAGCACCCAAACCTTTACAGACCAGCCACAAAATTATACTCTGTCGCTACTCTTCAAAAATACAAGTATTCATGCCTTCATTTGTTTGTTCTTAAGATCAGTCGTTCATTCATTGGTTGGTTGGTTGGTTGGTTGGTTGGTTGGTTGGTTGGTTGGTTGGTTGGTTGGTTGGTTGGTTGGTTGGTTGGTTGGTTGGTTGGTTGGTGGGTTGGTTTCTTTCTTTCTTTCTTTCTTGTTTGTATTGTGTTAATGTGTTCGTTTACTCTCTTGTGTTTTTATTTGGTTTTGTTTGTTTTTTGTTCGTTATTTATTTGTTTCTTTGTTCGTTTATTTATTTTGTTTGTTTATTTGATTGTATTTTTGTTCGGTTGTTTGCTCTTTTATTTTATTGTTAATTTATTTATTCTCTTGTTTTTGTGCCTGCTCATTTGGTATCCCTTACTTAGGTGACTATAGGTATGTAATCCTGAGTTTATATAGGCGTGAGCGTATAGTAAGCATATACCGACTTTTCCTGTCTCGCTCTCTTGCACGCACACAAACACATGAAGTACTAGTCAGGAGAGAGTGATGGTGCGAGAGAAACAAAGGTGATGTCACTCCCCATCACCGGCTGAAACTGAACGTGTCTACAATGATCTTTTTTGCAATGAAAACCTTACTTGAGAGAAATGAAAGAAAGCAAAATGAAGCTGAATGGCCAGCCATACACCCAACGCATTGTGACTTTCCCCATCTGGAAGATCTGTATGAAGCAATCAAGTCTGGTTTCTTCGCATGCGAGAGCTCGCACAAGGAGCGAAAGAAAGAAGCGGGAACATGCCTCCAGTTACAAATCTAATTGCTGCCTTCCACTGCATGGCATTTTGTCGGTGTGCAAGCTTCCTTCCAGCAAAATTATGGCTGACTGCATTGATCTGCTCTTCATGTGACGCTTGGGATTTCCTGGCGCATCTCTTCGAATGAAAAAACTGCGGAGAAGGCTTGAACGATCTGAACGCTTAACTAGAAATTCCTGAAGGAACGCAAAATTTTCATAAAAATGCAAGCAGCATATCATAGAGCGGCATGTCTGGGGAACTCAATTTTTTATTTTAAATCCATGAAAAATTTGTAGTTGTCAACGATGCTTCTTAATTTTCGTGGAGAAAAGGCAGCCCTCACAAACAAAATGTTTTTTTCAAGTTTAAAACTGCGCTGACAAAAAGAAAGGGTTAAACACTCTCGCGCGTGGCTTGCATCTTATTCGCTCTTAATTACTCCACCCGTAAACATTTCCTCTTCCTCATGCAGGTTGCATGCACACACGCCTGTACTCGCCATTCGTAAAAGCTCTTGTCTGCCGAGGACAATGCAAGGCTCTGATGGTGCTTTTGTACATTGTAACGACATAGCTCTGCTCATGCTGCCCTCCCCATGTTTATTTTCAAGAGAAGGTAGTTTCTTATGTTCAATTATCACCACTTTACGTGGAATTGACTAGAATACGATTACGTTTAATGGACGGGGTCCAAAGCTTGAAAAGAAAAAAAAAACAGAAAGCGACAATAAAAGAGGTGATAGATATTATCTGAGTTCCTTTTAAAATTTATTGGTAAATATGTTGGGGAAGGAGATTAATTATTTATTTTAAAGAACAGTTCAACAACATTGACAGATGAGGCAGTAATATGATGTTTATTTTTGACCTCCTGTTGTTTATATTTCCTTGTGTGTATTTATTTGATATCTGTCCTTGCAGCCTGGCATAAACATTATGACACCACACGTTTTTTTTAACAGCTTTGAGAGCTTGTCATAGAATATCACTAAGGGACTTTGTCATTATCCTGCACAATATCACTGCGGAAAAAAAAAATTCAATTATCTTATTGCTTTCCTGCACCGCTCATTCCTTAGTCTGCGCTGTTAATACCCCTGGGGTAGGGGAGCATCTTGCAGCCAGTCCTCCCAGAGCTTGTTTGTTAATCCTCGGAGCCGCCGACTTCATTCAACATTGCTCAAAGAACTATAGTACGGAGGAATCGAGTAGCCCGCTTAATCTCCATCGTTGATTTTCACCTTTCACATTGTCAAACTAGAAGACATCCAGCAAACTTCACATTTTAGCCTCCAAGCATGGCGCCGGGTTGGCTGTGTTGGATAATGCCAGTATAATATAATATAAAAAGCATGAATAGTAGACCTTGGGTCTGTTTCGCAGACAATGTAATTCTATTCATTCCCTCTTTTTTCACTCCTTCAACCTTAAAAAAAGAATAAATAAATAAAACACAAACACTGACAGTTATTAGGCTTTTCAAGCTTGGAATTGACTGCAAAGGACAGTGTGTGTCTAACATCGCTCTACTTGCATGAGCCTTAGGGAAGCTGGATGATATCTCAGTACGATTGTACTAAAGTTAGGCATTGGCATGAATGTACGTTGTTTTGTTGCTTTAGAGTTGACAGCGGCGATCCAGTTTAGTTCACTCATTTTAAGAAGTCTACTTTTTGTAAATTTTCAGCTTTACAATTTATAGTCTGAAGATTTCCAGTTTGATTTCAGTAAAGCAGTTTGACAATTTACAGTGCACTGGTTACAGGACCTCCCGTCAGATTAAACCAACCGGAAGAAGTCATTTTTGAGTGACCTCTTTTAACCCACCTGATCTCAGTTGCCCCTATCTCACACAACCTGTATCACGTGCCCTGTCTCACTCGCACTGTCTCACGCAGACTGTGTTTATCCCCGCCCACGCGCTCTGCTCCACTGCAGCGACACCTTGCGGCCTTGTTTACCATATCGTTGAGTAGTCACTAAGAGCCAAGGAATTCGGTATATCCTTCTCTGTGACACGTCGCGTCTGTATCCTCAAACATCAATAAGAGGCTCCCACTGAAGAACACACATTTTTAAACCAAACTTTCAGAGAAATCTCCAAACTGCAATATTCCAGTTGATATTTAAATCCGTTACTTCCGTCCTTTTTTGTTTTAGACTTCAAGAAAGAAAGCAGTTGATGAGTCTTGGCATGCAGTGGAGGCCTCTGACGGTTTCGCTATCGCAGAAAAGAGACTTGAAAATCTCTCAGCTCATCGAAAAATGTCTTGAGAATTCAGCACAAACGTGGTTTCGCTTTTTGCAAAAGTCAGGGACCGGAAAAAGAAACGTTAAAACATTTTCAAGTGTCTCCAGGTTTGAACTATGCAGGTTTAACATCGTCGGATGAAATATCAAAATTAGACTTACTGTGACCCGACTAAAAAAAGTGTGAAAGGGGTGGAGTAGGAAAAGACACAGTGTACACGTCACCTAGGGAGGGATCAAAACACCTGCCTGTTGAACTGTGATGCCAGGCACGTGATATACGAACATCTGCCTAGTAGACTATGGTGCGAGGCACTGTTAGACTGTGCCGTACTCCTCCACAAGCTGCTTCTAATTTTTGGTGTGACTTACCTGTACAGCTGATACGCAGTGAGGAATGTAGGAAATTTTAATGATAATAATGATAATAATGTTTGGCACTAATCGTGGTTTCGTTGAATCAGGTGGCGCGGTCGCAACGAACGTACTAAGCCTCGTCGACCCTAAATATCAACAAAAAAACAGAACATCAAAGAAAAGATGGAAAAATGTAAAATGCATAAGAAAACAGAGAAAAGGAGGAGAGAGAGCGAAGCGAGTTTGATTAGCGAGAGTAAGGAGACGGGAATGGGAGGGAATTAGACCATCAGAGGATGACTGGAGGACAAAACCGCTGGGCAATCACAGTTCTGTCATCGATGACTACCGAAGACAGGCAGTCGTGTTGAGGGGGCATTTCGAGACCCAGTGGTGCTAGTTCCTACGAAGCTGACGGGCGCTGACGAACTTCGTCTGCAGCTGATGCTCGTTAGTCAGGCGGCGGTGCGACCTCAGACCACGCCGTTGACTGACGTCTTTCGCCGACGATGTCGCAGCAGAGCGAGGTACGCGGTCCGGGGTTTCTCCTCGCACAGCTCAGATTCCTTTGAGAAGGACACCTGCGAAAGACATTAAATTCTCACGTCCGCATCAATCCTTATTTTCTCGCTGGATGACAGCGTTGTTGTCTTTGTGGCCGTTGCACTTTACTCTCGTTTACAGAGACTTCCCGTTGTTTCACGAGGGCCTCATCAACTGATGCCCTTCGCCCCTCGTCGGAAGAGAACGCATCTCGTCAACCTTCCCATTCACGGAAGCACAGGTGTAGTTCACCTGTAGCATGCGGTACGTCTGGAGAAATGTCTCCACTTTCGAGGCAAATGTGGTTTGGAATTTAGATCAAGGCTGTGAGCCACTTACAGGCCGATTAA
Organism: Marisa cornuarietis; assembly: GCA_004794655.1. NCBI lineage: Eukaryota > Metazoa > Mollusca > Gastropoda > Architaenioglossa > Ampullariidae > Marisa > Marisa cornuarietis. The sequence continues at coordinate 1,545,657 of SMMW01000013.1, read as the reverse complement.
ACCGATAACCTCTGGCCTGCGTACCGCAACGCATGAGCATCACCTTTCGCCGTGGGCGCGTAACAACCAGCGCCTAAAAAAAAAAACAAAAAACAACAACAACTATCGAGATGATGAGTCACAATCTTCGACCTTTGCGAAGAGAAAAAAAAATGCCTACAATAAAGGTACATGCAGCATGGTAGTTGTATAACTCATGAGATGTGTGTGCGTGTGTGTGTGTGTGTGTGAGAGAGAGAGAGAGAGAGACACCGAGAGAAATGTGAAGAGAAGAGGGAGAAGAGCAATAAAATATGCAAAGACGGATTGCAGATTAAGAAAAAATAAAAGGGGTGCCAGAGTTCAATGAAACAAGAGAATGTTTTGCGTTTACGCAGGCTGTCATTTATCTCGCTGTCAGGTCTATTGTTCTGCTTTCTTAGCTTAACTCACGTGCCGGAGTCTCTGGGTGGCCTAGTGCTTCAGCTTTTGTTTGTGAAACCATTCGTCACTAATAACCCTTTGCCATTTACACGCTGTCTTTGTGAGTGCGTACGCACGTGCAGATGTGTGTGTGTGCGTGCGTGCGTGCGTGCGTGCACGTATCAGACGGGAGATATTCGGTCTGTGCTTCGTCATTTGGAATTCTATGCCCCTTTTTATCTGTACTCTAAAATTCAATGATAATGATGTTTACGGATATCTGTTTGTGTGTGTGTTTGTGTGGAAGAGAGAGAGAGAGAGAACATATGGTCAGTGCTCTCCCATTAGCATTCGCCTGATCTATTTTCTATTTCTTTGTTTAAATCGTTCTTCCAGCGTTTCGTTTTCTCTGTTTGTAAGAACCCTAAGCCGTGTTTTTTTTTCGGGCTAAACTTCTTTTCAGTCACAACCAGTTTCTATCCCACGCAATGAAACATTAACACTCCTGGGTCAGCCTGTCCACAACCCCGAAACTGTTCTCTCATTATTTATTATTCACTTTCTTTCTTGCTCCCATGGAACTCACCCTTCGTTTCCCAGCAAGTCTGGGTATTAATCATGCAATAAAACCGAGTCTTATCAACCGTGAAGATTTTTTTTTCCCTTGAAATAACAGCGAGAAAAACTTTCCTCTTCTGCTTTCTTTCAGACATTTATGCTGGGCTATTTAGCTAGAAATCATTTACACATTTTCCCTTAAAATTTCAATTCAGCACCTTGCTGAAAAATGTGCGTTTAATCAAAGCAGACCTTTTACATGCGCAACAGCCACAAACTCAGCGTTTACACGTGTTTTATGTAAAATGGTATCTAAAAGAGTTTAATTGTTTGGAAACTTAGGTTATTAAAGCGTTAGGCATTAGAGACCTACACAGTGTATATATTTACGTTGTTCATAATTATTAGTCATGTATATTTTTGTCATGTCCATCACTGAAACATTTGTCGTAATATAGCCTTAGTTGCTGGCACGGCGTAAAACACTAACAAACAAATCACTGAAACGATGGTGCAACGGTTAGCGCCTGTCACCAATACAGTGAGGGTTGATTGTCCTGGGTTCAGTTCTCGTCTCGGACACGCTCTTCTTTCTCTGCATGTGGCATCTGTTTACAAGGCTGGCTGCCTTGCCGTGATGTAGCCTTATTTTGCTGGCTCGGTTTAAAATAACAATTCCTCCCCCTCACTCAAACATTATGTATCCCAGCCGACACCACAAGCATGGTAGGAGATACAGCTTTCTAAGGAGGGTTGTGACTAGGCATTTACTGGAAGTGCCCTGCGTCATCACAGGCAATAATTAGGATGACTGCAAGAACCACGGCTCATCTTCAAAAATATATCCTTGCTCTAGAACAGTCTGCACTATATTACACATGCATCAGCCAATGAAAAAAGGCTTGAAAACATTAACCCATGCACCACCGCTCTTGTGCTCATGTGCAATCAAGGCCACACACGAGGTGCGCGCGCCAGTGCGCTTTTGAACTCCAAGAGATGGTCTGTGCCTTGAGGATGGAAAAGGGGAGCCTTGGAAGCTACGGTATCATCAACGCACCTTCATCCCTCACGTTCTTGGGGAATGCGATCTGTTCTGCAAAAGATCAAAGAATATAAAGCCTACTGGATATAACTTGCCCTGCGAATGAGAATGAAACTTGAAGACTTTGAGAGATCGCATAAAAAATACCGGCTTTTTCCTCCCTTGAGGGGGGAAAAAAGTAATGATTCTATCCAACACTCTGTTTCCCGCACGACATCCTGGCCACATAAATATTTATGAACCATTCCATCCAGTAATATTAAGAATTGATTGTTTCTCCTTTCTTTAGATGAAAAGAGTTAAATGTGGCAAAAGCACAACTTTGGAGGTAATTTTCAGCGACTAACAGTGATCAGCATGGTTGCTGCTTTCATCTTAGTAAGTGTATTGTGGATATTCACCTTGGAGTGTCTAGAGCACGACAGTCCCCTCCCCCATCCCCGTCTCCTCCCATACATGTCGGAAGCACCCCTAGTTCCCCTAACATGTGAAGCATGCTTGAGGACTTTCGTCTGATCTTGAGCCATGTGTTTACGAGCTTTAAGTCCCAGCAGATGATGCAAAATCTTTCCAAAGGTTAGTGCATCTAACCAGTCCGTGGTCACAGGAAAAAGCATTCGTATTTTTGTTATTTCGCACTGTGCCCATCAGGAAAGTTGTTAATGGCACGCACAGCTCTTCACCACCTGAAACTACCGAGTGACAGCCAGCACTGCCTTGTGTCAGCCAACTCATAGACTGGGAATGTTTCTATGGACGAAGGGACGCCAGCTGCTGGAAGCAAAATCGATGCCTTCTCATGAGAAAGTTCTAGAAATAGCTGCATGCAAGATTTTCTGAAGGTCGTGCTCTTGGAGAAAACAGTGAACTTGATTTAATTCCAGGTGCAACAGTTGGCTACATTTTAGGGCATCTACCCTTGACTTTACGTGTGCATTATAGTATACGGCTTTTTTTGTCGAGTTAAAAAAAAGTAGACATTGAACTGTGGACATCATTTGTGCAGTTCTTATTGTTTATTGCTAATTCTTTGAATGAAAGTAGTTCTGTGATATTTTTCAAAGTATTAGCTCCTGTTGTGTATGTATCTGCAGTCTTTCAAATAATTATAATGTCACCCTCCTCCACCACTGACATTGTCACTGCCACAGCTGGACTAGTCTACAGAGCATTGGATGATGGGAGGACAGGGAGGACATGCCAGCCAGCAGGAGGCAGCACGTGTAGGAGACAACTTTCCTTGGACGAGGAAATGAATGGCGCGGATCAGAGAGGAACGTCCAAACATTTTGAACTACTCAGAAATAGATGTTTCTGGAATAGCAGGAGTGAAAACATATACACCATCAACTGATTCTCTCTCTCTCTCTCACACACACACACACACACACACACACACACACACACACACACATAGGAGTTTGGCAGAAGACATATATGGACAAAGAATGAATAAGAAAAGGAGAGACTGGGAGGAGAGCTGAAAACACCTGTACGCAAAACATTTCTTTACTTGGACAGGATCTGAAGGGCAACATTTTTAACAAATCTTCTCTCCCATTATGTTTGAGTTTATTGCTGTAAAAAGCGGGAACAGCAGCTCCCAGGCCACATTCTAGAAAAATGTTTACTTCTCTTCGCTTTGAGATTGTTAACACTGGGGACAGACTTTCAGTCCAGCACATTATCTGGGTGTCTGTATTCATGACTACACATGTTTCATTTTAGACTATGTTTTTTTCCATCTTGCTGTTCGTTCCCTCTTTGTCTCTCCCTCGTTCCCTTTGATTAAATGTCGGGAGTGAGTTCTGCTCACAAACAGTACTCTTTTTCAGTCCGCTGTTAGCTCTGGATTAATTTACCCATATTTCTTTCTTGTTTTATTTTTGTGCCTCCTTCTCTCAGCCTGGCTGTTGTTTTTTTTCACATCCTCCTGGACTTTTGTTGAGCTGCTTTCCGTGGGCAACTATATTCTGTATTCGTAGCGATGCTCTGTATTTATCTCAGTGATTCATCACAATCGTCATCGTCGTCATCATTTTATCATTGTTATTATCATCTTCTTTTACGCCTTGTCTTTCTTCTCTAACCTGCATCACTTGGCATTGGGAGGAAAATATCAAAGTTGAATAAACTCATGTTTTGCTGTCTCATCGTTTTCCCTGATGTTTGATTTTCACGGAAATTATTTCTGAGTGTGGACTGCTCACGTCTCTATCAGGCTGAAATTATCTGTAGAGATTCTTTCAACCTTTGAATCTCTATTTCTTCTTTATTTGTCATGCAATATTCCACCTCTCTGTATGTAGATCACTTATTTAAATTTTATTAAGCCCCTTGTGATGGGTCGATGGCTTAAAGTACAGTTCAGTTCTCTTTCTCTCGTTCTCTGTTTCTCTGTGCCCCTAGTACGAGTATAAATTAACATCATGATTATGCATAAATCTATTCTCAGGTTTTGACGAGAACGAAATGCCCGTTCTCACATGCTGGTTTCATATGCTGCTTTGTGTTGTAAATACTTGGCGTGAACCTCTCTCACTATCCATGTCATAATGACGAAGTCAGTGACACTAAATTATGTGTCAAATAACAAATGTCCTTCTTTCTCACAGCCACCCACCCACCCACCCACCCACCCACACACACACACACACACGCATGCACACACACATACGCACACACACATTCACACACATTCTTTCTCATCACCTTTTTTCCTTTCCTCCTTCAAACCAATGAAAAATGATTCCATCATCCTACCTCCCCACTCCTCCCTACTCCCAAACCTGTCTATTCCTCTGCGTTGATGTTTTGTTGCTCAGTCGTTCAGATTTGGATCGCTGCCTCGGAGATGCACCACCTTCACCCTCCAGCTCCCCTCCCCCACCCAACAACAGAACTGAAATTGCTCTAATAGTTGGAATTATGCTGATGAACTGCGCTTGCACAGCAGCCGGCCATCTTTTATAGGAAACCTTAATAATCGAATTCCGAAATCTTCCTCACTGCGGACTTTTTTTTTCTTCTTTTCCTTGGTCCTATTGAGAGAGCGCGGTGTGTGATGGGAAAATCAGCATGAAAAATCTACTTCCATTTCATTTCCTTCTATCTGACATGGAGAACAATCCGGCATATGTCTGGTATCGCGGGTATCTGGCAGTGTCTTATTGCTTTAGTTAGGTCCCTCCACACTTACATTCATCCTTTCTGCGATCTACCCTTATTATTTTCCTCCCTCTAGCCTTGTCATTGTCAAGCCTGCCATGTCAGAAGCCTGACCATCGACACTATTTTTAGCGGCCCAGTAAATCAGAAATAAAATCCCCACAGTCCTTGTCGCGAGAGTTGTTTGGAACATCCAGGACCACACCATGTCAAATAAAATGGCGATTCCTTCAGACTGTTCCTCCCTGCATCGACAATGCCCACCCACCCCCTCTCACTTGACGATTCTGTCTCAACTTGATCACCCTAATTCCCCATCTGGTCACGATTAGCCTTGCTAAATTTGATGCCGATAAAAGGCGAGGGGAAAACGTATTGATTTCTGCTCTTCTGATGAGTAGTGGCATGATGTTAAAGGCAAAGCTGCTGTGGTAGGCAGTTTTTTTTCTGATGCCAGCTTCTTCGTGTGGTAGACACAGACTGCTCCTTCTTTCCTGTCTTCCCTTAACTTTTCCTGAGCCAAGCCTACGCGTCTGCGGGAATGAAAGGGTCTCACGAAGAATCAAACAAATCAATACTAAGGCAGAACATTCTATTATGCAGTCCTGTCATCCTGTCTCCTCTAGGTGATAACTTCATTTGTAGCTACTTCGTGACATATTCTCCAAACGTAGAACAAAAGTACATAAACTTTCTGTACAGTCTTGTTTGTTTTCAAAACACAAAAAAGAAAGGGGTTATATCTTAGAATTATAGCTGAAGAAAGAAAACACAGCCTAGAAACAATCAATTAATTAATCAATTTATAAAGGGTTGTAGTTTGAAAAAAAGCTAAAGATTATGTATAATTATTACAATTATGTTTGATATCTGTGTAACAATAAGTAAACGTGACGAGAATTGAAGTCGTTAGCTTGATAGTTTATATGATTATTTCATTACTTGTTCGCAAAAGTTACTTGACAGATGTTATTGTGGTTTATGTTGTAAACACAGTTTAGAGACAGAAGTTTGACAGACCCTTCTTCTGCAAAGACTGCCGCTTTGCTTCAAACATTCAAGCATTTCAAACACGTGTTCTTCTACGAGCAAAGACTATACTCTAATGAGCGCCGGCCAAACCACGTAGTGTGACTGAGCACGTAAAGAACGTAGAGTAAACCAAAACAAAACAATTACCGCAAGCAAACCAGAAACCGTTTGTTGAGCCCTGCCCCCGGATGGATTCGCTAGCGATGCCAACTCCACGTCAGGGTTCAATTCGCTACTGGCTGGTCAAGCGGTCAGACGATAATATCCACATAATGTATCATATTATGGTCGCTGGATGACAGGAGAGTGCTAAAGTAGTTCCTACCAAAACAGTGACCTTAAAGTTTCCCCGGACAGAGTAGAAGTAAGGAGCGTCCTGCATACCCGGGGTATGGCGGCGAAGTCTTGGCTGGGTATTGATCGTAGGCACTCGGTGTATAACTCGACCGGCCGGTGCCGCTGTCTTTGGCAGTCCTGGGGTTAAGGTTGCTTCTGAAGATTTATCTCGACACCTCCTGCGATAGCTAATGAGAGGTTAGACACTTGCGAACTTTCTTTCTCCCCCCCCCCCAATCTCTCTCTCTTATTTCATGATCTCAGTGTTGTAGTCAAGCACACTTCGTCCTTAAAAACGCACACTGACTTACTGACCCTGTGCCGGTCTGTGTGTCAGTTTGTCTGTGCGTGTTCGCATGTGTGTATGTGCATGCCTATGTGCGTTAGTGTGTGGTTGGGGTGGTGTTGGGGGATTGCGCGCACAGGTGTGTTTTTATGCATTATGTGTATAATTTTATTTCTTTATAATGCTTTTCACGTGAGTCATTAAACGCTGTATTGGGCCAGAAAGAAGCATCCCTGCGAAAATATGAATCAACTATAATTAATACATGCATAAATAATAGCTGCAAACACCTGGAATGAAGCAGTGTCGCTTCACTGTGTGAAATTCCTCTGAGAAGAAGAAGAAAACTTTAATATTTTTGTAGATAATTTGCAAAATGACGAACCCGTCACTGCTTGACTGTATGACTGCAAACATATTCAAACATAAACACAGGGAAATATTAGCTCGAAGAGTGAGTTCAAATCTTTTGTGAGCTACAAGGAATGAGACACACACACACACGCACACACACACACACACACACACACACACACTTCAGTATACTACAGTGAAAGGTTATAATGCCACAGTTCGTAATAAGTGTGACATTACGCTTGAAATAAATAATAAATAAATAAACGTCCCTGCAGGCCCAGTAAATCAACATTCCTATAATCAAACTAGTTCTGCAAACTGACTTCCGCAATCGTTTCCATCTCTGTTATCAATTTACTGATTTCATGAAACTTTGTCGATTCTGTTTCAGACTTCAACGAACTTTCTGATCACTCCAATAAAAATGAATGATAAACAAAACGCAGGATGTTGAGAATAACATTTAATCACAAACCTGTATTTTTCTGTAAACGACCGACATTTATGAAGCCGTGATCTAGCATTTCGTGTCCATGAGAAGTTCATTATTCATTTGTGTCATTTAGCTTCACTTAACTGTTTCATATACTTGTGTTGTTAAATGATTTAGAGCTTGAAATAGATGTCTAGATAAGTTGTTGAACCGGTTTCTTGTCACACCAAAGCCACACCCACAAATTTCCCGTGAGATCTCACTTTGCAAAATCACATTGGAGTAAAAGTTTAGGAAATCTAAAAAGATTCAAAAATTTCTGTCCACCCCGGTTACGACTCCAGCTATATTACTACTCTCTCTGTACCCTAACAAAAATCTCAGCCAATATTAAATACAGTTTTTTCAGTATTTAGTAGTTATCGTCAATAAGAAATATACTGTTTGCTATCAGTATTTAATCTACTGTTATCTATCTAAAACACGCTGGCTTCTGTAAAGTAACATGCTGATTGAAAGCATTACAAATGTTGTTTGATCTCAGCAAGAAATTTACTGTTTGTTATTATTATGTAATATATTTATACTAAACGTAGACAGTGGATTCCTATCCTTGACAAAAAGCTCGTATCACTTTTTGTTTCGTTTGTTAGCTTCGAAATATTAACTGGCAAGGAAAGTTTCAAAGCAGTACATATTATGAAAAATTTACTTGCATTGAAAACAATAAAATTTGATAATCGCTTTGATTATCATTAGTATCTACCCAGCTGACTTACACTGTCGATCAGTTTGTTCTCTTATTCAAGTACGAGAAGTAATGCAGGCCTGGAAACAAGAAAGGTGTTTTGCAAGCAATACTGTTACATCTAAAGAACCGGAAATTAATTTGTCTGGAAACTTGGCTTGGAGGCTGTGTCCTCATAAGAAACAGTGCTGAATTACTAATGGTACTATTTTTCCCCATGCAGGAAAGGAAAGGGGAACATCCTTGATAAATTACTCTAGCTTTAACCTCAACGGATATATCTATGGCGTCTTCAAGCCATTCGTTTTCTCCTGTACGGGACTGGGGGTGGGGAGGGGGAATCCCTGTCCTTTTATGTGGCTTGTGCGCACGCTTAATTATAGACCTTTATCTTTTTTCGGTCGTGAAGAAATCGCCAGTCTGATGAATTATTCATCCTGAAACAAAATACAAGACTAGCTTTTGGTCAACAAAATCATTTGTCCTATAGGCGGTCCGCCAGCGGAAACCTAATCAGACGCCTTCCTCGACATTAACAGTTCTCTAGCCTAGCATGACTCTCTCGACTCGAAATTACCCGGAGGCTGTGGAAAGGTTGTGGGGGGGGGGGTCATTGAAGAAGTGGGGGAGGGAGGAGGAGAAAGGGTTAATGGAGAAGAAAGAGCTGAGGCGTTGGCTGGTCGTCACAGATGCTGGAGAGATAGCAGAGGCAGAGCCGAGGTGTCACGAGCGTTTTGAGTGACCACATTTGATGGAGTCACAAAACTTGTTGAGATGCGAACCCTCTGCAAGCTGAAGTACTCACCGCTTGACCCTGTCTTTCAAGGCTGCGGGTACGAATAGCTAGTGAGTGAACCCAGAAAACTGTTCACAATGCGCGATGATGTACTCACACAGGAGGTGGCGGGGGGGTGCTGTGGGGTTGTCGGTGTAGTGCAGCTGCCAAACTTAACAATACGATACAATAGGTGGTCAGTGTGTTATAGTGCAGATGGTAAAATGGATGAGGGGGGGGGTCAGTGTCCTTGGTACAAATTGTGTAATGAGTGATTAAGAGGCCCAGTCCATTGTAGTCCAGATGACACAATGAATTAGGTCTGTGTGTCGTAGTATAGATGGTAAAATTAATGATTCAGAGGCTCGCTGTTGTTATCTTGTACAGTGAGTATGAGATTGTGTATATAGAATGTCGTATAATTGAAATATTATTAGTTCACCATAATTTATGACACTGCGATTTTTCCATCTATGAAACCATCCGTATAATATAAACTTGTTCAGTTTCATCATTACCAGAGAACAACATCAAAGACGAAAAACGCTCCAAATACTGAAATCTTCAAGGGAAATAACTGGCTTCTGACATCTAGATACGGACAGCCTAGGGCAACTAGTTAGTTATCGTCTTTAGCATGTTTACATAGACAAAATTTCAGACATTTAGGTGAAAATTTTCTCTAATCGGGGATAGCGCAGTCAGCGGTACCAACCCAATAAACGTTGCATTTAAGGATACAGATATTCAAACTAACCTGCGATTTTTTTTCTCGTCAAATCTGCTTCAACGCATTTTTACAAAAGCGATCAGGTTTGTAGGTGAGACACTATCGTATGACTCGAGCAGTACCGTTGGCCGCGTGTGGACAAGTGTAAAGCAATCAGTGCATGTACCCCTTACCCCAGCTGACAGGTACTTCACTCACGAGACCTGCAGAGGCTGTACTCCTCCATCACCAGGTAAGCAGACGGTCCGTGGCTCCACGGACTAGCTGCTGCTCGTTATGGATGGTGGGAAGCCAAACCCGTCACCTGCTCTGGTCTGTTGCAGAGAGGGCGCTGGCGGAAGACGTGGAGAGCTCGTTGCTGTCGTTGGTGCGGCTGGCGGAGAACTGGGAGTGCGTGCCCATGATGCTGGACGGTCTGGCGGCCTACGTGCGGGGCCTCCTGCCACTCATGGAACAACGGGAGACACCCAACATCGAGAAGGGCATCAACGAGCTCTTTAACCAGATCGTGCAGGTGAGCAAAGAGGCAGCAAAACGTGGACTTCGCACATGTCTCTTCATTGTTCGTCGTAAAATGTAAATCTATGTAAAATGTCATTCTGAACAAAATATACATCCATGGTAAGTGTAAATATTTGCAAAATGTAAACCTGTGTAAAACATAAATATTTGTTAAATGTAAATCTACGTACACTCAATTACGTAGAATATGTAGAAAAATTTTATTTCTTTACTGACTTCTATTCTCAATCTATTTCTGTACATTGCTACATGTGGATCTTGAAGTATTACAAACTATTGTATCAGATCAATCCCCATTGTAGTGAAATACGTCTCTTAGTGGTTTAAAGGAAAAAACTTGTTTTTCTGAGCTTTAAATAAACCGTTTTATTACTTTGTTTACCAGACTTGCTACGACCAGCTTCAGCAAGCTGTTTTGATCGACTCTAAGCTCGCCATTTTCCTGGAGCTGTCCAAGTTGCTGCAGGCCGCCTTTGAGTTGCTCAAGGGAAAGCAGGTCATGCACTTCACGGCCCTCGCCATCCTCAACCGCATCATCGACATGTGCATCGTACACAGAAACTACGAGGTTGGCTCGCTGGCTTGTCAGTCAGAAGCGGGCGCCATGTTGGGCTTTCCATCGGTGGTCAGCGGTCTGGGGCTGTGCGGGGGAGGGGGTGGGGCCAGCGAGAGCAGGACCAGCACCTTGGGCAGGTCAAAGGACAAGGACTACCGCAGCAGCACGTGGCCGGAAGGTGCGGCAGCCGAGGCGAACGCCCACCACCAGCATGGGGGTCGCTATCACGGACGGTGCGAGGCCGCGGAGGAGACTCCTCCACCTCCCCAGCCTCTGCCCCCCAAGCCGCAGCCCAGCTGTCTGGGGAGGATCCCATCGCTGCATCACCGTCGAGCAAGCGTGGTCACCCCTCACCCCGACGCCAGTGTGGACCCTCTCAAGCCGGAGGAAGGCCTTGGCGGAGGAGGTGGTGGTGGCAGTGTTGTTGGTGGTGGTAGTGGTGGTGGTGGTGGTGGTGGTGGTGTCAGCAGCAGTGTTGGCGGTTTGGGTGCCCACGTGACTCGGACGCCGTTGGAGTTGCTAATGGCCATGGACCCGGGCCAGATTATGTCGGTGCTACACAACAACATCACCATGCACAAGCGCATCATCGGGGCGAGAAACCGCTGCACGCCGGGCGTGCGGTGGCGCCACTGTACGCACCACTGCCTGCAGATCCTCAGCGCACGCGTCCTTACCGTCATGTGCCACAGCGCGCACGTGCAGCACAAGGTCGTGAGCGCCGGTCACCTCAAGCCCCTCATCGACGCCTTGGATCCCAATCACGATCCCGTGAGTGCTACACAGGCAGATGTAAAAACATGGAGAGACACAGATACTTAGATACACAAACAGAGACATAGATGCAAAGACACACTGACACACAGATGCATCACACTGATACACAGACACACAGATATACAGACAGATTGACAGATACATAGAAGGACGTAGAGTCGCAAAAGTACACAGACACATAAACAGACAGAAACATAAAGATACAGACACGCAAACACAGATCTATCGACAGACAGACATAAATTCACAGGCACACTGGTGGGCACTTAGACGCTGGACAAATACACAAACACGTAGACATATAGGCAAGCAGACATATACATAGACACAGTGACTAGAGGATGCACAGAAATAGATTAACATATCGACAAACCCACAGAATCACGAACCTATGGACAGACGCAAAGACACCCAGACAGGTAGACAGAAAATCTGCTTTAAAAAAAAGACAGACGTAGAGACAAAATACTCCATGTTGTTGTTGTTGTTGTGTTAAATGTCTCAAACTGATAAATACAATAATATCACAGCTCCTTCCCGTCTTCATCGCTTGTTCTCATGTCCTCACACACCCAACACTAAACGAGCGGTAACCATTATTTTGTACTGTTATTGCCAGAAAAAATCAATCATCATCATCATCATCATCATCATCATCATCGTCGTCGACATCATTATTACTGTCATCGTCATTATCGTCATCCTCCTTGTTCTTTTCTCTTCCTCCGCTGCTGCTAGTTCTCTGGTTTATCGTCTCGAGTGAACCCGTCTGTGTACTTGTATTCTCTCTATTCTATTTCATGCTGTCCTCATTACCCCCCTTCCCCATAAACACACACTACCACCACCACCACCACCATTTCCGTTGTTATTGAAAGTCGGTTGGAGGTTTCTGAACGTACACTATTAGAACAGTCTATACAGCCATAGAATGAACATTGCTTTGGGACATAAATCTGCCAGTAACTCATAAATTTGTGAAGAATACTAGACTTGTATTCTTGGATTCTTGCTTAAGAAAAATGGCCGCTTGGCAACACACATTCAGAGAACAACTCTCACAATGACGCATACAGGTGATTTTCTCTTTAATCATGTTTAAAGCCGTTGTCGTCATTTAATCTTTAATTTGGAGGTTGGTATTAAATGTATATACAGATGTTCGGTTAACACCAAACAAGTGTTGCTGCTCAGGACGATGTTGTCTTACGAAGGACGACATGGCCATGGCAGGGTCGACTTTACAAAGGCGGGAAGTGAAGATCCCTGGACTGATCTGGTACTGGGTTGAAATGACTGGGTCCCCGTTAATTGCTAACTGTGCTTACCAGCTCTTGTAAGCTGATTGTGCTTCATTAATGTCCTTTTGAAAAAGTCTAGTGTGTATTGCGTCCGACTGTTTGTGATCTGTTGAGACTTTGAGCAAAAAATCGCGTTTAAAAAATAGATAGAGTGCATTTAAAGAGAACATCTTTGTCGACCACGGTACACATGTCCTGGTTGATTGCTCTTATCTAGAGAGTTATTTCCCCTAAAAATTTTCAATCATGCGAAACAACTTCGTCCTGAGCCTCGCTTTGACAGTGCCACAGTTTTATTTTAGAGAGAAAGTTTTACAATACGATGTGGACAGAAACACGTACGTGTGTGACCCGAGGTGGGGCGAGAAGGTTCTGCGATGTGATGCGAGGAGAGAAAATACTGCCATCTGATGCGGGCAGAAAACTTTCTGCGACTTGCCGTGGGCAGAACTGCACTTTCCGCTCGCACTTGTGTGGCAGAGGTTATTGATGCTCGTAGCTGCAGTGCAGTCAGCGCCTCCTTCTTTTTCCAGTCGTAAATCGCGGTTCGCGCAATCAATGCAAAAAGGTAATTTTTCATTTGCTGCTTTTGCAAAAGGTCGTTGCAAAGTGCGTGGCGCTGCCTCGCTGACTCTGGTCACGCGTTGCTCTGAATTCGCAGTCGTTTTTGTTTCAAAATAAATGCTTCACAATCAGTTATAGTGTCTGTTGCTCCAGCCGCGCGGCTACACCATTGCTGCTTCCATGACGACGACGACGAACTTGGCGTTGTCCTCGCTACTTCAGCGTGCCACCGACTCTCATCGTCGATAATCGTTTCTGTCTCATCTATCGCATCTGACTCCTTTCGTCGGCTGTCACAAAACTCAGCTTATCATTCAAGACGAAGGTTCACTGTTTCGATGACAAAGTAAAAAAAAAAAAAGAAAAAAGGTAAACGTCGTCCCTAAATCTAATTTTTAGGTCGTTTGAGGAATGAATTGTTCGAGACCTCACTTTTCCTTGGGCCAGTGGCCATCTCATCTCCCTCACTGTCTTATTTTTACGGACTCTTCGTACGGAATCATGAACATATTCCCGACAGTTAGGTCGACTTGGTGGAAGTTTTCTGCGCCAGCGGGTATCGAATAGACGCGCCTCTGGGTTTGGACGCCAGTGCTCTAACCACTCGAATATCTGCTTTCATTTTCGTGGAAAAAGGTTTGCCTGTCGGATAGATTATTTGTTTCAAGGTTCTATTAAAGGACATGCCTGTCGATTTTAAAGTAATGAGCGGAATTTTTGCCCCACAGTGAATGCTAAACATTTTTTTTAAATTTTAAGTTCTTCAGTTTCTTTTAGCCTTGCTCTGTCTACACTGAGATTTATTTGACTTTTGCTGTTTCTTGGACTTTATAACTCGCACCAATTTGTATAATACAAATCAGCACAGCCTTATAGTCTAGACAGGCAAAGTAGTACCTTTGCATAATGCTCTTACGTGTCGACAGCTCCCTTGTTTAGTTCGATCAATCTGTCTGGGTCGGTCTTGGTGCTTCTACCAGGTCTTTGTACTTTTTGCGGAGCCAGGTATGCGCCAGGCTTTTTTTTTTAAATAACACAGTTTCAGTATGCATGGTCTACCGTACAACCGTGCTGGGCTATCACACGGATATGAAGTCCACCCATTATTCTTTTATTTGTTTTTTTTTTCAGCCAGTGCTGTTTACTCGTCATTGATCGTGGCTTTACAGCTGCTAGCAGCTCCGAAATAAGCCGATGCAATGTGAGAGAAGCCTTGTGTACACTCTTTCACAAACATGCCATTTCGGGATTTACTCAGATGATCTGATTAAATATTTAAATTTAAAAACGGAACGAAACTAGATCCCCCATAAATATCTCCTCTCTCTCTCTCTCTCTCATGTGTTGAGATATAGTCATGCAAACATGTTATAGCTGTCACACATGCTTGTTTCAGTGAAGATTCACCTCATCCGTGTGGTTATTATTTTCTGCGTCTCCTTTGTCGTAAGATTTATTAATTGTGTGCATTTTGTATGCTTGATTGATCTTTGTAGAATGGAGATTTATATGTTTGTTATTATTATTATTATTTGGAGGCCAACTGACCCATGTCAGCATTAATGTGTGTGTGTGTGTGTGTGTGTGTGTGTGTGTGTGTGGTGGGTATGTGTAACTTGACAGATAAAGGGAGAGTTGTCACTAAAATAAATCATGCTGAACATATATACAAATTACATACGCACACGCACGCACACACACACACACGCACATACAAACACACCCACACACACGCACGCAGGCACACACGCATGCACGCACACAAAAACACACACACGCACACACACACACACACGCAGTCAACTGAAGGTACAGGTACCTGCTCGTGCAGCCCAGCGACTGGCTTGCCCGCGAGATCAATATTATGACCAGCAAGGAATCAAAACATTGTATCGCGGGGGCTTGAGGCCGTCAACGTTTTAAATCATGTTCCTTCCCGGGGCTTTCCACCTGCCACGGTCAACACTTTGGCCATGACTGATCGCAAAGAAATGGCCGGAGGAGGTTTGAGTTTCCTTGCAGCTCTGACCTCAGTAATGCAAAGGGAGACAAAAAAATAGATTGAGTTACGCACCCGCTTATTAGCAGGGAGCGTCAGAGGCCGACCGTGTTTTTTAGCGCAGATGTGGCAACCTAATCAGGACTGGGGAATTTCATCGGAAATGTGTGTTATGTGTTAGTCGATGACCGCAAGGTATTTTTATCAACTGCTTCTGAAAAAGAGGTGGTGGTGGTGGGTGGGGAGGGGGGAGGCGGGTGTGTGTGTGTGGTTAGGAGGAAAAGGAATAATTCAAGAAAAAAAACCCTGAAGGACTCGATGAACTTTGCTGAAACAGAACACTGAATAGGTTGGCCCGTATTTATTTTTTTTTATCGACGTTTTGTCTATTAGCAGAACTGCCTTTCTATCAATTATAAAGACCAATCCTAATAAACACATTTTTTTCCATCCAGTGTCAGACACAGTATAACGGCCTTACTTTGCCACGTGACCAAAATACCAGGTTCAAACGACAAAGTTTACCTTCTGATTTCATAAGGTTTTCATCGCTACCATTTATTAATTTTTTTAAAAGTCATTTCATTATTTATTTATTCAGTCATTTATTCGTGGATCTGATTCTTTACTTATTTATTTAAGTTGAAACTATCCATGCCAACGAACATTATTTCCACCGTTCTTCCAGTGGAACGAAACCAAAGATGATCTTACTGATGTTGTTGTTGCAGCACTTGCTGTGCCTACTGCTGCAGTCGCTGGCTTGTCTGGCGCTCAACCCCGCCTTCCACGACGCCATGAACGAGGTGGAGGTGGCCGACACACTGATGCAGCTGCTGCTGCCGTCGGACGAGTGGTACTACACCAACCACAGCACCAAGTACGCCAAGTTTGTTAAGTACCACGCTGCCAGGATTCTTGTCTACATGGGGCTTTTCCACAAGCTGGGCGGCCGCGTGGACCTCTTCGACCGCCGGCGTGAGTAACGTGAGGGGCGTGAGGCAGGCACCATGCAAGGCTTGAACACTACTCCCCCGTTCCTTGGTCTGATGGGTTTTTCACGAAACTCGGGTCACCCTGTTTCTTTCTTTTAAGCTTCTTTGCTCTCTCTTTCTCTATCTATCTATTTGCAGGGCGGTCCGGTGGCGCAACGGTTAGCGCCTGTCACCAATACAGGTAAAGGTTGGCTGTCCTGGGTTCAGTTCTCGTCTCAGCCACCCTGTTCTTTCTCTGCATGTGGCATCTGTTTACAGGACTTGCTGCCTTGCTGTATTATAGCCTTAGTTGCTGGCTCGGCGTAAAACACCAATTACCCCCTCCTCTCTATTTATTTCCTTTTTTTGTTTTTTTGTTGTTTTCTATTTATTTCTTGTCTACGAAATATTTAAACTGTTACATTTGCCTTGTTTTCTTATCTGAGGTTACACACTGATAAAACTGGTTTTGAAATGTCATGACTGGGTGCCATCGCTCAAAGGGAAACCACTGTCCTTTGATGTCCTGACGTCTGGGTGGTTTGCAGCGTTCATGGAGTCCAACACAAGCACCTTGCTGCAGGTTCACTCGCTAGACGACAGCTTCATCGAACTCATGGCCATGGGCCGCATCATCCACTTGAACGACAAAATGCACCTGCAGGCCGCCTCTGTGGAAGGGCTGATGGCGGAGCTTATACAGGTACAAGTGTTCTAGCTCAAGTCACGTGCTAATTTGAACCCAGTCAGGAACTTTGTAGTGCCTTTATTCTTGTAATTTTTTTTACTTCTTCCCTGCTCTTGAGTTCTCTGTTTTGGGGTACGCTTTGCTGCCTCCCATCTCTGGAATTCTTCTCAGAAACTTTGTCATTTTGCTAAAACTGGTTCTCTGTGTGCGACGCAACAATAAAAAAAATTAACTTGTTAGCAGATTCCTAACGAAGCTGCATTTGCATTATATGCACACCATGAAAACAAAACGAAGCATTTGGGATTTATCTTTGTCTTCTTTAGGAGTATCGGACGTCTGCTGGTTCCTTTTCAGTTTTTGTTTGTTGTTGCTTTTGTTATCTGTTTTTTTTTCCTTTTTACTCTTTTTCACTTCGATAATTCCACCCTCCCACTAATTATGCACTCAGCTCCTGATATACGAAGATTTGAAACTATCCATGCCAATGAACATGATTTCCACCATTCTTCCAGTGGAACAAAACCAAAGATGATCTTACTAATGTTGTTGTTGCAGCAAGAAAAGAGGACATAGATTCACATTTCCACACAGTACAACTATATTTTAATTTATGAAACATTTTTAATGACCGAGAATCAGCCGTAAAGCTGGAATGGGTTTTGCATCCTTTATCCGATTTCTTCACAGTCATTAATTTCGCTTTTTTTACATTTTAGTGCACAGCAAGTGACAAGCTCCTCCATAATCAGATAGAAAGAGTTATAAGTTCTAATGTCCTGATGCCCTTTAAAAAAACATCTTTTTATTAGAAATAATGAGCAAGGAACAATAATAAAAACATGCTGACACCATGACTGGAGGGGATAGTCAGGGGATAGCACTACTTATCTCAGCTTTAGCGATGGTAGGATTTGCTTCCCTTGGCTTAGAGTTTTTCTGGGCCTTATTCTTTTCTATTGTAAAGCTACCATTTTTTTTCACCATCTACGTTCTTTAAGTAAGTTTCTGTTTGTCATCGTTGATATTTTTTGCTGATTATTGATTTTCCCCCTTCCTCTGTATCACAATGTTGTTGGGATATATTTGTTTATCTATTCTTCATTTAGCTTTAGTTGTTGGCACAGTGTAAAACACAACCACTCAACCTCGTTCATCAATGCAGTTATTTTATAGGTGCTTGATTTATTTAAAAAGTGATTTATTTTTCTGCCTCCATGCTTGTTTGTTTATTAGCTTTAGCACTAGCGAGTATTTTTTGCTGTGTCACGTTTGTTAAACTCTCTCTCTCTCTGTTGGCTGAGAATAGTATTGAAATGCGTGTGATTATTATTATTATTACAGGAAGCTGTAGCGGAGGAAAGAGAATCACAGACGCCCTATATTCACCTCAGTAACTCCCTCAACAGCCTCAGTACCATGTCAGATCACGACTTTGCGACCCACCTCGGCCACCGCCACCGTTTGGTGTCCCCCTTCCTTTCACCCTCCGACTCAATGGAGTTCCTCAAGGACTTGAACCAGCAGTCGTTCCGGGAGTACCTGTTTTCGGGGCTGCCTATGGTGGTACACCCCATCATCGTGCTGCGACTGCTGGCACACAGGTTGTTCGGCAACATGATCCGCCGCAAGACTCTGCCGTCCGATGCCAAGCTCAAGCCACCCAAGGTGGACGACAAGATGGAGTGTCCGCCCAGGAAGGATTTCGCGCAGCTGCGCGAGGACAGTCGAGACTCGCTGTCTCGGCGGCGCAAGGCTAACCTGCAGCTGCAGATCACGGGCCAACCGGGCGAGAAAGATGACTCCATCCTAGAGCTCTGTGAGACGCTGGAGGCAGCCTGTGCGGGTGGAGGCGGTGGTGCCAGCAGCAGCGGCAGCAGCAGCAAGCCCAGCAACCACAACCACGTTCAGTCCAAGAACGGCTCCACGAAGATGGCGATCAAGAGCATGGTAGAGAGCTTGGTCACGCCGCTAGATCTCGGCGTCATCTCGCAAAACCCGGAGGTCACTGGCTCGCCCACCCAGCTGCCCGAGCCGCCGGACTCAGCCAACGAGGTCAAGCCCGCCTCCAATACACGCACTTTCTTCCGGTGGTCGAGCAAGAAGCGGTTGTCCAAGTCACATGCCAACGTCTCCTCGCTGGCACACCGCGACAGTCTGGTCAGCCAACCTCCGTCCAGCGCCTCCTCCGCCAACGACGTGGACATCGCCGCCTTCCAGCGCGAGCTTATCAACCTACCCACTTTCGTCATGGACACGCCGCCAATCGACGTCTCGCCTGTCTTCTCGCGCTGCAGTTCCGTGCCCGAGAACCTGGCCGGCCACAGCAAGTCCTCCCAGGTGGGCGGCTCTTCGGGAAAACTGGATTCGGCCGGTGTCGAGACTGAGTCCGAGCAGAACCTGACCAAGGCCAAGTTCGTGCTGGGTGGTGTGCCAATGGGCAACGGTCACCACCACCACGGCACCACGGGCTCCCTGGTGACCATCACCACCACAGACATGGACTACAACAAGGACGAGTCGGCCGTGGTCAGCGACGTCGACTCGCCCGCCGACGGGCTGACCAGCATCGTAGTGCACTTCGAGGCGCCCTCCTCCCCACAGCTGTCCACCTCCAGCCAGAGCCCGGACGCCATGGTCTTCAATTTTCCCAGCATCCCTTCGCCGCAGCAGCCTGCCATGCCCACTAGCAACTTCCTGTCCCCTCACCAGGAGTACGGGGCTTCTTGCTACGGACTGCCCGGTCCCGAGCGCTCAGTGACGTCGGCGTCCACGCACACTGTCACGCATGCGTGCTCTCCGACTTCCGACAGAACGCTAGCGTCTAGTGTGACCCACAAGAGCTCCGTGGTGTCTGTCCCTTGTGAGGTGCCCGTGCAACATCGGGGAGTGCTCAAGGTCTTCGAGACCTGGGTGCAAAAATGTCATGTTGACTTGGATGGTAACTCTACACTGGCCATGGAGACGAAGGAATTTCTGAAGAAGCTGTCAGTGCTGGGCCATGAGTACAAGGCTTGGTGTCATAGAATGGGATCGATGCTGCATCTGGAGGTAAGAGTTAGGACAACACTTTGCTTTAAAAGTGTAGTCTTGACACCATTGTTGATATGTAATTCAAATCGTACTTGGAGATTTTTGTTTTGTTTTGTTTTTTTGTTGTTTTTTTTAGGGGGGGGGATATCAGCTTCAGCGGAGCGTGTTTAAAAATTTACTCGCAATATGGTCACTAGGTTGTAAGCGTGTTTCTGGTGCCAAGTTAGCAGTTAATTATGAAAACTATTTTGTTTAAGTTTTACAACACATATAAAATCTTTTTGTAGAAATGCTGGGAACAGCCAAACTAGATGGCCTCGCCACCTTTCCAAATACATCAGTGTTGACTGCTCGCAGGACAGTTAGGCTTTAACCGTCCACATCTTTACTTTGACCCATGCGCAAGTGTTTTGGGCTCGAGCATCGTTAACCGGCGCCATGCTGAGCTTGTCGCCATGTGCGGAGTTGCCAGAGCAGCACATTAGTAACACGGACAAAGGTGGGGGTTCGGGAGGAGTGGGTGACAGGACGCACGTACTACCGTCAGGTCTTTATCAAAGCAGACAAACTCACAGCGTCCGCGGACCAACTACATCATCCGACAAGTCAGACCTGACAGTACTTGATATGTTGACGCAAAAACTACTATTATTAGAACGATAGAAGGACGGTCAGGTTCTGATGAACCATATTGCAATCAGGTGTGGATGCAACTGTAGTTCGTGTTTAGTTTTAAAATCTGCTTCGAGTGGTATTGTGATAATATATTCGTTTTCATCGTTTACTAAAAAAATGAAATAAACAAATAAATAATCAAAAAAAATGTGGATATAAAACTTCGTATCTCACGAATTCAGGCCCATGTAATTTAAAGCATTTTGCTCTTCTCTACGTCACCTGCAATCTCTTAATCTAACTTTCTATTTCGTCCTAATATAAATATGAATATTAAGCCTATCGCTAACCACAGCTAACCAAACTCGTCCCCGCTCTACAGTCCAGGTCAAAAAGTGTGGCAGAGGATTATTTCGGTCTTCCACTTCAAGACTGTTAATTGCTCACCCGTTGCCCAGGTTTGAGACATTTTTTTTCCTTTTCTTTTCCCTCATACTTATAGAGAGTGGACTACCTAAATATAGACTTTCGTACGGACTTTGTTCACATGCTGGCTGCTCAGTCGCTTCGCGTTCACGATGACAGACCGGAAGTGCGTTATTTGGAAACACATTAATTGCTTCCTGTTGCTTGCTCGTGACCGTCCACCAACTTCACGCTTCACGACCGTTGCCTGCGCCGCGCGCTCGCAAAGTAAATGTGGTAGCAGATAAAAATAAAAATGTGTTTATATTTTCTGTGAATAACACTGTCAGACTGAGTAAAAGGATTGTAACCCGATCAACCATGCCTTATGGGACCAGAAATGCGGCTTTGGCTACTTCTCGACAGTAAGCAACTGTACGCTTAGAATTTACTTACAGGCAACCTCTTCCTCCCTGTCTGCACCCCCCTCCTTCACCCCATTCTGTATGGTGGAGAAGCTTGGCAATATCTCAGTGTCTTATTTTATGTCTGTCCTGCTATATGTCTGTATTCTTTTGTATAATCGCTCACAAACGCTCATGTGTATATCTGTGCTCTCTAGCATCATATAAGCACAGTATATGGAGAGAGAGGTGAGAAAGACAGAGACAGCTTTGATGATAAGGTAAACAAGAGATGAAATGCTAGATCCTGCTCTCGCCCTGCGGCACGAGATCCTACGTGACTATAGGGAACTCAAAACGGGTGGTTGATACAGTCGTTTGTGCGAAGCCTGTGGATGAGTCGGTATTTCGTGACAGTTCGTGTCATCGTTGTGACTGAACCC
The DNA here is from genome assembly GCA_004794655.1 of Marisa cornuarietis. Lineage (NCBI taxonomy): Eukaryota > Metazoa > Mollusca > Gastropoda > Architaenioglossa > Ampullariidae > Marisa > Marisa cornuarietis. The sequence continues at coordinate 1,523,506 of SMMW01000013.1, read as the reverse complement.
AGGAAAACCGCGGCACAGTTCATAAGTCTTCACTGTACTAATCCGCCATTTCTTGTTCGTACAGTCACAACCGCAGCCTTTAACTCTCATTTTAAAAAAACCTGGGTATAATTCCTATGATCACCCTACGAGGAACCGCACTGTGCAAGTCTATAGCTAGCTGTTTATAAAATGCAGTTCGATCCTTTCCCCCTTGCTGGTGCACGAGCGGTGTCAAAGCAATTTGCTGTAATAGCCATCGTGATGCCAAATCGATCTTGCGTCCTCTCCCTGACCTCGTTTTGGCCTCCACACTTGCCTCTTGGTCAGAACGACTTTCTGCCACATCTGCCCAGTGGACCGTTTCAATTTGGGAAAGTGCACTGGTGTTGCCTCAGTTAGAGGTCGCCTCTGCATGTCTGCGAACCTGCCTTCCTGCCGAAGTTTTGAAGGAAAGAGTTTTTGAGTCTTCATCTTTTGTTTGTATATGTGTATTTCTTTATTTATTTGCTCGTTTTTTTGTATTGTAGTCACGTTGGTTGGTTGGTTGGTTGGTTGGTTGGTTGGTTGGTTGGTTGGTTGGTTGGTTGGTTGGTTGGTTGGTTGGTTGGTTGGTTGGTTGGTTATCTTTACGTTTTAATTTTGTACAGCGTGACAAACATAACACCTGGTACCTCAGTGCAGAAATTATGGAGGTTTGCTCTCAGTTTTCTGAATCTATCTTTATGGTTAGGATTAGAGTCACACATACACACAGGTAAGGGGAGAGAGAAAAAATATAGTCTTTAGACAAACCCATCTTCCCTGACCGCTCATCATTTCTCGAAATCAACGCTTTCCATATCCGTAAAGGCTTGTGGATAAAACCGATCTGTAAAATATTATTGTCAAAGTGAGGCGAAGACTGTCTGCTTTGTCTTTAGCATGTACCACCAGGTGATGATGTCGTAAAAAGATGGTGTCACCAAGACTACGCACCCTCGACCTGTAACCAAGCTTGGCGAAGAAGCTTTTGTAAACGAGTGTCTTAAATAAGCCTCACTGTCTGAGGGTCCACTCACCGCATGTAAACTTTTTCTCCGTTGAAACAAAGTAACCAGAGGAAGCAGACACCAAGTCTACAAGTACGCCCATTATTTTCCAGCCTTGACCTCCTGACCAACTTGACTGCACTCACTGGCAGGAGAACCACAATACTTACAGGATTTTTCACGATAAAGAAAAAAAACTCATTTTTATAAGGCATTATATACTTTCGGTAAGCAATCAGCTAGAGGCATCATGCGACCCTTAGGACTTCTGTCCGCTAGCGCCATTCTTAACAGGACAAACCTGGACAAAAGTTTGAACAAGTTCGTATCTAGTCGTCATGTGAAAACTTTGTCAAACTTCACTTAGTTTGGTGAACACAACAGCGTTCTTACAGCTTCGTGCACTTTTGCAATAAAATGTATCTTACTGTGCTGCATTTATCTTGATTTTGTGTGTGTGTGTGTGTGTGTGTGTGTGTGTGTGTGTGTGTGCTAACGTGCGTTGATATGCGTATGCTTACTTATGTGTGCAGGGTGTGTGTGTTTACAGGTGCGTTTGTGTTCATGCATGTGTATGCGTGTGTATATTCGTGTAAGTCATTGTATGTATGCTGTATGCGCACAAGTGTGAGTGTTTTCTTTAACAGGCCTTAGCAATTGTAATTAGCCAACTTTTTAATGTCTGTTACAAAACTTTACTTTTTCATTGCTTAAAAGTTTGTGTCAGCATATATGCAGTCGTATTTGCTCATTTCTTTAATAAACACAAATTAGATCATTTTCTTAATTCTTTGCAATAATTGTGTACTTAAACTTCTTAAATGTCCGCTAGTAAACAATTGCACTTACTTTACCTGTCCAGGAGTGCATAGCTGCAGATGAGGCGGCGGGCGCGAAGAACGAGGGAGGCAGTACACATGTGCAGTACAGAAAGGTAAGGCGATGGTATGTGCGTTGCCTGTACAAGGTTAGTGTGGTGAAAGGTAGATATTTTCGTTGTATAAAGGTAAGCAAGAGTCCCCTCAACCTCAGCATGATCGGTAACCTCAGTATGATTCAATGCAGATGAATAACCTCAGTCTGTTCGCCTGCCTACCTGCTTTAAGAAGAATATGATGAAAGCTTAAAGCTTTGAAGTAATCTAAAAATCTGTTACTTGCATCACTTCTGTACAGATACCCTTTGAAAATATCCATTTTATAAAATGCAGAAAGATTTGTTTTTGAAGATAAACCCCTCGCTCTTTCCTCTCTTTTTTTGTTTTGTTTTTCCACTTATAGACTTTTCTCTTCTTCTCTTTCATTTTTGTGCCATCTTTCCACTCAAGATCGTCTAACAGAAATGATAATGCTAAAAGAAGTGATAATGATAAAAGAAATGCTAAGGCTAAAGGGGTACATGAGACCTCGTGAAAGGAGCGCCATCTCCCGCCATCTTCCCTCCCGCCTGACATCGTTAGAGCAAAAGACCACAAAGACGCAAAGAAATCTCGCAAAGAGAAAACAAAGCTGACGCTAGCCCTGTGTCCTCGGCTACGATGGGATGTGGAAGGAAGTAGAGGAGGCCACTTACTAAGCAAGTTTGACGGTTGCATAAGATGGCGCCTTCAGGTTGCCAGTGCTGTTGGCACGCGCACTCGCCCAAGAACCGTTTGTAAACTACTTGTAACAATTGGGCGCCTAAGTGGAGGCAATCAGCTGCCTCTCTCGCAGTCGTAAGTCATTGTTATGAAAGTTTGGTGCCCGTTTCTTGGGACTGTGCAAGTGGTGCCCTTCGATTGTACAGTGCCTTGGAAATTCCTTTTGGCGCCATCTCTGGACAGCGGGTTTACTCTCTCATTTCGGATTACATTTTGCGACATCGCGGGCTTATGGTCAGTATGGTCAACAAACCTTGTGTAAACAATAATTATGTTTGTGGGGTGCATGTGTACTTTGCAAATTCCTGGCGGTTGACATGTACTTCAGCTTCGCATATGATGTCCTCTGAAATTGTGAAATCGTAAGACTTTTCTAATGTGTAAGTTATTATTGTATATTTATTATTGTATACTTTAACCTAGTTTACATTTCTCGTCTTTGTAAAGCGCGGTGAGCCTGGGTTCGGTTGGGGTCCTGCACTTAATAAGTGCACTGTCTATTATCAGGACACTTGGACGTCTGTCTTTGTTTCATAAACTTTTCCTATGGTGTTGTCTCTTTAACAATCCCGAAGAAAAAAAAAGATCAAAAGAGACTTTGCTGTCGATTATCAGAATGTGCGCTTCAACTTAAAATTTTCTCGGATGATAAAATTATCTGTTTTTGTCTCCGATTCAGTGAGACAGCCTGGTGTATCTGTGACGAACGGTTTGGGTTAAGGAACAGATGTCAGACTGAATCATCGAAAACTGAGAAGTGTTTTGCGTCGTCAGAAATTAACCCCAGCAGCTTTAATCACTACTGGTGTATTGATTTCTGTTCATCCGTCTTTCCCTCCATCTTTTTCTCTTTTATCTCGTTCATTTATTTGCATACATACACGCACAGACACACATGCAGCCCACCAACACACACATATATATATATACACACATGAATAGACAGACATACAACGCCTACCCACACCTACACATACATGTTTGATGTCTGTAGCAAAATTCGTATTTAAGGAAAGAATCTGGTTGATCGATACCGGACATCGAACTGTAAAGAGTAACCGTTTTCAGGGAAGTTAAAGTTCTCACGTGTACTATTTTTAATGGAGAACTCACCCTCCAGTCTGGGAAGGTAAACAAAAATGATACTCACTGGTTTTGAAATAAAATCCTGCAAATATCTTTGTGCACACAAAGAGCTCAACACACTGATGTCACAAATAAACAGGCAGCGAGGAAGCTTTTTAGGGGACTTTGGTGAATTCGTGGGAATTTTTAAACCCTATTTGTGTGTATGGTATTATTTTCTTGTCCTGTATCTCGAGAACTGAAAAAAAGGATAATCACTTAGATTTTCTAAAAGGATTATTTAATACCGCGCTCAGTCCTTTCATATGAATACAGCCAGACTAGAAGAGGACTTTCAAGGGTTAGTGTGGTGCAAATCTTTTTTCTGATGGTTTGGGATCCAGTCATGAAAAATAGCCCCTTCCCCCCATTAGAACTGTAAAGAGTCGTGAACTCTAGAAATCCCTTGTTGAGAATTGGCCAATTAGAATAATTATGGCAACTATCCTTAACTATCGATCTTTGAGGTGTTGTTGGTGCAAGGTTTACATGCAGGTCACGTGGGAGACAAGCCAGATTACAATTAACACTTGCAGGTGTCAGCTTAGTCAACGTTTTAGACTCTTACTTGAATGTTTAAGTACCTTGACCTGTGACCCTCATGCTGAAGATCGCTGAGACAAAGAGAGAGACTTTGGGTGTAATGCAAGCTACAATAAGAATTTGAAAGCAAGCAAGTACATATTTGTGCTTACTAATGTGTTTTTGTCGATTTTTGCCGACAGTTGCATTGACTGTTATTATTTCAGATTTTCTTGCCCTCGTCCTCGTCGTGTTCCCAACGGTACTCTAGTTCTCATTACTCCCCTACTCTTTTTCTACTTCTTATTTACCGAAGCACATGTGCATACGGTCCACTGTTTCGCGGATTTGACATGTCCAGCATTGCTGTGTGGCAGCTACAAGCCTGCAGTAGAAGACCGATGGCACTGCGTTCACCTCTTGTAGAGAGAAGACGCTTGCGCCCACTAATCGATCTTTTTCGTCCAGGTTCACCGTATCCCTGTTTTGACAATAAAACCATGTTTTTACAATAAATTTACCACAAATATGGTAGATGTCAAAGTTGTATTTCGTTTAATGTTGGCGAAAATAAAACCTGAATACTAAAAGGTAAAATACTAAAATTGTTCAAGTATACACTATTATTTTATTTTGGACGGAGAAGAACCGGCGCCAATTCCGCGAGTGTGTGTGTGTGTGTGTGTGTGTGTGTGTGTGTGTGTGTGTGTGTGTGAGAGAGAGAGAGAGAAAGGGCGAGTTAGATGACGGGCCACAGCTACGCATCCGCTAGTCCCAATCATTTATCCTTCACGCACTAATTGGTACAAATGCAGAGCTTCAGTCATCCGAATGACTGTACAAACGAAATGAAAACTTTTGATAGACGAATGGTAAAACGAAAATAAGGATATATAAGTAATTATGATGGTGAGGAAGAGGAGAAAGAGGAGGAGTGAGAGAATGAATGAAATACAGACGGCAACTTTCGTACATTAAAAACATGATCCCAACATGGTTCGATGTGAAACAATTCGTGGGTGGTGGGTGCGGGCTGGAAGGAAAAGATGGGGACTGGTAGGAGGATGGGGCTCGGTGGCAGTTATGTCTGGACAGTGAACGATCGGGGTTCGGGTCTTCTCGCCATAGCTGTCCTGGCCACGCATGCGCAGCCGGAACAGTTTGATTGGCCAATCACTCAACAGGAAGCCACGTCCGTCAGTGTTCGATGTGGCCTGGCCTCGTCAGGTAATAACCTGCTCTTTACTCAATTATCGCCTTCCTCCACTTTTTTTTTCTTTTTTGTTTTTACCGTGTGGCAAATTGCGTTCCTTCTCACCGGGCAGTGACAAACTTGTGTTTTACTGAGTCGGGACACAATTCTCGGTGTCTCGTCAGAAAGAGGAAAGCTGAGAGGACTAAACATTGTGGATGCACTGTCTGCAGTTCTTAATATCAGTGTGTATGTGTTGTGACATTACAATTCTGTGGATTCCTGATCATCCAGTCAGAGGTCGAACGACTAGATCGGAATGTTCGCTCATAGCTCCACACCGTCATTGTCATCCCGTTATGTTTCATTTTGCATTGTTGAACGATGAATGGGTGGCGTGTAGCGAGAAGTGAATATAGATTCAACGGGAAAAAAATGTTTTATGTATTCTGGATGATGGGTACGAATGCACTTCTCGCACGGGAAGAGAGTGACACTGATGAGAAACATGTGCATGACAAAGGAACAGCGTGTAGGTGCGAAAGTTCCGAACAGCCTGTTAGCCATCACATTTCTGAGAAATAAAAATATCGGGCGCGCACGTCGTCGTAAAATTTCTGGAATCTTCTTTTGCATTGAAAGGCTGGCAAGGATAATCAGATACAGCTCCAGGAGTCACGTTAGCTGATTGCAAAACGGGGATTATAGACGGATGTGGCTATTGCAGAGATAATGGATACAACAGCCACAGAGGGACAACAGGTAAGAAGACGATGACATACAACGCAAATTAAAACGAACCTGTAAATTTAGATAATTTTAATAGTTCGTTTTTTAATTAAAATCGTAATCATCTGGCATAAAAAAGAGCTTGATTTTCGCTGAATTTACAATGATTTACTAGTTATTCAACATGGCCTATGCGTGTCATGTAAATGCATAAGCAAAAGCACGAAGAAAGAAAATAGTCTAACAGTCTGGATTTTTTCACGGCGCTTTACAGTGTGTCTTCAACCCTGAGGTTTTGTAACATATAATACTAGTATTACAAAGCTTCCAGAGAATATTGATACTGGTTGTGCCCCACTGAAAGAAGCTTTTCCGGGAGGAAAGCGGAAATGCACATTTTTACAAATACCTTAGAAATTGAGTTCTGTTTCTTGCAAATGGATGATCGTGTCCACTGGCTTGTACCTTTGCTCCGTACTGGTTGCAACCATCCGTCTGATGCCATTTTGTTTTCAAACAAATGTTCCAGAATGTCTCTGTTTTGTAGCATACAGAACAACCGTTGTTCTCATCAGCACCTTTATTATGATTCTCGCTTTAGTCTCGAACTTTTAACCCTTTTTCTCGTTCTTACATCTTTCTGTATGCCACACTACTTGTAATTCTTCGCTTTACGTTGAATAACCATCGACATGAGAGGTAAATGTTTATTTTTTAAAGCTTGCCTAGAATGTGCATTGGGAATCATATAAGAACGTGCTTGCATTCTTTTGCGGTGTTCGTAGTCGAAGAATTGTAAATTTTTTTGCTCCAGTATCTTTCGTGTAGCAAGAAGACAAAAGAAAATGTTTACTATTCATTAGTAAATGGATGATTAAACGTATACAAAATATTTGTACTTTGCCACCATAAATATTGAACGTAATAAAATTTAATTGACTGGAGGATTTTAATTGAAAAGTAGATATTTTCTACTACAGCGTTAATTAAAAAATATATATAAATAGAAAGGTAACAGACCTTCTGGTATTGAAGAAATCTGTATAAAGATAGAGTCAATACTAATCTGAGTAGAGCAGGTCTGTGCACTAACTACAAGCACAACCAATAAAACTCATGAACATGTCATGATGGCGCATCTGACTAAAATCTGACTTTACTAAAATCGTCACCTACATAAGATATAAATATTCATTTAGTCTACAACTACAATCTGTAACATGACCCGAATGAGTGATTAAAGACGTAGTACTGTGATAATGCTGTGAGATTTTGTGTTGTCTCTCATGATCTGGCTTACCACATCACTCTCTTATAATACTGTAACAGAGGTTATGATGTACAATAGGGGTGAATCGCAGAGAAACGTTATCACACAGAAAGATTTCGTGAAATAGTATTTTTATGGCGACGGTTATCGTTTAGTACAATTATCATACAATTACAACAGTTATGACGTACACTGGTGGGTTATCACGTAGTATATAGTTATCATACTGTAACAATAGTTAGACGTACTTTAGTGGATTATCATGTAGGTCCATAATTCTGTAAGATTTTGTGTTTGGTAGTCATTTTGATATGAACTAGGATCACACTTTGCAAAGTATCGATACTTTTTTTTTCTTCCCATGCAATACGGAGTCATCTTCGTATCAAGAGGACTGCGGTATTATAACCTCTTTATATCGGTAACCAAACGTCCCATGTTGTTCCCGGAACTGTTGTGAAAGGCCGGCGAATTTCCGTAAGATTGCTCGTGTGGGTAGAGGTGCATATGTGGATGTGACGTGCGTACAGACCGGCCATGCAGTGCCCTTTCCTTGTGACGTATTGTTTGTGGGATAAGACTGCAGCCTCCACCACTGCATGTGTTGCCGCTACAGCCAGGAGCTGATGAGTCGCAGGCGCACGCCTTGGTGAGTAAGTCCTTAATGGTTGTTTACCCCGAGGTGTTTACTTCTGCTTGTTTATTTCTGATCATTACTCCTGATCTTAAAGATTGTCGGTAATCTGTCTTCCTCTCTTTTTTTATCATTTACGACCCACAAAGCTCTGTCCATCCGTCTCCTCACGACAAAAACTTATCATGTCTTGTTCTTTACTGACGCAGTCTTGTTCGTGCTTCCTTCGCGGTGTTTTGGTTTTGTTCTGGATACCGAGTGTAACTACTTTGACCCTATAGCATAATAATCCGATGATCCTAATAAGGTTGTTAAAATACGAACTCTCCACTTTTGACTTTAAGGCTTTTTTAAAATGTACTCAAACTTTAATGATCTAACCAAGAGTGTGCGCATTCCTAGGAATCTCATTTCGATTTTCGACAACAGAAGACTAATGAAGGACGGTTAGAGAGAGAGAGAGGTACAGATTAGTAGCCACGCAAACCAACAGAAATATTTCCTTTCATTAACCTAATTTCTGTAGCTTTGATACAGTTTGAATGGACCGAAACAGGAACTTGAAATGTCTGTACTGAAAATCAAATCGCACCGATAAGTAGTACAAGGTACCTGCGCAAGGTATCTTTTACTCCAGTGGCAGTGCGTCAGAGTTGTGATGTAGGCCTGGCAAAGACATTACTTCAAGTAACAATAGCACAGTGTAGCGATCCCGGAAACCATTGCTACTCACGGTGAAAGCATAAAATGTTTTGATGGTGATCCTATAAGAAAACTATGTAGTCACATATTCGGCAATGATACGTACAGTTAAGTAGATCGTTTAAAGGAGAACGGCAAGTAAACTACCATGTTAGTCCTAAATATTAACACTGTCGTTCTGAATCTTTTACACTCAAGCTTTCGGGTTGCAAACCAATCGTTTTGCTTAGAATCACATTTAAAATATTTCGGGCGATAGGGGGGAGGGGGGTCTCTATGTTTGGTTGTCGAATAATGTCACTGAAGCCATTTGGCAAGGGAGTTACCTTTCATACTCCTAAGTTTAGTCGTCTAAATGATCTCAACGCTGGCATCAGAATCTAGCGATCGTATCCTACAATTTCGATTCCTAGTACACCGATAAAGAGATGAGAAGTGGAGAACATTGTGTGACAAAAATCCTTTTTGGTCAATTGGTACATTGTAGGTCACGAACTAGGGTCATCTTGTTCCTCAACGAACAGAACACTGCGGCCATCGAAAATAGAGGTGGTGCATCTGTATTTTAGACACGTTTGTCTTGTTTGAAACCCGAAATTTTTAATGGAAAACTGTTCAAAACCCCAGTATCATTTAAATTCATTTACCGTTTAACTTGCTTTTCCCTTTAACGATAACGTCCTAATCTGGGAAACTCTAACACTAAGCAGCGTTGAGAGAGGATTTCGATGGTTGCCAAGCAAGCAGATGGCAAATAAAGCGTTTGACATATTGGACCTGAATATCTTATGGGCAAAAGTCTCCTCCATTAGTTTTCTCAATATTGTGTCTCCTGTTAATGCATTGCGTTATCTGAAAACAAATTTATGATACTACTGTAGTAATAATTCAAGAATAAGGACAGAATACTGTAATAAATTCACCTAAAAAAAAACGATCCCTACACTTAATGACTCAGTAGTGAAGCCAAGCTTACATTAACCCTACCACTACTGCGAGAGGAACGGCTTACAGGGCCAGCAAATTTATACACACGGTCGATCTCAGATGATGCTAAAGAACTGGCCATTTCCAAGTATCCTCCGATATCGATATGATTTCGCAGTTTACAAACGACGACACAGAATTTACCATGCAAAACACAGATAAATGACTAAGTCGCCATAGTTGTGGGGTTTGGGCATGGTGCTGCTTTTGCAAAGTTTGCTTAAGTTAATGGAGTTTGACTGGTGTCCGTCCGGATATTTTTCTTTCACTTGCCTTCTGCCATGTTTTATCCAAGAAACAGGTCTGCGTATTGATGTTAGTTCTTCTAGATGCTGACATCAGTTCGTAAACATGATATTGTCTATTAATATGTATAGTGACATCAGTTCGTAAACATGTTATCGTCTGTTAATATGCATGTTGACATTAGTTTTTACATCTACTGTCATATTGTACCTGACCTCTTTACTGTCTTCTAACGTTGATCCGCTCTCCAGCCCCCGAACTCATTGTTTTAAATGTTTCAGACCCTTTTCGGGTTTTCAGTAAGGTATCCCGGGTTAACGGGTTTCATTAATAATAAATTGCTTACATGCCATAGCATGACCAAAACAGTTATCATCCTCTTGAACGTCTCTCCGACATGTTATTGTGAGTTCAGCTGTAGCTCAGTGCCCTGTTCAGTCCTGTACCCCGGTGTTTTGCCTGTTTCATCTTATGACTCGCCTGAAGTCAACAAGTTTCGTCGGTGGAACCCCATGGCCCGGCCTTCCGGCAGCGAAAAGGTTAAAGTGGCTGCCGCTCGCTGCCTCGTGCATAGCTTTAACGTCACGTGACGAGATTGGACCTTCACTTCCGCCGGGGGATTGTGTTGCACCCCTTTGCCCATCCCCTCCGCGCCCCCCCCCCCACACGCTTGAGCGTGCAGCAGACCGCGGGGGAGGGGGGGGGGGCAGACAGACTGAAAGACCGCGAAATACTGACGGAGGAGTTTTTAGGCTGAGCGTGTGGTGGTGGGCGGTACAACGGGCCACGTCACTACTGTAGACCGTGAGTGTGACCAACAGGACCGGCTCTTTCTCCACTCGATTATTATGTTACACAATTGTGTTTAATATGTTACACATCTGTGTACAATATGTTACACACTTCTGATTAGTATGTTACACATTTGAGTACAGTACCAAAGAGAGAGAGAGAATGTGTGTGTGTTCCTGTGTGTTAATTTTAATAATCATAATATATTCGTGTCTGAGTGGAGAAAAGTATAGACTGTAAGCAAGGGGAGTTTTTTTGTCGATATCAATGACGAAGGCAATGGCAAGCTGTTCTTTTAAGAACTGTTATTTGGGAGAAAAGTAATTTTTGTTCCCGGGTATGACCCTGAAAATACCCCTACAAATATCGCTTTCTGTGGTATGGAAAATTTCCATTGAAATGACACATACTGCATCCACGCTGTTATCTGGTGAACTCACCAGAAATATACGTTTTTCGCGTCTCCTTTGTTGTCTGGAGAATTTCCGTTCAAAAGGGGCGGCATACAAAGGGGGGAGAGTTAGCAGCCACATCCACTCTACCGTCTTACTGCAGATTCATTTCCACTACTTGCAGAAGACAAAAAGAAGGGCATGACAGTAACTCAGATATTTGACAGACGAGGCCTTTTGTAAGAGATATTTATTGTCGATACAGCTTCTAGAGAGAGAGAGAGAGGGTGTGGGTGTAAACAAACAGTGTTTAAGAAAGAATAATTTTAACAATACAGAATCCACACACACATGCAGTCTCCTTTAACCCCTCACCCTAAAGTCACGCATGCGCGCGCATGCACACACACACACACACACACACACACACACACACACATCTAGCAATGGAATGGCGGGGCTACCCTGGTGTGGGAAGCTCACGAATCCAGTTTGTATGGGTCAATGGCTTAACAATAACGAATGTGAGTCTCTGAAAGCCTTGTACAAGGAGAAAGAGTGAGATTGTCTGTGTGTGTGTGTGTGTGTCGTTCTTCACAACCGAAAGCTTAATTTACATTCCGAACAAAGACCTTTTACTATCAGGGCGCCGGGGTTTTGTTGGGGTAGACACGGAAAAGGGTACAATACACGAGATACCAGGTGAAGGTCTGGCTAGGGTGCTGTGAAAGTACAACTCTTTCACCTGTCGCTGTGCACGGGGGTAAAACGACCGGGTGCTCTCTTCGCCACCAGGAAACTGAAACACGTTGCTTATATTTACGACAAAACAAGCAGCCGTGGTATCCTGCCCGTTCTGTAAGCGTGTTCCGGGTACGACAACAGATGAAATGCTTTGCTGGTTGACATAAGTGTGGATCGTTTGAGCCCGAGGCTTGTTGCATGACTGAACAAAATGATTGCTTCCCTCTACTCTTCTAGAGTTGTGTCGCTCAGTCTTCTTTAACATTTGTTTTTTCTATCGCTCACTAGTTTTTTTTCTATTTATATTTCCCGTCCTGCCCCCTCCACCCCACCAACTCGCATCAAGATCGGAGATGGCTGTAAAACATTTCTTTAACTGCTATGTTCTATCTGGTTTATAAAATGTTAGTCTCTAATCTCCTCTCAGCTGATGGCAAAGTCTGATTATAAAAGCCTTCACACGTTACCGGACCGCTTCCAAGAGTCAGGGACGGATCGACAGGTCGCCCACTTGACGTGGGACCGACTTCGTCACACTTCGCTGAACTCACCTGTTCTGCCGTCTGCACGTTGCTGTCTGTGTCGTCTGCTCCCATCGCCTGTCTGCCGAAGCCCGGGTCGCGGGTCATTTTGCACCCAGTTTCACCTCACCATGCACCCTCTCTTCTTCTTATCGTCAAAATCCTGCAGCCGTTATCACTGTTCATCGGGTGACGTCACCTGCCGTAGGGCAGACCTCTGCATATTTTCGCATCTCTTTATAAGACTGAGAGAGAGAGAGAGCTGCTAAGTAGGCTCAGTTGCCGAGGGCGTGAATCATTAACATGTCCTTCTATTGCTTGCAGTATAAAATTCGAGTTTGGCTCAATGTTCATGCAGCTGTGTTGTAATATAGACTAACATATGAGTCTCAAATCCCGAAAATGTATAACAGCACGATAAAAATTCCAATGTTTATTCTCTGTGTGTGTGTGTGTGTGTGTGTGTGTGTGTGTGTGTGTGTGTGTGTGTGTGTGTGTGTGTGTGCTGATCAAGATAGAAGACCTTGTACACGTCTCTGCCATTTAGAACAGGGATTTGAAGTTTGCTGTCACCTATAAAAAGTATAGACATAAACACTATCGTCTGGCAAAATTAAAACGAAACAAAAAAACTGACAAAGATGGCGGGTCTAGTTGATAGGAGGAACGACAACCTTAGTAAAGCCCTCCTCTTAACGACCGAAATTTTAATACAGCCCTGGTATTAACATGGAGAACACACACCTTCATTGTCAAAGGTAGCGACACATCACCTTCGCCTACAGGGATGCTTTAGACTCCCTCTCTGCCGGAACTAAAGGCGTATTTAGAACATTACCACGTGTAGACCAAGCAAACCTCATAACATGCTGTGCTGCCTTGCACTTTATATGCACTGTTTGACTGATCACCGCCTGCGGGCTGAGGCACGTGCACACACACACACACACACACACACACACACACACACACACACACATGGGAATCAAATTTTACTTGTAGTCGTAAGGAGTTCTCATTATTATAGGCTTTGTACTTGTTATGCTGGTGCAGAAACTGAAAAGATGCAAGCACCGTGGCGGAGGAAACTTAGGGAGGAGAAAATTACAAAGTGTCACATGATTTGTTACTTACCGTTGTAAGTAGATTGCATCTCGTATCTGGGGTGATGATGAACACCGCTTTACCATTTATGACAAGGGTCTAGTGTCCGGACAACTCTCGTCACGGTTATTCCTTAGGTTACTAAGCTCATTGTAACGATAAGGACGTTGTCGTCGTGTTATCTATGGATGTTTATGTCAGTACACGGCTGGCGCCTTGTGCTGCTAATTGACTTGGCAGGTATGTCAGGTGGGAACATAATGTTAACAAGACAGACAAGCTTGTTCAAGCTAAATGTTTTTCATTTCAGTATCGTACCCATTACAATACATTACATTTTTTAGAAAAGTACGGTCAGGCTTAACTTCATCTTATCAGTTAGTCTTACTGTGGCCTGGCGATAAATAAAGATGTGAGTGGCGAGGAGGTGATAGGTGTTTTGGAAATAAAACCTCTTGTAAGTCAACGAGTTCAAAGAAATTAGCTTAGACTGGAAGTGATTTGGTGACTCGCTTCTCTCCCACAGTACCTGGTTGAGGGGGTCAAAGGTCGACAGTTTTGCCACCCGCCGCTCCTGGCGTCGATTTACTTTGCACTCAGGTGTGCGTCAGCCCTGGCAGGCGATCTCTCTCTATACATCGTTGGGGTGGGGGGTGGGGACTGCACCCGGGGTGTTGAGTGATAGACTCCAAGACGATCGAGCATACGAGGCCAGTTTTCTTTTGCATTTCCTGGCAAGCTGGAGCAGGTTGGTAATGTTCTCGCGAAGTTTGGCGGACATCTGCACCCGTTCTCTTAGCGCCTAAACTTGACCCGGTTGGGAGTGCGCGGGACAGGTGGGCTGTGAACCTCACTCGGTCTCTCTACCTGCGCACAGCTCGCTTCACCTGTCCGCGTTCTTTCTCTGCGTCGTAGACTCGCCGTGCGCCGTGAGCCGCTGATGATGGTGTCGTCTACTGCTGCACAAGCAGACTTCTTGTAACCGATGTGTGGTGCAGAGAAGAACACACTGAAATGGATGGGGTAAGTCCTGAGCCCAGTCTATTGAAACGCTGTGTATATGAAATGTGTGTGTGTGTGTGTGTGTGTGTGTGTGTGTGTGTGTTTTCTGTGCTCACAGGAACAATCGGCTCCGCTGTCAAAGCCTCTCCCTGGTAACCCGATAGACTATGTCTACAGTGAGTACCACTCTCGTCACCTCCTATTGTTTCCGGGTTGACCGCTGCCTCAAAGCTTTAACTGTTCAGAAGAGAGTTTGACAGGGAGAACCTTTGCAGAGATATTGTTTAGTGTTTCCTTTCAGTCCACACGGTCTCAAAACTGTGTTGTTTCAACTCGTGTGGCGGCCCGTGAATGAATGTAAATAAATCACAATAATCCATGCTCTGATCGTTCTGTAAAACTACCTTCGTTTTTAAAACGATTTAAACATGAAAACGTTTACAATATCACATGACAGGACTGGTTTTCTAGTATAGCTTTCAAACTTTTTACAGGCTATTTAATAAGCATCTGTCCGGGGAAGTATGCCTGCAGTACACAGAATATCACTGACCTCACCTACCGTGATTCCCTTCTGTGTGTCTCTAAATGTATCATGGATGTGTTTTCGAGTATATTTTTCTGTCTAAATCTGTAAGTCGGATAATAAACTGTGTCCTTAAAAGTAGTTGTGAAAGCAGTCGCGCCAGGAGACGGTTGTGTTTGCTGGGAACAACTTTAGCGACATTCTTGCACACTTCTTCATTAGCTAGCACAGGACATGACAATACACACTAGCTAGCACAGACACACAGAGACCACATGCACCCCACCCCACCCCACCCCACCCCTCATCCACCTGACATACACACGAAAACAGCAAGAAAAACGTGTAGTCTAAAACCTTTGCCGACAATTTGCAGGAGATGACACGTGATATACACAGAGGTTGCAAGATCTGTTATAACAAGAAGGGATGGGTGAGGCAAGGGTTGTGAGTTGGTCAACAGAGGAGGACATAGTATATAAAACTTCAGTGTTTGAAGGCAAGAAAATTTAGATATAAGAACTTTATTTTGACACATGATCAAAACGATAAAGTCACACACACACACACACACACACACACACACACACACACACACACACACACAATTGTCATCTGATTCGATGCACATGGAAGGACACTATTTTCTCTCTCTCATATGACCTCTTACATGGGGCTGGCTGTCTAATGGTTTCGTTACCTTTTGCTGTTACCATTGTCGTTGGTGATGATAGTCGTGGCGGTTTTGGGTGATGCTGCTGTGGCTGCAACCGGGGGCAAGGACTGAAAAGTCATCCGAAGAGACTGAGTTCAGCCTGCACTCATTCTCGCGATGAGAGGGTGTTACTTGGAATTTCCGCTCATTGGTTGTCTGTTTTACCTGTGGCTAATGAATGATTTCCAGGTCTTGACACCTGTGTTCCCCTTTCTCTCTCACTCTCTCTCTCTCTCTCACACACACACACACACACACACAAACACACACACACACACACATTTCCCACTTTCTACCCTAAGGACATGTTGACAGACTGATAAGGCACTGAATATTAATTTATCATGCTCGAACATTGTGTAGAGCGCAAACAAAGAATTTTCTTTAGTTCGTGCGACCCAGGCCTTGAGAAGACGCATTCTGTCCCCTTATTGTGGACATAGGGATAGCAAAAACCGCAAACACTGGCATTGCAAGATTGACGACCTGTGCTAGCAGCCATAATATGGGGTATACATCAAGCCAATGTTTGCACCATAGCGTCTGCCAGGTGCCTGAGTTCCCAGGCAAGGGGGAGAAAGTCACAGCAGAAATCCAGACTGGTGTTGTCCGTTACTGAATGGAAACCTTTGGTGTGTGCAACAGTGATTGTCTTTCGTTAGAACTTACATGCATTGACTTTGTTTGCAGGTAGTGATGAATTATAAACATCGATACATATCTATGTAAACCTACCTCTACTCGGGTAGTCAGGTGAATAGACCCCCGGGTCGTTTCGTGTGTCTCTCCGCTTTTGTTGTTACCTGTCAACGTTGGAAAGTGTGTGTGTGTGTGTGTATATCTGAGGACAAGTGCTGACCATGAGTATAAGGTGACACCGGAGAATGCTCTTAGTATAGAGAGGAAAGACCTGACACAAGAGAGTGTACCACAGGTAAAGACCTGAAATGTTTAGAGTAATTGAGTTCTGTTGTACGCTGGCAAGGAAGAAGTTTGTAGTTTATTAATTAGCTGTCTGTCTGTCTGTCTGTCTGTCTGTCTGTCTGTCTGTCTGTCTGTCTGTCTGTCTGTCTGTCTGTCTGTCTGTCTGTTTTTCATCAGTCTTACGTTAACGAACATTGTAGAAAATTTGTAGGAACATATATCTTGGCAATATTTCACTACAGTCTGAACAAATTTGAAGAGGCCCCTAAGGTCATAAGTGGAGAATTTATAATTTAACAACCTTTAGGAGACTCAGAGGTAATATATGTGCTGTACAGTTAGAGCTCGCGGAGCGGGTAGACTAGCGCTAAAGGTTTGCCTGGAGAGTGAAGTGTATTTAACACTATGACTGGATGGTCTTCTTGAGTTCATCAGGTGTAAAAGGAAAAGGTGAGATGTTGAACTTGAGTGCATAGCTGTACGTGGGCTTCGATCTGCATTTTTATAGGGCTGTAGTTAAGTGGTCTAATGAAGGTTTTCAGTTCGAGCTGCGTGTCTTGGAAGAGGTTCGAACTTCTATACGGAGTAAGCACATGGAAGGGGTCTTCAGCTCGAGTGGTAAACCGGACCTACCTAAAGCACGGACAAAACAGCAAAGCTGGAATCATGGCCTCGCAGATATTGTACAATAAAACAAGAGTCTGCAGACCAGTTTGGACTGACTAAATTCAAATGTATCTTCATCACAATATCTCAAACTAGTTGTGTAAACGTGTGCGGCAGGCTTTAGACGCAGTTGAAAGTCAATTTGGATTGTTCGGTATAAGCCTGTCTATGACAGATGATGAAACAGATGTTTATAAGTTCACTCTATGAATGCTAACATAGGATATTTTGCAGCATTAAATACCTCAGGCAATGAAATATTAATTTCTGATATTTTTCTTTGACATCACCAAAGGGAAAGATGTAGCAAAGGCTTCAACAGTACAAATCACATTTTTAAACAAATGTTCGTACATATGTTCGGAGTTTAGGTAAATGAAGGCAGGGGGTCAAAGGAATTGACTTTTTCGCACTTAAACTGAAATGAGTTTTTTAAAATTATCAAACAGTTCTTATTTAAATATTTTAACACAAGAATATATATATATAGTTTTTGTTCCTTTTAATCATGGTAAAATCTGGCTCACCAGCAGTATAGCCGTTTAATGTAGTATCTGTCAAGCGCTATTTCACGAATACGTTAATATTTTGTAAAGGCGTTCTTGATATCTTTTCCGTGATAGGACTTTGCTGCAAATCTTAAAGGCTTCGTGGGGTAAAAATTTGTTCTAGTGATTGGATAAAGTTCAATGCAAGACACATTTCCCCCAAATCCGGGTAAATATCCCCTTTTTGTTAACAACATACACACCTACAGACATCACCACGCACAGGTCAAGGTCAGGGACACAGACGTCAGGATTGTACATGGACACATTTATGTTGTCAAGGCCTCAGCCAATGGGAGACCTCGGATCTTATGTTAATTAGACATGTTGAGAGATCACAACTTTGATTTCTTTCTCAGCATGATGAGGTTTGTAATCGAGAAACACAGAAGGGGTTATTCATCTACATTTGGGAAGATAATATCTGGCACTAAGCCTTACCCAGTCATTAGCAAAACAAAATATCGCACCCCACCAGTCCTTTAAGTCCATTTCTGTAGCAGTTGGCACCACGATGACTTTCGGCTTGTGACTATGCTGCTGCCGCTGCTGCTCATGGTGAGTAGTCGTGTGGAGAACCGTAACGATGTTGGTTTCGCGCTGACGCGATTTCACGCCTTGGCGCGATTTCACACTGTACTGTGAGTCCTAGTTGTGATGCAATTTCACACTTCGTCACATTTTCACACTGTGATCACGATTTCACTCTACTACGCCGCGATGTCATACTAAGGTGCAGCATCGTTGATGTTGACGGGTCCCCCTTCTCCCTCTCCACCATTGGCGCTTCTTCTCTGACGCTCAAACCCTCCGAGCCTTTTGCTAAAGGCTGGCTTTATTCCCCGCTCGAGGCACGGAGCGCATTACGGGTCGGACTGTGTGCTGCACAACCCATGAACTTTCCGAGAACTATACGCAACGTCAGGGGCAGCGAAACAGCAGATAAGCACGCGACAAACGCATGCACCCACGTGCAGAGGTAAAGTGCACGGGTGCATGCAACTGCCGCTATCAACGTTAAACGACGTTGCTCGCACTCTGCCCGTTTCGGGTTTCACGTCTAGCGATGACAAAAGGGGGATGTAAGAGAAAAAAGCTTCTTTATATATATATATAAGAAAAGAAGTCATGATTTTGCAATAGGTGGACGAGGAAAACAATGTTTTTGTCTGCACACTAGCAGTCACCCTAATTGTTGTCAACCTCGCGATGCTGTGGTTATAACAGGTGCTCCTGGTCTGTGCACGTACCATGCGAAAGTTGTAATTTCCAGGTGAACTGTATGGTGGTCTCAAGTTCACGCATGACAGGTCATCCAGTTCCCAATTAATCTGCACATCGTCTACCAGGGTCAACAGCTATTTTCTTGTTTGAAAAAAAAAAAACTAATAACAGGTCTGCCTGCGCCTGCTCGCTCCGGTGACCACCGGTTGCCAGCAGATCCAGGAAGAGCATCGTCACTCTTGGAGATTTCCCCTGACGACCTAGACCTGAGATTGCCATAGCAACGGAGATACCCCTGAATCCCACGTACAGTCCGATATCGAACGGTGCCAGCCTCCTCCAGCACCGAGCAACGGGATGCATACGAACTGTTTGGTGACCTCCCACTGACGCAGCTCGAGGTGGGGAGGATGGAGGGGGGGGACGGTGCGGGGTAGCCTTCAAGCGAAACAAGATGTCTTTATCGCATGGTCTTGTGACTCATAGTATGCTTAATTAACATTTGTGCATCGAAGACAATGTATCTTTTTTAATCGACACGTGAACAGGACAACACTGCATATCGTTTGAAAAAAACATGGCGAGACTGGGCTCACTGCCAACCCTGGGAATATAAATGGAGATAATATGACGGCAGATACGTGGACGCGCTAGGAAGCCATCAGCTACATGGCAACAGGACACGCTCGGAAATAATAGCTTCCCCCAACCCCTTTGTGTGATCGGGGTTTTTTTTTTTTCGCACTAGCATCGGTCTTACTTGGATCCCTTCAGAACATTAATAATGTAGTTACTGCATGACTGATAATATCGATTCTCTTTTTGTACTCTTTGCTACAGTTGCCAACACAGTGAAGCTGTGTGTGACACCTGCTGAGTCAGTGTCATTGCCCTCATCAGCTTTCTCTTCAGACACGACATCAGATCGTGCTTTGAAGTGTTCTGTGTCGTGAATAAAGTTGTTATCTGAGAAAAGGAAGCAAATTTTTTTGTTAATAAGTGCAATCAGGAACTGCTGTATTCATCGCACGAAACCTCGTCCGTGCGCTGTATGTTCGCCCCGCATTATGTTGATGCCACCCTTGTCTTTTATTTCACATAAATCCTCTTTCTTGCAACTGTTGCTGTAGGTGCAGCGGGCACGAAAGTCAAAAATGAAAAGATTGGGTAGATTGATAGGTGGGGTGCCTGGACGTTTGGATGAAGGGAGGTAGAAGGTCCACATAAATTTTTATTTTTTTGTATTTGGTCGTGTTCGCAGCTACAGAAACTCGTTGTGAGCGGAGACTTGCCGTGCAGCAAGGAGGAGGCCGTGACCCTGGCCAGCATCCAGCTGCACATCGAGGAGGCGTGGCCTGATGAAGACGACGACGACAACGATGACAGCCTTTCGAAGCTCAGCGACAGACACGCGGCAGACGACGACGACGAGGTGGGGGAAACATTGTGCCGAGGCTTATGGTGTTTATACAGATTTTGACAACAGTTCTATTTGCGTGTCCATTGTTTCATTGCAGAAGATATTTGTTTTAGTGAACTACGTAAACACATTTTTGTTTCCCCCCCCCCCTTAAACACACTACCCCGACTGTCGACTAAAGTTGACATTTGACTTTCACTTTTTGATGCAATAACGGTAAGTTACTGATATTCCCAGAGACATGGGTTTCCATCCGTTCGACTACTAGACTGTTCTTGACCTTTCAGATGACCAAAAGTTTTCACGCCACCTCGCACAACAACCGCCAGCAGATCTTCCCCACCAACACCCACGTGGCGGAGCAGGAGCCACTGCTCATGCGTGCCCGCGACGCCGAGCGGCAGGAGAACCTCCGCCGTAAGAAGGAGCTCATCCGCTCCAACCGGGCCCAGCGGATCACGAGCACGCGCCGCAAGAGCAGCCGCCTGGCCCGCACGCTCCTGTGCGCGAGCGACAGCGACTGGGAGAGTGCAGGGGAGGAGGTGGACGTCACACGCTACTTACCTCCCCTGTTTACGGCCTCCAAAAAGATGAAAGAGCTCATCAGGGTAGGTAACCACAGAGAGGGGGAAGTCGCAAGTATTTGTCGTCCATTTTGTGTGTGTGTGTGTGTGTGTGTGTGTGTGTGTGTTGCATGGAGAGCAGAAAAATTAATAAAAGAAAACCGGGAAATACCCATTGCAAATAATGTTCATAAAACCCCCTAAAACTGTTGACAAATTATGAATGTTTCGATTGGCGATTGCTGTTATTAACTCCGTAAGTTAGAAAAAGAAGGGCGGGGGGAGGACATCGTGTGTGGTTTGTATTTGTAACACTTTTGACCCCCCAATTTCTTTCTGACGACGACAAATACAGAAGGCTCGGACTTCTTCTCTATCCCGGTATTAAGATGATTTAGATGACAGTGTTACCCCCACCCATCCCAACATGGATTTCCTTACAAACGAGTTCCTTGATGTGCAAAAAGGAGAAATATGTGTAGCATAAAAAGTAAATTTGTATCAGCCGATTTTAGACAGGGTCAATTATTTCGTGTATTACAACCCCCTTCCACCTACATAAGAATCAGCTTGAGTTTTCAGCCTCCCTGCTGATTTCCTAATTGCTTAACGGTTAGCTGATTTTTATGAATCTAAAGTGCTGGCTGAGTGATTCTAATAACGCTTAAGAATTAATGAAAAGTTTAAAGTATGTGAAAAACAAACACTCCCATCAAATCCAGTCTTTTTTGCGTCAAACCATCGAGAAGCCACCCGAATCGTTTTGATCCTGCGAGCTTTGGACCTTTCTCCTTTATGTGCAATAGAGCGAACAGGCGCTAAAAGAACTACCCCAGGTCTCTAGCTTAAGGTTGTGCTTCTTGTCTGCTACCCAGGAAAAACAGAAGAAATTGTGGCACTCGACTTATTATGAGAGTGAGACGCAGTTTAAGCAGCTGTACATCAAGATCTGCAAAAACCTCCCGTCCTACGGCTGCAAGCTCTTCCACGTGAAGGAGGTCCAGAGGGGCAACACACAGAAGAAGGTGGGTTACAGGGCTAGGCGGTCCTTCATTAGATCAGCGATAGACTTTTACGGCAAATATTCCAAATTCTTCACACTTCTAACTGTTATTCACGAGATTTCTTTAGCCAAGTCTCTGATGATGAACACACTCATACCCATACATAAACTTGAACAACTCACTGCATTCTAAACGACATGCAAATCAAGTTCTTAATTATATATATATATATATTTGTACGCTTGACTGGTGATAGAGGATATGAGTCAGATGATAAATTTAATTGTTCATGTCCTAGTCTTGTCAGCTTACGCACCCGGATTCACACAGAAACAACATACAACAATACACACCCAAAGTGTCTTGTTATTTGAAATATTTCATTTCCCTAGACACGATTGCATTCAAATGTATGTGTGCATACATATTTATATTTATTGTATGTGACCGGTTTTAATTATTTTGAATCACATTATTTGTGCAAAAGGGTCTGAGTGAAGATTTGAAGCCTAAGCTGGAATGTATTAGGAATGACTGTATAATTTTTGTTTGAACTACTCCTAAAATTGTTTGAAACGTCCATACCGTGACTGGAATTTCTCTCCTTGATACTCCCCTCCTTATGCTGGCTCTCTCTGTCTCCTCCTTATGCTGGTTCTCTCCCCTCCTTATTCTGGCTTCCTCAACAGTACGAACTTTAATTTAAAACTATTCCTTTCTGCAATTTGAGGGACACTGGTTATCAAAGGCTTGTCAATCACGCGTGAATATGGTTTTTCTACAACAGTATTCTTCATATTTAAAACCATTTCTTCTTAAACAAAATATTTATCCTCTCTGCAAAGGCTACCTATGCTAGAATATACTGCTTTTGAATACCCATAAAATTAAAGAACGATCCATCCAACACCATATTTCCAATATTGTCCTACACATTAGATTCCTCGCCTGCTGGGCATTTCATCCACCAACATCATCCTGCTGGACCTCAAGACTCACGCCGTGGTCAAGACCCAGAAGATCTGCGACATAGACGACTGGCTGTCGCCTAGCATCAAGGTCCACGACAGCCTCATGCTGGAGTTCAGAGGCACCAAGCCGTGGACGCTGATGATGTCGTCCATGGAAAGCCTCAAGTCCGTGACGGCTGCTATCTGGGAGGCTCTGGACATGGACGGACGCTTCATCAACAACGGAGCTCTCCGGCGCGACAGCTTCGAATTCGGTTTGTACCCGCCCTCCTGAAATTGTATTTGTCTTGGTCCTGTTCTACCTCTCTTTCTTTTTTTGTGGGGGGTGAGGAGGGTTTGGGAGGCTGAAGTGGTAAGTAACAGTAAGCATTTACAATGTCCTGCGGGTCAAATTATGTGCAGAATTAATTACGCTAATTGGGGCATGGTCGCAAATTTCAGAAATAGCAGATGATGTAGAAGCAATCAAACAAAATTTTCCCTAATCTATTTTGTAGCTTATGCATGCAGTATATATATATATAATTTTCTGTTTACCAGTATTAATACGCGAACAGCACATTTCTGCTGCAAATAGATTATTGCTGAATAATCTGTATACTTTATTTCTCGAAGTCTGTAAACATCGTCATTTTCTCTAAATAAAATTCATGTCAAGTCACTAAACACCATCATAGCAGGTCACCACATATCGTCACTAAACATCGTCGTCTGTACAGATTTCAATCGTCGTCAACTGACCATTCGTCCAGAGCTGGGGGTGACGGCGAATCATTCGAAGGAGCTGGACGCGCTGCAGAAGTTGCTGGCCTTCCCAGAAGAGGTCGCCATGTTGATGACGGAGCAGGAGCACACCCTTTTTTTAGAAGTTCCTCCTCCCAACTACGTGAGACAGGTCACCGTGGAGTTGTCGAGAAACTATCAACCGCAGGGCACGCGCACAGTTGAAGATCTCATACGCCGCTTCGACGAGGTTTGGGCGCGAAGACACATCTTGACTATCATTTGTAGCTACATTTAGCTCTTTACGACATACTGCGCTAAAAATAGCAATATCATTACAAAATGTCAGTAATATTTTAAAAATATGTTCTCTACCTGAAGCTGATTCGCGTAAGTCCGAGTGTGAAATACCCTTATATCGACTCTCTGTCTACTTAGGCTATACTAATAACAATCTTTTGATCATGATTGAGATGCCACGTGAATCTGTGACATGATGTGCCTATGTTTTCTTTTTTCTTTTGTTTTCAAGAATAAAAAGCGCATTACGAGGCTATCTTTATGAAATTCAATTACATATAAGTTAAAAATGTGCCCTACACAGGTATGCATTCAAGCAGAGAAAGTGTTCAGACTTGCTTTCCTGTAATGCAATTTACTCTCATGCCAGGTGAGTTCTTGGATTACGCAGCTGATTATCACCCAGGCCACACACGAGGACCGTAAGGCGGTCTTGTCATGCATCCTCCGCCTTGCTGTCTACTGCTACGTCCTTGGGAACTTCAACTCGGTTGTGGAAATTCTCTGCGGCCTGAGGTAAGGGCACCTAATCACTGTCCGGGACATTCCTTCGCGCGGAGCAGTTGCTTCCCCTGCACTGTTCTTTATCCCCTTAAAATACAATTTGGATCCTAGAATAAGGTACTCTGAAATAAATGGAGCGGACAAACAGGTCCTCTTTAAGCCTTGCTATACTTTTTGCAGACAATTAGCAAGCACAGCTGACAAGTGACCAGGGGGTAAAAGAAAATTATTAATAAAAGCCTTCACGGACAAGGTTATACGATAGAGGCACTGTCAGTACCTAACCTTTGCCCTGAGTCATCACAGATCATGTCGAAAAAAAAAGAGAGATATCTCTAGCGGTTGTATGCTTACGTGTTTATGCATAGAATATATGTTTAAGTGCATTCATGTTAAAACACATTTAGCTTTCTTCTGCGGGGGAAAAAGTCTTGCACAGGTAATCTTATTATCATTATCGACTATCCGTCCTCTGCTGTGAGCTTTCATCTCGCTTCTCGTCAGCCGTACACGGTTTTCTTTCAGATAAGATTTTATTTATCGTAGAAGACAATATACGTAGCAGCTCTATAAGGACGAGAACCACACAGCACAACAACAATTAACAATACCATCACCCATTCATACCCTCACACCAGACAGATCCCCATAAAACCACAATTCAGACCTGTATATTCAAAATTCATTCCGAAGTCTCACGGCCGAAAAAACAGCCTGAGTCTGATAGCCCTGCATGCAGGCGGACAAAATCATTGGGCCGTCGAAAGCTGACGAAACTTTCCACCTGCCTATTACCTTATAAAATTGCCTTCACAATCAAAAATGTCTGCCTGTTACACTGAGTCTGTAAGTCATGTTGACAAGCACCAACTCACCATCTGCAACACATTTCTGTCATAAATTTCGATTCAAAGTGACAAATTTCGACTCAAATCGCGTCTAATGAGCACTTGTTTTAAAAATATTCTTCACACTGCGGTAAGAATAAACGGCCACATGTGCTGGTGAGCTGGACTGTTTACATCATGGCGCACTCCTTGAAGAATTAAACACAAAAAATATTCATAAGCATCTCTCTACTAGAGGGAAGTGCTGAAATCATCTAGAGGGGAATAAAGAAGATGTGAAAAACGTATCTTAGATAAAAAAAAAACCACACACACATTTTAATACAAGGTATTTTTAAAGATATTTATTTTGGGGAAGAATTAAATTTCAAGATCCTCCTCCAAGTATCACTGCTTACTGGAGAGAAACAAATTCATGGCAATTTTCATTGATGACTTTGTGGTCTGATGCGTGAGATCCACTGGTCACATGTTCGTTGTGTAGACTTGGTTTGGCATCACGTGGGTTGACTGACGATGGAAAGTCGTGTCAACAGGAGGAGGCTGGAGTCGAAACTTGTATTTGTCTGAGAGCAGACGTAAACATAAGACAAAGCTTGTGTTAGAAGTTGGTCAGCCGGAAGAGACACGTTAGAGATAATTTCGCCTATTTCCTTGGTAAACAGCCACATCTATCTGCTCTGTCATCGATATGACGGGATTTATCGACCGTAACATCACTGGAGATTTCTAGATGTTTAAATTTTCCTGAGTAATGATAGAATCGCTGAAGATTTCTAGATTGACATAAGTTTTAAATTTGCTCAGCATAATGTATTTTAAAACTTGATGTTGGCTTACTCGTTGTCTAGAGAGGGGAAAATGGTGGAACCTCTTTTCCACATAATGTTCGTGGGTGAACTTGATTTAAACTTGATAATAACTTGAATGGTTTTGAAAGTTACTGAAGAAAACGCGTTGAATATTTATCAGAGTAGGAATGTAGAAGGTAGTCGGTCAATGGTTACGATGACACCAAACCAAGTATGTTATAGTCTTGGAATCTGAAACTATTCGGAACTATCAACCGTGTGGCAATCAGACCAAACTCTTTCAAATACTCGATCTGGGATTAAGAACTTCACACTTAGGTCGTTTCACGGTGTGACGCCCACATTTCCAGAGTTTGTCTGTCTGAAGGACCCCGCCCTGGTCATTCGTGAGGTCAGGAGAGTAATAGATGTTAGGGAGAAAACATTTTAAAAGTTCTCTTCGCTTTTTCCTCTCCTTCCTCCCCTCTCTCTCTCTCTCTCTTTCTCTCCCTCCCTCTCCTTTATATTTATTTTCATTGTCTATTTTTTCTTTATTTGTGCAGGTCTGAGAAGCTGAAACCGTTTTGGCTGTCCATCAGTGACGAAGACCTGAGCACCCTGCACACCTTGTCTGATGCTTTGCTCACAAAGGACCCCTCCATGGAGTACCGGGAGGCTGTTGGGAGGGCGCTAGACATTCCTTCCACAAGAGTCGTGCCTTTCTTTGGGGGGTTCCTGAGAGAGCTGAAGGGGATCTTTGTCGGCGTTCCAAGCATCATTGTGCTGCCGTCGGAAGAAAACCAGTCCCTAGAGGTGGGTGTCTGGGCGGTGGTGGCTGATTTGTGTGTTCTCGACCAAATGGGTCCCATCAAGAAGCCGCGAAGTTTATTGATTTCGCTGAACATCTTGGCATGTCCTCGTCTAGCTGTAGCTTTTCGGGTGGTTATTTCTGTAGTCAAGTGTATTGATCTTTCTCAACAGGCTCAAAATGTCCTTTACGTGTGCTAATATTAGGAGCCTTGTGAATACCAACGGAAGGTGTTTGTAAATTATTTTAAAAGATGTCTTTTGCTGTAGTCATATTGTTCATATAGGTGTGAAAGTTAATTTTGGAGGACATAAATAATTGTGAGTACTTTTGTATGTGTGGGTGTGTGGCGGGTGGATGCGTGTGTGTGTGTGTGTGTGCGTGCGTGTGCTACTGTCTGTGTTCTTCTGTCTGTGCGTATGAACAGTTCGTGTCAGACTACAATGGCGAGGACCGCTTCATGACTAGAATAGGAGTAGGAGGGTTAATAAACCTTGACAAGCTACGACAGGCCCACGTCGTCCTGAACGACATTCACCTCTTCCACCACCACGGGCGCCGGCATCCGTCTTCGCAGTCAAAAGCCGACGACAAAATATCTCGGTCAGTTTGTCTATCATGCCTTTCTCAAATGTTGCCGTGTTTTGTCGAATCTTGTTGAATATTTGCACCATGGTTCCCATCTGCATTCTTCCTGATTATGAGGATGTTATAATCTTAAAAAGTGACGTGAATAAAATCCACGTGTGTACATTACAAACAAGTCTTCAGACGCACAGCCATTACAGTCCTGTATCCATTGAAATTTTCTGTAACGGTTTCACTTAAGTCTATAATATTGTAAGTCTGAGTCCAGTATTTATGCAGTCATGCATAATAATATTCACGTAGTCATAAAAAACAACTGGCGAAGACATCAGTTGTATTACTTGCCCGTAACCACGAGACAGACACTTCAAGACCTTGTATTGTGATTTCATTTTATTATTTGTTATTTTTTTTTTTTTTGAAGCTTGCATTACGCATCATTATTTTAATTAATTTTCTCCAGTGCTCAGTAACGAAGAAGCGGAAATTTCACATGCACTCACGAAAAGAAAACAAAAACAGCCAATACTGCTATTACTTACATTTATGGATTTGTAAACGCACTCATGCATACCAACAAACATAATACTGACATACATACATTCTAAATGCATACATGGAGTGGTACATTAATAACGAACATTATCTCTCTGCTGTCACACCATTAACCGGTGGACGTTGTCCTTACAAAGGACATACCGCTTTGCTTCGATGACTGTCAGCCGAGAAGCCATATTGTGCCGACTAAATGGTCTTCTCGTGGATACATTTTTATTAGGTATTGCTGCTGTCATATACCGCAGTGCATATACAATTCACTTCTATGAAGAGAATCTTACAAACTGTACTGTAAGGAGACAGAAAAAGAGATGACTTGGCAAAGACTTTATGAAAGCTTATGATTGTTAGTGTCAAGATGTAGTTGAAATCCGCACATCAAGTGACAAAGTTCTGGCTTATGTTAAGTCCAGAAGGTCTTTATGAGACTGCTGTTGTTCTAAAGATTGCCTTTAATGTAAAATTCGGTTGCTCTTATAGAGATGTCCGTCAGCATAAGGTGGGTTTTTTTCCTTACACAGACTGCTTTTGTAGAACATGAGTGTTGTTGTCTCTAACTGGCATCAAAGATGGCGTTGTCCTTATATAGACTGCCTTTAACCGACAGTTTGCGTTGTTCTGATAAAGACTACCTTTAATGGAAGATTGGAGTTTTTTTTCAAAGCTTGTCTGTATCTGCGGATTGGCCTTCTTAGTATCATGATTGTCCTAAAATCACTATTTCATGGCGCATCGACGTCTCTCGTATAACGAGGGGGTGACAGTAAGGGGGAGGGCATGAAAGAAAGTGAGGAGGGGAAGAGGTTATTCCACAGCCCGGGCTTTGTTCAGGACGCTGCTGCCTGAAGTCTGGTTTCCAGAGTGTGTGAGTGGCAAGCTATTTTTATTGCTGTGATTATGTATACCGCATGCGTCATTCCGTAAAAAGGAAACGTTTATTCTTTGCTGCTGTGTCGGTAAACATCAACGATGATTTGACGATCGATTCTGGAGAAGTTGTTTTTTTTTTTATTTGAAGGTTGGTCAATTTGTAATGCCTCCCTTGCCAATTTTTTCAGGTTTGTTTGTTAGCTTTGTTTGTTTGTTTGTTTGTTTGTTTGTTTGTTTGTTTGAATCTTTTATACTAGTCACAATAATTCCATGAACATTTTTGTTTTTACACACTTTTCTTCAACTCTCCATGTCTGTTCGTCTGTCTGGTTGAAACTTTGTAATCGATTTTTCACCCACTTCCCATCTTCCTAGAGGTCTGAACATTTCACCAGTTCCTCATTTCCAGTGACAATTCAAGATTCAATCATTTCCAGCAGTTTACAATTAGTAGTGTAATAATTTTTATTCTTTAATTTATTATGAGAACTTATAGGCCGAATTAGGGGCGATATCTATAGTTTACTAATCCTAAAGGAACAATTACCTAAGCAGACGGCACAAAGAATCAAAAATAAAAAAGGAGGGAAAAAAAACAGAAGAAGACTAAAAAAAAATCTGTTTCTCCCCGTTACTCTTTAGATTTAATATTGATAATTTGTATATAGTTCACATTTTGAATTAAAGAAGAGTATAAATTCAGAAAGTAAAACAAAAAAATTCGATAGCAAAATTCAAAAAGACTAAAAATGTAAAATAAAACAAATTTAAAATATTTTTTAAACACACTTTTATTTGAAATGTCAAGGGAATGGTAAAATAATTTCTTCCTTAAGTCTCGGAATTATCTTTAATACATATAACATAAATATAAAAGTGTGAGAGGCACTCTTAGAAACATTGAAATAAAGATTACTATGTGAATGACGTGTAAGTAAACGTAAAAGAAAGATCGTGTGTAGTTCTCTTCGTATGTGTTTGTGTGTTTGTACTGTGTGGCAAGGATTTTTTTCATAGTCTTTGGACTCACAGTTTGGAATTTCCTGCCACTGCATGCTCAAAAAGAAAAAAATATATTTCTATTTTTCAAAAAAAAAAAAAACAAAAAAAAAACTAAACAGACTCTCTTGCGTGCGCATGTTTGTTTTGGTGTGTGTGTGTGTGTGTGTGTGTGTGTGTGTGTGTGTGTGTGTGTGATCACGCGTATGTGAGTGCGTGTATATTTTTACTACTAATCGGTGGTTTGGAGGCAAAAGATTTACGCCCCTTTGCCACTAATACGAGGAAGATTGTCTGTCTTGACTCTGGTCCTTGTCTCTGGTCTCCCGCTGCTCTTTCTGTTCTTTACAGTTTACAGGGCTGGCTTCTTTTCCGTGATATATATATATATATAGCCTTAGCTACTGATTCGGCGTAAAATACCGATTTGCCCGCGCTTATGCTTAGTTACTCACATTTTAATATCTTTCAAAAAATATACTTTCAGAACAATCATTCTTGGAAATATGTTTTACGCATAATTATTCGTATATTTATCAGTTATTTATATTTACACACAGCATCAAGTCGTAGCATACTCTACATATAGAAACGCACATTATATGTCATTCTAAAGTACTTGAAGTTCTTGAACTTTAGGTGAACATATGTTGTTTATCACTTCGATTCTTTTAAAGATTTCAGACACAAGGATCGAAGCCTCCTGGACAGACGAGCTTGACAGTTCCAACCATTCCCCCCAAAACACACACACACAAAGAGAGAGAGAGAAAGACTGCCTCGGTCATTCATCTGACTTGGCCTAACACAAAGTCGGAATCTTCCCCCATGGTCTTCTCCCCTTGTTCCCCCCCCCAGCCCCGCGCATACTCTGTTCTCGTCATCTGCAGCCTGACTGATTTTTTTTTTTTTTTGATGCTGCATGTTGATAATATTTGTGTAGTTAGTTTGCCTTCGGGGAGAATGACTCAAATTCGTTTGATCAGAGCGCAGTCTCTGTAGACTGTTCACGAAATGAGATGTTATTCAAATCGCTTACAACTCTTTTTTTTTATTTTGAGCAATAGAGATTGATTTTTTTCAGACTTATTTTTACCTTGTCCATTTGTCTTGATGACCAATAGTTTAAATACGGAGTTTGAGTCACCAGCTAATGAGCGCATGATCCATTTTTAGCTTTGTTTGTGTGCTAACATATTCATTTGCTGAATTGTGGGTGTTCTCGTCTCTCACATTATTTTTTTTTCTCTGCTGTATTTGCGATCGTAGTACGACCCGGGAATGCGATGTTCATTGACGTGCCTTCAGGTTTTCTTCAGTTTTGCAATGTTCTTGCAATGCCATTGGATCAAGTGTAATGCGGGGCTTGAAAGCATCCTCCCATTTCCTGCACCATCACTCCTCTCATGTTTCTTATTTCTGCCCCAAGTTCTGTGTGCAAGATGGTCTGAGAAACTGCCTAACATGTTCCATGTTACCTTCTTGGCGAACGTTTGAGAAGGTAGTTGAAGTTGCCGGGATGCCATTCACTGCTTTAATTCATCGATGTTTTCATCCTTCACACACACACACACACACACACACACACACACACACACACAGACCAATGAACAGAACCACGATCTGTCTTTCACTTCTACGTTCACATTGTATGAAAAAAATGCACGAAAGCAAACTTATGCCTATACGCCTAAGATAACAATAATCGAACACGCTTTCTATTTCAAATATTGTATATAAAGCTGTTGTCTGCACCTTGATGATAAGAAGCTCGAGTGCCGTGTAAATAACACTGGATAACTTTGCAACAGGGATGATGAGAGAGAGAGAGCTTTACTGCTCAACCCATTTGAACAAACACCCTTGAGACAGGGCGTGAATCCCATTCAGTCCGGTTGCTGGTAAAAGTCCTCTCATAATCTTCACCGGGGATGTTTTTGACGAGGCGATAAGTGATTATCGCTCTTTAGAGTTTTCTTGTTTTCGATAACAATTCTTTGCCATTCCGAGGTTTCACGATAAGGACTAACGCTTTTTTTACAGGCCATTCTTTCTGGCATCGTTTCTTGGTGGTCTGTAAGTCAGCATGGTCTTAGGAACTACCCACAAGAGAGAAGGTGAAGATTGACCCCTGACCTTCTGCTCGTTGGAAAGTGTGGTTTTTGAGACCGCACTTTTCTTGGAGCTATTTTATATGAGGTGGTGCCTGTTTTCTTTCCCTGTGTGTCTTATCTTTCCCAACAATATACGGGGTCAGGTATCCATTCAATAGATGAGGCAACCGGACGAAGTAAGCTATGCAGTACCGGTATCGAACCGATTATTTTCTGCCTTTCCGACATAAGACGGTGCTCTGACCACTCTGATGTCACTTTTCCCGCCAAAGGGAAGACAAAATAACAAAGCGTTTATTTACAAGGCTACTTTCGGACTATCCCTCTCCTTCCTACACACACATTTCCCTGTCTCCCTGTCCCCAGGGGCCAATCAATTGTTTGTGCATACCAATAAGTTGTTTAGATCTCTTGATAAGGAGAATTCCACTTTCCAGAAAAAAGTGTTGATAATCTCTTTCCGGTTCCGTGTTCGTATATGTTTTTCGAACGAATTTTTACACGCTTTGTGGACGCTGTTCACTTTCAATTGATTTTGTAAAAGTCTTTGACAGATGCCTGAGGAGCGCAAGTATGGACGGGTGAGAAAGTATGAAAGATCTGTCCCCACCCAAAAAAAAACTGTAAAGATTTAATATGCATTAAATTGTCCTCAGACTTATTTCCCTAGTTGTCATAACTGGATTCTGTTTCAACTGGCGCAATAGTTACACGAGAATTTTTCTACCCTGTTTTAAGCATCGTTTTAGTACCAAGCAGTATTTCGTCTTACATCGAGTCAGTACTGGACGTCAGCCGTACTCACAGACTGGCCTTACAAAAGCCAAACTAAAGCTATCATCGCAAGCTAATGAGAATTAAGTGACAAATCTTTTCTTGAAGCCAAGCGCATGAAAAGTTGTCCGATATTCCCCCTCCCCCCGCCACTGCGGCCTCAGCACCGTATGGCGCTGCGTGTTGACAATCTGCTCAACACAAACTATTTCAGCGTCCGTTGGTCAAAAGTACCTGCAGTGGACAAGCGCTGGTCCGTCTGCCAGAGTCCCTCAGAAAAAAGAACGTTGGCTGACAAGCACTGCGTTCAATCGATGGTCCTGACCTCTTCACTAACCACCGGAAACATCTCGCGCCACATGGAGATAACTTTGAGAACGGAGATAGTCGTTGTTTCCTTCAGGCTCCGGGCTCTCTTTGCCAACCCCCCCCCCCCGTCTTTTCCTCTTTTCAAGTATTTGTCATCGGGACAACAGATCATTTTTAAAATGTGTTTATACAGCAAGTGCATGAATGCAGCGATGGGAGGAAAAGTGTCCCCCTCCTTCTCTCTCTCTCTCTGTCTCCCTCACTCGCTCGCTACAGCCCATCCGTTCACTTCGCAATGACACTTTTATTTTAAAATCGTGATTTTAAGACATGCACTGCCCGCAGCCAACTTCCCTGCTCTCTCAGTGCGGTTAACGTTTGATCGTATCACCGTCTATAGACCTGGGGCCGTGTTCATGGCGCGAAGGTATTTTTTGACCCGTGTAAATCCAGGGTGAACGTCCTGTCGCCGTAGCTATGACGTGGTGTGAATGTTACCTGAGCCCTGAGCCCTCGGACACTAGTTATAAATCAGTAACAAAGATTCCTTACGGTAAAGGTAACAGAAAGCATTATTCGTGGGAAGGACAGTGCGTTGTATTTTCAGAGATTACAACATTTTAACTCCGGGTTATGACTAAGCCGCGCTTAGTGACGAAAGCCTCTAGACAATTCGTAAAAGATTGGCAGCACAATATAAGTTTTGATGGTCCGTTTCCTACCAGAGGTTTATGATCTGACCTTTTCCAACAAACCCAGAGTATGCAATATTATTTTAGTCTTCATAAAGTTGTTTAGGTTTCTTTAATGTGATATGGGTCAGACGTTTCTTTGTATTACATAATATCTTCCATGTCTTGCAATAACAGTTTAGCCTGGTCAACGTCGAAAAGTATTTGCAGTAGTGCGTCCTTCACTTCTAACATCCCTATTTAGTCCCAAAAGTTATCTTCCAATTTTTGTTAACAGGCAAAGTTCTGGGATGGGTTTGGATAAAGATGGCTCCGATAGTGACTA
This sequence comes from Marisa cornuarietis, assembly GCA_004794655.1. Classification (NCBI taxonomy): domain Eukaryota; kingdom Metazoa; phylum Mollusca; class Gastropoda; order Architaenioglossa; family Ampullariidae; genus Marisa; species Marisa cornuarietis. The sequence goes on along the minus strand of SMMW01000013.1, from coordinate 1,489,131 downwards.
CGACCTGGACTTCGACAGCTACCAGCCGGTCCGGCGCCTGTACAACGACCACGAAGTGATGGTCGTCACGCCACGCTTGGCTGACCTTGACCACCATTACCTGCAGTGCGTCAACCATGGCACCACGCTTGTTCACTGGGAAGTGGACTCCGGCAGGTGAGTGTGCGGTCACACCTGCGATCACTGTTCGTCCTGTCAAGTCATATGAGTGTCTGTTTAATGACAAGAACTGCTGTTGTCTGTAATGCAAGCATCCGTGCTTTAAAATTTTAAGTTAAGCAATTTAAAGTTCTAGTATGGTCGATTTGTTTTTCTAATAACTTCCTAAAGATCTGCGCACGATATTATTTCCCACAGTCTGGATGAATAACCCCTAACCATTCTCTAGATACAAAACAAACTATACCTGGATCTTCCACTGGCTGAGACCTCCACAGGGTAAACATATCCAAGTACTCTCCTGACGTCAGTGGGGTTGATCTCTTTCTGTGCGTTATGATGCTTGTAGGCGTCTATCTGTAGAATACAAACCAGTATTCACCTAGATATTGAAAAACTTTATCTTTCGCTAAGCTTTGCTCAATCATTAAAACACTAATTCGCACCCCAGTATATTTTTCAAGGTTTCTTTTAGTCGGATATGTCCCCGCTTCCTACAAGTTTTGTTCCATATTTAAAATGGTCCCTCGTGGGGATTCTCCTAACACATTCGACAATCAAATCATAGTGATGACGTCCGTGGGTCTATAGCGTGCTTGGAGGGTAAGGAACATGTGTCAAGGGTTAGGGGCCTACTCGTCGGTGTCCAGTCAGCTGTGTGAGGCGACATAGCGTGGCTGTCGACTGTGGCGATGATCTGTCGAAAACCGCATCGATCGTTGGCATTGCGTGCGCCAGTCCCTATCAAATGTAGCATAGGTGTCTTAAGTCAGTCTAATGTAAAGGGCAAAGGTCATTAAGATCTCACCCTCCGGCCACTTCATGCTGAAGGTTACAGTCGTTCGGGGCCATCTCCCATCACTGCACCTACAAAACAAAGATTAAAATCGTATCAAATGTCTTCAGCGTCAGTCTCCCATCAAGCTGAAGGAATAGTTATCATTGACTATTCACACCAGTCGTGGATTCATCACGTGGTATTTTTCAGCCCATTCCATTCTAGTGTTGGAAGTTGATATGTCTTTTAGTGCTCTCTTTTCGTCTTTTGAACATTGTTTTTTTTGAAATTCGAGGCTATGTTGGTCAATATAAATAAAACAAAGAATAAATAAAGGAATAAAATGAAGAGATATGCATATAACTTTTGTAAAGCGCCAATCTCAAGTGAACTGTGCTATCACACTTCCTTTGTACAAATAAGAATCTTTGAACCATTAATTATTTAAATGCATTTTCTTATAAGTAAATAAAAATAGAGAAACCAATAAATAAAGAAATACCGACAGTTTTAGTGTTGAATGAGGTTAGTATTGTCAGATAAGAAAATTTACATTACTTTCGAAACCTATCTGCCTACCCGCCTACCCTCCTTTATTCAATGGGACAGGCAAGAAATGGAATTCAGATTCCGCCCAGAAAACATCTTCATCTCGCACACGATGTCTGACTTTGAAAGGTCAACAGGTCATGACATGCCAGCAATGAGATGTCGATCTGGAAATCTGAGACGACAAAGCGCAGACCTGCTGCAGGCCACAGAAATTCTACTGACGCTTGAATCGGTTTTGTCTTGCTTTCTGAAGTTTTGTTTCGATTCAACAAAACAGAATTGAGAAACATTACCGTAGTCAAATATGATTAATAAGGCGATATACGGCGTAAATGTGTTTTGCCATGCTTTTTCATCTCGTGTATGATGGCTGCTGTCAATTTTGGATAAATACCGACTGGGTGGTTGTGCACAAGATTGCAGAAGTTTTTAACAATAAGAAGTTTATGCGAGATAACGGGCATCAGTTGAGTAGACATGTCAGTGATGGCAGCCGCTTTAAAACTCAAATCGCTCAGTGCATCAGAGGAAAGCTTCTGCAAGATTTAATCGAGAGCGGTTTTCTAACAGTTTGAGTTTTAACAACTGTAAAATTGAACTGTGACATTTGTTTTTGAAAAGGGATTATTGAATGTAGACCAGTTAATGATTCACAGATTCTCAGCCGATGACAAAATCTTAAAATGGCGACCGTGTGTTTCTTTGCCCTGGGTCTGTGCATTTTCAATCTTTCACCTCCCCTCTAAAATTAAATAAATAAATAAAATACTAAAAGCTCTGGTGCTAAGCGTTGTACCGTACTGTCTTGGTTTTACAAAATGATGAATCTCTCTTACAAGCATCATCACATATTTCAGGGGCTGTGGCTGGCCACTGGGACAGGTTTATGAACAGAAGAGAACTACACAGGCTTCTTGCTGTATAGAATAACAGAATGCGTTGTAAAATCCAGTAATCTGTTGTCTAACCACAATGCACAGACCATGCAACGGTAACAGTGTATCTCTCGTCACTGCCGACCGCCCCAGTGAGACTGAATGATAAACACGTCACGTGCACTTTTGAACAAAGGTTCTCTTGTGTGTTAATGATATTGTACACCTTCTTTTACATACATATCCAGTGTGTTCATAATTATATATGTGCATCTTCATATATTCAGATATAGACGGGTATAAAGGTCCTACTCTGTAGTTATTGTAGTTGTCATCTTCAGTTCGATCTTTCTGTGAGCCTGTAAGCGTGGTGAACACTGTGTCAGGTCGTGCCTGGTGTACATGCGTTTGGAGTCGGATAACTGCACTCTCACCTGGTGCCGCCCCTCCTGGAGCTCCCTGCGGGGGGCCATGTCGCCGCCGGACTACGTGCTGAGGGGAGAAGGAGACCACCCACCCTCCCTGCTGCTGATGTGTGGGCGCTACAGTAGCGCCGCAGAGTCCTCCTGCTACGATGGGATGGAGGAGGGCTTCCTGGACGTTTTCTGTATCAAGGTAACGAAACCGTTTGACAGGGACAAAGTCTTGAACTCGTTCTTGTGGAGATCGGGGAAATGTATCTTTCAGTCAATCACTCCGTTGGTCACCCAACGTATTAATCAATCACTCAATCGATTAAGTAATCAATTAGGGGTAAATGACACACCAACAGGAAAGCGGACTGTGGTCTCCAGTCTACAGACCTCAGAGGCTAGCTGACATCCTGGAGGTTCCCGCCGTGTGTCTGGTCATGGCTGGCGAGGTCTTACTCGATAAGGGGGAGTGAGGGAGGGGTGGAGCACAATAGGGCTGGGTGCACACCCGGTTCAAAACAGTAGGCTTGAAACGCCATCTCGCAAATAGATATTGCTCTTCTTCTTGGCTGGGGCGATGTCGGCCGCTGAAGCCATCCAACACCTGAAAGTTAAAGAATTTTTTTCAAAACTGTTTCACGATGAAAGCAGATGTCATTGATGCCAGCTTATGCTACGTGATTGTCATAGAAACCTCTCTATTCCGTTACAGAGGTTACATAAAACGCGTAGAGTTTAGTTGGTGACTGTCTTTGTTTACAGTCTATTTTTGGTGTTTCGATGATACCACTCACCATCATGACATTTCCACGCTCTCTGTTCGTGACATGTCACTGTGACGTCCCTCTGCTCACGACGTGTTTGTCGCTTCCTGTCCTGTCGTGTTTGTGGTGACTGAACAATCTGATTGGCTGTTCGAGACGTTTCCATGGCGCTGAGATAGTCGTTTCTTGGATGGGGTATGTTCAGAATGCTCAGATGAAGTCCCTCTCTGTTCAGGACGTCTTCATGGGCGACGAGGAGGTGGACCTGAACTGCATCGCGCGGCGCCACAGCCTGCTGGACATGACGCACGAGGACAACTGCATCACCATCCTGTACGGCGCCAACCTGGCCGAGAACCGCCGCCTATGCCTGGTGGCGCCCTCCCGCACCGCCGCCATCTGGTTCCGCAGTCTGCGGCGGCTGCACACGGCGGCAGTGCGCTTGCGTCAGCAGACGGACAAGCGAGGGACGTGGCTGAAGCAGCAGTACCTGCAGCTGTATTACGAGGGGGAGCGATGCCAGGGGCCGACACCTGCTGAGGCCATCAAGGTGAGACAGCCAGAGAGAGAGAGAGGGCGGGGGGGAATGGTGAACGAAAGAGGTAAGCGAATGGAGAGAGAGAGAGAGGCGGGAGGACTGAGTGAGGGAGAATGTAAAGAGGAAGAGATGTGGGGAGAGTGAACAGAGGGAAACAGGAAACGGCTACAAGAACTGAACTGTTTTTAACAGCTGAGCCTGTCGGTCTATCCCAGGAGTCGCAAAAAAAAAAAATATCCACACCCTTTATACAGAAAGGAGAAAATACTGATAATTAAGTAACATCAAATCATAATCTAAAAAATACATACTGCCTTCCAGGAAGCATAATCAAAAATAACTCAAGATACAGAGATAATTGCGCTGAACTGAAGTCTACAGGCCATCGCTCCGTCGCAGGGACTGAACAGCATGTGGCTGGGTACATGGCGACCAATTGAATAACTCAGTGACGTCAGGGGAGACAGAATGGGTGAGACGGGGAAAGACGAAAAAGAATGGGAGATGGGGAGTGATCGAATAAGATAGAGAGAGAGTGGATGAACGAGTGAGGGGAGTGAGGGAGAGAGGAGGTTTGTGTGGGAGAGACAGGAAGATGTGGTCACGCGACCCAAGATCATCCTCCACAAGGCAGTGGAATGGGATCAATGGTTCATCGTAAACATCTTTTGATCGACATCAAACACAGCATGGTAATGGACAGAAATCGTCTGTTCTCTTAACCTTGTCAAGGTTTTTTTTCTGCCTATGCACACATTAATGCCACATCACTCTTTGTGAATTCTCAGCACTTGATAATATCATTTATAGAAATATTTCTTGTTGAAGTTACAACGTCCGATACAACTCGGGAAGTGTTCGGGAAATGCCTTTTAGCACCATGATCATCGCTTACGTCATTTCTATTTTAAGTACCTTCCACATGATTGAAGAAATGTCTATTTTCAGTACTTGCGACAAATTTCTTGACAGTCGACCGAGAAATCTCACGCACGTGCATCATAATTAATGCAGCAGGCTCTGCCTGTGGCGCACGTCCCCTCTTTGTGGGAAAAGTTTGTAGGCGATTTTATCGGTTCTATTTTTTTCCCCCGAAATGTTCCAGCTGTCATGGTGCAAGCTTGGTGGGGAGACAATTCTTGTTCTTGTTCAGGTTTTTGTCTAGGACTCTGAAGGAGTCGTTTTTTTTTTTTTAATTTTGATTTATTATGTTGTATTCTCTTTAACAATTTTTTTTTTAATTTTGTGTGTGACTTTATTTTTAGTTACCTTATTTTGCTCGAACGAACACTAACGCGAATGGAAAAGCACAAGTGGGGGAAATCGGAACAAGTGCTTTCAATAAATCATCAAGCCGTAGAGTCAATGCCATGAGAAACCCTCTTCGAGTCGCCTTATCGTTTTGTACCGTTGGGTCTGCCTCATTTCCAGCGAAACAGGACGCTTGAAAACCTCGGTAAATGAAGGAGGGAAACCCTCCAAGAGATAAAAATAGCTGGCAAGCTTGTCACCCCGTCGCGCACTTTTTCTCGCGTGCTGGCGACGGCTCGACATGTCCGTTCCTTGCGCATGGGTCACCTGCTCTAGGTCTCAAAACAATCAACGCTTATTTTAAGATGTCGTCGGACACGTAATAAGAAAACATTTTAAATGGGAGAAGCTTCATAATACAAGTGCTTACTAAATTATTTGTAATATTTGAAAAGCTGTGTCGCTTGGACAATATTAAACAACTATTATTTCACGTTTTATAAAGAACTGGCACAGTGGCAGCCTGGGAAACAATAGGATAGAAACAGTGAGAGAACTGTGTGTGTGTGTGTGTGTGTGCACGCCTGCGAAGGGGATGCAGATGTGTGTTAATAGTGGCTTTTAAGCGATTATTATTGCTATAAATATCAATAGCGGATCTTTTAACACAAAGAATAAACTGTGAGAATGTGATTACCCCTGCTGGCTCATCAGGACCAGGTGAGAGGTGGAAGTGGGGAGGCACGGTTGTATCAACAGCTGACAGGAATCGCTCGTGCGAAGACCGTGACCGACAAATGATCACATGATAAATATGAGCAGTCATCTGTCAGAGCAACGGCGTCCGGCCTGACACACCAGCAAGACCGACGTGCAGCCCTACAAACAAAGGATTTACACCCTGCAGCCTCGGGCGATGCCTCACACCCTGAATCGATACCGCCACAGCTGAACATAAGTCACGTGACTGGTCAGGTCATCGCAACGACGAGAAGTAACCGTCCACATGATAACTGAAACTGAGGGCAAGGTCATGGCCGCGTGTTTATTTTTTCTTTCTTTCTTTCTTTCTTTCTTTCTTTCTTTCTTTCTTTCTCACACACACGTCAGTTTTCTAATTTTAACATCACCCGACGATGCATAAAATGAGAACAAATATGGGGTTGGAGCCGGCAGGCTTAGTTTCACCTTCTCTCGGTTTCTTTGGGTCCGTGGCCCAGTATGACGGATGAGCGTCAGAGGGCTGGCGCGTGAATGATGCGCGAGCAATACGTTGATTTCGAGTTTCTAACGGTGTGGACCGAACGTAACAGGCTGTCTGCTGCAGATGCAGGATATATGCCTGTCTACTAGCCTGTCTTCCAACTAACCTTTCTATTCTCTCTCTCTCTCTTTGTCATCCTGCCTTTATGTCTTCCTGGGGTCGTGTTCATGAAGGGAGAGTAACTCCATGCTCAGGGTTGAAATAGAGACATCGTTGATTTCGAGTTTCTAACGGTGTGGACCGAACGTAACAGGCTGTCTGCTGCAGATGCAGGATATATGCCCGTCTACTAGCCTGTCTTCCAACTAACCTTTCTATTCTCTCTCTCTCTTTGTCATCCTGCCTTTATGTCTTCCTGGGGTCGTGTTCATGAAGGGAGAGTAACTCCATGCTCAGGGTTGAAATAGAGACATCGTGGACAAACGTCTTGTCGCTGTAGGCAGTGTGTTACTAACCCGCGGATATTGTTTTATGCTGCTGTACTCCCAGGGAATCTATAACTATAGTCCCTGAGGTCAAGCAACATCCGCGGAGTCTGTACGCCGCTGAAAAAGAACTGTGAGGATTGCCGTTGATTACCTTGCTACAACGACTCGCCATCGCTTCGTGAATACGGGCCCTTGCTTACCTTCATAGCAGCCCATCTGTGTGCATGTCTTACTATCAACCTACTTGCATCGTTATTACCAGCTTGTCTGTGAGAAAACCTTTCTACCAAACCTTACTACTACTGTCTGCTAGACTGCTGTCTGCACTGTGTTCCACAAAGAAATTCTACACATATTTGTTCTTAATGTGCATTTGTACTTCTTAATGTTACCTGTGTCGGCTCGTGTGTGTGTGTGTGTGTGTGTGTAAGTGCGTGCGTGCGTGGGCGCGCCTGCGTAAATGCGCTGCAGTTTTGAACTTGCCTCCTCTCACTATTCATAACAGTGATAAAAGAACAAAATCGTCAGTAAAATGGAGCCTAACTTGCGGTAAGGTAAAAGCTTGATGCGAGGAATAAAGGGTACCTAGCTTTTCTCTACGCCACGTGAGCGAATGACTGAATGCGGGTGGCTTGAGCAGGGTATGATGAAAGGGACAGCGAAGCAAGTCTAGCTCAACTTGAAATAAAGGATATGTCGACGAGTGCACTACACTCGCAACTCCCTGCCTGAACATGCACACACGCACGCTCATATAGACAAATAAATTACACCGTTTAGTTTCCACAGACGTGCACACATTATAAAATAGAAATTCTTGGCATGGTTCAATCTCCAGAGACAGACAGACAGACAGAGAGACAGACAGACAGACAGAAAGACAGACTTTGTAATTTGTGTTCAACATGTTGGCTATGCCTCGACCGTTTTCTTAAATTGGTCTAATGTCGTTCTCGCCTTCTGCTGTGAGACCTTCTCCACTTTATGTAGTAGTGTGCATAACGACTATGTTGACTATTGCTGAGTGAGAGAAAGGATACGAAACGAAGCTCAAAACAGTTGAGAATTAGTTGCAAAAAGGTTCATGTATTGATTGTCCGGGTGGATCCTCCGTGTGGGGAGATTAGTAGGGGAAGGCAAAGGGTGGTATTTACCCGTGGTGCGGGTAGATTGATTCTTTAGTATGTACTTCTGTATATGTGCGTGTGTGCGTGTGTTTTCAATTACATTTTCACTCCACGAAGCACGCAGTGCGATCTTTTTTCAGTTCAACCAGCTCTACTACCGCTTCCCAACAACTATCTACACAGAATGAAACCCTCCCTTTGGACAATCTGTCGGCTCACCTTTGAATGGGAGCAATAATAAACGGTCGAAACAAAATTTTTCGTCTAGTTTTTTTCCAATTTTAATCAGTCATAAGAAACAAAAAGCCACCTAAATAGTTGACAGTTCTTGTTGTGTTGTCTACTTATATCTCGAGCCAGGACACTTGGTCATGTCAGCAAACCTGTACAACAGAGAAAACGCGCCCTCGTTTGCTTGCTTCGAGGTAAAACGCGCTTAGGAGGACAAGATCATGCACGACTTATGAATGAAACAAATCACACTCGATCTCAGCCTACACAGAAAAGATAAGTTTGCTCGTAGAATTTGCTTGAAGTAGAAATTGCAAACGAAGATCTTTGCTAATTAGTTTTGGCATCTCAAATTTTAGACAAAGAAAGAGCTGAAAACGAATAAGTCTAAACATTTTGGTTTTCTTCGACGGGTGAGTGGGTGGATCTCTACTCCATCTCTTAGAAGCGAGGGAAAAATCTAGTGCAGAGGCCATAGAAAGTGCACGAAACTAGCTTAAGGGGAGGAACAGGGCCTGTTTCCCTCCCCTAGAATAATAGAGACAGTCACTTACTGTTGACTGTAAGACGTTATCCTAATTTAGTAATAATATTGAACATTTCTACAGCGCTTTTCCAACTCTTTGCGAATGGCAGGTGACATATGTTCATATCTAGTGGGTGTGCAGATGAGGCGAGCAGCCTTATTCTGGATCCTTTGAAGTCTGTCAAGAAGATACTTGGGAATGCCAGCCAAAAGAGAATTACAAAACCCGATCCTCGAGAACAAAAAGGCGCAGATTAGTTGCATCAGCGGTAAGATAATGACGAATGGGTTTAATCCTACGAAGTTCAAACTTTTTGCAAATCCATGCCTAGCCCTAGCATCGGGAATATAGAAGTGTTCCTACTTTCTAAACAAACATAAAAGTATTCATAAATGCCAGACAAGCAACAGGCCTGCGGGAAGTTTTCTGTACAGAAGGGATGCAAGCTCCTGCCATGATTACATCCTTTCTTGACATAAAACTGCCCGCAGGCTTGTTCCTCATCTGACATTTCTGAACACGTGTGTGTGTGTGTGTGTGTGTGTGTGTGTGTGTGTGTGTGTGTGTGTGTGTGTGTGTGTGTGTGTGTGTGTGTAATGTAGGAACATTCCTACCACTGAGTACAGCCACCGTAAATCGTGACTACACTCCTCACATTTACCGCCCGCAGCAAGTTCAGGTCATCGTCTCCTCAGTATTAACAAAACCTCTCTACTGAATATTCGATTTTGCCTTCTCGCTGCATGTCAGCCGCATGCAACATTTTGCCGGTCCGAATCTCAAATTTTCTGCGACCATCCCAGCAGGAAAAATGTCGCCGAAAGAGGGGGCGGGGTGGCAATATCATAGAGCATGGTGAGCCGGACACACAGCAAGCCTACACTTGATCTGTTGAATACATGCAGATCGGCTTCCTCTGGCCACTTTGAAGAAACTCTCTTCCTTTATTGCCTGGAGTTAACAGCCTGACAAACAGAGCGCAAATGAATGCTACGCTGCTGTCTTATCTCGGAATAAAAAGTATCGAATCTTGTATAGCATCCTGCTGGAAAAACCGGATAAATAGCGGCTCATGCTGAGCGGGTATTGGCTGATAGTTGGGAAGCGTGCAAAATACTGTGTTTACTAACCTCCCCGTGCCCGAGAAAAAGTCGGGTAGGGAGAAAAGAAGAATGAATGGAGAGAACGAGAACAAAGGGGAAAAAAAGAGGCTTAGAGGGCGGAAGTAGTAAAACAGTGGGAGAGAGAAAAGGGGGGTAAGGGAAGAGATGAGAGAGAATTATGAGGTTTAAAGCCATCTCTTTTTTTGTGAAGCCCGAAACATCCACCCGGCCGTTGGCTGGTATCGTTCTTTCTGACATCTTTATCCTTAAACATGAGTGACCGGGGTCTTGAGACAAAGATGCCTCCTCCCGGCGATTTTCCTCAGGTGAAGCTAATATTTGAATCGATTTTTGATCATCGGTCAAACCTGCGACAAGTGAACCTCCGCACTTGTACAAATCGGTATATATTTGTCAAAGTTCGATAATTTGTTCCTCTCTTGATTTATCATTTGTTTACTTGGGCTCGTTGGCATCGTGCACCTGTACCTCACAACACAAAATGTCTTCGTTGTGGATAGTACGTTCAGATGTTGTCTACAGCAAAGTGTAAAGACACAAAAGGAGAGGAATTGGCTTGTAAACGGAAAGGAGTGAACTGGTCCTTCGGTGCTGCTCACCACAGCTCAACACAACCTTCAGTGGCGAACACTGTCAGCCTTTGTGTCTCTATCCAGCTGTCCATGACGACCAGTACATGCGGACCAGCATCACCGTTCGTCCAACGGTACTAGTGAAGGGAGGAATAAATGAATGAATGAAGACGCACAGAGAAGAAGATTTGATCTTGAGGAAGCATCATGGCCAGTAAGTCCTAAGGCAAACCTCTCCCAAGCTGAGACCAGCAGACTGATTATTGCCCTCTGTTCACGGAGCTCCATACGGTGTTCTCTGTGCTGTAGTATAATGATGGCACTTTCTGATATTTGGATTAAACTATAACACTCAAAGCAGGTGCAGCAGTTTTTTCTGTCTATATCGTAGTGTAGTTTGTCCTGTCAAAATCTTAGTGCGGTTTGTAGTGTCAACATCTTCAGAAAAGATTTATCCTGTCAAAATCCTGGGGCGGTTTGTCCTGCAAATCGAAGAGCAGTGCGTTGTTTCAAACTCGTAGTGCGTGCTGAGGTTTGCTGGTGTTGTTAGACTGTAATTGTTAAATAATATTCTTTGTGTAGAATCTACGACGAAAGTATGTAATTCCTAAAAAGAAATACAAAGAAAAAAATGTACACTAACGTGTTTCTACAGCTGTTGTTAGCGGTAACGGTACTGGCTTGTCATCGGCTTCAATGATTTAATTTCTAAAGCAATTGTAACCTCCCATCTTATTATTTTGATTGCAATGACCATCTTTCTCAGAAATGATGAACTAAAACACTACCGCAATGCCCGTTCCCCGGTTCAAGTGCATGAAGACTGGATTCATGTGAAGGACAGGTGTGCATGTCTACTGCCTTCGGGAACTGATTAGTTTTGCTTTCCTGCTCAGGCAATGACCATTACAATACGTTTTAAGTGTAAGTTTAGAAGTCAAATTTAATTAAAAATTCTTCAAGTTAAAAAAAATACAAAACAAGTGCATATCTTCCGTTAAATCTTTGTTTGAACAATACCTCCTCTGCATAAGTCCTTGCATATTCAGTGCTGCAATTCAATAAGAAGTCTTTTTTTTTTTAATTTGCCCTTATAGTGCTTTCTGACTAAATTGTCAAGTTTGTACTTTGTATTTTCTTGTTATTTATGTACTTGTTTTTAGATTGTATAGTTGGTATATGTTTCCAAGTGAAAGTGTGGAGTGTGTGTGGACTTGTACGTGGCTACACACCCATACAGAACTCCGCCTTCACTTCAAGTGACAGCAAACTTATTCTCGAAAGTACTTAGCAAGTGTATGATGATGTCTGCAACATAATGCGATGACAACAATACGAGCCGCTGACCACCGTCGTGGTTATTGTCATTTAGCGAAATGATAGTCTTTGGGGTATTTTTTTCTAGTAAAAAAAAAACGCTTCGTGGGGTGTTGTAAGAGTGACCATTTTACACCTAGTGACAGCTCGTTAAAATTTCTAAAATGCCTGCTAGCTTGTTTTCTGTGATCAGAAATAGACTGAATAACAGCTCGAAAGCAATTTTCTCGCGTTTCGGTCCCTGGAGGACACATCCCGTCAGCATGCAGTTGATCCGTTTTTGTCCATGGCAAATGCGTAGCCTGGACAGGATTGGCAAGGGCAGACAGTGTAGCTTAGAAAGTATGTGAGAACAGAGTGGACTTCTCTCTCGATCTCTCGCCCACTTGCTCTGGTCATGGCCGTCCAACTGACTACAGAGATGATGTGAATGATGTAACACCCATACTCTGCTGCAGCAAATCGTATCACTTCCTCTCAGATTTTCTATACAGGTTTCACGAGACAATGCCAGTTTACTATTGTCGCCCCTACTGGCATGTTGTTTATTTATTTATTTATTTATTTATGTTGTTGTTGTTGTTGTTGTTGTTGTTGTTAAAGCTAGAAAGTGATTCGATTCGGAACTGTCAGATCCAGAACTATTATTTGCTAATTTTCTGTCTAATATGTTTCCCGTGTTGCTCACTTTTGATCGCTTTTAATCTAGTGATTGCTGTGTACAGATATGGAAGCAGCTGTAATTAAGGCATATTGGTACAGCTGTTAAGCTAAGTTAACTGCTTAAGAAGTTGAGAAACAGAATGAATGGACTAGATTAAAAAATATATATTGGAAGAGAGGAAGCTTGCTCCACTGTTACCATGTCTTCAAGCTCTGTATCCTTCTGTGCTCATCCAGCATCTCAGACAAGGTGCAGTTCATCACAGGGGCACAGAATACCAGAACAAACGGATTTCCCAATATCAAAGAGATAGAACGAAAACAAGACAAGAAAAAAATAAAGAAGCAAAACAGTAAGATACAGAAGAAAGAAAGACAACATGTGTAAACAAGAGTAAAAAATAAAATACGCGCCAGGTGAAGACAAATGAAAAATTGAAGAGCGCGGGTTTGTCTTCATTTCAGAGTTCAGTTTCTGGACCTCTTGCTGTCATTTCTTTAATGGCTTTCAAGATCTATTTTCACATTTTTGCGTCTGCGTCTATTTTAAACATTTTTCGCTTTTACACTTCCTGTTTGATTTTGTGTTTCCCAGTGTCTATTGGTCTCCAAAAATATTTCTTTGAAATCGAAAAATATTTCATAAGTCTAACAGAATGCTCTGTTATTAGGAACTGCTGGTGGAGGTGAAGGTCTCTCTCTTTCTCTCTGTTTCTCACTATCTCTCTTCTCTTCGACTATTTTAAGAAACGACGTATGACTAGACATGAAAAATTAATGCCTACTTTTAAAGTTTTGCCTACAAGCAGTTGTGAAGCTCTTCTGAACACAGTTGGTGAACTGGCTTGGCTCGATTTATAGTGGAATGTTTTCATTAATTATGTCAACGTTCAAGAAATAATGAGTATTTTAAAATCAGTTTCAACAGTAATTTAAAGTAAAAACCTGATAGTTTTATGTCTTTGTGAAGCAAAACTACCTACTTGTAGAAAAACCTGCAAGCTATAGGAAACTATACAAGTTTATAGTCAGCCCTTCCGTTGTGACTTATAAGGTCTGTGTATGATTCTGTTCAGTACCGGAGTAACTGTAACAGAACAGTGTAACAGACTGTCAGATGTTTCCCGTTCTCATGAAGTAGAGGCCAATGATTTCTTGGAAAATCTCTCGACTTGTTGCTCCCAGAAACCAACCTGGTCACATAATTCACGAATTGCTTTCGGCGGCGGTCGCTGGAGCTGACTCTGTACCAAGCTGGGAGTCGTTTATCTGACCTCCCAGTGGCTTCATTACTGGCGGGTACCTCGGCTTTGTGCTAACGCAAGACAGGTTGTATGGAGCCAAGACTGCCGATTGAAAGCCATTGTGGTCCAGTATTGACCAACCGGCTGTGTTGTCTGAAGTCACACCACTCATCTGCTTAAGTGCTGTCTTATTATCCCCGGAAAAAGACAGATTCACGTTTGTGCAGCCTAAGGTCTTGTCTTGTTCTTCGCGTTACTTCTTGACATTATCTTCTGTGGTGTTGTCCTGTCGTTGATGGGATGGAGGGGCTACATCTTGTGGGGGACATGTCGTTAATGACATACAATGGTTAAGTTCTGCAGTGTCCTGCCATTAATTAGGCGGGTTTTAATCAAATTCTGTTTCTTTCAGTCAGTCAGTCAGTCAGTCCCTTGACCGGCACCTGTCGTTGGGGGGAGCACATGGATAGATGCGGCAGCTGACAGGGCCCGCCACTCTTGCCTATTGTGGGCGATAGTCAGCAGGTCCTGTACAGGACGACCAGTCCAGTCTTTGACGTTCGTAAGCCAGTTCTTCCTCTGACCACCCCAGCGTCTGCCACCCTCCAAGGTGCCTTGAAGGATAGTCTTCGACAAGGTGTCGTGCCGGGTCACATGGCCAAAGAAGACCAGCTTACGTCGCTTGACTGTTGATAGTAGAGGTTTCTGATGTCCTACGAGTGTGGCAATCTTGTTTCTTACAAAGTCGTTGGTTTTATGTTCTTTGTATGAAATCAGGAGCATTCTCCTCATGCACTTGTTCTCGAATGCCTGGATTCTCCTTTCCGTTTCGGCGAGCAGAGTCCACGTGTCACATCCGTAGAGCAGGATCGGCACTACCAGGCATTTGTACAGCTTGTAATTGGTAGTAAACCTTATCTTGTGGCTATGCCAGATCCTATCTAGCCTAGCCATTGCTACTGTTGCTGTTGCGATCCTGATGCGGATATCTAGCGTGGAGCTGCCGTCCTTGGAGAGGGTGGCTCCCAAGTACTTGAAGCAGCTTACCTCTTCACGCTGTACCCTGTTCATAAAGATCTCTGTTTTATCGTTGCCATTGATCATAACTTCGCTCTTTTCAGTGCTGGTCTCCATTACATATGCATTTGAGGTGTCTATCAGTCTGTTGGTGAAGTCTTGCAGTTCTTTGTTAGTACCTGCTAAAAAATGTATCTCATCTGCAAAGCGTAGGTTGCAGATTGGTCTTCCACCAATTGAAATGGAAGTATGATGGTAGTGAAGAGCTTCCAGCATGATGTTCTCCAAGAAGATATTAAACAGCACCGGTGATAGGGGACATCCTTGACGTACTCCCATACTGTGGTGTGAAAGTAAGCTTCTGTTTGGTTGTTTAGCAGTATTGAACTGGTTGAGCTATTATACAGTCATTTCTTTGCCTCGTCATAGTGACAATGATGATATAACAGTTTCGAAGCTTGACGAGGCTAATTAGGGATTGACTATATATCTGAAAAGCGAGACAGCGGAAATTAGTTGAAGACAGCTACAGAGAACTGGATCTAGGACCAATTCCGGGCTAGAGATAAGAGAATGGCAGGAGGTGACAGCACCAAAAGGGCTACCACCTGCTGAAGACCCTCCCAACGACTGGTCATCAGAAGACTTTAGTCCTCAAAGACAGTGACGGCCACCTTCTCATGGAAAGCACTACTAAACCGATGGACTGAGTATTGCAAAAAGCTACACAACGGTCAGCTGACGACAGACGCTATCAGTCTCCAAAGCAACCAGACTAGAACAAACAAACCACCCCCAACCCAGACCTAGCTGACCTACAGGAAATCGTAGAGCATCACACAGTCTGAAGGAAGTGAAGTCATGACCGCCACCGTAGTGCGCCACCAGGAACCCTCGCAACATCGAAGCAGCGCAAGCATAACTGGTTCGGCCATGTGACCCGGCACGACACTCGAAGACCGTCCTTGGGAGTACCTTGGTCAACGCCAAGTGGACAGGCTTGCAAACATTAAATATTAGACTGATCGTTTCAACCAGGATATGCTCCCCATCGCTCAAGACTGGCCCCAGTAGCGAGCCTTGACAGCCGCTGCGTCTGTCCAGTTGTTTCCCTTGCCCCAAGACCACAACCAGTACCGGTGGACCACTCAAGGGATGAGTGAATGAAAATATCCTGTTACCTCCTCTAGAGGAAGAATGCATGTTGCGTGATCGCGTGCGTGCCGGCGTGTATGCGTGTGTGCGTGCACTGGGGGGGAGGAACTGGGAGTGACCCTATCGGACTGCGCACCCATCTGTTTGGCAACATCCGAAACACAAGCAAAGTGTGAGGGATCGTCATAGGGGGTCCTCGTTGCCAGCCACAGGCAGCTATCGTGTCTTGATGGAGTTGAACACTCCAGAGCAAAGATCAGCAAACCCCAAACACTTTTATACCTCGTAAACACGACGACAGTTTGACAGCACTGAAATATGGGAAGGCGCAAGGGAGATTGCTAGCTTCGACCGCTGATTACTTGTTGAGAAAATCCCTGATACTAGATAATGAGATTCCAATTCGAAAAATTAGACTTTGTTTCCTAACATCTGTTTTCTGTAGGGGTCATGGAATATGAAATATTATTAGCATATTGAATTGTGTGGTCTGATGGACCACTAAAAAAGGTACCAGATTACAATTTCCAACCCGTATATGATTATGTAGGAAAGAAGCATGAGGCTATATTTATTCAGCTAGACATTCATCAGTGTATGATTGTATAAGGAAGACATATGGCAGCATTACGAACGGTAATTCGATATACGAGCTCGAGTAATTTAACAGGTCGAGGTTAGGGTGAGAGAGTGTGCATCAAGACTAAATCAACCGCTCACCTTCCACTTCTCGTTGTACTAATGATATGTAAGTGTTTTACAACTAAACTACCAGATCGACTCCTGTTAGAGAAAGCGACTATTTTTGTTAATCTGTGCTAGTGTTGTCTGAAAAAGATACATTTCGCAATTTTCTGGTCTGACCAAAATGAATATTCGAGTGCTTGGGTGGTATGTTCCTGGCATTTTTGTGATATTGGTTCAGAATTTTAGAGTTAATATTTTGCATTAATATTAATATAAATTAATTGTTTAGTATCATGTTCTCAATTATTGTAGGATCTCTGCAGACACTTTGAGTTGTCCTCAGAGAAAAAGTGCGCTCTTTTTTATAAACTCTTCCATAAAAAAAGTATTAGTTAAAGAACAAGGAAAACAAAAGAAGCCAAGACATTCACGTAACAATCATAACAACTACAAATCATCGAAGCTGGAGAGGAAGAATGCAAGAGAGATGGGGTCTGCACTCTGTTGACGTCACGCATTCACCTGTCTTTGTTTCTCCTGTGAACTCAAGGGAAGTAGCTCCCAACAAACGTGTCCGAGAAGAACGATCAATCACAGGGTGCAAGGAAGGCAACCCGATAAGGGGAAGCCATGTGCCGGGGGATAATTTGCCTCCTGCTCTTTCAGGCACTCATTCCGGTCGGAAAGACCGTGTGTGTGTGTATGTGTGCACGCGCGTGCGAAAACAGACACACAAGATTTCCTCTGTACGTATTTCTTAAACTGTATTTATCCATCTCTTTTGAATTCAGCAGGTTCCAGAAAAATGTGTGGATAGCAATCTACTCAAAATATTTAGAAAAATCATGTGTGTATGTGTGTGTGCGTGCGTGCGTGTGTTTGTGTGTGTGTGTGTGTGTGTGTGTGTGTGTGTGCAAACGCAGCTTATACGAAAACAAAAATTAAAGAAAGAGATGGAAAAACAGCAGTCATTCATGATTTAATAAACATTCATTTTCTTGCCATAGCAATTTTTTAACAGCATCTTTTTTATAAACTGAAATTAAATGTGTCAATGCTGTACCAGTTGGTTTCGAAACATTTTATGACTGGTATGGCGTTGTCGTTTTTGTTGTCAAGCTGATTGTTTTGTTACTTTTTTCCGCCATTGTCCTTGATGGGTTTCCCTGTTTATTTTTAGTACATTATTGATGTTCTGTGCTGTCGGAGGTATGAGAATCTGATCCCGATTACGGTACGTCATACGAGTTGTGTCTGAAAAGTGACGAGCCTGGTGTCACAAACAATTTATTTCAATTTCTAACAACAAACTACATGGTTTCCCCTTCAAAGTAAATTCCACTCGAGTCTAATGCACTTTTCAATCCTTCTCTGCCATGCTTCTGTGCACTGATGGAAGGATTCTCCTGGCATACCCCCAAGCTACGTCGTTACGACCCTCTTGATGACCTCCACGCCTTCAAAACGGGTCCCCTTGATGATCCCCTTGATGATCCCCTTGAGTTTGGAAAAAACAGTCACATGGAGCAAGATCAGGTGAATATGGAGGTTGTTCCAGTACCGCGATTTTCTTGTCGGCCAGGAAATGCTGGATTCTCAGGGCGTTGTGAGCAGGTGCCTCGTGGAGGCCAACATTTGAAACATTCATGTGGCAGAAAACAATCATGGTTTTCTTGTCGGTATGATAACATGTGTTTGTGTTTCTTTTGTACTCAAGACAGTTGTTGTTGCTCTTCTTCGCCTATTTTTGTCACACTTGCATGTCAGCTTTCGAGATAAAATTGGCAGTCATCTGCAAACCATCCACAGGTCCGTAAGCTGTGCATTGAGGGGCATCGGTGACTACCAGACCTCCCTTAGTTCCTGGAGGAACCTGCATTCTTGTAGGATGTGCTCCGTGGTTTGTTCTGCGTCTCCATAGGAGCACATTTGGGATGACATCAGATGTAGCTTACTGTAAAAGTGGTGCTTTAGTCTTTTATCCCCTATCCTGAGGCGGAGAAGTATCATCTGTTCTGATCTGGACCGATGGTGGTAGCTGTCTGGTGGTTTGGGTGGTGTGTACAACGCCTTGATGATGGTCTTCATCTCTTCTAAGATGGACTTTTCTGTATTTTGCCTGGCTTCAGCTCCTAATTTTGCCATTTTGTCAGCCTGCTCATTGCCTTCAATACCACAGTGTGAGGGTACCCACTGCAGTACTGCTTTTAGGCAGTTGGTATTTCTCAGTGCTGCTGTCAGCCTAGTTAGTTGGTTATTGTGAGCAGCTTGTAGGACAGACAGTTGAAACAGATGCCAATGCATTGTTTGTTGATCTAGTATTGTTACAAATGATATATGACCAACTTTATTTATCCCATTGAGAAATTATAACTAGAGAAGTGTTCTCAGTTACAAACTTTACGAAGAAAACAGAGAAAAAGGAAACAGAACACGTGCTAGTTACATGATAGTGATAAGGCAGGTGCTGCATAATAGTGAAAAACAAAAACACACAATCTTCGATTTAAAACCATTGATGAGACACACCTGCAGCATGACACACCCACGCGCGCGCGCGCACACACACACACACACAACTGACAATTCATCTCAGGTTGAGCAGCTGGAGTGCGGAGAGTACTAACGATTTCAAGTGCCTGTTACTTCTACATACAGCCATAGCATATCTTTTGCATGAACTCAATAAAACAAATTATCCTGCTGGTACGTGTTTTGGTAGAGATAAAATGCTGGAAACTTTCCTGAGAATTCGCTGATCACATTGCTGTCAGTCATTTCATATGTAATGCTTGTGTAGGACTTGCAAAACAATTCAAAATGTAAATAAATATGCGGCATGCAGTATTGAATGCTTCGAAGTCAACTGCCAAGTTGATATTGTTGTTACACCAACAACAAAAATTTAAAATACATTCCCATTGACGGGATTTCTAGACGTGCATCCTGTCGTCTCTACCGTTTTTGCTGCTTCTCTCCAAGAAATGGGATGTTCTTAGGATGGAATTTTTTTCTTTGCAGATCCCAACGAGGACAAGAGATTTTCTTGAACCTATTCAGGGTTATTGTCAGTTAGTTTTCCTGCTCTTGAAAAAAATACTGAAAATAATTTCGGCGTTTCAGTAAGTCCTCTTGGAAAATAACAAATTATTTTCAACAGCTTTAAGCAGGCCACAATCATTCGTCAGTTCTCCGACAAACGGTTCACATCACGTTGATGTCATACTAGTCTGTAGTAGGACGTTGCATCCGTAGAGGTCTCAGCCAGAGAGGACCTGCTTACACGGGATCACACTCTTCACCTTTGCTTTCGTTTTGTTTTGTTTTTTGCTTTTTTTTTGGGGGGAGGGGGATCTATAAATATCTCTGTCTCGGTCTTTGTGTAAAGGGAACACCCGAATAAATCCGGTTTAAACATTTGCAAGCCTGAATTAATCATTGTCTTGTTACTCGCAGTTTGATCGAATACGTTACAGACCAATCCATGACCTGTGATCGAGGCTTGAGACTCATTACTCTGTAGTGGGTAGAAATGCTTGTTCTTCCCTCCCCTTTACCCGGTCTTCTTTCCCCTTCTCTGTCTGAGCCTTCCACGTCACTCACCATAATATGACCCCAGGTCATCAGTGACCCAACTGTCCTTGACATCTACATCTGTGGTAACGACAGCAAGACGCTTAGCAGCAGTTCCTTACAGCACGACTGCCACAAAATTACCTGGGGTAGACATCAATGCATTTTTCATTTGCTTACAAACATGGAAAACATTCTTCTACCATCCCGACACTTCAAAGTCTTGCACCACATGGTCATACAAGTGAGGAAAAGCACGGTGGAAGGGCTACAAAATGTTTCTTAATGAGTTTTGTGTTTTAAATCTGGTGACGAACAGTCACAACAAATTCCGAGTCCGACAAAAGAATACACGCTGCTGGTCTGACGAAACAAGCTTTGTCTGCGAGTGCATTTTGTTTTGGCTGGCGGCTGATTCAGCTCGAGACGAGACAATCCCGTAGTGTGACGTGCCCGCGATCAAATTATGGAACAAGGATTTCTTTTCCAGCTCTCATTGGACACGAAAGAGCCGACAGCTGCACACGAATTGATACAGGCTATAGAAAAAATTCTCTCTCCCACACCACCCCTTTCATCAACATCACCTAGGCCAGAGGTCTGTCGATGTACTATCATTACTGTGCAAACTGCACCACTTTGAGGCTCACCAGAAGCCGATCCTGATTAAGTCAAGAGACGTTGAAGAAGTCGGCTCTTAGGTCTGAAAGAGAAGAGCAGAGAAGAAAATCATCTTTGGCTGTTGGGTGATGTTGATGGAGGGGGGGGGGCGAAACTATTGATTCCTGACCGGTGTCAGCGTCCACAAGGCTAAAGAATGGCGCAAAAAAGTGCTGAAGACACAGTGAAACTCTCAGTGACCATCGCTAGTCCGGCAAGCCAGGATACTACGATACAGGAACATTAACTTCATAGACCAAACATTCAGCGCAGAGGCCTATAGCCACCATGGCAAATCGCCCCTGACTTCCGGTACAGGCAGAAAGCGCCACCTTACTAGTGTAAACTATGAGGTCACTGACGAGTTTTCTATATTCCTACTTACCGTATTAGTCTAACATCGACTTTAAAAGTAATATATAAGTGAAAGTGAAGAAGTATTATGTTCTAGAAGGTTTTGTTTATTTAATTTTTTTTTACGATGATGTAGTCTTAAAAACGGCGTATAGCTCGCTGGAACACAATTATGAACGTGATTGTGTATGTGAGCATGTTGAGCTTTGAAACTGTTTTGAGTATGACTGGTTTTGAAGAAATTGTTTTAAATAATGAAAAATCGTTGTTTTTTTTTAAAACGCAGTACTTTGTTAGAATTAAAGCTGACAGTGCATTTTTATTGTTTGCAATTGTTAGGAAATATAATAATGAAAGTATGTATTCCCAACTATGCCCTGGCAGGTTTAAATCCAGCTACAACTATTCATTATTCACAAAACACTGATCACAAGACATTACATGATTAAATTACTCTTACTTTTACCTCTGTAAACAATACTGATTAATGGCATCTGATGTACAGAGCAATAAAACTGTTACCAAAAATGCAAAATGTATATGTTATAGTGAAATGCAAGCACAGTTGTTACAGATGTTTTATAAATCTAGGGATTATCTCGTACATTAATTGAAGCTTATACCCATATTGACTTTCTAAATCTCATTCCTTATTCACGCTAAAACTCAGTCATACAGATGGTATAAACTTTAGAGAGTATTCTAAAGCCATGTTCATCACAGTTGCCCAGACCACGGACGTGTATAGGTGGACTGCTGTCTGTCTGCCGAGACCAACGCTGAGCCTCTTGCGAAGTTCTCTGCTGTTAGTCTCGGCGAGCCTTAACAATGAATGTGAATAAACCGGAAGCTATATCGTCTAAAGCCTCGTTCTAGTAGTTAAATTGAAACGTGACTAAACCGGAAGCCATTTCGTAACCAGCCTCGTTCTATGACTTCACTGAAAAAATCGTCTGCAAACAGTCCAGTAACACAAGTCCGTGCCCAGACAGGTACTTCCAAAATACTGTTTTCAAACCTCAAACATCGCAATCAACGAAGACAAAATATGTTAATGATGTAAATTAATTTCATACAGCCTCAGAGATGTGAGAAAATAAGCCACCAGTCTTTATATTTTCTTTATCCGTATCTTCTATTCCATTCACACCACTAGGAAAATTGATTTTGCATTATGAATGTTATGCTTTTTGCTGAAACTTAATTATTCACATCCCTTTCCTCTAACAATAAATACAATAAATAATAGTTCTTGTTGGTGTTCAAATAATATAGTCTGATTTTTAAATCTCATCGTCACAATGCCCTCCAGGATGGATCTGATGGTAACCTGAAAATGTCAACACACCTTAGGAAGTGAAAATAACCTTTTGAATAAATATACTTTTCTTAAAACTAATTTATTATTAATTTAGTGTACTTTAACTGGTTAAGCTCTTGGTATGTAAATCCTGCAATCTTTTATAGGGTTGTAAACTTTATCGTTTACCTGAAATGTCTTCATAAAATGTTAACGCTATATCACATAGCAACATATTATAATATTTCATCATATGTAATGCAAATTAATTAAAGACGTATTTTGGTCAGATTTTAAATAAATATTATTTCTTCTTGAAAACTTTTTTAATTATCATGTGTGGCTAAATGCTTTGCACAGATCGAATGGCAAGTATGTTTCGACGTTTACATCTTCACTTACAAAGTATGCACAAAAAACCCATCAAAATGGTATTTGCACATGAAAAGACTTGTTAGAATCGTTCGTCTGTCGGCTGGTGCAACCAGCTGCATATCATGAGCTCACCATTTCTACAAATGAAAAGAAAATTTCGCGTACAGGTTATATAAACACGCATCTGTTCCTCTCTCTTTTTTTGCCTGTAGTTAAAGTTCCCCCGTGCTTTGCTGCCAGATACGAGTAAATCTTCTGTCTAGAAATTATAGAAGTCTGTGGACAGGAAGTTGTTTTTGTACACCTGGTCTTGGCGTTTACTCGCGAGGGTTTACTGAACACGTGTGCCTATCTTTCTTGTTTTTGCTTCTTCTTTCTCTCAGTCGTATACTTTCATTTCTTCAGCAGGCTCGAGCGCGCGCGCCTGTGTGTGTATGTGTGTGTGAGATAGACTGTCCACCTGTCTGTACGTACACGCGACAGCATGTCTGTGTGAGTGAGAATGACTGACAATGTATGTGAGAAGATTTCCTGCAGGTTTCTATTTGCACGTGTAAGTGACAAAAGAGTATACAAAAGAGTTTGTCTCCCTGAACGTCCATGTATATATCTATATGTATCTGTGTGTGTGTGTGTGTGTGGAGAGAGAGAGAGAGGTAGAGAGAAAGAGAGGGGGGGAGAGAATTCGCCTGCGTGCACGTGCATGTTTCTGCGCGATGATCCTCACTTCACTAGGGCTGCGCGATCTTCTAATCTGTCAACACGGAAGTCGAGGTCACTCACGCACCACGTGACATTTCCTCCACAGCCAAGGGAAGGGGGGGGGCTTCCATGACCGCAAGCATAGCCGCGCTTTGGCGTCTCCTGTAAGATAAATCAACTCATGACGGAACCAACCGAACGATTTTCCGCCGAAGTGCAGGAGTGGGGGGGGGGCGGGGGAAAGGGGGGTAACTATGGGATGGCGGTGGACTTGAGAACCATTCAGGTTGGAACTATGTTCCTGCTGTGACGCTGGTTGAAAAATAGAGACCAAAACATTTACAGGATTCGTGCGCACGTTCTTTTTTTTTTCTCTCTCTCTCTCTCCCGCTCTGCAAGATTTCGCTCAACACTTCCGCCTGCAGTAATGTACCCTTCTGTGTATGTGATGCTGGCCTCGTCACAAAAAAAGATCAAACATTACACTGTTGTTGACATTCCTGATTTTACTTGTCTGAGATAAATTTGTCTCGTGCTGTAATGATCTCTTTCCTTCTTTGAGGGATCGGAGGGGGAGGAGGAGAGAGAGAGAGAGAAAGAATGGAGGCGGTCTGTGGTAGGCGGAGGGAGGGAGGGAAGAACATGATCGATTATCGTTTCATTTCCATCAAGTGGAACAAACACTTCATACGCTGCACTTAAAGCTAGTGGAGCAGCCGCCTGCTCGTGCAAACTGTCTCGTATCTGGTCCGAGAGACTGCGCGCCCCAAACTCAGGAAACGCAGCCACTCTCCGCCTCGGTGCCGGCGCTGCATCTTCGACCAGGCCAAAGGTGGTGGGGAGGTGACCATGGGCGCGTGGACTTAGCTGAAGACCTTCTCGTTCTTCTACATTGATGTCTGGGACGTGCGGGGTTTCTCTTAAGGTGAGTCTATCCCAACCTTTACTTGTTTTATTTATTTATTTCATTATTTTTGCGAATGATTAATAAGCGACGCTTCCAGGCCTTGGGAAGTGACGTGCCGTTGATATGTCACTGACGACGGTTTGTTGCTTCGATCAGCGCCATTTGTGGCCACGTTTTTCATTTGGTGTCTGATTTTGTCCAGACGAAGCTTTCTTCCCGACAAAAGATATATATTTCACGTGCAACCGAAGATAGACGAGCAGGTCCGTGGGATTATATCGTCCGTGGCGGTGTATTTTCAGTGGGATTGTATCGGTGTATTTTTGATTTTTGGGTCTTTCGTGTTCATTCCGTTTAATGATGCTGCTTTAAACTTGACCTTAAACCTTAACTTCCTTGACACTAAACAAAACGATACATTGTCATGATTCTTGCATAAAATAAAAGCTAAGACTGTAGAAGTCTGAGCCATTGTTTTAACGATAAACTCTGAGCTTGAATCACTGGTAAAATTAGGTTCACGTATAAAATAATGTACATTTCTCCATTATTTTGTTTTTAATAAAATTGATGGTAGCTAGCAGCAACAGCGTTTAGTAAAGAAATGTGCATGAATTTTCCGCGTCCTATTTGATTCACGTGTCTGGATAAAATGAATTCCCTTTTCATTTTCGTGAGTGCAGATATACATGTTTCTTTTATCTTCACCAAGGTGCGCTTTCAAAATTACATTTTACGTTTAAAATTGATAGAAAATATTTGTAATTGGGTTTCTCTAGAAATATTCGTATGGTAGCCTGAATAATTAATGTGAATAATATTTTCCCGTTGTCTTTCTCCCCAGACTAGTCTCTCTCTCTCTCTCTCTTTTAAATTGTGCTCATAAGTTGTGCAAATTTTATTTTAACCATTGGTCTTGTATATCAGTAACAAAATGTTAAACGGACGAACGCGCGGGTGGGATACGATTCAAGCATGGGACTCGACCACTGACAGTTGGTGCATTGTGTGCTCACAGTGAAAGACACAGGTGTTTGCATGTGTTTCAGTCAGAAGGACACTCTACCTACGGTGACGACAGAAATTTTGTTGCGACGACCATCAGCGTTTCATTTGCGCCATTACCACGTTATCAGAAGCTATAATCTCTTTACAGACCACGTGTGTGTGTGCGTGCGTGCGTGCGGGTGGGCTTATGTGTTGGACGTCGTTAATGTGTGTTAATGTATACTTAAGATTTTAAAGACACGTTTAAAGGTCTGTCTATGTGCGTGCATGCGTGCGTGCGTGTTCGCGCTTGCGTGAAAGAGAGAAAGGCTTCGTTGACCTGGTTATTCGTCCTTCTTGCGACTAATCGTTAAACGTGGCATGTCTACTCCATCATGTGGTCACATTCCATTTTAGAAAGTCTGTAGAAACTACAGAAAATGCTGTACCGCTCTCCTGGTCTTTGTCTGTGAGAGGCAGGCTGTAGGGAGGGGCGGGTTTTAAAATAACTTGTTGTTTAGACGCTCTATTCAATTTGCGGCTACCATATGGCAATAGTTGTGGCGGGTGGAGAGGAAAGTGAATCCGGGGTGGAGGGAGGGAGGGAAGTAGGAGCTAGCCCCAGCTGAGGTTGTTGTTGCAGATATTCATCATATTGTCATAGGTTACACTATCGTTCGTTCTGAAAGTGCCTCAGCTGCACTTTGTTCTAACACTCAGAGCTTAGCGCTGTCAGTGCAGACGTGTGCTCGCGCCATCCCCGGCCCATACGGCAAACAGGCCCGTCGTGTCGACAACACATCTTATCAGCCCAGCTTTACAGCTGTTATTTCTGTATTACAAAAGCACACACACACACACACACACACACACACACACACACACACACACACACGCACGCATGCAGCGCCAAACTCGTTTCTAGCTCTGTCATATTCTAGTCTACGTTTTTCTTCTATTTCTGCCCACACAGCAAGGTCCATCCTTTTTGTCCCAAAGTCGTGTAATATTTAGCCCGTCGATCATGAACTCAATGCCCCTCCATTCCCCACTGCTAACTGGTCTCCGCTCCCCCACATCTGTGACGTCATTGCGGAGATGAAGACCCGTTCAGACCGGGCAGACAGGTCGTCAGCCACAGGTTGATATGTAGGGCCGAGGTCCAAGGGACGGGGAGAGCCCCGCATGAGTACTGGCTCCCCTACGACTCTTTTTTTTTTTTACCTCTCTCACTATGCTTTCCAGTCCCTTAGATCAATACGATGCTATTTTTGTGTAAACTCCATCCTTCCCCCCCACCCCCAAACAACTGCTGCCTACATCCATGGTTTAGTAAGAGGCGAATCGATGTCCAGCTAATTTTGCTCAAAGTCTTGATTTCATCAGCTGAACATTCATGGGTGACGTCCGTATTCCTTCATCGGATACACTGGAAGACAAATGATCGGAACTGATTAAAGTCATCTGACACGGCTTAAACTGTAGTCTTTCTTATCACGTGCACCATATACGTCTGTAGCAGCAAATTGTGTGATTGTTTACCTTTTGAACCGAATATCTTATTTCCGTTTACAACTTTTAAACTTTGCGTGAGGGCATAAGTGTGTCTGCAAGCGTGTGTGTAGCAGCCCTCCCACGTTGCACGCGCGCGTGTTTGTGTGTGTGTGTGTGTGAGAGAGAGAGAGAGAGAGAGCGTGCCTGCATATAATCTTTTAAAAAAAACAATGTTATCCATTAATTGCTTGTACAGATGTTTTAAAGGGAGAAGAAAAGAGTACGGAGTACTGTATATGACAACGAATGGTCTATATCAGATGTGTTCTGATTTACACTCTTTAAAAAATGAAGTGGACTCGCTTGTCGAAAAGTGAAGACAAGATGGTGGACAATTTATACTTCGTTCTTAGACAAAACCTCGACATAGCTTTGTGATTTACATGCCAAGATTTTTTTAAACTTCATCTAAGTAGTTTTAAAATCATCTGTCTGAACATCTTTACTTTGGACATAATGTTACTAGCTTCGAAATTATTTGAGTAGCTCTGAAGTTATTTAGGTTTCATAATGGATCTTGGTAGTCTTGAAAAAATAGACGTGTGTCTAATTTCGTTATCACATGACTTTGTTATTTATTGTGTTCTGATTGGCTCGTTAGTAATACGCAACTTCCGGTTTAATTATTGACCCAACTACTGCAGCACACATTTTCTGTGCGAGCAATTTTAGGAGAGGTAGTGTGGTCAGGATAATTAATAATGTACTAAAAATCATGCAAAGCCTAATAATAAAAATTAGTACAGAAATAACAATGTAGAAGATGCTAAATAATAGATTTTTATAGTTTATATTTGTTAAGTGCGTTCTGATTGGTTCATTTTTCTCAGCCATAATCTTTACTCATTGGGTGACAATCCCGAATTTTAAAAAAAAGATGATGATGGTACCAACTATGGCCAGTCTGGCGCGCCTGGGTTGTTTCACTGCTGTGAGAAGTGTTTACTGGGGACTGAGTCACTACGCGTGTGAATTGTGGTCTCCCTCAACTGGATATCAGTGTGTTGTTTTGTTTGTCAAAGACATGTTTACGAAGATTATAGCGCGTGGAAATTAGCTTTTTACAATTACGATACTTCCGGACCGTTAGATTGTGAGGAGGAGGTAGAAACAGTTAAGGACGTCTCGAGATGTTTTCAGAATTATGACTAGGTACTCCGTTGCTTAGCAACAGTATACAAGTGAAGAATTTATAAGTAAATTGTTCCTTGAAATAAATACTAGATTTTTTTCAGTAACTTCTTCATTTTCTTGTCATGTCAAACCTCGTTAAGCTATGAAAATGCTTTATACGCATTTTCGATTTTCATAGATACCAATATATATATATATATAGCATTTAACAGTTCTAGACAAGTAAGGCAGAAAGTCAAGCGCTATCCCAGGAATTATCTGTATTTAGGTCTATGAAAATATCCTCTGTCCAAGCTGAAATCCCCTTGATACCGCTAGTTTATGTTTGAGCTATTTTACAGTTCTAGAATACTCTGTAGTTGTCTTAAAACTATCATAAAAGTTCATGAAGACCTTTATAGTTCTAGACTTGGTTGTAATTATCACGGATACCGTAGACGGTATTGTAATTACATTAGTACTTCTAGTATACTTAGTAATTGTATTAGTAGTTCCACACCTTGACTGCTGGGTGTTGAAGTCTCCACGGCGCTGACATTGGCTTCGTCTTCTTGCTGTCCGTTACCAAAGGCGTCTTCACATTACTGCGGGTTCATTGGGTTCTGTGCTTTCTTTTTCTCTCTCCCCCTTTCCCTTTCTCCGTTCCTCTATCTCTCTCTCTCCCCCTCTATCTGCTCACACACACACACACACACACACACACACACACACACACACACACACAGAGAGAAAGGGTGGGGGTCAAGCAAGACAGCGTGATTTGGGAATTTTCTGCTCGAGTTTTTATTTCCCTTGAATTTGATCGCTCCATGGCATTTATTGCTTCTTTGCAAGTGTCTTTCTCAATTCTAAAATTTTATAGAAGTAGCCAAGCCGCCGGGCGTTAATTTGTGAAGATGGTTGCAAATATTAACGATCAATATCGTTTCTTTGTGTACTCATTCATCATTCCCTTAGGGCGTCACTGCGATCCCAAGCAAGGCATGGGAGTGATTACTCTTTTTCTTTCTACCAAACCCTCCTCCCCACGAGAAATTATAACCATACATTCATATATCCACGTTGTTGCAAGTACACCCAGTAGGCTAGCAACGATCATATGTTTTATACTATATCTTTATCTGATGTGTCGCGCTGTTGTTGCGAATAGACTGTCCCGGATGTCTCAAAATAAACATATTGACCTAATTGTTGATCTGCTCATCGTCTGTCTTCTCCTGCACTTGATTAACCTTTCTGCGTATGTAAGACAGGTTGATCATGTCTTCCCTTTCTTAAACCTTCTTCCGGTTTTAAGGGGAAATACTTTCGTTCTGAAACACACACTTTTCCATCGACTGATGTTTGTCGCACTTATCATGGACGCCATCAGAACACAATGGCCAAAATCGTATTTCTTAGCGATAGGGCCAGTAATTTTCTAACTAGCCGTCTGGTGGCAGCACTTTGTTCCCTGTCGGAAGTGCGAGGATTCGATTTTGAGCAACTCCCGTTCCTTTCTTATTTAGCTATGTCCTGCTAGCTGTTGTCTCCCGATGGTCGCATGAGGACGTTAAAATGAGACTTTCAACACTTTGCAGCCCTCGTTGTCTCGCTGGTTCTTAGAAGTTGTTTTCCAGTGGTCCAGCTCAACATGGGGTCACATGCGGACACATTTTATATCATTTCATGCAATTTTCAGCACATTCTGTGAAACAAAAACAAGCCCACGATTGTGCAGTCACCGTCATCCTCGAAGACACGTTCTGTCATCAGGGCGTCTGAAAGGCTGGATCCCTACCATGTTACCGGGAAGCCTGGAAAACCTTGTTATTTTACCAGTAGACGTTAACGCCATTCTTATGACGCTGTCATCGTGGTGCCAAAGCATCTCATTTTTTGTTGTCATCTTTAAAATGACCGGTTCGTGGTATAAGGACATTTTACTTCATCTGGTTTGCCGCACCCTCATCCCTCGCCCCTCATATGACGTTTCCCAAGCTTGACCGTTCCTGGAAAAGTTTGCTTTAAATCAATTAATCGAACAAGCGGCTTGACATGACGACATTCAGCCTATTTTCCCGGGTGCAGCAACAGACTCACGGTTTTCCGGGTATAAAACCACCAGTATTTTCTATATTATGACGACATAAGAACGTCATAGGAAGTTCTCTTGGCTTTTTTTTTTTTTTAGCTTGGTCGTGCGTAATGCACCCAGTTGTACTAGAGCCGCTTTTAACAGCACGTGCTCACCTCAGCATCCACACTACTTTGTTCAAGTCCGGTCTAGTCAGAACCGCACAAAGCCAGCGCGCGCGGGAGCGTGGGTGCTTGTATTGGGTGCACGTGCGCGAGAGAGCGTGGGTACCTGCAGTGTTGCACGTGCACGCAGACATGTGTGAGCCTATGATTATTATCACATGTTTGTTACCTCGTTTTGATATTATTGCCTCAAAACCGACATTTCTTACACGTCGTAGTTTCCGTTTGACTCCTTTTTGACAGCGACAAACGCTGTCAACGACTTAGCCAACCACCACCATCACTGTCATCATAACAATCATCATTAACGTCAGTCATCATCAGGTCGTAGTCGTCGTCAGTATTAATTTTTTTATAGCACGGCTCAAAGTTTGATTCTAGTTGATCGATTTGTGCTTAGTGTAGAACCTTTTAGAGAGTTTATTTTGTGCTTTACGCTTGCTAAATCCCTTTGCTTCCTTATCGTGCAGCGAAAGAAAGAACGAACGAATATTAGCATCATAATAATAACCCGTATACAAGAGTCTCTCTTGTGTGTGTGGGTGGGTGGGTGGGTCAGTGTGGATCTCCGTATTCGTGTTCTTAAAGGACTTTGTCATCGATTTTCAAACAAGTTGTCCCCGAGTTTGCTTACACCCCACGTGACTACGTTACTGTTACGTAAATACGACAACATCGTTGACGCATGCGACAAACATCTGAGGTGCGTCTGCCATGGGCACGTGCAGGCGAACAAGGGACTAAACGTGAACACGCATGTGTCGGCCAGTTTCGGCGTCCGTCCCTCATTTGTAAGTTTTAATGGGATGCAAATCGTGGTTTCCGTTTACTTTATTTCGGTTAACGAACTGTTTGCGTGCATTGCGAAACCAGCTTTTCCACAGTGAAATCGTACCAAGCTGCTAAGAAGAAGTACAGCAGCCTTTGTCATTACACCCCGGTTCCTACCCAGGTAGTGATACCGACAAAGGGTACGTTGCAATGTCTTGATTCCTGATTTTCTTTTGGTCACTCAGAATCCTTCTCTAAGGAGGGCCAACTAAATATCATCTATGGCGATACATACGCCCCGTGACATGCCCACATGACTACACAGTCCAAAATGATCAAGTATTTTCAAACACGATTTGATTTGTACTTTTAAAAGAAACTTACAAATGACTCTCATTTCTGAAGCAGATAAAAATCGCTGTTTATACTGCCGGGTGTTGCGCTATTTATACTGCCGGGTATTCCGATTTTTGTAGTGCCGGGTACCTGTGTTGTTTTCAGATCAAATTAACTGGACGAAAACTAGCTCGCGATCGTCTGATGCACAAACTACAGATTAAAGCATCTCTAAGTTGAATATTATCCCATGATTTGAACTGACTGGCTATCCTCTTTGATTGTTATTGTTCATATAAACAAGGAAAGAGACACTGTTTTTGAAGTTATCATACAGTTTATTACAGACTAACGGAAATTAAAAGTTAGAGTATATTTGAAAAAAATATGTTTTCAAGACGTGTGCTCAATATTTTATTATACTAGACATTTGCAGACAGAGAAGTAACATATCGTAATGCCAGTACAATTAAACAATTGCACAACTATAATTATTTACTTCAAAATAAATGTAAAAGGCTATTACAAATATCTATACAAAACTTTCAGAACTCTGAGTAAGCTTATAGTTCACGTACAGATTAAGGAGAAAGGTTAACTTTCGTCAACACAAAATTAATTATTAAAGAAGGAATTCCCGTTGTAATTAAAATGAAGTCAGAGTGCAAGGGAAAACTTTATTCACATTATTTATGTCATGCACTTTACCTTGTTTTAATTTTACATGCCTCATATCCACCATAAACATTTGCTAGATATAAAAAAAACTTGGTTGAATTGTGAGTAAAAATTAATTTTGTCAGTTGTGGCTGGCTGCGCAGGAAACTTGTGGTTTGACTAGACAAGAATAAAACAGTTATCACGTCTCTCTTACCATTTAAAAAAAAAAGAAAACTGTCGACAAATTTCGCTACAAGGAAGACCCTAAAACTCAATCTTCTGACAACTCAACTATCTCACTGATTAACGGTATGGGTCAGTATCGGGGTATTGTCCTTTCTATGTGTAGAAACAATCGATGACTATAAATCACTGGCCAGTCCTGCAGTTAGGGACCTTTTTTTTTTTTACTTGTTGGTTGGTTTTCTAGAACACCAGTGGAGGGCGCAGCTTTCTTAGATCACTTTGTTCTACCTGCTGATTTGATTATGTAAGCTGCACGTCTGGACGCTATCCTAAGTCTGTGACAGATGTAACTGGATTTTTTTTCTTTTTTTTTCTTTCTGAGTGAGTGAAGCAAACATGCACACACTCACACACGAACAACAGGCACGCATGCAGACTAACATCAAACACTTCATTCACTATCATCGTTTTATTTTCTATTTTTAGTCGCCGCCAGTGGAGGCAGTGGATGCCATCTCTCTGCTAGTTAACCGACAAAACGAAATCGCCGTCACCTGTTGCGCTCTGACTTGTCGTATGGAGCAGGATTTAATGGGGGCTATTTCTGTCAAGGTGCTCATGCCAAACAAATAAACTTTTTCGAGAAAATGAGTTGTTTAGAGATTGTTGAAAAGTACTGCAGTATTTGCCAGCGACAGCCACATTGTCTCTTATCGATGTTTACTGTCATCGTTTTACATTATTTGTCTGTGACTTGGAGAATTCTGACACATGTTTTATATCCAGGAAACTAACTTCACCCAGTGTGCTGTTAGTCTACTATGGATGCCGTTTATGAGTGAATGAAGGAAAATAGTGAAGGAGGCGGATGTCGGGATGGGGGATATCAGTGAACACCTGTTCCTGGGAGCAGTCGGAGGTGGCTGAGGTTTACCGGTCGTTCTAAGCTCAGGACAGATGCAATTTGCAAAGAAGATATCCGTAATTTGTGTATGAAATTCTTGCTTTAGACACTTTATCAAATCGATGCTTGTCTGAGCTTCTTAAGCTTGCATCAGCTTCGTTTTAAACTCGGTCCCTGTGGGAAGCGTTGTGAAGACTCGCAAGAAACCGGAAAAGTACAGAAGAACCCCGATAAGACCAATTCGGGAAATTTGTTTCCTCTCTCATTCAAGCCTGTTTTCGTGCAAGTGCGGTAAGAGCAACTGCTTAGAGACAAACGAGGCTTTTATAGGAGAAAAAATTATTTATTTCTTGTAAGCGGAACTCGCGTGACAGTTTATCTAGGCGTGACTGTTCCCAGCTTTTATACGGCGCAGTGTGTGTCCCAAGGTTTTGTGAAACAAGCAAACAGGCACGTGCGCGCTCGCACACACACACACACACACACACACACACACACACACACACACACACACACACACACACACACACAAGACTAAAAGAAAGATAAGAAAATGCACGTAACCTATTCGGCACAAGCATGCCAACACGACCCACCCACAAAGAGTAAGTGCGTTCATCCAGTTCACCTCTCTGTTCACGAGTGTTCATACACAGATAATCATTCTTGAAGTACGAATTTAGCTTGAAGGCAGCATCGGCAGCTGCTGCATAAACCTACGTCCATTTTTAAGCCTGCTTCAGAACATGAACCGCCAATCAGCGGTATGTGAATCAGGGATGAGAGTGATGATTAAGAGATACCCGGGGCTCTTTACCAAGGATCAAGTGCACCTGCTTCCAAACCCAGTGATGACTGTTTACCTGGGTATGTTTATATAAACGTCGAGGAATATACCAGGGAGGATGTGTTTTCATCCACTGCTTTTTTCAAACGTGGTTTTGTTCTGTTTAAAGTTTAGGAAGTCTATTTCTGATGGAACGGCGTTGCAGTGGGGGTGGGTTGGGGTGAGCTGGGGTGGGCTGGAGCGCAAGTACGTCTGCGTGGTTTTAGTTTTATCCTGGCAGCTTGTTGGTCCGCCATCTTTTTTATCTGTTTTCTACAAACACTTGAGGTTAAAAGGACTCGTGTCAGGTACCAGACTGGTTCTCTGGCAGGCTCTTCTGAACAGGTAGGGCGCAGATGGTCGCTACTGGCATACCAATATAAAATAAAGCCCCGGCCTGGTGCTCTCTGGGAACGTGAACATCACAGGCTCTTTGGATGCTGTACCAATCGGTGCCACGTGCTTTGGCAGCGTCTGATCTCACAGGAGGCTTGGTTTTACTGAGTTATCTGGCGAGGAGACTGTTATTTTGAAAGCAACCATTTGAGATCTCCAGTACAAGTAATAATGCTCTAATTGCAGCTTGTCTGGATGTCTGCCTTCGTGACATCACCAGGCTGGTTATTTCTTGGCGAGTCCGATTAAAGAAATCGAAATAGAGAGCGGAGTCTGAAATGTTTGACTTCCAAACACTAACATTAATTTTTCGAGCGCGTGGCTTCTGCTTGTCTGTCTATGTCAAAACACCAACCTGAGGTTACTCCGGCAAACCTAGTGCGTCACTTGATCCTCTTGCTTAACCTTCCCCCCCTACCCCTCCATCATACTGTGTGGAGCCTTCGTATCCTGGTGGTGAGTGCGCTCAACTGTCAATCATGAGTTCCAAGGTTCGAGTCCTGCTTGGTTCTGTTGCTGGGCAACTTCCTACTCACCCAGCAGCTTCTTTTTCAGGGAACAGGAAAGCAATGGAATTAGAGGGTAGGGCTTCCTTTACCCTTCTACTTCCGGGGTATGGGACTCCTTGCCTTGTACAACTCATTTATCCTTCCTGTCTGCACTTAGGAAATAATGGGAAAACACCCACCCCTCCAAAAAAAAAAAAACATTTAGTGACTCTCAGATAACGCTTGATGTTCATTCTTCAGATATTTATTAAGTGTTAGCTTTTTTAATTTTGGGGAACAAAAGGTTAAAATCACTTGGAGTACATTTTACACAGTTGACATCACTTTAAAAAAAACATTGGATACCACTGACATCTTTCTGCGGAACTTAGTAAACTCTTGATAACATAGAGCTGTTTATAGCCGATTAGCTGTATGCGTAGAAGGAAAGATGACCAATATTTCCCTTCACAATTGAGACAGGTTATGTACTTTTACATATTTTCTACCCAAATAAATTGTTCATGCCCTTGTGATATTTTCTCCTTATCGCAGAGTATTACCAGCATATTTTCCACTTTGACTGCACAAAATCGCTATACCCTCCATTTATACTGTTAGTCATTAAACACTTCTCATTTGCTTGTGCAATTCCGTATTTTTCTTGATGACCATTACTCTTTGCTTTAAGCACCTCTAAGGCTAGTGTTGGCCATACCAAACTCCAGCACCTGGATTTAATTAATTCTTACGATAGAAGCTGAGTAGTCGGGCAGCTGATTCCTACCACGGAGATAATAAACGGAAGCAAATTTGAGCAAATCTCGAACTGCGTTTGACGAAACTTTAACCCATTTCTTACTGATTAAGCAAAACTAGACAAAACAGAATCTTCACACTCACCTAAACAAATATATAAACTGATCCTAATACTGGACAGCAAAGCACCTGTCAGTAAACAACAGTAAAAACGTCTTTTCGCTCCATCTCATCCTGTGTCCGACATGGCAGCTTCCCGTCTATCTTAATGCAGTCCGGGGCATCCCATTTTTGGCATCTGCTAAATCCCAGATTGCGTCAACAGCTGTCCTTGGTGAAATTGGAAACCACAATATTAGCAGGGGTGTTGACTTCATTATTCTGCTCGTGTGACATGCCAATTTTCCCCGCGTATAATACGCTTAAGCCGCCCCCATAGTCCTATCGGCGCACGGCGGCACAAGGAGACCTTTTGTTACAGAACCAGATGATGACACAGTATGCCGAGTGTTAACAGCAAAGTATTGGGTGAGAACTCATCACACACTACTCGGTGCTAGCGCCATACCGGGTGGGAACCAGTACCCAGTATGCTCGGGTTAACAGCAAGTGCACCAGTTGTTATCAGCTTCTCAACGCCGACAACAGCGAATTCAAAGGCGTTTCTGGTCGTGCACGAGATGCTAATCCTCGGAAAAACTAATCGAACACACAAGGAGACTCCATCTCAGCAGAAGGCGACACAGCAAACACTTCAACGACTGGGTGGAGGGGTGTCTTTAAGAGACCATTGTGAGCGCTTCGGTGAGAAGCGAACATGAGCCACTGTCCAGGACTGGGCGGCGCCAGACCAGACTGTCTTGTGGTGCCTGTCTAGACTCCTAGACCCTGTAGTACGGATGAGTCGTGTTTTCCTTCGAGGTTTGCGAAACAAAACATCCCACACACGAAGTATGCACGCAGTGTCTCGACCTGAAAGCAGCAGACGTACCTCCAGTGAAGCTTCTAGCGAAGGTCTATCAGTTCAACGCTCCCCTCCCAAAAGAAAAACAAACAAACAAACAAACAAAAAACCGTCAGCTGAAACTGGCAGGGATGATTTGTGTTGTGCAACAGGTAGACTAGTTCTACAAAAGGGAAGATTCATCTGGTCATGAGCACAGCTGATTGTCGCGAAGTTAATTAGGATTATCACTTCGATTTATCGCAGCTCTTTATTTCAGTTTTTTCTAATTATCCTTAAATATTACACCACATAAATATATTCAGACCTACTTCATCAGAGTTGTTGATTAGAATTCATGAGCCCTTTACTTCTTGATTGGTCAGCACTGCTCATGGATTGTCGGAGAGACATATTTTGGTCGTCGGGGTGTTGGTGTAAGTGTCCTTGTTTAAGTGGACTTCATTGCCACTAGGGGCTTACTTTGTCCTGTCACCTTCAGCGCTAACAAGGCTCAGCACCAAAGTGAGCAAAATAACTTTGTAAGAAGCTTTGGATTTTACTATCGACGGTCCGATCGGCTCTGATTAGGTGACCATGATGACATCTCCAGCCGGAGATTTCTTGCCGCGGACAGTGACTGCCATGGACAGCAACTGCTACCAACAGACTGATAGTAGCAAGATAAACAGAAATCTACAGTAGGTAATTTAACTGGCATCACCGTTTGCTCTGACAACTTCATACCTTTATTAACAAATGCTGAACATAGACACTGTGTAAAATGACAGCGTTTATTCACACGTGCACGTGATACCCGACATGCACGTTGTATTACGATCACACGCATAAATGCGATAGTCAAACCATATACCTGGATACACCCTACATGGTTACTTGCTCTCGGCATCCAAAAAAAAACATCAGTTGAAGACATCATAAAAGTCTACAGAACCGGTCAGGTGCCAGTCTGTCTCAAAAAAAGGGTGCTGGTGGGGGGGGGGAGAGGGGAGAAAAACCGCACGCACAAGGACGGCGTTGGGCCCGCTTTGTGATCAAGAAATAAACGACAGAAGCGATAAATAATGTCGTCAGAAGACGAGTAACGAGTACACGGACGCCAGCCTGAAGCGCGAAGCCTTACAGGGCTCAGGTCGTGCGCGGTGACGACGCGCGGTTATCAGCGGTGCCGCGCGCGGCGAGGTCACGCGAACCGCCAGAAACTGTATCAGCGTTGTTGACCGACCCACAATCTGTGACCGGCTTCCACCCCCCCCCCTCCTCTCTCCCAAGCATCTGCACTACCCCCACCCTGCCCGACAAACAACGGCCGACCAGCCCGCCACGTACTCGCGCGTGCACGCAGACGCTTGCCAGCACGCACCCGGGGCAGGTAATAGGTCTTCCGGTTTCTTCGTTAGCTGCTGACCTCGTAAAAGGTCTTTCGTGTATGAAAATGTAAATGTCCAAACGTTTTAATTCCTGTCGTATTTTCGATACTATTCTTTAGCTGATTATTCAGCTGTTTATTATTACTTACGCAATAGTTGTCAATGCTATTTCGTTTAATCGGTATTTTATTTCCTATTTAATTTAATGCGGTGTTAGAGATACCTTTTGGGATCGATGTATAATTTTGCATCAATATATTACCTTCATTTTATTCAGCTGGGGCTGTCTTGTTCTTGCAGGTAGGGGGGTGGTGGTGGTGGTGGTAGTGGTGGTTACGCATGTTTGAACAGCTGGTTGGAGCTGTTGATACGAGAAGAGCTTTTGCAAGTTTCTCCTATTCACAGCGCCTTCTGCTTTTTCTCAGCTGCTTAGGTTTGTACAAGTTAGCATCATTTGCATAAGCAGGTACAGACTTTCAAGATGAGTGTTCTGTCTTCCAGTCCACTCCATCCTAGGTACCTTCTGCTGACTCACTTCTGGTGAGCAGTCGCCGCAGGTACCTGTACTGCAGCCTTTCATACTTTGCTGACAGGTAGGACAGCGACAAAGATGCTCCACTTTCGTCTCTTGTGGGCTGACTTCTCGGGCTGTTCCCAACCTCAGGTGTGGTTCAGGGCTTGTCGCCGCTCTCCATCGCAGCACCTGTAATCACGCTTGTCATTGCCGATAAAGATTACAAATTCTTTTTTTGCACGTCACGAATACTGTGTATGCCTGTCATTAACTCTACAGACATGACCGAGGGCTGTAGAATTTTTGACTT
The DNA here is from genome assembly GCA_004794655.1 of Marisa cornuarietis. Taxonomy (NCBI): domain Eukaryota; kingdom Metazoa; phylum Mollusca; class Gastropoda; order Architaenioglossa; family Ampullariidae; genus Marisa; species Marisa cornuarietis. Next base: position 1,450,174 of record SMMW01000013.1, on the reverse strand, counting down.
TAGATTTGTTGCACCAGAGTAATTAACACTGAATGCCGTGGAGCATTTGAATCCTTCTGGATAGGAGAAGAAACTGATCCACAAAGGTTATTTCCAGTGTGGAAAAAAACCCCTTACTTTGATATAGGAAGCTAATGTAATATCTCTGAAAAATTAACTCTGCCTTGGACAGTTATAGTTACTGAGATTAGGAGAATAACCAACTACGTGTAACAAGAAACCTCAGTACCATCTGAAAAGAGAATTTTAAGACCTTTTTAACACCTTTTGTCAAAAGTACACACACACACTTTCCCTCTCTCTCTCACACACACACACAACACACACACCTCTCTTTCTCACGCACACACACACACACACACATCACCTCCCTCGCCCCACTGGACCATGCAATTCTGGCCGAGGATTTTTCGCCACATCCACTGACCTTAGGCATACTTCTCCAACACGCGCCCTTCGACTCAATTGCTGGGAACTGGCAGTTTTGTGAAGAACGTTGGCTTGTTCTGCGGCCTACACCTCAGTCGACCCCACAGCCAAGAGACTCCCCAAAGCGTCTGCTACAACTGGCCACGGAGACAAAGGATCCAGTTGATCAGCTGTACTGTTATGCAGCAGAAAGAAGTGGCAGGTGATTTAAAGAGGGGTTTTGGTTCGTTTTCACCGAGAGCAAGGGGTCAGGTCCATGGAAGCTGCTGTAGCCGTGACAACGTATGTCGTCATCTTGGTAGTTCACGACGCTCGAGCTGAGCAGATAACTGTCTATAATGAATTAGCCGTCCTGAAACTCTTTGTAATGAAAAAGATCCGGAAACTTTTTATAGCTGATTCTTGCCAGCTGAGAGCCGCTTATGTCAGCCATCACTGTTTTCTGTTCTTTGCCTAATATAACTTGTTTGAAATATTAAACGGTGTCAAAGTGTTTGACGGCTGAAATCACATGTCGTACGATACAGTAAGTACATTGGTGTCTAATGACTGACTGTAGGCAGGAGCGACTACCAGAAGGATAGCCGTATACACTTTCAACCAGTGTGTTCTTCATATATTTTAGAGAGCTTAACTCAGTGGCGTAGGAAGGCAAGAATGTGAACATCATTCATTGTCAGCATGGAGCCCCCCCCCCCCCACAAAGCCGAGCATCTTCCTACGCCACTGTAACTACCAACATGTCTTCTGATGATGTCACGACCTTTTCAAAATACGCCATGCTGAAATCCCTCCCTACAAGTAGAGGATGAGCGAGGAGTCAGGGTCATCAGACTACTCGGTAACAAGGCACGCGAACAGCACGCACTGAGACAGTACCACCGGTGTGTATTATAAGCAAAGAATAACAGGAACAAAGATTAAATCTTTACCCCAGAATGGTTTCAGATATTGGCCTTTTCAAATTCATTTATCACGAACCTCTTTTACCAAGTGTGCAACATGGGTAACAGCTTGTGTGCGAGAGAGAGAGAGGGGATGACGGTAGTCGAGGGTAACAAAAGATAGGATGGCGAGGACAATCACTTGGTAGCAGAGAAATGCGGATGACATATCTCAGTTTCGAGGCGAATGTATGCAATCAGGTGCCAGGTTTCCAGTGAATACGTCCGTAGGGCAAACGATCTGGTACGAAGTGCACGCCTTACCTGTGGTTTATGTGGACACACCCACCACCATGATTCGCTTGCTGCCTTTATACACACACACACACACACACACACACACACACACACACACACTACCCCGTGATATTTAAATATACCACCATCATGATTTGCTGTCTGTATACACTATGTTCACACCATCAGTAATATTCACGAAAGCTCATTCAGCAAGAAGCAGCACGACATCAAAGAAGTGGAGCAAACCACAAGAAAGAGGTTCATATATCAAGCTCTGTCCTAGCGCAAAATAAATTGAATCAATGGTTTTAGAAAACTAACTAGATAATTGCATCAGAGTCTATAAAAAGTGTGTAAAGCATCGATTCTGTTACAACATGTTACGGAACTATGTGTGTTGGCTTGATAGATGCACCACCTGTTGGTCGTACATTGACAGTTGATTTAAAGTGACCTTCTACCCTTCAGCCTCGAACCGTAGTCGATCTAGCCTTGATGCCTGTGCCAGCTGTACATCGTACCCTTTAGAATGTGTGTGCGTGCTTGTGTATGCGTGTGCACGCGCGCATGCGCGTTCAGTTTTTGGATGCATTCGTCTTCATGTGCTGGATGTGTGCCGTAAAGTGCGCGGAGTCTGCCTTTGGGCAAAAGGAAAATGCCCTATATATTGTAAGTAATCTGCTACTATTGTTATCAATGTTCCTCCTGTTGGCCATACAGCACTGTCAGTATCATGCATTTGTCATCCGATTACCTGGGGTCCCGCGGCAGGTGCGACACATCAAAGGCGGTACGGACGTCCCTTTTCTGTGGCAGTGACGTGTCGTCTGGTCGTTTGCACTGTTGGGAACTACCTTGACAAAGATCGATTTAAGAGACACGGACACTAGGGGCAAGGGACACTATAAATTACCTATAACGCCTAATAGCAAACCCATGCAGTTGTAGGAAACAAAACATTAGCTGTAAGTAATTAAAGAACTTGTTTGGCAAATCATTCCCGTTGCAGAAAGAGACGCATCGCAGCAACTGTTGTTCCAGCTGCAGAACTGCTCTCTCTATCCGACTGGGGATACAAACTGTTTTGTACTGTAAATCGATACAGAATGGCGATTACTTTGTCTCTGTGGAAAAGACTCTCAGGCTGCCAGGAGCCTGCCTCTGGCTGTTGGTACCTCATTCGTACCTTATGAGAAACAAATTGTGGGGTTGAACTTGCCATAGCAATGAGGTCTTAGAGTTTCTCTTTGCCCCGGGGATAGGTCCTGTCTGCGCCGTTTCCTTTGCACTCTAGTTGATTTTATTCTCAAGAAGCCAGCATTAAATCCTTTTCTCATATTTCGGAATGTTTTCTCGTATTTCGAGAAGTCTTTTTCTGCACTTTGAAAAGCTCTGAACTATTTTCTCATACGACGAATAGTTTTGTGGTAATTCCTCAGAATGTTTTCGAATGTTCGAAATTATCTTTTTTGATCGATACTCTTATGCCAGTTTTAATGAGTGACGTTGTGTACTTCGTAAACCTGCTAGGAAAAAAAACCCATGAGTTTATTTGTTGAGTTGGAGTAAACCAGATTAGAATAATGAGAGGAAAAAGCAAGGTAAGATGAGAATAAAGCTGTTCAGAGTTACACCGTCATTTGGCCATCGTAACCGAGAGCTGACCAAGGTGACGTGTGTGTGTGTGTGTGTGTGTGTCGCAGGTGTTCGGAGGCAGGACGTGGTCGTCTGGCACCACAGCAGCCACCACCACCTCGGACCAGCCGTCCACATGCAAGCGCACACCCAGCAACTTCGGCGTTCTGAAGAAAAGAATGAGTTACAACTTCTCGTCCAGTAAGGTGAGGCCACCTGCTCACAGTTCTCAACCCTCGCTTTTTAAGGTCGATAACGATTTCGATTAAGACAATTATAAAGGTGATTGGCTATGTAGTAAGCTTTTTGTCTCACGTGAACATAAAAATACCCAGTTCATCCAACCCCCCACACACCCCAAAAAAGCTATTCAACAGGTTCTGTACGCCTGACTTAAAAAAAACAACAACACAGATTACATCCACTAATGGCCTGAGTGAAAATTTATAGAGTATGGGTATGCAAGCCCTTTCGCTCACCTCGAAACGACTCTAAAAATTAATGAGACACCTGCACAAAATGAGTAGCACGTGAATTTCTAGAACTTTCTTTGTTCTTTCACATTACTAATGAGGACACGTCATGAGCTTCTTATGCTCAGATGCTGTAAATAAAAAGGGTACTATGCTCTTTCCCCAGCATCCTACCCACTACTCGTTGGTGGTTATGATATCAGAACAATGCCAAGCTCCGTAACCCTTAGTGCTGTATAAAACAAGATGTCGTATGTTTGTGGTGTCGTCAGAGTGGCAGCTGTAGTGGCGTAGGAAGATGTTAGGCTTTTTTGACACTGAATGACATTCTTGTCCCCGCTTAGTAACATTTTCTGAGGGGACGGCTTGCCACCCTTGTCCCACCCCCCTGGTTCCCACGCCACTGAACTGCTGCTCGATGTCGTCGATGCAAATATGTATGTGCATAGAATTTCATGAACGGCAGAGGCTATGTAAATATGACGACAGCATCTCTGAACAGTTTCTTTCTTCTTTCCGCTACACAAACAGTTCTACAGAAATGATTAAAAAGACATGTTGTTCAGGATCTGATACTGCTCCTTCCTCCCCTACCCCTTTGCAGCAGCATGAGAGCACCAAGTCTGGCGTGGGCGGAGGCACAGGGGTCACCGCGGAAGGTCAGGGTCACTACTCGAGGAGCGGAGGAGGAGGGTCTGGAGGAGGTGGAGTGGATGGAGGAAACGGCAAGCACAAGCGAACTCCTAGTCCTCTGCGAAAGGTCAGTGCTCGTTGTCAGGCGCCGGCTGCTGCGCTGCCACCACACTGTAAAACAAAGCAGCTAAATCGTTCCCCGCGTACTGGCTAGACCTCACCGGCGAGAACAGACTTTTTTTCTCTTATTTCCCTCTCTCTCTCTTTCCTTTAGACTGACTTGCATAATTCACAATCTAATTTGCCTCCAGGAACAGCATTTCTGCAAAGCTCTGATGATTGTGGTGCTGTGTAGAGATGGAATCTTGTAGCAAGTCAAAGCAGACAAAATGTTTAGGGAAGCGATTATAGATAAGTACAATGCTTCGAAACATTTCCAGCAATATAGACAAGTCATATAATTGTGTACAAATCTTCAAAAAAAATAAAAATAAAAACCTGCCAGCTTTTCTAGTCTTCACATTGTACAACCACCTCCTTCCGTCTTTCTCTTTCCCAGCTTTCGCCGCCCTTATTTAACGACCCTCTTTTATTCCTCGTTTGTGATTTTAGACTGTGTGACTTGTAGGCTGGGTTACATTAGAAATGGCGACAATGGAAGGATTACTTGGTGTTTCTGAAGATGTTCTTTAATGCTTCTGTCCTTTTTCCACGTATAGTGTTTGTCTCTCGATCCACACCCTGTTTTGCACCCCTCCGTTTTGCCTGACTTGTTGCAGATGCGTTCGGATATTCACAAGTCGCACGCCAGCGACCCCAGCCTCAACAACATACCCCGCGGCAGCCCCACTCCCGGGTTCCGCCCCCGTTCACTCACCTTCAGCTTCACGAACCGCTACCGCTCCCACCGCCGCCGCATGTCGCTCGGCTGCCGCTCTGGTGACAAATCTTCCGCCTCCATCACGCACTCCACGCAGCTGTCCTTCCTGGACTTTGTGGACCTCTTCAAGTCCTTCGGTCTGCGCTGCCGCAAGGACCTCAAGGAACTCTTCGAGCAGATTGCCGTGCCTCGTCAGAGCATCGGCAACACACATGCGCGACCTCAGCCGTACACCCCGAAGGACAGAGACATGAGTGGGTGTGGCAGGCTTTCAGACTGTGACATGATAGTCTAATGTGGTCAGGGATGTGGGAGTGGGCGTGGTTCGGGGGGAGTTTTACTATCGTCATATTACAGAACTATAGCAGTAAAGGCGGTGGTTGATGGGAGAAATGGTGACATCATGCAAATGTCATTTAACGAAAGGAAAAGAGCACTGCTTTAAAAAATAAGGCATTTCACTGTATTGCCAAATTGTACAACATTGTAAAATAATGAGTACTATCTCAAATTGTGTGGATATATAGTGCGACTGGCTGTGGTTATTATATGGTGATCAGCAGTGGCAACAGATGTTTAATGCACTAGTTTTTATAATGCTTGGAGGAGTGGTTAGACCGCTGGTGTTCAAGGCCCGTGTAGCACAACTCACTCTCCCCAACCGAGGTCTCTAACACCTCACTCCCTAACAACACTAAAAGGGTCTGGGATGACCATTACCTTTGATAATGTTAGACCTTCTATGTTAGATTTGTTGTAAAGTATGATAATCTAGTTCAACAGACAGTAAGAAAAAAGTAGATAAATGACCACAACTAAAGGCATGACAGTTTTTATTTATGATGTTTATGATGTAATACAAAAACATGACGTGACATTTTATTATTAAAAAGCAGTAATGAGCAAAATGCAAAACAAGCATGCATGATGACCACATTTATTTTTTATTTTGAAGTAAAAATCTTTTTCATTTTAAAAATACCTTTCCTACCTTGACAATGTTATTCTTATTTCTTACTCATATTTATCATCTAAGGCAAAGTGTATATTCAATGTTTGATTGTGGGATTTCTGTCCTGTTCACTGCAGATCTGATCACCAGAAATAACACGTTTGACCTAAGTCAGGACAATGTACACCGTCACAAGATATGTGATGCCCTGGCTGTCTCCAGTATCATTTCCAACTGTGCTGGAGTTGAGAGCACTACTGACCGGTGCCTTGGTCTGCAAGAGTTTAGGGAATTCCTCAGAGACTATCAGGATGAGCAGCTGCCAGACCATGAGATTCTGGAGCTGATACAAAGACATGAACCAGACTCTGTGCTTCGTGACCAGTGTTGCCTGTCGTTTGAGGGCTTTGCACGATTTCTTATGGACAAAGATAACTATGCCTGCATACCTGAGAAGATGCCTTGTAAAGAGGAGGTTTGTCACAGACCAACATTTTGTCACAGACCAACATTCATTTTTTCTATGACATCTTTCATGTTTGTAGTTAAAAGTAGTTTAGTTACAAACTTATGTGCGATATAAATTACTGTAGCAAGAGTGGGAGCTTTATGAATACTTCAGTTATTATTAACTCTGCATTTACAAGCTAAGAAAGAGAGAAAGATTGCACATGGAGGGAAAGAGACAGAAAGATATTATAGTTATACAGATGTAGAAATTGTTGACAAAACATCTGTTTTTGCAGAATGCAATTCAAGAATAACTCTTTTTACCTCTCTGTGCACACACACACACACACACACATTCCAAATAGAAGAGTGAGAAAAACATTGTTACAAGTAAAAACTACAACCCTTTCCCTAACTACCATGCTTTAATTATCTACCATTAAATAAAAAAGCCTTGCATATCAAATTATGTATCCAAAAATAAAATAAATTTAAGGTGTTTGAACTTTACTGTGACTGCAGCATAGGCTACTAATTAAATGAAACATTTTGAGTATGATCAGACTGTTAACATTCTTTTATGATAGCATGTTTAATATTATCGGATAGGACTGCTTTTATCTATGTTTCCTTTTCTTCAGTATATGGACCATCCCTTGCCACATTACTACATTGCATCGTCCCACAACACATACCTCACAGGCCATCAGCTGAAAGGGGAGTCATCGGTAGAGTTGTACAGCCAGGTTCTCCTGCAGGGCTGTCGTTGTGTGGAGCTGGACTGCTGGGATGGGGATGATGGAATGCCAATCATTTATCATGGACACACCCTCACCACCAAGATTCCTTTCAAGGTACAGAATAATTCTCAAGACAAAAAGTCTTTATGTGATTCATGAACTGGTTGTTGGGGGTGAACATCATTTCCATATTAGAGGCTATATCATATTTATGGTTTGTGGGTTGGACTGAAGAATGTTTCCTAGTGGTGATTATGGAGTTGATTGGTTGGTTGTAGGGGAGAGGGTTGGAAAGGGGAAAGAAAACAGTCTTTGGAGAAAACCCCCAACAGCCTGCCCTGCAAACAATTGTCACATACAGAGAGTGTCACACCCACAAAGAAATTTATTTGGCCCTATCATAGACTTTAGAGTGAGAGGGACTAGCAGCTCAAGCACGGGAACAGATAACTTGCGTCGCGCATGCGCTGGACTAAGCCATTGCTTCGTTTTTTCCTGTTTCACTTTACACACTGTGCCACAGAGCTACTGTCGTAATTATTTTGAGATATGTGTGTGTGAAGATAATAAGTAATCTATTATAATATGCAGTCTGTTGTAATATGTTAAATAATTTGATAAGATAAGCTAATACAACGCACGATGTGAATGTGTTCAAAACAACGTTACAAAAATCAATAAATAAGGATTTAAATGTGTTACAGAATAAATGGAGTTTAAGGTATTTCCTTAGAGCCTTGGTCTGAATTAATGCTGAATTAAATTCATTAAGAAACGATAAACTCGCTATAAACCGCTTTCTGTAACCACTCAGAAAGACAATGAGGTAGAGAGCGAGAGCTTGCTGACATAACCATCTTCTCGACTTTAAAATCAATACATATATACTATATGATACAACGCTCTGTTTGAGCAAATATATTTTACATTATCATTCATATATAAAATATATATATATATATATATCAAAGCATACTTTCAAAGAGGATCTCTTCAATATCAATATTCCATGATATACTCGCGAATACACCACAAAGAGACCGGACGCTGCCTGTCAATAAGTTCAGCTTGTATACGGGTGGACGGTAGTTGAGTCAGCGCTGGACCACTACGCATGCGCAGTGTTCACTGTCCTTTCCTTCATTGTCTATAGCCCAATATGAGACGGGAACCTGGGGCCTCAGTATACTGGCGATAAACAAGCCTTATGACCAATACACTTGAGCTAATCTCATGTCATCAATGGACATTGTCTTTTAAGACACTGAGTGTAGTTTATGGTGGTACTTTTTTTATATAAAATATTTTGTAAAATTTAACAGCGGAAGAAAAACAACAGGCATGACGTTCATAGTTCACCTTGCTGACAAATTTCAGAATACTGTGTATTGCAGTTATATAAAAATGATATTACTAGTGCTGCTTCTTCTATTACTTTGCAGTCCGTAGTGGAGGCTATCAACAAAAGTGCCTTTGTGACCTCCCCTTACCCTGTTATACTATCCATCGAAAATCACTGTTCACTCCCACAGCAACAAAAGATGGCACAGATCTTCATTGTAAGTAGCTCTAAAATTTTATAAATTTGAATTTTATTTACCATTTTTTCTTTTAGGTCATGTACAGTTGAGTACATACCAACATACAAATGCATCCAGTAATATACACACACACTTGCATGCATGACCTCACACACACACACACAAAATGACTATTTTCATTCTTGGTTTAAAAAGGTTTAAAGGGTGCTATGCAAGCCATTCTGTTATGCCATTTGTGAAACATTAACCCTTCGTGTGCATCCTGCTAAATAACGAATACCCTGGATTGCCTATGTCTACATGTATAATACTGGTATTCCTCTTTGTCGTTTGGAAGAGTGTGTTTGGTGAACGCCTTGTGACAAAGTTCCTGTTTGAGTCGGATTTTGCGGAAGATCCACAGCTGCCTTCCCCTGCCCAGCTGAAGTATTGCATCCTCATCAAGAATAAGAAACTTCGAGAGCCTGACAACCCACAGGCTTTGAAAAAGGTTCTTCAATCTTTTTATGTCAATTATGTTTCTTATTATCAGATCATTGTATATTCTGTGTTCACTGCCAATGAGTGTATGGATATAAATAAAGATCCATATTTTTTAAGTCTGCACGTGCGTGCTTTAGTGGAGATGATTGTTTATTTCTGTTTCATTATTTTATCCATAAAGATTATAACCAATTTTATGGTGTGAATTGCAGGTCACAACTCAGTCCCGGACAAGCAGTATTCCTTCCTCGGAAACAACATCAATGAATGACTTTGATGAAGATGATGATGAAGATGAAGATGAAGAAGATGTTGCTGATGGTAAGCCATGGTGTGTCTGTCTTGCCAATGTTTCCTCTTTGTTGTACTTGCCCTACAGATTCAACCAGCTTTATGTCAGGAATGTTTTATCACAGTGCAGCAAACGTTTTTTAAAAACAAAGAACTGGGCTAAAATTAGGACTATTTTACAAAATCTGAATTAATAAACCTCTTCCATTTCTGGGATACATTCTGCAATAATCACCAGGCACAGAAACTTAACCTTAGATAATTTAACATATGCCTTAATGACTTACAATTAACATGCATGGACTTTCTCTGCATGCTCAGTCTTGCACCTTCAGATTGGAAGACAGTTGCTCACTCAGTTTTTGTATTATTATGTAAATAAATGCATTGCAAGATTAATTGGGGGTATAAATCTTGAAGTGGGTTGCAATGTATTCTGGTATGTAAATGAGTCTATCATAAGACTGTGGATGTATTTTGCAGCAGTAAAAGCCATGCGGCATTCTGTAGACAGTCAAGACAGCCCGCTTCCAGACCATGATGACAAAAGCAAAGGACAGATGCAGGCATGCACCGGGTCTTTTGGAGAGCTTCGCAATAGGTGAGGCTTTGCATGCAAATGGGCAATCACCCATTTATCATGGAAAAATGCAAAATAGTGGCATCCATTACCCAGAGACTGATTGTTCTTGTTAGCTGAGGCTAGAAATGTTCAGAACTAAACCCTCTCTTGTAATTGCAAATGAAAGACTTGTTTAGGGGGATTTTTTTTACTTCTCTTTTCTTCTTTATTTGTAAGCACAGTGTTTTATTTCATTATAGGTATGTGCTTTCATTTTAGCATTTGTGTATGCACTCATGCGTGTATCTTTGTGCATGTGCACACTAACAGTGTACGTCTTCTTATATAGCAAAGTTTTCATTTTTATAGCATCAGTGTATCTGTGAAATCCAAAAATAAAGAGCATCAGCATAAATGTTTGTGTTTTTTCCCATTTGAATTATTTGTCTCTTTACTTTTGATCTTTCTCTCTTTTTCTGTCATTTGTTTGGCACCCAATGTATGTTTGCTAAAAGAAACTTATGAAACTGTACAACTAATAGCAAATGAATTTGTTAACATTAAAAGCCTTCTGATCAGTATGCCAGTGATCTATTTGCAACACAGGGAGCCATCTGGCTCATTCAGTGAAAAGACCAGGTTAAAAAGCCATCCTGAGCTGGACTGGCATTTTGATGATGACATCCAGCAAGTCAAGGTGCCAGTCAGAGGAAAACCACGCAAGGCTAGTCAGATTGCTAAAGAGCTGTCTGACCTTGTTGTGTATACTCATGCTGTCAAATTCAGAGGTAAATGGAACCACATACCATTTGAACTACAATAATTTTTCTTTCCAACATTGTTTCTAAGCAAAAAGTTGTGTTTATTAGTGTGAATGATTCCCTGGTGGCATTAAAGATGAAAATTTTTCTTTGTTGTGCATTTAGAAAAACAAAAATTGGTTTTTAATTAAATAAATTCTGATAAATCATGATGTATAGTTACCAGTTTATATCTGCATATAAGATGTTTTTCTGTCCTAATTATGCATATGCATTCTCCAAAATGGAAATTTATAGAGAAATAATAGGTAACTGATTACCAAATACAGTTATAATTGTGCATCTCTGTATCTTACCATAGTGATGCTGGATTCATTTTTTTCTCTTGGCGGTCTCTAGGACTTTCTCTAAGTCCCAATACATCACTCAAGCAGAAGAAAGCAACATCAAGAAAAAGTATCCTTGTGCCCTCCCTTGGTAACAGTCCCAGTACACCTGCGCTTACCACAACATCAGGTTGGTATAATTGTGAAAATTAACACAAACGTTTTCTGGTTTTACTAAAACCTGACATTTTTCTGCTTTGTATACTTTTTGATTCATTATTTGAGACAATTTATAAGGAAAAATGGGGACCGATCTGCTGAAAAGCAATTCTTTTAATGGTCTCTTAACAGAATGCTAAGAAATATCTACAAACTTTCAACTTTTATCTAATAATTTTGCAGCAGATAAACTGGAGACAGTTCCCTCAGTTTCTTCCTTCCCAAACTGGCCTAAAGCAAGGCGACATGAAGGTATACCACCGTGCTATCTTGTCTCTTCTCTCAACGAGAACAAGGCAAAACAACTGTGTCGCCGCAACCCTCTTGGTGTTGTCAAATATCCTTTGCAGATTGAAGCAGAATGCATGTTTGTACTCTGTCTGTATGTGGGGGGAAAGGGGGGAATCCCTTTAATCTCCGGATGTTTGATACTTCTTCATATAATCATCATCATGATGAAGGCAAATTAAAAACTCTTATCACTCATAACTGTCAGAGGGAATTAATATGATCTTTCGATGAAATATTTCAAAACTTTTAATTTATTAAAGATACAAAAAGCTATTTTATTCATGCTATTCTCAAAATAATAGTATTGTCATTTATTGACCATATTTTCTTATTCATTTAGGCTATATTTCCATTTCTTGGTTATAGTTGTGATCAGTCATTTTCTTGTTTTGTTTTTGTACACTTCTCTTCATTCCTCCCCCGCCCGAAAACTTACATCAGTTTTGATTTAAAATGCTAATTATGTTGAACATTTTACTGACAAACACACATATCAACCATTTTTGTTTCTTAACTTGATATACTCATTCTGAACGGCAAATGATGCGAACATATCCAGCTGGTATGAGAATTGATTCATCAAACTTTAACCCTGTCATCTTCTGGGCTTTTGGTATCCAGATGGTAGCACTGAACTATCAAACTGAAGGTACTTTTTATTGTATGCTACATTTCCTTATTAATACATTCTAAGAACTTTTGTAACAAGAGCTATACCAAAAAGAGTAGAGATGCAAACACTTTATAGATGTTAATTAAATTTTAACTATCTCAAGGTTGTGTAGTTTACCATAAAGGTGTTGTTAAAATGTATTACACAGCATAACTCAGACTCTCACCTCAATGACTATAACTTGTGAATATTGCAGACACAGCCATTGCTCTCAACACAGCCATGTTTGAGCAGAATGGTCGGTGTGGATATGTTCTGAAGCCATCAGTTATGTGGGATAAAAGCCATGTTATGTACAACCATTTCAACCCCTGGGACAAGGAGTTTGAAGGCCTACATGCCACAATTTTTACTTTACATGTATGTTTGAATTTTCTCAATTTTTGTCTGAATAATTTTTTCCTTGTTATTTTCTAATTTCTGACTTTTTTTTCCAAGCCTTCCTTATCTCCCACCCCAACCTTTAACAAAAATACAAACAAACATGGAACATTCTAATTGTTTTACATTATAAAAATGGAAAATTTTACAATCTTAATCTAATTAGGTAGACTGAAATGATACAAACTTTTTTATTAAATTTCATGAAATCCTTCAATATTCTCTTTTTCTTCATAAACTTTTAATTAACTTCTTCATCATCTTCTTTTTCAACCCCATTTGACAAATGACCAACTTAATGACAAATTAATCCCAGTAGGCAGTTATACTTGACAGGTGTGCAGAAGATAAAAAGAAAGACAAAACAAGTGATAGTTACAAGATAAGGATAAAGCAAGTGGTGCATCATAGAAAACTTTAACATGCACAATCTTACATCTAGACCATTCTTAAGACATACCTATATCATCACACACACACACACACACACACACACACACACACACACACACACACAACTGACAATTCACTTGTAGTTGAGCAGCTGGATAGCAAAGTGTACAAACGATTTCTAGTGCCTGTTACTTCTGCATACAGTCATAGCATAAAACTAGTATGTGTTCTGGCATGAACAATATGCTGGATGCGTTTATGACAATTTGCTGATCACAAAAGGAAACTAAACCCTCTGCATGCTTGATACCAATTACTTTAGAAAATATATTGACAATACTGTTCAAACTGTTCTTGGCATGGACAGAAAGACTGTGGAACCAGCACACAAAGGAAAAAAAGATAAAAGATTTTCAATAAATGACTGATAAATATGGCTCAAAATTACTTTCATTTTTCAGTCTCTAAAATTGTTTTCTGTTAGCTTTCACATCAGCAGTAAAGTAAGCCAATTTCTTGAACAACATATGAATACCTTAAAAAAAATTGAGCTGGTGGCTACATATAATGTCCAGGTCATCTCAGGCCAGTATGTCTGCAACAGCTACACTGCCAATGTCCAAGTGGAAGTAGAGGTGATTGGCATACCTGTGGACTGTGCTAAGCAGAAGACCAAAGTTGTGCCCAAAAATGCTCTCAACCCCATCTGGAATGACATCTTCACATTTCAGGTAATCTGTGCAGAGTTCAAGGTCAAAAATAAAAAGTGGCTTAAAACCCTTGTTCATCATGACAATTGTTGCTGTCAACCACATGTGTAAAGTGACTTCCCAAAGATATACTTTGTTTTTAAAAAAAAGTCATCAACGTCATTAACTTCATCATGATCACCATATTATTGTCAGTTATCATTTTTCTATACTTTCTCATAGAAGGTATTTTCTAACTCATTATATTATTGGTTATTGCATCTCCTGACAAGATTTTTCCTTTTTGATAACAGATAATGTTTGCAGACATGGCCTTTCTTCGATTCATGGTGATTGACACAAATACTGGTCACATGGTTTCCCAGCGAGTTGTCTCTTTCCATAGTCTACGTCCTGGTTACCGCCATCTTCGCTTACGGTCACCTAGCAACCAGCCTTGTGAACTTGCTACACTCTTTATCTATTCCAAAACGGAAGAAGATATCCTCGAAGCTCGCAGCAGCATAGACATTTCTCAGACAGCTGCTGCCACAGGGAAACGCATGTCACTTTTCACCAAAGTGAAGGAGCTATCAGAAGCTAGCAAGGAGATGAAAGAGGTGAGGTGTCTCATATGAGGCAAGTCCTGTTATATGCAAGGTCACTGCACTTCATTTACTCTTACAGGCATGCCAGTTAATAGCAAGCTCCATTTAAAAGCATCCTATAAGCTTCCAGTGCTGTTTAAATTTAGAAAGACATTTACATTTTGATAAAAGCATTCTCTTGTTATATAAAAAAACTTGCTTATAAGAGTCTTGTCACACAAGATGATTATGTATAAATGATCTTTCCAATCTTTGATGCTTTTCTTAACTAAAGTTTCATAGCTTATTATATCCATCATCAATAATATTGAAAAACTTCATCATCTACATAACCAAAAAAAACCCCAAATATAACCAAGATGACTTCCTCTGTTTTTATTGTTTGACATGAAACTATAACAACAAACACAAATGTCCATTGCATCATACTTATAGATTCCGCCACCGAGTCAGATGAAATGGCCAGCCAGAACTTTGAAATGTAATCTTTTGTTAACAAAGTAAACTATGTTCTTCTCACAGGTCCCAACTCTAGGACCCAAACTGAAGAGGCGACTGTTCTTCATCAGTGTATTTGGCTTGACTGGCCCAGATGAGTATGTCATTCTGAAGGTGACTCAGGAGTCTACAGTGTATGATGTTATTGCTCAGGTATAGCCTTTGACTGATAGAAGAAATTATGATGTTCAGAATTTATTAGCAAGAATAAATGGCTGCTGCTAATATATCAACAGATCTCAAGAAAATAGTATTGGCTTCAGCTGATATAGAGCTTACAGACATGAAGCATTCCTGATTTGTGTCTTGATTTTGGTAGGCTGTTTTGAACTAGCTTTTGGGCAGTATTGTGTTATGCTTTAAGAGAATGCTTTAAAACGTAAACAGACCTTTAGATAAGTTTTGAACACTCATTTCTTCCGTAATAGCCATGCCCAAACTAATAAGTTTGAAAGATCCCTTTCAGAGCTTCTGCTAATGCTATGCACGTCCATGTCATGTCAATGTGTTATACTAATATAATACCTGTCTGCAGGCTCTTCTAAAGGTTCAGCGTCTAGAGGACAAGATAGGAGACTACATGCTGGTAGAGGATGTGCAGAGTGGCTGGGAAAAGAAAGACCAGGAGAAAGCCAGTACTCAGCGCATCCTGGACATCACTGAGAAGGTGCTTCAGGCGCAGAACAAGTGGAAAGGCGCTGGTCGCTTTATCCTGCGCAAGCTCAGTGATGTATGTATGATGGTGCTTTTGTGAGGCTACTGACTGGAAATGGTGATAAACATATGAATCATATTACCTTTGCAAAGCTGTATATTTAGTAACAAGACAGGAAGAACTAGAACTATGCAAATGTTTAGAAATGTAAATGAATAAGTAAATAAAAAAAAAACATTGAATGTTGGTCAGACTGATTGGGAGGTCAGGATGCTGAATGAAAAATAAGTCTTTGTGAAATACTGAAGAAACAAATGAGGTCAGATATTTATTAGCCCACAGAATATGTATATATATGCTCTCTGGCAACTAGTAGTCTCTACTCACCATTACTAGAGTGTTTGATAACTAAGGCAGATCATTTGTACAGAATGCTAATTGGAAATAGGTCATATATCTATAGAAAGCATTGGCTTCAGCAGCACAAAACTCGTTTTGACGAATGGGCCATAAAGGGAGAGGTGGCAGACTTTGATTACATCTGCTTAAATATTTAAAAACTTGTTTGCAAAGATCATGATGCTCTTTTTTCATACTTTTTTGATAACCCAGGCAAACATTAGAGTGGTATGTGTTTGTAGACTTTTAGAACTAATCAAGGGAATGTTGAAATGGAATTTATATCCTTCCTATGCCACTAATATTTTCTTTAAATTTGACGTATCTTATTAACATTTACTTTGGTGGTTCTTCTACTTACATAAACTTTGTTAAAGATTCTCTTGTAATTACATACTCTGCATACCCATTCACTTTCATGTACTTTGACCTGTGTTTATTCTAGGACCCCACCAGTCGGGCATGGGTAACCACCATGCTAAAGGAGCAGAAGGTACAATACAAATCTGTGTAAACTATGAGAGACAACTGCACTTTTTCCCCCATGTTAGGCAACACTGTAGCTTCCTAACATCTGTATTAGAGATGGCTCTTTACTGAAGTGGACAACTGCCTTACATGCTCACATGACCTAAACACCCCCATGTTGTACTAAGACATGTTGTAGCACAACTGAAGTCATTGCACATATTGCTGGCCCAGGATAGTTAGTGCCATTGCCACCTTTTATAATTTTTACCTGAAATGTTAAGAAATGAATTCATTGAGTAATGTATAATCTTTGGCACTGACATAATATCTTCATGTTAGCAATAATGTAGGGCAGCTTTGAGAGAATGGTGAAGAAGTGCCTCTTCGTCTTGGGTGTTTACATTGTAAATCAAGTGCTGACACTTATCATGATGTGTTGTGTGTTTACAAAGCGATTTTTGGTGGAGCTGCCTAATCAGCCATAGTCACTGCAGACAAACAGTCCTGATGAATTTAAAGGGCTGTGATGCATATAAAAGTAGTGTTGCTTTCTTTGCTTGCAGTGCAAGCACACCTAAAGTTGGTGTGGTTTTATTTGCTTGCAGCGCAAGCTAGAAATGGAGCAGGAGGCAGGGGGTTGGGAAGTCCAAGAAAAAATGTTTCATGTGTGTGTCTACAATGTGTCCCCTGACCAGCCGTACACTGTCTTCAAGGCACCCTCCTCCAGTACAGCACTTGATGTCATTACGCAGGTCGGGCACTTTCTTCCTACCCTGTTAATGTTGGCAGCAGTTTTATTCACTTGCTTAATTGTCTGTAGTTGAAGAGAAGTGTGCATGAATATGATCATACATTTCTGTTTTGCATTGTGTGCATTAGTGCATGCATGCATATGAACTTGCATATATCTTTGTGTGTACATGTGGCTGTGTGTATGTGCATATGTGTGTGTAATTTTAATATGATTATGTATGTTACTGAATGGATAAAAATGTGGCATGTGCGCATGAGTAAGACAACGCACACTTCAAGTGTTATGAGCAATATTTTCATTACCAGAGATGATGACAGCTGACATATAATTATCTATTCCTTAGATCTGTGTAAGTAACACATTAGATACTATTTGATATTTACATTTTATGCTTATGTATTTTTTTACTTTAGCTTTACTTTTACTTTATGTTTTGCCTTTTTAATGTTTGGGCAAGAACTGATGTCAAGAAATTTGTAAATACTATGCTTTAATCATCAGTTTTAACAATCTTTAACACAAATTGCATAATATTTTCTTAAATTTGCCATAGCTATAAGTTAAATACATGATTCTACACAAGCTTGATCCTATCATACCCATCTTCTTGATTTAAAAACAGTACATTTTTTTCTGAGTTAATCAAAATGCAGTCACTACAATGACCACAGCAAACAGAAGCTTTTGTTACAGGTAGCAGAATCCTGTGAATTGTTAACATTATCTGTAAATTAACATCACCTTCTCATTTACCTGTCAAATCCTTTGAACAGGATCCTGCTTTAAATGTGTAGCCTTAAGAGTGAAAAACTCTCTTTTCCAAAGTGGATGTACTTTTTCAATGGTGCAGACTAGTAGGGGAGGGCTTATAACAGTTCAGTGGTAATCCATTTGCATCCAACTGTCCTTTTCACACAGGTGAAATATGTCTTCTGCAGGTGACATACAGATACCATACATGTGATAGACAGGGAAGAATTCATGCACAAAAATTATTGTCATGAAACCTTGCATATCTCATACAATATAATCAATAATAAATTTCAATAAAATAAAAAATATTTAAAAATGACTTTAAAAAATTGATTTCATGGTAAGAGCATCTATGAAAATTTAATATGTATTGTAAGAATTTGTTGTAAGAACCAAAGAATTATTATTGGTGCCAATAGAAACTTACATGTTTATAAACTAGATGATGAAAATGATGATGATGATGATGTCTGTTTTGGCCATTAGTAATTACTAATGGTACTAATTACTTCCATGCAACAGGCTATGAAGAAAACTCATCGAGCTGGAGAAGATCCAAGGAGTTATGTTCTTGTGGAAGAACTTGACATTGCTGGACAAGGGGATACTTCTTCATCAACAGGCAGACGACCCGGCAGTGAGAAAGTGGAGATGCGGATCCTGGCGGATGATGAAAATGTTCATGATGCCCAGTGTGAATGGAGGACTACTGGACGCTTCATCCTCATGCCAAGAGATGCAGTGTCCACGGACAATGAAGAGGTAAGTAAATACACTGCAGGTCTGCCAAGTTGCATTGGAAGGCATCCCTGATATCTTTCATTTTCTGCATTATTGATTTTGCTGTCAGGCATTGTTTTGAACTACTTTGAACATGGTCACTTCATCTAGTAACTTGAATACATGGTCTGGAGTCTTACCTACGTTTTTTTGACGATGACAGGACAAAAGTAAGGCAGGTCTGCTGAAGAGCTCCATCTCTCGCAGCTCAGTCTTTGTCAAGCGATTTGGATCAAAGCGGATCAGCTCCAAACACCAAGGATCTGGAGATAAACTTATGATCTTCCAGCCAACTCCAGGTATGACTACCAACACAAATGAATGACATGTTTCCTTTATCGGACCTTTGACCTATGAACTTTTTTCTCAGCTGAGCCACAGTATGTATACTTGTACCAGTGGACTGTACATTTTTACAGAACATGTATTGCTGGACTGTAAATTTTTTACAGCATTGACCGCTACAGAATCTCTTCAGAAAATTCAAATTGATGCTTTGTTTTCTCTCAGTCTGGAATTTTCAGGAATTTCTTTTGTCTTCTAAATGTTGAAATACATGCTCAACAAATTTTTGTTTAATAATAAAATTGAAATAGTTGAAATATGATGGGCAAAAAAAGGTCAATGTGAAAGGGCAAAATGCTCATTTTCTTTGATGTGTTCAGTTTTCTCTGTTTCAAGTGAAATCTTATTAATTAAGGTAACAGAATGCTGATGAACCACGTGCTATTTGTTACAGAAACGGTTAGGCGGTCCATCAGCTTCCCATCACAAGTGAACAGTACGCCAGTTGTTGCTGCGGCCATGGCCCCGCAAATCCAACTGCAACCTCCACCTGAGCGGCAGGGCACCTTCAAGCTGAAGCACTTTTCCAAAATCAGCTTTAAACGAAACAAATGATACACTTTAAAGAGAAGTCAACTTGCACCTTATGACGCTGGAATGTATCATGCATTTGTTATGGCAGTTGCCATAAGGTGTGGATCGTTCAACATTATCTGAGCACAGATTTCCCCTCTGTTCAGCATCCTCAACACAAATGGAAGGAGAGCAAGGGAAACAACTCCTTGGCATGACCTTGATAAGAGTTGACCAAGAAAAAGAGAAGTAACTTCTGTGTAAACAATTCTGTCCAAAACATCTGGTTATGGTCAGTCAGGAGCATCCTGTGAACCATCTTCTAAATAATGTACCAGGTTTTTCAGTTCTTGGTGGTGTGATAAAATGTGGTATAGGTTGCATGCCAGTGCATGTTCCCACCAGGAAATGGCAGCATTTTGCAATATTGAAGAGTATAAGGCATCTTGGTGCAGAGCTACTGACTGTCAATACCATTCAATCCCTGGTTGTACTGAGCATATGGCAAAATTCTGTGTCATGACTTCTGATGACAGCTATAGCATGAAGCACTTGTATTCTGGCATAGAAGTGTAAGAATGTTGTGCTAGCTAGAAGTACACAGCATAGACAGAGTTGCAACCAGAGGAAGATGAACGCTCACCCACTACCTCAGCAATACCAGTGACTTCCCCCTGAGTCTACAAGCTCTGTTATTAGCGATGTCTACCAGATTCCACAACCACAGTTGTAAGTAATTCATGCATCATTCACCACTGTCAAGTATATAGTTTATCAGTCTTGTAAGCTCACCATACTACATCTCAAACATTTTTAATCAGGTAGAAAATTCACTGGTTGGTGCAAACAAGAGCAAGATCATAGTCTTTGTGTTTTTTTTATCTTAAATTAGTAATGGAAAGAGAAAATGATAAAGTTACAATTTGGATCATTTGACAATGTTCAAAGAAATACAGATTGCAGAACATGACATTGCAAGTGCCATTTGATCAAGTGTTTGTGAATAATTTCACATGTCCAGGCAGTATTCAAACTATTCAAAGGATTTTATGAAACAATGTGTGTAGTTTCATGTACAACTACTACCTGCTTGATGCAGAGAATAACTGTACTTAGGTACATTGTTAAACAGCGTTCATTAGGTGAAAATTGTGATTGGATTACACATACTGTTGTGCAAACAGTCTAACCCAAGTGATGAGACAGAAATAATAACACTCAAGGAAACTACAAGACAGTCTTTAAGATCATTCTCATGACTGCCTTCAGATGCTGAATGCTCCTAGAATGCTTTAGTTCTTCATGGTCTGAAGCAAATAAAAGGCATTTTATTTCTTTTTTTTGTGGGGGGGGGGGGTTGTGGAATAGGGGCCTTGTCACATGAGAAATCTTAACTGAAAAATCACAGAATATGTGAATACTGCAAAGATCCCAGCATAATACACAGTCTGCTCTGGTTTGACTTGCTAAAGACAAGTGGTTGTGCTTTTTTGTTCACAGGGCTAGATAATGAAGCCTGACTTTTTAAAGTACCTTTAAATGTGTGAGTTACATACCCTGTGACATACCCGTACAGCTCATGTTTTGGATTTTCTTGGATGCATCCTTTTTCTTCAGCATGATGCATGACTGACTGGTCATCATCTGCATTCATTTTCAGCATTATACCATGTGACAGGAGAAGTATTTCCTTCGTTAAACCAATCTTGATTTGCCAAACTTAAGGTGTACTGAAAGATTGATGAGCCCCTTTCAATGGAATGAAAGTTATGTTGACTGGTACTTTCCAGTCAAAAACAGCAGAGGAAGAAAGAAAATGTGGATAATTTATCTGTGTTGGAGCAGACAAAAGCATACATCTTTATGGGCTTGTGGCACAAACATTTACCAAATGTAGCAGTCATTAAGCCACTGCCACTGTGGAAGAATTTTGGTGCCATGTGATTTAGCCTACCGCCTGAATCATCACTTTTACAGAGATGATTGGTCAAGATTTCACTGTTCTCATACAAGTTTGTTTATATGGTTCTTTAAGACATTCCAGACAATGCTAAATTGAAAAGTTTGTTATATTATGATGTGGTGTCTGTGATGACATTTGTGACAGAGTGGATATTTATAAGGACTGCAGGATTCATGACTGAGTGGAGGAGAGAAAAAATTTCTCTAGTCTGCAACAAAGCCCACAAATTATTTCTACTAAATATTATGACATGTCTGTCATCTGGTCACTTTTTGAAAGCACATATGTAAACCTTGAAATGCTGTGTTCACAGCTAGCGAACAATGTGATGTTGTTTTTTTCTTTTTTAAACGTTTTTAAGAGAAGCATGGTTTTTTGACCATAAAAATTCACATTAATTGCTTATTAGCAGTAGAAAGTTTGGACTACTGAAGGGTTAAAACATTATGGTATAAAAATTGAACAATAAATGCAAAACAGCAATATGAAAATTCTCCTTTATGATTTAGGCATGCTACATATTAAGTGAACTCAAAACCTGATCGGATCATTGTGCACAAAACATTTCCATTAAACTTAAATGTTTGAAAAACAACAATGCACAATTACCTAAAATTCTGTTTGTTGTTTCTCAGCAAATCTTTCATCTAACTGTTCATGTGATAAAATTGCCTTGCTCCATGAAATGGTTTTCCTGCATGTTTGTTTTGCCAAATATGTTCACTTTCTTGTTGTTTGCTAGTTTTGTGTCACATTTCCTTGCAATCTGTATGCATGTCTTACTTCTAGATTATCTTTAGCACTGTTTTCACCAATGGGATGTCTGTGATAGTCACTACACCAAGTGCTGCAGTTTTCTTCCATTGTGTGTATAATGTGTAATGCGTATGATTGAGAGCAGCCTGAGTGTGTTTCATAGTTTTTCAGCGGCCATAGCTTTTCTAAGAGAAACGTGGAGTGAATTCGTTGACCTTCCAATGCAGACAAGTAGGCTGCATTTGAATTTTCTGTTAGATGATATACAACTGAGATGAGCTGCACTCACCAACAAATGAAAAGTTTATTGTATAAGGATCTTAGAAATCAGTGAACAATTTTTGTAGTTCATAATAACATAAAGGGAAAAGACTATGAAAGTTGAATGAACTCAGCTGGGTGTTACTGTTTTTTTTAGAACATAACTGACCTTTGCACTGAAAACCTCTTTACATCCATTTACTTTTAAACAAAAAGTAATCTGACAACTGACTGTTTCTTAAACTTATTGCTTTTAAGATCTTTATAAGCGATAATTGAATTCTGTTTTAAGCACTCAGACTAAAACAGCACATGGGGTAAATAATGGTCTCCTAAATGCTATACATGCCTCTTTCAAATGCAGTCAATGTCTCTTTCTGAGCAATCCAAGGGTCAATAGTGCAATAAAGTTGATCTCAGCTGGTCAAATACATTGTTGATTTCCACAAGAATGTTGCTGCTTTTGTTGGTCAATAAATTCTATGTAAATGCTATGTTTTTTCCTTCCCTTATATAGGGTCATGGCAGTTTTTGTTTTTTTAATTGACGACACTGTTAGATTATTATGAAGTATTTAGAACATTAATTTATAAAGTGTTTAATACTAATTGTTCAGATTTTGTGCAGTGTTTCTTTTCCAACCACCTGTAGTTTGAAATGTGCAGTTACTTTGTTCTATAGTTTGTCTTGAGTGAGGGACTCAGAAAATACAAATAATTGGTATGCTGATGCATGATTTTTTTGCAAACATATTTCTGCATGTGTATCTATCTGTGGTTATGTCTAAGTGTGTATGCATATGTATGTGTGTGCGTTTGTGTGTGTGGATTTTATAAAGATCGACTGGTAGAACTGCAGTATAAGTATATAATGTCCATTTATTTAAATTACAAATTATGGATAAATCAAAATTTAAGAGATGGGCTGGATAAATGGATAGTGTGCTGAAAAATATTGCAGGTTGAGATAGAAATAATTAAGCATGGTAAGATGAATCACATTAATTTAACAAATTAATTAACATCTTCTAACTAATGATCTGATTTAAATGATTTGATACAGAGAAGTAGTAGCATGGCCAGGCCATTTATTTCTGTTTGACGGAGCCCTTTACAAAATGCTTCCTTGATTTCAAGCATTTGTGTATCTTTCCTTTCTTAACCATCTATCTTCCCTTTATTTATCAGAATAAGACATTTCATTTAATAATACACTACATAAGTTCTTGTTTGAGGAAGCAACCAACTGTTTGGGAAAAATATGCTCGGTTTTAGGAAAGAAATTGTGTGTATATGATAGCCCTGATCTATCCTGTGCAAGAATTTAAGCTTTGTGAAAAGGTTTAGGGATGCTACATATGATTCCTGCTGATACAGAAAACTTCATCTTGTAGTACAAAAGAATTTAATTTGAAGCTACACGAGTAACTTGGCCATCCTCAGAGGTCAGGTCCAATGATGAAGTTTAGTGCTCTTGACAATTAAAAAAAAGAAGTATTGTACTTTTCTAGTAGTACAGGGGCAGAGTTTGTCACAAATCCAGTAAAGATCATGTATGTAGATCTTGCCAGCTGTATGCACCTGTGGCACCTGTTTACAGAACTGGACTAGCTTTCCCAGATTGCTGATGCAACATAAAGTAGTGATGTTTAACCAAGAAGTCCCCTATAATTTAGCAGGCCTTTTCTTTATGTTACCAGACTTAAAACATTTTTAGGCATTGCACAATTTCTTTCTAAAAAACACTAGCCCTAATTCTTCTGTAATGTGGCTGCACTTGAGACATTAAAGCTAGGTCTAAAGACTCATTTCTTCTTTCATAATGAATCGACTTAATTTAGCAATTGCTGTTTATGTTCATGCTGTTCATTGTCATGGCACTGCTATTAGAACTTCATTTGTTGGGACAGGCAAGTTTCAATAAACTATTTACAAAATCATTTAGAAGTAAGCAAGCAGTACAGTACCTTGCAGACAGGTGGTACAAATTGGCATTTTTTGTTCAGAATGCAAAAACTTTGAAATGTTGAAATGTTACCACTCACTGATATTTATTTTCAAATGTAAACATAATTTTTATGAAAGGAAAGCATCATAACTATCGTGTTCTATGATTAAAATTTTGAAGCAGTTATAGGACAAAAACTCAATAATACCCATTTTAATTATTGTTGTTTACAGTAGTTGCCATCAAATCTATCCACCTCCAAATACTTACAATCAAAATTTCAAATGACAATAAAACTGTAAAAAAAAATGCTAATCCATTATACATCCAATTCTGGGCATGATGTCTTGCTATGTAATTTTTCTAATGAATTAGTGTATAACTTAGAAAATTCTCAATGCTGATGCAAAACTTCAGTATTGATTTGAAGAACACATACCAATTCAATTTCTTTCTTAATGCATTTATCAATTATGCTTTTTTGGAGATTGTGTGACAATTTATCTATAACAGTATGGTGCACTTTTGTAAAGAGATAATACGAGAAAAATACTATAAGAAAAAAAAACAATTTAAGTAAATGCCAGTACTTTGAAGGGGTAAAATCTTTGCTACCTGATCTAATAGTTTGACATGGACAATTTATGTTGTTGACATTTATTCTATGGCTCCTAGTCAGGTTAATAGTTTGTATGTGTACAGTATAGATAGAACTGTTTTTGCCCAAGGTATTTCCGAAGAAAGTTATGTTCTTACAGTATTTCCAGTTTTGCGTGATTGGAACTTGAAATAATTTGTAATATAATAAGAAAAAAGTAGCAGTGATTTATTTGAATGAAGAAAAAGTGGTTTGCATGTTTACGCTATAAACCCTGTTTTTGCCTGGCCCCAGTTCTTCATGTTATCGTTCATTCCTCGCAACATTTTGCATCGCATACTTCCCCCTCAATGAAAAACAACTCTTGATTTTTCCAAGAGCACAACATGCAAACTTTTTAAAAAGATTAAGAGATTGTTTTAGTGCTTATATGGTTGAATCTTTTGACAGCAAAGGTTTATATGATGTTGAATCGTACCTGGTTTCATTATTCTAATGCTCATAGTCCCAGTCCACAACCTGACGGCTGTTGATTTTAAAAGCGTAGTGAACAACATGGACCAACAGAGTATCACACCACAATCCATCTGGGACACTTTTCATTACTGGGATCATCACTTTTGTCAATATTCAGTTAAAGACCTTTTATACCACTCAGCCTAATGGTATATAAACCCAGAGTTTTCTGTGATGTGATGTTTTTGTTTGTTTTTCAAGTGCAAATGGTCTACTTCCACTGTTTTGTTTTCATGGGGTTTTTTTGTCAGCATGTTGAGTATTGTAGCAGTAATGATGATTCCCTCACCATTCTGTTGGCCAAAGAGTAATGTGATATTTGTTGTGAGTGTGATATATTTACATTGTTATTGTGATTGTATGACTGGGCAATTGTATATATTTATTTAAGTGTCAGTTTGTATTTTCAAGAAAACAAACCAAAAAAAAATTGACATATCAGATCAAATTAAAATGGAGGCTGTTTTCACTTAAAAGTCTCAGTGTTGTTGCCAAATCCTGTGGAATTGATTAAGCAAAAGAAAATGTTTAAAAATAAATCCTGTCATTTTTCTTAATAATAAAAAGAACCCTAATAAAAACTGTGATGGTCCTTTAAAAGACTATCTGTGGTACATTGGATTTGTTTTTACAAATATTAATCCATGATGACAACATTGCTATTAAACCATTGGGCGAAAGATGTTTTTTAAAGTATGTTTTCCCAGCCTGGCAAACTTATATGATACAAAATCTGCATGCAGCTGGGCTTGTATCATGTTGCCAATGAATACCTATATTTTTGACAAGGAAATCGTCACAAGGTGTACTAGATGTCTTTTGCCTACCTGTTTGATGCATCGAGCTCTGTCCAGTGATAAGCCAGAATCTGCAAGATAAGCAGGTCTCAGCCAGTCAGTCTTTCTTAGTTGTCTGCCTCTTCTAACTGCACAGTTCATTATGAGGTGAGTTTAGGTGCCGGCGAGTGCATGCATTTGTCTGCAGCACCCACCACACACACACATGGGCTTCTCTGAAAGAAGACCATGGGTGAAAAGAAGAAAGCTTTGGATAGGGGATAACGGTTTTAATAGAAAAATTACATTGTAGTTTTTAAAAAACCTTAATGACTATGATATAACAAGCATATGACATTAAAGCACAATAAAACAATATCATTTGAATAATAATAAGCACAAAATTTGAACAAGTCAACCACATCAAAATGTGCAGTGTACTTCTCTGTGTATAAAATTCCTTTTTTCCAAGCACATTTTTGATGATCTAAAATGAGTATTATTTTTATTCCTCACGTTCTTATGATCAGAAGGTATTTTTCATCTTTTACACTGATATTGATGTTAATTACAAATATTGCTGATTCAAAACTAACACTATATTGGTGGACAAAGATTAACACCTGATTTAATTGATAAAATTTGTTTTTAAGATTGAACTAAACAATAAAAGACAATTCATTTGTCAAGAATTGTACATTCAACCTTTCATAAACTCACTTGCACACTTTTTTTACAAACTCAGCCCATGTATGCTCAAATTGTGGTACATAAGGGAAAATGTCTAATGTGTAGTAAGCAATACATACAATCTTGTCAAAGGAAAGTAAATATGTCATTGAGAAGAATTCATAAAAATACACATAATTAACAGAGTGACATCACCTTCTATCAATGATCTTATAAGACATATGTAAATAAAATGTTTTTAAGAAGACAAATGATCTCGGTCCCACACACAATACCTTCCTCATGAAGTGAAATCTGCCACAGGTATCATCACAGAACTTTGAAAATGCATGGTAACCTGGTGATGAGTGCTTTTCACTCTGGAGCATAAGGTCACTGTTTTGTGGCCAGCAGATGCCTGAGACAGGAAAATACCTCATACCCAACTTAACACATCTTACAATCTGAGGTTAATGTGCATATAAAAGTAAAAGAGTAGCAACAGACATAATTAGTAAAATCTCAAAACAAAAGTAAACTATCTTTCACCATAGTCAAGGTCTTCTCTGCATCTACAGCAAGAAGTGCCTGATACTTGATGGATGTAGATAACAAAATTCAGCTTACAAGTGAGGTCCTAAAGCCTGTGTTTAAATACTTGTTGTATCTTATCCTGCAATATCTGCCTTGTCAAAAATGCTGATCTGTTAAACTAACATCAGTTGTGCATAAAAATTGATTCTTACAATCCACCCAATGCAGCTGATCCCTTTACCAGACAATAAAACTGAATACCCTAAAAATATTATAAACAAAGGTAACTGATGTGCCATATACCGCCTATGGGCAAGCTCTGGTGCTTTACAATGACACACACATACACAGATGCACACAACATGCAAATGTGATGTCTACAGAAGGTCATATGGGATGATGAAAGATATGCAGCTAGCAGTTAATCCCAGCTTGCTTGATTCATTTGAAAAACTGAAAAAAAAAATCGGGCTGTAAATGCTCCAATCTACATCACAGTTCCAGTCATAGAATGAATTTAATAGGTGTGAGTCTTTTTTTTAATTGCTGCTCATAGAGTAATCGGCACTATGCATCTTGAAAAGCTACGAGTTTACAAGCCATCAGAAGGGAAGCAGTGCAAATCCACCAATACTTTCAAGATGTTCAACTTGTCATCAACCTTCATGAGTCACAACTCCATGTTGTCTATTTAGTCTTTTGGTGCTTTATGAATTGTCAAAACACTGCTATGTTCCTCTGCAGAAAATGATATCACAGAAGAAATATTTCTCTTTCTTTCTTGCAAGAGCATCAAATTAACTGATCACAATGTTTATATTACAAAATAATTTAAAAAATAAACAAAAGTAATATCTGAGTGGCAAACAAGTCATATCATGAAGAATAAAAAAATGTTAAAAGCTGCCAACACCCAAAGCAGGAAGAAATGAGAAACCTCATATCAAAACTGACATTAAAAGAAAGAAATCAATAAAACATCATTTTTATAGTTGTTTACAGACAGCTGAATCATATGTTTAAATATGGCACATGATAAAGCATGACTGTTCAGAAAGTTTGAGGAACCTTTCTGCTGCAATTTGGTCATCATACACACCAGTCTTATGTATTATGTAATAAAATATTTTATCTTAAACAGAGAATAAAATATAATATCTTTAATTTACTTTTTTACTTTCGTACTTTTTTTGTCATGTTTTCTTTAAGTAAAACCTATCATTTCTTATTATTTTTTTTATATTGCTCTCTTTATATTTATATGTATACATATATACATACTTCTTCCTAATTACATATTTTTTACTGAAATGTATACTTTTGGAATGCACATTTCTCCAGCTGCCATTTAAACTCAAATGTTTCTTGTAAACTGAAGCCAGTATGTGTAACATATAATCAGACTATCATCTACTCATGTTTAGTGAGTCATCTGCACAATCTTGCAAGATTCAAACAGGTTTCACAAATTCCCTCCCCCCCCCCAAAAAAAAAAAAGTTTGAAAAGGCTTGTAATTTTCCTAATATGGCTTATATTGCACTGGCTAGCAAAGTGCATGAGTGTGACCACGTTGGAGTATTTTGTGCACACTTAAACAGTCACTATCATGCTGGAAATACATTTTCACTAAATTCCTTTATATATTTTGTATCTCATGCTTTTTTTGGGGGGGTAGTCCAGCTTTTAAATTAAATTGTCACATTCAAGTGAAATAACAAATGGCATAGAAGACTAGCTTTACTCAGGCATGACTGGGTTGATCTGACCAAGTGCAAGAGACAAAAACAATAGCTTTCCCATTTTCATGCAGGATGGACTCAAATAAATTTGGTATCACATTACATAAGGCTTTTAACTTTAACTATAATCATTTCCCTCCAATGTTTACTCAGTATGCAACCAAACAGCAGCAGAAGTCTCATAAAACATCAGAAAACAGTGAGAAACTTCGGTTTTACTGTTAACTGATTTTCATGTGTACACCAAACAATGTGACATTTTTAACAAGAGACGGAATGCACAAAGCCCTGGCCAATGGTAAAAGAAATAAAATGTTCAATGTTTCACAAAGGTTAACAGTAATCTTAATTATAGTATCTTGTTCTGATGAATACACCTGACAATTAGTCTTTACCACACACACACTTTACCACTGTTACACTTCCCACTCCATTTTTAACACCACAGTAATGTTTCCTTACCTGACATTCAACCATTGAACATTGAACGTTGTCTTCATCATTAAAGTAAAATTTTCTCTTAGCTGTCATAAAAAATCGAGACTGGCCCTGGTTTATTACACTGGCAAATATAGGTAGAACTTTATCACTCTTGATAAATAGAGGAAAAACAGATTTGTCTGCATCTTCTGACCAACAAAGGAACAATGGCTGGAAAACTGGAATAAATGCCAATCATTATATAAGAATTATTTCACAGCAACTGCTACATAGGATCTCACAACAGAATAAAGCAAACTCTCTGTATCATAATCAACTTAACATTATTTATATCTTGTACTCATGAACTTGGCTGCATAGAAAGACTGCCTCTTGACATCTACATAGTTGATTTTTATAATAGTATTTATGATTGCAGTAACTTAAATAGTACACACAATGCACCACAACAATGAAAGGATAGTGTTCTCATCCTAACATGAGAAACTGCAGACTTTACTAACTAAATCTAGACAATTTCAATTGGGCCTGAGTGTTTGCTGATGATCAATAATTAGACCTAGTCTTTGGAAAATTTTCTACTCAAAAAATCTTTTGTGCTAGAGAATGAAAATCTGCATTCAAAATAGGAAATACATTCTTTGTAGAGTTACATACCTTGAAAAGTATTTCTTATATGGTGTTAGGATTAAGTTAATCATATATGTTTCTCCAAGACAGCATTCATGGTGCTGCTGATACATATCAAAGACCAAGTACTTAAAAGTTTGATTCTGTATATCTGGCAAAGACAACATACTTGATTACTTAAACAACAATAATCGTTTTACTTGATAAGTAATCTAGATTATTCTTGTTACTCATGTTGTAGTTACTATTTGTTGATTTTCACCATGGAAATGCAGCTGACCTCTGCTTTGTAATCAGCATGCAGACTGCATAACCCACTGTGCCCTGAGTTTTTACTGCATAATTCTGACTGATATTGCATCAATGGGGAAGTGACTGTTGGTCACATGATGACATGAGTCAATAGCTGAAGCTAGTGTAACAACAAATGTAGAACATGTAAGAGGTACATTGAATCAATTATTCTCATCTGCCACATGTTCACTCAATGCTCAACAGAATCCCCTCTCCCATCAATTTCCACTATCATCATGCCTGCCACTTCATTCTGCACTGATGGTGGAAAAATCTTTGTGTAAATAACAAATCATGTAAAATGATACATATGCATGATCTTTTTGAATATTTTATAAGTCTTTGTGATGTTTTCAGTTATGTCTCTCAAGGGAGGGAATACAAATAATGCACATTTATACACTGTGGGCAAGAACAGTGTATAACTGTTCCTGTCACCAGAACAACAACATATGGTCACAGGACTTTTGGCTACTGTGCTGCAAAACAATGGAACTCTCTTCCTTTCCATATCCGCCACCTTCCTACAACTGAATCTTTCAAATCTGCACTGAAAACGCACCTCTTCCTTAAGCATTTCTCCTAACACAGTCCGCACAATGCTCGTCCTTCTTAACCCCGCCCCCTTCCCTCTTGCTACTTTACCCATCTTTCTCGCAGAATCACTATATTTTTCTGTTCCTGTTACTTGATGCCTTTTAATGTTTTCTGTTTCGCCAGTACTGTCGTTTTCTTTCGTCCCCTTTGTTCTGTGTCTACTTAGTCCACGTCTCTTCCTCGTTTTAAGCGCTAAGAGCATGCTCTCTATGAGTGTGAATATGCGCTATAAAAATCTTCACTATTATTATTATTATTAAGAGACTCAGCTATGGGAATCAAACACGAAAGACCGATAGTGTAAGAGTGAATTGTGTCCATCAGTTCAAGTGTAAAAAGAGCTCCATACAACAACTCCCATTGGCACCATCTGCAAATCACATCTATTCCACTTACAGCATGAAAGCATCACAATCACCATGAAAGACACAAGGCATTAATAATTAGCCAAACAGGAATGTGCCTGAGAGGTCACTGGTAACTCTAGTTGTGTTCAAGCTTAGCCAACTTTGTGCCAGCATCCACCAGTGAGGTTATAAGCAGCAGCTGCACATTTTATATTGAGAGGAGGATAAAATGTAGCATTTTAAAGGTCTGACTGCAGCACAATATTCTGTGAGAAAAAGCTTCACTTTCTGCTCATATTTTGCCAAATTTTCTACAGAAATAGGTCAAAGTACATCTGCAACCAAGAAACAAGAACTTTCACACTTCCCCTAGCTAGTCAGCAGGAGGATGTGAAGAGGCACTAAACATCTAACAGCTGTTCACTGAGTGTATGAACCTCTATTTAATGAAATTTTTCGGAAGACTGGTGATATGACTATCATGTATGTCCATTCACATAAATGTCTTTCCTAGGCTCCATAGCAAAACATTAGGATCTTCTTGTACACAGCAGATGATTACAAGAAATTAGGAAAAAGGCCAATGTATATATTTCAGGTCACGCAGCACTGAGGTGGATAAGATTATAAACCACTATAATATGCTGTCTGTCCTTCTTGCTTATCTGTTGGAATAAGATGACTTTCATCGGTGACTGGTGGATCTGGTACTATTACTGCTTTATTTTGCCTCCATCTTCTCACACAACTGACTGTTGCAATGGTGCCAAACACCACAAATACTGAAAAAAATAATGTGTTTCCAAATACTAGTTTGATTCCTAAATTAAAAGTTATTGTGGTATGACAAATTTATACATTTCAAAAGGTATCCTAAGCAAGAGAATTAGCAAACAAAATGCTGGAATAAACTGTTCTATAATCATACCTTTAGCTATGTCGCAGTTCAAACATGAGAAACTATAGGCATTTATAAACCTCATCAAATGCAAAGAAAACAGTGAAATCTATTTGACTAAAATAATATTTATACTACATTACATTTTTATGACTATTCAGTTATGATGTTTAAAGGTGTAATATTCAATGCAGATGTGAAACTTGCCATGTTTAAGCCTGATTTTGTCACAAAGAATTTGCCAGTAGGGGATGAATTACTGACCGACAAAAATCAATTATCTTTAGCATTTCCATCATTAAATGACTCAACACTATCTGTTTCATTATTCATTTCCTTTCTCCCAACCATAATGAACTCTTATTCATTTCATTTTTCCTACATATTAATTACACCAACAGTTAAAGACACATGCTATCAAATAATGAATTTCCCTATATGACCTTAATGTTTTAAATAAATCTGCATCACAGAATTTATAATGCATAACTGCTGAAAACCATTCTAAAAACAAACCTGCAGCTAAACCACATATTAGTGCAATCAGCTCTGCTGTTGGGACACATGATGCAGACTCTGAATCAATCTGGTAGAATGGGGCTGGACACTGCTGAGGAGCTGTTGAGCCAGCGGGACAGTAACTGTTGGCTATGCATGGCAGGGGACTGTTGTCTGTTTGCTACACATACATTCATTAAGAAAGGTTTATATTTGATGGAATGCAAAAGGCAAGCTACATATGACTTAAACATGCATCACCACAATGCTCTTGTACTTGAAGCTGATTTTCTTTTCTCCTGCCAGCTTTTCCTCATCTTATAAAAGCATAGACATTTGTAAACACACTAAATGAACCTTCCAAATAGGAGAAGTGGATACCCTAGTAGTTAAAGCACCGGTTTCTGAGGATTGAGGCACATGCATGCACACACACACACACACATACACTACCCAGTTTGCTCCTCGATTAATGTAGCTTACTTTCCCAGGCTCTGGGACAGGAGATGGGCACCACCTTTACAAAACAGTTGGTCACTAGGAAGTGAGAAGTTAAATATTACACTTATTCGGGCCCAATTTTTTTTAAAGAGTGGTGCATATCTTCTTAGGAAGTGAGAAGTTAAAGATTACACGTATTCGGGCCCAATTTTTTTAAAGAGTGGTGCGCATCTTCTCTCCCTTGGTGGCTTTCCTTTCCCAGTCAGCTAATGCTTCGTGTGTCCCATTCAACAGCTGGGATAGCCGAATGAAGGGCAATACATTTCTTGGGTATCAAACTGTCTTGTGTGTATACCTCTGTCCCTAAACGTTGGTGCTCTAACCAGTCAGCTATCTTCTCTCATTTCACTTGAACAGCTAGTATACATCTTTACCATTCTGACTATGCCATTGCTTAAATTAAAAGACCAAACTGTTCATCTTTGGGATGACAAAATCTTTCACAGTGACAACTATTGTCCACCATTTCAATACAAGCCTTCAAGAGGAAGTTGAATTATAAAGTGTTCCAGTATTTATTTCAATGCTGCTAGACTAAGCTCTTACATAAAGAGCAAACGAGAAAGTACTGAGGTCAGAGAACTCACTGGACAGTAGAAGTTTTGGGGGCACTGTGTACACTCTATGGCTCCTTCAATAGTAACATACCAACCAGGAGGACAAGACTGACATAAGAAGGGACCTTGATCTTTCTTGAAGTCCCCTGTTACAATAAACAACAGAAACCATACTAAAGCAAAAAATCTGGTTATCAAAACAGAAACCCCAAATACTAATAATAAAATGTATTTTTGTATATTTGTATAGCACTCTAACACAACATTTGTATGTTCTGAGTGCTAATTAAGTACATGAACAATATGAAAGGTAGAAATTGTACAACAAATGACAAAAGTGAAAGATACAGATGATATGGAACAATAGACTGAAACTTGTGGCCTAAAACTCTAGATGTTTTTTGAAGAAGTGTGTTTTAAGTGCACTTTTGGAAGATTGCTGTCTGTTGATGGCATATCACATGTGGGAGGGTATTTCAACCTGATGCTGAATGGGCAAACAAGCATGTTTTCAACCTGACTGTGGAAACTGAAAGGAGACAAATATCTGCAGAAGACCAGAGATGACTGCATAGAATGCAGCAAACTATGTCAGACCAGTAAAACGGAGCAGTACCTGCAAGAACCCGGAACAAAGTGTACCAAGTTGATATTCTATACGAGCCTGAAGTGGAAGCCAGTGGGGAACATGGAGAAGAGATTTTGCATCATCTCCTTTGCATGCTTGGAGTATAAGTCATGCTCCAAAGCTCTGGAGCTGTTAGAGTTTGTTGGGATACAGAGACCAGCCAGACAAGAGAGATTTACAGTCTAGTCTTGATAAAACAAGATGGAGAGGGGGAGAATTTGTGCTTTACACTGACCCGGCAACTAAGGCAAGGATGCCAGCCCTGTAAAGAGATACTACATGCAGAGAAAGAACAGCATGTCCAAAATGAGAGCTGAACCCAAGACAGCCAACTTCAACTGTACTGGTGACAGGCACTAACCATTGTGCCACCAGGCCATCCTCTTGATAAAACAAAGGCACAGATGAAGATGTAGGCAGTCGAAATGAAAAGATACTGATGAATATTGTCGAATGTTTAATATGGAGTTCCGCAGATGTTAAAACAAACTTGTCTAAAGACATATTAGACATCGCAGTAAAATCAAGGTTCTGGATTGAAGAAGAAAATGGAACATCTGTCAAGCCCACTCTTATAGATGCAGGGACTGAGTCAGGTAGTGACTAAATTTCTATGAATCAACAGAACTTATGTCTCATCATCATTAAGTTTGAGTTTGTTTACAATGATCTAAGACTTAACTTTGAAGATACATGATTCTTAATTCTGAAAAAGTGCATATCATATGAGGCAAGACAGAAGTATATGAATATGAAAAGTTTATTTTGTTAGGCCTTTGGGCCCATTCAAAAATATTGGAATACAACGTATTACAGGAAAAATTTGTATAATACACATTATAATCAAAACTGAGTAATTGAATGGTCACATGAATATTTGTTGTGGGTCATCTAAACACAGTACAAGGTACCTGGAACACAGTAAGTACAGTTGACAGAGCCTGCTTGCTGTGCCTCCATTCCAGCAGGACACCCGCTGCAGGTAGTGCATCCATCATTTCTGTAAAAAATAAGCTTTTTTTAAGCTACACATATGCCACAGTCAACTGTAAAGGCAGTCAGGGGTCATCAGTACAGTCGTGAAAGCTGTATCCTATCACCTAACAATCAGCTAAAATACTTATAAAATATTGGTAGTTTGGTGTATATTTATATATGTGCAGGTGTTTAAGATCTAGGACTTCTAGGTGAATTCATATTTTTATAAAAGCAAGTGGAAGCACTGTAAATAATGCTAAAATATGAAAAAGGCATACTCACCCACAATATGTGCCAACATCACACTGCAAACACTGAAGCTGGCCATATTTATCCTGGTATGTTCCTTTTTCACATATCTTACACTCTGTAGCATTCTCTGTGTCTGAGTAGTTACCTGAATGTATAAAGCAGTCATAAGCCTTGCATAGTTACCAGAAAATGTGAAACAGTAAGTAGCCTTTAGTGAAAAGTGTCCCACACTGTCTCCTTTTCTTTCTCTCTTTTCCTCATACACAAACCTATGTTTCTGACAAAGATATTGCCTCGTGTGGCTTAGCGTATGAGACCACTTGAAAAATACACATTATCCAATAAATTGTTGGTGCAACTTACCTGGTGAACATTGGGAGCAGAGCTCAAAGGAGGTGAATGGCTTGTAAAAACCCTTCACACAACCTGTGCAGTTCTTTGAGCCCTCAGTCCTGAAGATGATGACTATCTTTTAGCCACAAATCTATCAGTCGTTCATTGTTACATATTAACAAATATTTTTTATAGGCAGGAAGGTGTTCTTAAGGTATAAGCACTTACCTTGCTTCAAAGCCTGCTTCACAGGGATGACAGTCTGTTGCTCCGGTCTGATTTTGAAATGACCCTGTAATAAAGGGTACTAACTCAATGTGCTTGAATGTTGTTACTGTTTGTCCCATAATTATAATTTTAGTTTTCTCCTATGTAACATTGCTATGCTGCATCTTTCTTCAACAAAAATTGTGATAGTTTTTTAATTTTTATATTTGCCCCAAACTTATTTTTTAACAAAAGTCAATAAATAAATACATACAGATTGAAAAATGAAATACATGAAATAGTACTTTTACACTGTCTTTTTCCAGCTCAAACATATGCACCTATAGCTCCCTCCCTTCTTCCTAGGTCTCATCATCCAGAACAAAGATTAATAATAAAAGAGAGGATATAAGAGAAGAGAAAAAACACCAGCCTTATCGAAGATCTCTGAGTATCATTTTATTAACAAAAAACCTTTTTCAAATTAAATACATGAAGTATAAAATTACTTTGAAAAATAAAAAAAACAATAGATCAATGTAAGCTGTAGAAAAAGAAATTAAAGTTGTTTTTATAGTTGTTGGTGCTAATTCGCCACTCTTTCCTTCATAATTATTTACACAGTTTATGTATCTACTATATGTCAGGGCAAAAATAACTTTTTATGTGTGTGTGTCAGAGAGAGAGACTTCTTAAATAAAAATTTAAAAACTTTATAAAAAGACTCACCAACTGTACAGTTGCTACAAAAGGATGCACCAGTTGTGTTGGCAAAAGAACCAGGTTTACAAAGATCACATTGCTTACAACCACTTTCACTGAAAATTAGATACTGATCTGAGAGAGTAATAGAACATATAGTCTAGTAATTTTATAGTAAACAGTGAAAAAAGTTTACCAGAAATCTGACACATTGGTGATTTTCTGTACAAAAATCTCCAGAAGCTCCAGTGTCAAATGTTTTAAATTTTTATGTTCTCTCTTGCAAGTCTGATATCTGATTTTTTTTTCTCTCTTTGTCACCATCCTGATTGGATGAAAAATGAATCAGCATCACAGAACCTTTTCTGGAGTTAGCTTCAGAATCCTACATAATAAGCTAACAGACCTTAGGAACTTAACATCAGCTATGAAAGGCTAAATTTCCAAAATGTGCAAAGGGTCTATTGGTGTGCAGCTTGGTGAAACTACCTGAAAACCACTGAAAGTGGGCTTTTAACAAGTTACTCAGATTACATTGCTTGTAAGAGGAAAAAACTCATGTTTGTTTGTTGCTGTTTACTCCTGAAGCTGCTCATCCCAACAAAGTTTTTAACCTGCTCTTATATTTACCTACAATGCTGTCCATAATCACATGGATTGCAAGAAGTTTGTCCAGTCATGTTTTGAAAATATCCAGACTGACAAGAAACACACATAAAAGTACCACTCTCATGTGCAAATGTACCTGCAGCAAATAAAATGCACAAGAAAATATGGAAAATGTAATACACTTGATGACAGCCTCAATCTACTACTTATATGAACAGTATCATTCTATTCTGCAAGGGCATCAAAGATGGCAGCGAATGCAGGATATGTGTAAGTGAATGTATATGGAGTTTTCAGTAGGTAATAATGATTAAACGTGTTCTTTACGAGCCTATCTTCAAATAAGTGAGAATTAATGAACTTAACACACAATATTTAAAACGACTAAATTAGATCAGATTAAAATTAGACAATAAATTCAATGAACTAAAATTGTCACCCATCAACTAGACATGATACATGCAAATGTTAAAAAAGACTAATTACTGCTAGTCTCAGGATAATGAGAACAGAACTGACTGGCTACTTACCTTCTGCACACTCACTGCAGTTTTCACACATAAAGTTGCTGCACACATTAACAACACAGGAATATATAATACTACTGCAAATGAGAAACAAAAATACAGTACACACTTGCCACTGGCTAAAAATGGAAGTTGCAGTACTTTCATACCCACTCAGTTGCCTTTATCAAGACCTGCGAATGTAAAAACTGGGTGGAAAAGATCACTGTTGTGCTATAACTGCAGTCTTTTTTGCCAGTTTCAGACTCTATCCATGAGCCATAAGCAGTGTAGCAATGCTCTTCTACTCAAGGGAGACAAGTGAAAGAAAGACGCACAAGACTGAGAATTCTAGAGTATGCCAAAATGTCACTAATGATTACAACAATCTAGGCTGTGATGCTTCCATAAAGCTGAAAGATTGGATTTCTTCAGAATTCTAGTCATAATGGATGTGATAAAATTTATGGGTCTTTTCAACATATGCGCTCTATGTGTCACTGTTAGCCTTCTGAGTGGCCTCCTCTACAGCACAATGCTATATGCAAGTTTTACGTAGGCACACCTCAAAGCAGCTGATGCTAAAGTAATAGATATATGGTCATATAATTTATATAAAACCCCTGCAAGTTCTATATAAGTTGTAGATATGGAAACGGTACTGTTAGTTACTTGATTTAATAAGAATGGAGTAGATTGCAGTTTCAGGTTCACCCTAGTCTTGAAAATTCCATTGCTCACCCAGAATATTAGTACCTGATTTATAAGGGAAATTTGAATATTAAAGCTAAAAGAAACATACCAGTTAAAATCTGACTCATGATTTGGAGTAAACAAAAGCATAATAAGTACTTGCAGAAACATACTTGCAATGAAATCCAGGATTACATAAAGTGCAGTTGTGTGACCCTTCCTCATCAGCAAAAGAACCAGGCTGGCATGGTAAACATTTAGTTGACTGAGGTTCATTCTGGTGATATCCCTTCTTACACAAAATGCAAAAAGGTTGACCCATGTTGTTCTGGAAGCTACCTGGCTGACAAGCATCACACGAAACCTGACCTGTTAAGTTCTGGTAGAAGCCATAACCACATTCCTCACATTTTTTGGATTTTGACTCGTTGGAATAGTGACCTAGAACAAAGTGTAGCAAGGAAATTAAAATGAATGGAAGACATCTTGGTATAAACAACATTTTGTTGACAAAGATACTCATGCACATCGACACAATCTTTAACTTTTTCTTACACACATACACAGTTTAATAATAATAATGAAGATAACTTATTGAGTGGTGCTCAATAATGGCTCACAGTGATCTACAAAAAAAACACATGAAGATAATAAAAACACATTAACAAGATTTTGCATTACCTAAGCAACCAAGCACATACTATCAGTCAAAAGCATGATGGAACAAGTGTGTCTTCAACCACTGATTTACTATACCACAATATCTAAGTATACTTTAGTATTATAATACCTAGACTTTGGTTCACACTTCAAGTGCTGTGATCTCTCAGATACACATTTTTGAAGACTGTTGCCACCCTTACACTAAACTCAGCCTTTCCATTATCCTTTTTAAAGGAGCTACTGTGCCAGGGATTTACAGGCCTGGCAAAAGTATTTGTCCAGTAGGCAGTGGAATCCAGCCTTCTCCCTGTTTCCTTGAATACCCTCCTCGCCTCTCCCTTACCAAGTACAGGGAGACTACTCAAACCGTCAGGGTATCGTCTTACACAGGTGCTAGAATACACATGCACTTACCTTGCTCACATTCTTTACAAAATGGAAGACCAGAGACATCAGCATATGTCCCAGGTTTGCACTCTTCACATTCAACACTGCCATTCTGTCCACTGAAATAAATGCATTATATGTATAAATATATGAATGTCCCTGCACTCTGCATGTTTTTAATAATTACTTCTTTGTTAGCCATTATTATTGTTCATTGTAACAAACACTGTGTGACCTCTTTTACATGCTAGGAGGATCCTAGAAAATTGCTAGTCACTTTGCACAAAGCAGCATTCAGCTCTTGACAAGATATCACAGACTTCCCATCATCTAGAATATACTCCACACAAAGTATGGAAATATCAACAATATCAACGCACTTTGTAGATGTGCCTTGATCACAGTCGATGCACTGTGATTGTCCACTGGCAGGCTGCTTCTGTCCAGCAGAGCAGCTGGTGCAGTCATGTTGTGTCCGGCACTGGCCTTTTGCATTGCAGCACCCACATTCAATAGTGCCTGATAAAAACTGCTTTATGAATGTTTTATTTCACATCAGGAAATGTTAAAATAAATATATTAATACATAATAAGTAGTCAAAAATCCTGCAATATGTACTTCCATTAGTGTCCACATGTTTTACCATTAAATTATAAACAATGAAATTAAACAAATATTACAATCAAAGGTTTCCTTTCATGTTCTTTGGTTACTGAAGTAACTTCTTTCTTTAAAAATTTTGCTCATTAAAAGGGTACAGTCTCTTTATGAAATACATGTCTTACTGTTGTCTGAAAATGTTCCATTTTCACAGGCTGAACAGTTTTCATAGACAGTTCCGTTGCAATCCACATTATACCAAAGAACTTCAGATGTAGAAAAGGCAGAGTTATTGGTAACAACTACCACAGAAAGATCTGTAATCAGAAAATAAAACTTTGTTGAAATCGTAAAATAAAAAGGATAAAAAGGACGTCTGCTGACATGTCTCTTGAAAAGCATGTTTCTCACATCTGTCTTTCTGCATACAATGAGCTCCAGAAGATCAGCTCCATTCACCACACTGTCCATCTCAACCACCAAAAGTCTCATCTGCTCATTTGTTCTGTCTAAACTAGACTACTGCAACTCTCTTCTTGCTGGCTGTGCACAGTATCTCATTGATAAGCTTCAGAAAGTCCAGAACTCAGCTGCTGGTCTCGTTTTCCGGACTCGCAAATCTGAACATGTCACACCGCTTTTTCACTCTCTTCATTGGCTACCAATTAAAGCTAAAATAGACTACACGCTCTCAACTCTATGCTAT
The DNA here is from genome assembly GCA_004794655.1 of Marisa cornuarietis. Taxonomy (NCBI): domain Eukaryota; kingdom Metazoa; phylum Mollusca; class Gastropoda; order Architaenioglossa; family Ampullariidae; genus Marisa; species Marisa cornuarietis. The sequence goes on along the minus strand of SMMW01000013.1, from coordinate 1,408,624 downwards.
GGATTCTTTGAAGGCTCCTCCCCCCACTACTTTACTGAAATCTTGTCTGTCCACACCCCTGACAGAAACCTTCCTCCTCACCAGACTCCCACATTCTTTCCCTCCCTCCCACAAAGACAGTCACATACGGACAAGGGACGTTCTCCCTCTGTGCTGCTAAGCAGTAGAACTCTCTTCCATATCACATTCGCCACTCTGACTCCAAGGCTACATTCAAACGCTCTCTGAAAACATCTTTTCACAAAGTACTATTGCTGAATTACTATTCTTAACTCCCTTACAATACTGTTTCTCATGGTAACCATCATGTAATGACTCCATCTCACACTGTTTACAGTACCTATATCCCTTTATACCTTCATCCATTGCTTTATGGTATAGTCTTGTATCACATCTTTGTGTTGTTCAGTGTGCCTATATGTATCTCACCTTCCACTGTCTGTTATCTTTCATTTATCATTACTTGTCTGCACAGAGAGTGTGATCTATCTTGGTTATGATGTTGTGCATTATTATTTTATTCTCACTATTGTAATGCAATCAGGTGATGCTAATTTCTGTTCTTTCCAAATTTTTAAGTAAACTGAAAATTTTGTAGTTTAAAAATTAAACAGGATGACAAATACACATTGAAATGCTTTCAATGTAGCACCAACATTGCCTCTTGTTACACTCTAAAGCTTTAACTTTTACTCAAGACATTTTGTTGTTTTATGTATCATTATTCAACCACACTGATGTCTACGCCATATCCTCGGAATCAGATGGCCTAAAATGATCTCCAACACAGCCTGTGGGGAAAAAAAACAACCCAAATCCCACTAGCCAAGACACCAAGAAGCGAAAGTGAGGCTGGATAGGACACACCCTACGCAAACCAGCTGACACCATTGGCAGGCCTGCAGGCCCTTGACTGGAACCATCATGATAACAGGAGAGTTGTGAGGCCAAAGCAGACTTAAAAAAAGAACAGTAGAAAGCGAGTCAAAGGATGCCGAAACCACATAAGCCCAACTGAGGAGGTGCTGCCCCAAACCGGGTTGTTTGTGGAGAGGTGTTGTTGCAGCCCTACATGCTCCTCAAGGAGTAGCAAGGACTAAATTAGACTATTCAACCACACGATTCGTACAACTGATTGATTTCTCTCCGTGTCTCTGGTCGTCTCTTTGCTTCCCTATCAGAGACAGAGAAATCAAATCATGTTGTGACAACAATTTTAAGATTCTTTAATTTCAATCTTTCAACTCTTTCGCTTTCCGATAATGCGGCTTTTCTATTACACTGTTACACTACTTATTTGATGCGGTATATTAGGGTTGTCAGCACTATACTCAAAGAAATGAAGAAAGTTTGGGAGAAAAACAAAATTAACCCCACAAATACACTGTAGCAATCCACAATAACAAAGTCTAATAATGCAAAGGAATAAACCCCCAAGAAGAACATTTCCAAACAAAGAAACTAAAGGCAATGTACTTACAAATAACAAAACCAGAAATCACCACAATTTTCATGTTAACGCTGCGGCATCACACGTTTACATCACCTCGCCGTAATCAGAAAGCTGTAAAACAAAACACTGCTGTGTGACGGTCCCCCTCGCCCTCGCCATCTTCTCGTCATATGACCGCGAGACTGGTTGTCTCCCTTAGATCCTCGTGATCATAGGCTGTGGGGTCGGTCAAAGATGGTAAATATTTTAAGGTTCGGTCACTGCGTTCCTGTTAAATGACAGCAAATGTTTTCTTCTATTTTCTCCTTCTTTACCATTTATATGTCCGTGGGTACACACCTCTGTGACTTGTGAGTGAAGGAAAGTTGGCGTTGAACCCGCCATGCATTGTTTCCCTCCTTTTTCAAGATATAGACGATAGAGGTGCATGCAGGTCGTTGTGGTTGTTTGTTTTTTTTTAAATCTATTAGTTGATCCTCACTTTTATGTCGACAACATATAAAAAGATACAAACGCTTTAAGGTCCGCTGGATTAGTGCGTTTAAGGTCGTGCGTGTAATTATATTTACGGTCTAATTAGCAGTGGTAGAGGGCGCAAAAGTTGTGTAAGTGGTTGACTGTGTCTAATGCAAAACTGATCGAGTTTGATCCCTCGATTCTTCCACCACGTTTGTCTTCTTCAACAACCTTTTTCATTGTAAGGTCTGCATCTGGACAGAGCTCAGATCTGCATTCCTGTCGCTACAGCTCGCTGCATAATCCACGCTGCGAACATCGAAATGGAGCAAGGGTAATTACAATGCGACTGATCAACGAGCTCCCTGCTCTTTTTCCAACCCAGTTTGCAGGTCAGCTACTGCATGAGCACTGTCACGAATGTACCGGGTCGAGTATTCTATATCAGGATTTTCAACCACAGATGGTAATCGCGGTAAAGTGGCGATCAACGTGTCAAACAAAACAAAACAAAAACCGAACAAACAAACAAATCTGAGTCTCATCGTTTTTGTGAAAGATAAAAGTGCGGCAACAGATGCATTTTCGTGCTTTGTATTCTTGAAGCTGTTTGCTGTGAAGCTCAGTGTTCTTGCGCGTTTGTCCACGAGTCATTGACTCACCCGGGCCAGTAGTCTCAAACACAAGAATAGTGGTGGTGGTGGGGTGGATGTTTATAATGATAATTATTCGAATTGCAGTTAAACCTATCTTGTTATGAAAACGTTTTCCTGAGACGTTTGGAGAAAGAGGATTGGTCAGTCACATCGTTGTTCTGATTTCGACTTATTTCTAACAACACACATCTTGTCCTGTGACATTTAACGATCAACACGTGTGCAAAGTTCCAGGTAATTCCTCAAACTTCACACCATTCACGCCAAGCAAATTTAAATTATAAATCATAAAATCTGCTGACGCGCTTTTATTGTTTGTTTTTCCGCAGGGGCTCTTTTTGTTTTTAGATGTTCATCTGTTGTCTAAAACCATGCAGCCATTACAACGATTATCACCTGTATCATCGATCCATGGGCTCACAAACGGTTGTAATAATCCAAACAGATCAATGCATAAATAACTAGATACAGTGAGTATGCACAAGTATTAGGATAGCTGGCAGCGCTTCAGTATGATGCTTTGAGCACACACTTTAGCATTCGGATGATAGGCCAGCATTTGTAAATACATTTCGCACTGTCACAGATTATATAGAGGTAGGTCAAAAGTGAGATAGATTAGCATCAGAGCCCATGAAAAAGCTGCAAGAGGACGCGGGGTTGACAGCGGAAGTGAGGAGCATGGTGCAGGATAATAACTGCGTTATCCCTTATTCCACAAGGAGAGGTCCTAGGTGAAAGCACTGCGGAGATTTAAATAGCCCAAATTATCCTTGTGCACTTGAACACTCGATAACCGCTGAAAATTTCCTCTCGGAGTTTCACCAGTTTCTCCGCCGTCAGGCGACGAGGGAACTTACTTCAGACAGTGCTTGAACAGCCTGTGGTCGACAGGGTTAAAGCTTGCTTCAGCCAAAGCTGTCGCGACACAAAGATCTCAATGAGACCGCACAGTGGAGAAATGTGATGGGATGCACAACCTTATCCTTATATCTTGTCCTCATCTTTATCTTGTAACTAGCACCTGTTTTGTTTATTATTTTGTATCTGAACATAATTCCCGAATATAAGTACCCACTGAGATTAATAAAGTTGTTCATCGCCATTGTTTCCAAACCCCAGTGTGTGTCTCAATCAACAGGGAATCAATAGATTAAGACGAATATATAGCAAACCCTAATTGTTCAGAAAGCGATGAGTTCCTATCATACAGCAGTTTCCGATCTTGCCAAAACCAGAAGAATGACACCGTCCTCGAAACTGGTTAGAGGGCCATAAGGTTGCAATTTGTTGCTTTATGCAATATAATACATCTTTTTGGGGGGCAGAACTTTCATATAGGTGGTTTTACTACGTCACGGCGGGCTGTGCTATTTTGTGGGAGGGGAGCCTGGGTAGGATCGATATTTGAGAGGGGTGTGAGGTTGGGCATTGGTTGGTGTTGTGTGTGATTTATGAAGTGGGATTTGGGTTAGGGTTAGGGGTAGTTTTTATTGTAGAGGACAAATGTTGAGGACTGGTCCAGTGACGTGATGGTGATTGACATGGAGTTGTGTTAAATTATTGGCTGGTTTTAGTCGTTAAATTATTGGCTGGTTTTAGTCATGTGGTATTTGGCGCGGAAATGTTTTGATTTCATGTGAGCAGACGATAGAAATTCGAGAGGATTGAAGATGGCGAGTGTGCGTGGAAATTTCGCGAAAATTTGTGGTGCAATTGTGGAATTCAAGGAAAGGTTGAGAGGTGCATAGTCTAAATTCTGTATATTTTTGGATATTATTTCTCGGAAAAAGTGGAGGAAGGATTCGAAGAAGATGGGGAAGGCGACTTCAGGAAAAATTTGTTCATTTCTGGATATTATTTCTCGGAATAATTGGAGGAATGATTCGAAAAAGATGGGGAAGGCGACTTCAGGATAAATTTTGTTCATTTCTGGATATGATTTCTCGGAATAATTGGAGGAAGGATTCGAAGAAGATGAAGGAGACGATATGAGGGGAGTTTAGCGAGGAGAGAGAGAGAGAGAGCAGAAGATGAGTGACGTAATAGTGACGTCTCTAATTTGCATAGCTCCGCCTAAAGGTAAGCCATTTTTGTTATGGCGTCGCAAAACCACCTATAAGAAAGCTGTTCCAATGTTGGTGTTAAAATAAGATGTATTTTGTGAGATGGGTTTAATGAGAATAGGTGATCGCATGGTTAACATGTGGTCAACACGTGCACTAGTGGTAGAAGTTGTTTGACACAAAATGTATGAGAAGCAGTTTGATATTGAGTATTTTGATTTTATGTGCTTTAGGTATTATAAGTTCTTTTTTGTTTTGTTTTCAGGACAATCGCTCTTTCTTTTTCGTCTGTTTCTTTTTTGTTATGTTTCTCGTTATCGTTCGTGTTCCTCCTGGTGTTGCGATGTTGAATAAAGAAGGAAAGAAAAAGACCACGCTTGTCTGGTCTATCGTTTCCTGTGTGCTGACGTGGTAGATACTGCCTTTCTCCCCATCAAAAACACCGATTAAGCCCGGTTTACAGCTCTGTTCAAGAGTGATATCGCAACTGGTACAAAGGACTAGGCAAAAGCAATCCTCAGGGCAACCAGTTGTTTCCTTCTACGGCCAAAGGGTAGCGTTTGGAAATGGTGATGTAGTTGGTGAGCGGGGTCTGTGATAATACTGACGGCTTTATCAGCAATAACCAGCTGAAGTCGTCTCAGAAATGAGAAAATAAATCAGCAATCTTTATTCATGGACTGCCGGATCTGACGTTAACAAAGCGAAAGCCTGTTTTCTCTGTCTTTCCTCCAGCTAGATGGGGTCTTAAACTGAATAAGTAAGCCCTTACAGCACAACAAGACATTTATCACAGGCTTTCAGCCCAAGGACTTACCCGGATGCGAGCGGTTCCTGCAAAAGCGCTTAATTAAAGATTTTCTTATATCACTTCCGGTGCATCTCGTGAAGAAGACAATTTCCATATTCTTAATGCACGTCGTCGGTCCCGCGACTTGTTGGTCGTTAAATCTGGTATCTGTCGCAATATCTAATCTTTGTCATCATACAGTGGAGCGATCATAGTTCTGAGGGAATGAATCGATCGTGATGAGGGAAAGAAAAACTGCATACTTCCGCTCCGATTCTACTACTAGTGTTACAACAACTACGTCTACTCGTCATCAGCATCAACATCATCGTCATTAATATGCTGTCATTAATATTCTCATCGTCTGAATGTGGCCGTAAAAATTAATATTTCTTACACACACCCCCACTCTCTCTCTCTTTCTCAAACACAAGAGAAAGAGAGAGAAAGTATTGACAGCTGACAAGTATTTACGAGTGTGTTATGACAGTGAAAGGAAGATAGAGATAAGCAAGACTTCATTAAATTGACAGTCTTCTGCCTTGATCTTGTCAGCGTGTATGCCTTGCTCTTATTGTAGGTCTCATACAGTCAAGCCTCATATTTGTATAAATTATACAAGTCCGTGAGCAAGCCAATCCCTTAACTAGGGCAGAAAAGAAAATGCTTTTGCTTCAGAATTGACTGTGCCGCACTTCCTTCCCGCATTTAGCAAAACCAGCTCGAGTGCACAACCCACAATTGTTTGCCTATAATAGAGGGTTTCTCCTCCAAGGGCCATTTAGATATTTATGACATCGCTCGAAGGCCGTACAAAATTATCAACTGAAAAATTAACCTGCTATATTTGCTGTAAACTGTAGTTTCACAACAGTGATACCACTTTTGCAACATATACATATCTCAGCCTGCCTGTCTTCTGAGTCACAGCAATACAGGTAGACGGGCTGCGGGCATCGGACGAGAAGCATATACTTGTCTGTCCCATCATGTACTCGTATGTGTCCTGTCTCTCCTGTAATGGACCTATCTTGCTTGTCATTCAAAGTTTGCGTTATGATTATGGTTCACGTGATGTAAATTTTTTGCTGTGAAAAGCTCCTAGGATTACAAAATTTCGAGCCCCGCCTGTAGCTGCCTTGGCAGGTCCAGACCAAATGATTTTGTTTCACATCCTTGCTTATAACATGCAGACCTTCAGTCGATAGAAAAAGTGCGGTCAGCACACTTTGAAAATATGTATAATAAAATATTATCAAACTGCATAGTTGCTTGTCTGGATTAACGTGGTCATCGATGTGGTATCGTTTCCCTAGCAGGAACTAATGGAATGAAGTAAAAGAAAAATGTTTTCGAAAAATATAGAAGAGGAAACTCTATTAACAAAATCGGAGTTTAAAAAAAACTTGTTGAGATTTCGCACGCTGAAACGTGTAATTTGTACCTCGGCTTTCTGACTTATACAAAAAAAAAAAAAAATGTTCATAGCAGAGGTGAAGGTGAAACACTTTCATATTTACGAAATTTGCGTAAGAAAACATGCACTTTGTGCAATTAGGTAAGAATGTGCAATATGTCAGTTTAAGTGGCTGCCCTGCTGCTTAATTGTTCTTTGCCCAGGCACGCCGCTCCTATAGGTGACCCACACTTAACCCAGCTGGCGTTGGTGCTTGGTCAGGGTCAATGACACATACCTGACCTGACCTTCTTTTATTGTAGTTAAAGGTATACTCAAGGCAAAATAAAACTGTTTAGATTCTCACAAAGAGTATGATTAATATGAATCTCATCTATTTTCGTGTCTATTCATGTGCAAAAAGTTGAAGGTTATGTGGAGTGTTGTGTTTAATAAGAGAAATTACACCGGACTCTTTCGCTTGCTTCAACGAAGTCTCGTTCTCCGTCACGTGACCTTATGATTGTTTACCAAGCAAAACGAATGCAGCTGCCACCCGATTGCCGAAAAAAAAGGGGCGGAAGGAGCTCAAAAATAGTTTTCACAAGTTTCCAAATGACAGAAACTTGAGAAGAGAATAAAATTAAGGATGAAACGACTCAGATACGAAACTACAAAGCTTTGTGAGGCTAGAGACTCGGACACCTTGTGCTCAAAACATTTGGTATAAAGCTTTACGAGCACACGAACGATCGAGCGAACAGCGCGGCTTGCGCTTTGTGTCTCAGTTTCTGTGGGATAAGTTTCTACATTTTTTCAGCATTATGAAGTTGTCAAAAAAAGAATGGGATGCATCTGACAGATGATATTCAGTCGCCAAACAGGTCAGTGTCACGAATGCACCTGATGCTAGCTAAAATTGTAAACAATAAACTGCGATTCTTATTCTACCATGATCAACATTACAGTCTGTGAATGACTGCATGTACATAATAAAAAGTATTAGATTGTAGCTATATCAAACATGTGAACGACAAAAATATACAGTAACTTGTGAGAAAATAATGCATCAAGCTGCAAGTATAAAGAAAATATAGGCCTACTATTGTTCATCTGATACTTGCTACATTTTATTTTAAATTATTTACATTTTATACAACGAAAGCTTGTTTTATTGATCTATGTCTTTGTAAGGATGGCTTCTGTTTCTAAACATGAAATCTCTAAAATGTTGAAAGGATACTTCTTACATAATGAGCATGTTAACACATGCATGCACTAATTATATTAATTCTTGTGTGCAGTATATCAGAGATAACATTAAAGAGTGTATTCATTGCTGAGTTCAGAGCAGAATTTTTCATTAATAATGTTTATTCCAGACAATGACCAACCAGTCACAATAAACTGCTAAATTGTGCATGCATGAAGGGGTGCAAACAGACCCAGATTTCCAGGTTTGTTCACCTTTGTTTTCTTCAAGATCCTCACAAACTGATTCAGAAAGATAACGGCCACTTTCTAGTTATGTTTGATGTTTACCTCTTATATCTAAACTCAGGAAGAATAAAATTTGTAAATGATGGTTATTTAATCCTAACAAAGATATTTAAAGCCACAAATAAATGCAATGCTTGATATGTAGATTAAAATAAACGTTTTTTTCATTATTTTATTAAGTTATTGCTTTCTAAAAGTCAATATACCTGCTTTTTATTAATAATAAAATGAAAATGTCCAGCAGATGTGACCTTATGTTGGGGACTGGACTGTGAGACAGAAAAGGCAGATGACACCGCACACACAGGAAAAGACTGGAAAAGTTCAACACTCAAAGAGCACAGGTAGAAAAACTGGTACTAATTTTCTTCAAGCAGTTGCTTTAGCCTGTGTATTATATCATGTTTAAGTAATGAGGCATTGTGTTTATTATCTAAATGTTAATTGATAAATACAGAAATACATATGCATCTCAAAAGTGTTCATTTGATGCACGTTTACTGTAATCCACAGAAGTGCAAAGAATTATAAAATTATGGAAATGTCGATACGTTGTTGAAACTGTTTTTAAATGTTTATAGAACAATCAATTAAATAATGTACATGCTACAGAAACTGAAAGATAAGAGGATAATCAATCACTCAATAAATAATTGTCGCTTGAGCATAAAAATACACATTATCAGTTGCAGCCACACCATGAACAAAAGATTATGTACTATTTTAATGTAGAGAACATGGCTATAGGTATTCCTAACACTTCTTTTCAAACTAATAACAAATATCATTTTAAATTATAATTTAATTTCATGACATCAAAATTAAAATGATCAACTATTATATTTTATATTTTTTCTTCTGGTAGTGTCGCATCATATTGAGGTCATTGTACATCATGTATGATTCTTCTAAGCCTTAGAGGGATAAATACAAGTATTACATATGGATTTTAGTGTAGGAAAGGGTAAATTTTAACAGAAACAGATTTTTCACCTCTTCACTTCTCTTTTCTGCTATTTTTCAGGGGTTTCTAAGAATATCATTGCGTCTAGTTGACCTGAGGGTAATTTTAGCTTGTCATTATGGTCCAAAAGCCTATTGAATTATGTGTAGTGATGTTCATCATCATCACCAGAAGGACTGGGCAAAGAACAGCTAGTATGAGACAAGTAAGCTTCCATCTGCAACCATGTTGTGGATATCCATGAAGACCATGGTGGGTCCTACGGCAAAGGTCAGCATGATCATCTGGAATATAGGCCCTGGATTTAAAAAAATATATATATACACTATAGCAACATGTAAACTAGACATTGGATTTTATTTCTGAAAATGACAGAATACTTTCTTCTTCTTTTGATTACTGTGCTTGCAAGATGTACACTGTAATGTGACAGTCCAATACTTCTGAAAAGAGCATCAAAAACTGTGCTACATGCTTCAATACAGGATTACTAAAGCATATGATTCCTGAAAATATAATAAAGAACCAACTTCTTCTTTGGCTTCCTCATCCTGTGTGCATATTTGTTTGTGTGTTGTGAGAGTGAGTTTGTGAATGATTATAAGGAGCATGGGATGCCTGCTAAATGTGAGCTATGCACCTCAGGTGTATCATGGGTGTTTGAGCCCACCTTCAATAGTGGGATAAAAAAAAACCACATTAGTCGACAACAAGCTAAATGTACTTATGAATGTATTTGTAGAAACACTCACCTATATATTATAAAGCATATTTTAAGCCAGTAAACTCCTCTGACGGAAATTATTTTCTGGTCGCTGCAACAACACATGCAGGCAAGACTTTTCTGTTTTTCTTTCCTATCTTGTGCCATATCCATCGCACAAAGTTGCAGTAAGCCACATGTCTGTGTGTTCTGTGGAAGAAAAAAAAAGTTTTCCATGCATTACTATTAATCCATAACGAATGAAAACTACTGAGATAAATTCAGCCACATGTCTGTGTGTTCTGTGGAAGAAAAAAAAAGTTTTCCATGCATTACTATTAATCCATAACGAATGAAAACTACTGAGATAAATTCAGCCACATGTCTGTGTGTTCTGTGGAAGAAAAAAAAAGTTTTCCATGCATTACTATTAATCCATAACGAATGAAAACTACTGAGATAAATTCAGCTCCAAGTGTTCCAGAAATGATGCTTGTAAAAAAAAAATGCCAGATACACTTGTTTTAGACATCAAAATGATGTGAAGTGTGTTCCATAACTGGGTTTGAATAAATATAAAAATTGAATGCTGTATAGGGAAGATTTTATTTTGCAATTCATGTCAGATACAAGCAAGTATTTTTAACATCTCATATAAAGTGTGTTCCATAACTGGGTTTGGATAAATGTGATAATTTTCATGCTGTTTAAGGAATATTTTATTGACAATTCACTTTTAAGCTTTACTATACATAATTTTTTATGCCTCAACATTTAGTGTAATATTTATCTTTGAAGTGCTTTTCTTGCATTCATGCTTTTAATTTGACATTGCACAGACTAAACTGTGCCTATCAATAAAAAATGCTGGCATATCCCTTACTTGTGTGGTTCTGTGTGCATATAGTCTTCCCGCCATCTTTTTATATTAATCTGCTTTATTAGCACTATGGTGGAATCAATAACAAACCTGAAAAAAATCAATTATAAAGTCATTACATATTCAGAGCATTTCTCTCAAAAGTCTGTAAGCATTTACATGTGGTTTGCCTGCAAAGTCGCTAAAGCGCCATTCACTTAGACTGTAAGAAATAGGTGTTGTGGAGTCAGAAGTCAGATCTCGGCTCCAACACTCATCTTTCTGAATGTCTTTCAAGGTATAACCATTGGTGGCTTTCTTGAGGTACTCCGACTTCCTCCACCTTGTGTGTGTGTATTAATTTGTGTGTTGTAAAAAAAGCACGTGCATCAGTCTGAATGTTTGTAAGTGCTTGTATATCTAAATGTGTGGGTGTTATGCAGTGTTTTGCACCTACTTTCAGTAGTGGGAAAAGACAATAACTTGCATGCTTGTAATTACACAATATTGGAGTGGGGAAAATTAGCATCCCTAAAGTAACCAGCACAAAAATTAAACATGGGAAAAATTTAAGTATGTGAAATAAGAGTTTTTACCTTGATAGACAATTTCCAGCCATGCCTTTATGACTGGTAATGCACATCTGGACCTCCTCTAAATAATTGTTTATTTCTGAATAGAAATGGCAACATTTCTTTTCTTCTTCTTTTTGTTGTGGCCACTCCTCACAATGCTCACAACTGCACCAGTCTGAAACTCTGATAAATAAATTCATGTACCCACACAATTAAATTGCAAACATAAATTTAAAAAGCACAGGCATAATAGCATAAAGCAAACGCAACTGCCATATTCTCTGCATCGTTGTTATACATCTACTACACATACAGTAAGTCATTATTTAGAATATACCCCCCCCCCTAAAAAGGCTGCAAATATTGTCTGTTTGAAATATTGAAACGATGTTGAAATATTGATTTTTGAAACTAAGCTTTGAAAAGTTCACTTTAAAACCTAAAGTAACTAAAGAACACTTTATTATCATTTACAATGTGAATATTCCGCGGGGTGTGTGTGTGCATAAGAAATAATTAGCATGTCAAATGTAATTTCATTCTTTAAACACATTACGATGTAAATTCGTCAACAACAAAGCCCAGTGCAAGTAGTTAGTGGACTTAGTGTGCATTATGTTTTTTTTTTAAGTACTTGAATCTAAAGCATTCGTTCACTCTCTGCTCGCGTAGACACAATGTGACTTGCTTAGTCCTACCTGTTTTGTCTTTCGGCCGATTGAACATTTTCTTCTTTTTCCAATGAGGTCCAGTCGATCCCAGTGTAAGCTGATGCAATTGGTTCAAACTGATATGGTTGGACATTGCTCATAGCCACCTTGATTATTAAAAATTTGGATATTACCAGTCCAACTAACGAGTCACCACCGATCACTTGTGTTCAAATCCTAGTACTGACCGACACTTACGCGTCCCAGAACTACGTCATACAAAGGAATCGTCTGCTAACCGTCTCGCGAAGACATCGCGGTTTCTCGGCGGAAGGATATAACGAGTAAATTTCACTGGAAATTTTCGATTTTTATAAACATCGGCAACCGAGGTAGTGCTAAGAAATGGTAATAAGGTGAAGAAAGCATCATTTATTTCTCCTGTATTGTTTTAGTGAGCTGCAATCGTAATTAAATATAATTTGCAAACGTTTTGGACCGTCCCCACAGCCTTATCACCGATAATTTGCCTTTAGAATACCTTTAAGCCAACCTCTTGTAGGTGTTCAGCTGCAACTCCACTTCAGCCCTATAAGCATCTAGATGTTCCTAAGCGAAGACCTGTCATCCCCTATTCCTTACTGCTACATTTTTCAATCCTTTAGTAGGAAAAACATATAATACACAATGTATATATATATATCTGAATTTCTGCTCTTTGTAAGTATATGTGTATGGCGTCTTTCTCTGTATATAGTCTGCGACTGTTGCACGCAGTTTTTGATATCTCTGCGATTCATAGACGTTTTTATAAGCCAGCGTAAAATGTACTGAAAACTTATGTTTTGTTACGAGACAATGTTGTAGCTGATTATGTGCTGTTAGTTAATTGATTAAGTTAAACCTGTGATAATCCTGCAAACCCTAAAAATAATGTGGAATGCTTGATGGAAGGTGGAATATATGGATGATGATTTTAAGTGCACTTTTCAAGATTGCACGCATGAATAGATATTTGCTGGCACGGTGAAATAATATATGAGCATCCGGAATATATATCGCCCATAAAATCCCGTCAATTGTCGACGCGTTTGCCGAATACATAGCTTAGGGGGGATCTAAACCTAACATCAGTACGTAGGTTGTGAACTTTTTTTTTATACGTGAAGGAATTCGATCAGTTATGCAAACGGGGTTGTGGGGTGGTCATCAGGACAATAACCAACTGGTGATAAACATATAAACGCCGGCATACGAGTATATCCCCATGAGTACAGTTCAACTGGAAACACCTCCAGTTATTTGTTTACTTTGGTGATCTGGAAACAGATACGGACAAGCGACTGATCGCGAGCAAAATATTTTTTTTAAAAAATCAAATACCATTAGCAACTGATTATTCAGTCGATTAATTTTTTTTTCTTGAAACGCTGACAGCAGGGCATATAATGAACGTCCGCGGTTAGACACCATTTGTACCCTGTACTCACCCGCACCCGGAATTTGCCGAAGTTTGCCGAGCTCACCTCGCGAGGCACTTTGACCTCGTTTTCTGCGGCCCCTTTATTTACTCGCCTCGCCGGCTTCTACCAAACTTTGCAGATCGCGGACTGGCAAGGCACGAAATCTGTCTTAACTACTATAAGCGCGTGTGGCATCAGCCTTCGGTGAGTGAAGATCGTGTTACTGTTTTCTACATTTTTAATTAAAAAAAAATTAAATACTCACGAAATAATGGTATCGCGTTCTGTGTAGGACAGTGTTAAAATGCTTGAGTTGAGTGTGCGTTTTTTTTTTTTTAACCGTAGGGAAGATTAGGAATAGGAAGAGAACAGATTTGAGACAAACTTCACCACCGACTTTCGAATGGTGTGGTTGTTGAAAACAAAGGAAACAAGTAGTCATAATGTATTTGCTGAAAGCGTTGAAGTCTACATCAACGTATAATTTTACGATAAGCTTTACGATTCGGTAATGAGTGAAGCGATCGGCTATCACTGTAAGAGTGTCAACTGGGTGTCTGCACAGTCACCTCGATTGGCACGTTGAATGACAGTGATAAACTCTCAATGTCCGCGGGCAAAAGGGACAAAAGAATACATTTTACATGTTAACATGGCTTAGCCTAAGGCAGTATGCAGGTGGGCTGAATGAATCAGAAGTATTGTCACATTGAAGAGTGCAGCAAGTGTACTGATGTCTTATATAAGCTGTAGTGTGTGTATTAGTGTCTTCTTCGGCTGAAATCAGAATGTTGATGGCTTTCTTATTGATTGCCTATCTGTAAGAGGCCACCTTTATAGTGTGGTTCAAATAAATCACTAAATATGTTATCACTAAAATATAAAAAATGGACTGATGTATAGGTCATTACATGTATATGCATATATTAATGTTTCTGCATGTATGAATATGTTGCTGAGGGGGAAAAGACTTGAAATCATGTTTTTATTTTGCTGTCTTATTATTTTACTTTTGATGTCTCTCTTTCCCATCATGTCAGCCTGTCACAACTATTCATCCCAAAGAAATATCAAGCCACATATCTTTCAATGTCTAGAATTCAGATGTAGAATAATTATTTTTGTGAACTTAAAGTAACTGTCATAAACTGGATTTTGTAAACAAAGCAAACCTTTCAAGTACAAAGTATTCAATGTACACATCAACATATCTGTCACTGCTGTTTCATGCAGTTGTTTTTAAATACAGGAAGAATGTAAGGCGACAGGATTAAATTCATCTGTTAAGGATATATGTAGCTTATGTGCGAGTCATCTAATTTTCTAAGTCTAATCACATCAAGAGATTTTAGCGAGAGAAGTAGGGAAAGATCTTTTCTTTGTGGGACAAAGATAAAAGAAAATTATTTCAAGGGTGATTAATGGGAGTGGAAACACTTTTGTGTATTCAGATCATTATGACAAGGCATTCAGTCATTGGTGTGAAGGGAGAGCAGTAAAAATCAATCTGCCCACACATATCATGCATCACTGCTCCTGCAGGATCTTTTCCGTGTGAGTGGTGAACATTAATAGCTTCACGATGGAACTTATGACAAAAATTAAGTACGAGGAGAGTAATGGTAACAGGAGTTCTGATGCTCTTCCCACATTCTAGTCATTGTTTCTCTGTCACTTATGTTCTATCTAAAGTGTAGCAGTATTGTGGGGTGTTCCTTCAGGAGATGACATCGTCTGAAGTTTTATAAGTTATTGCACAAAAGGTAACAAATATAAAGTCATAGTTCTCCGATGAGAAGGGGCTACAAATTTGTAATTAAGAATTTGATGCACAGAGCAGTTATCGATGCATACTGTTTAAAATATTTGTAGACTGTGGAGTTTAAGAACTCACTGCTTTTATCTCAGTCTCTCTGAATCTTTTTCCATCTACTCCCTTCATCTGTCTCTCACTCACTGTTCAGTTATACTCATTCCCCCGTGTGTATAGATTACTATCCTCATAGTAAAGGTATTCTAAGATAAAGGACAAGATAATCAAATCAGTTGTTACTGGTGATGTAGCATCTGTCTTTACCTATATAAAAATTATCATAAGTTGTTAAATTGTAACAGAAATGGAGGCGTGCAGTTTTTTATGTGCATGAGATTTGTGTCATGAATATGAGCAACTGTATGCATTAGCATGAATGAGGGAGAAAGTGTGTGTGTGTTCGTGTGGTGGGGGGAGGAGCTGGTAAGAGAGGGAGGGAGGTTTCTTTCTGCAGTTCTGTATCTGCTTGTGGCCTGTTTTCTCCACATCTCTTCACAATTCATAATTCTAGAATCACAAAATGGCCTTGTGTGCCACACTTATTTACTACTAGAGGGTACTCTGAGAAAGGCCCTTTGAACGGTGCAAATTTCTTGGCAGTCAAATTATCTTAGCTCCATTCTGAATTGCTTACATCTCCAGTGACTTGCCTTCCATTGTATGCAACACCCTTCTTGTCTAATACAAACAATTATGTAGAAACACTTAAAAAAAACTATGCATTTCTGTGTGTAGGTCACGATGTGTAAAACTGAGCTCCATAATGAAAGGGTAATTGTTCATAATGTGAGACATTTCATATACTCTTTGGGAAGGATGGTGTGTTCTGTGTGACAAAAACAGCCAGAACATTTATCAATGCTAGATATACTTTTTACAATTATACCTTTAAAGTGTCTTGGTTTATTAGACTCCATCACATCCACCACCACCACCACCAAGTAAGATCGACCTTCTTGAGAAAGGGAACAGACAGCAGGACAAGATATCCGCATAGAATGCCATTATAGAGGATCAAGGTGCCAATAGGTCACCGGTTGATTCATTTACCGATTCGATCACTGCCCATAGTCCGGTAACAGAACTTTCCCTGGGTACTGACTGTCACGTTACACACAGGCACCTCTGCTCAGTCACGCATGCATAGCGACATGCACGTGTCCTTTCACTCCCCACCAAATACAAAACATACCTCCCGCCACGGGCCCTGACTATTTTAGTCATACAAGCGTGCTGTGTTTCTTGATCGCACGCCCACTTCCTAAATGCTTTCACCTACATTCTTTCAACTGTCTTATAGAGTAACGGATGTACGTCATAGGTCGTTCGATGCTGTTGAACAAACGAGGGTCGGCTCGAATACGATTGATTTTTCAGAGAGAAGTACGGAGTGGTGATAATTTATCGGGTTATAGGAGTTTTATTAGTCGAAGCCGACCACGTGATATGGAGGAGTGAATAATTATTTGTGATTGGCTGTTTTGTGTATGACTTTGAGTCACGTGACTTTTGCCCGGAGTAGAAATTATTGATTTATAATTATTGAAGAAGCTCCGCCTACAGGTGACAGTTTTGTTTTTGTCGTCGAGTGTTACTCAGTAAGAAACCCATGTTGCGAGTTTTCTAATTTGAAATTAGACGGAGGTTCCCGCCCTTACCGCTTTCTGATCACAGTTTATCACCTGTCTCATTTCACATCATCAACCCCACCACCCAGTCTAAGTTCTGCCAGGTACCACACTAAAATAAGAATACGATACCATTCGTATCCTACAGTTCTTTGGCTGGTTAAGTTGGGGTACTTACACGGTCTCTGGGGGTCACCTGTCGCCGTGCTCTGGTCGGTGCGGCCCCTGCCGTGCTGAGGAGCGTTCAGGCTGTTGCTAGTGTCGAGCCTCGCAGCTCTGCTAAGCAAACGCAGAGGCCAGCTGTGGTTAAGCGACGAGCTTACAGGTAGTCGCTGTCACCTTGATGTCTATCAAAAACACCCCTGAGGTTGATGAAGACAAACAGAAAAGATGCTCAGCACTTCAATGGAAGGCCCGTTTCTCGGACCAGTAGTCCTTCTAGTACTCGGCGTGACGTCACAGCAGTCTCTGTCGCACAAACTGTACCTAGAGTATAAAGCATTATTATTCAACTTGTCAGGATAAGTTTACAATTTCGTTTGTCCAGAAAAAATACGGTTCCACAGAAATGTTAAATTCTGCTCATACCGGGCTTGGTATAGAAGAGGCATAACAATTTCTATTTAAAGAATAGAACATCGTAAAAAAAAAAAGTGAACATAAGTGTAGAGAACTTGGATTTGACTGCACACACACACACACACACATTTTTTTTTTTTTTTTTGGTGTGCGGGTGAGGTGGAGGTTTCGATTAGGTCAGCGTACAGGAGTACGCACGCATAAAAAACAATAAAAGACAGGCTTACATGCGCGTTCAACAACACTCACGCAGTCGTCCTGACATTAGCGCGTTCTTTCGTTCTGAACAAAGACAAATGTATCTATCGCTTGCAGGCCCTGTTAACATTTCAGTTATTATAATTACAGAAATTTTTGTTCCTAATTAATAGTCAGCCGGATCTCAAGAATAATAGGAATTAGTTCGGCCTGTACTCACATATCACTGTCAACGCTCACACATGACGCTTTGCTTACGATACACTTAGTTGGGGCCAGCAATATCGAAGCCTTCACGGTTCACATATCCTCCTAGGCTGAGTTACTGCACCTATTAATAAATTATAATAGGAATTAATAAGCAAAATGTACATAAAAATACTAAAAATGGTACAAATCCGGTGTAGCTTTTTAGCCGGCTAACAGCTGTTGACACTTGAAAGCCGTTTTTTTTTTTTTTTTTTTTTTGGTTTTGCCCATGAACTAATAGCATCAAGTAATGGCAGCTTGTGAGGCAATTAAATTCATCTTCTTCGCTGGTTTCTTCATCCACCACTCCCCCACCCCACACCCCCACCATATCAAATTTGAGCCCTAGAGGGTAACATCACATCGAAAGAAGTACTGAACGACCTGAGATGGAAGAACTGCGATTGTGAAATTTTCTTCGCCCAACGTTAATATTGTGTATTGTTTATGTGTTCGTACTTCTGTGTGTGTATCGGTTAGTTTGATTGTAATATAAAGACACCTAAAAATACCACTGCGGAGGGAGCTGCTGCTTACTGTAAACGTCTTGGAGATGTAATGAAGATTTAGAAAGCAGATGCTGGCGTGAAGTATTTGCACGGCGTGTCCATGAGATGTGCCATGGGCTCGCCTCAGACTGTGTGGCTTAACGACCAGTTCAGCTGCGAGGTAGGAATTAACATGCTTTCATTTAATAAAGGAAAAGACAAATCCTATCGTCTGCTGGAGGGTCACGTGGCTTACCGTAGGCAATGCTCCAGTAGGGGGGGGGGCGATAACGGCTTGGAGGTGTATAAAAGTAACAGAAAATTTGATCGGACCTTCTGAGATTGAAAGCTGGTTGGTGGAAAGCCTTCTGAAACGCAACAATTGTCCCTATGTTTGCTATTGTAAATTAAATTGAAACTGCGCAGAAACAAATCGGCAAAGGAGCGCTTGAGACCGATGGGAAGATATATCGAAATATCAAATATTAAGTAAGTACTAAGATTGAAGTATAAACTGATACAGCTTTCCCGACTCTTCCGTCTTCCATCACTTGCTTTTTGTCTGGAATGTTAATTCCATTTGCAGACATTTCAAGTAAATCATTAACGCATCGCAACAACAGAACTGGTTGTCTGTTTTTCTTCTCTATCCTTTTAAACGCATTGTCTGCTGTAAATAGAGAGATACGCCATATGAATGGTGCCAGATGGTTAATGCTACAGATACGGTGAATCCTGCTGTTCGTCATTTGCACCGTTCATTGTTAATCCCACGATGTAACGTATCTGTCTCTGCGTGTTTATACCGTGGAGTGTGTTTACACAACACAGCACGTAACACCTGTGCCTTATGCCTCGGTGTACCTGAACACACAATCGTCGCCCTTCCTTTTGGGGGAACCTCCGGTACAGGTATTTGTCCACTGCAATGATCATTTGTTGGACGCAGTGAGGTTCCAGCTAGCCATCTTCAGTTTCCATTCTTCCTCCTAACCACCCGTCCCCTTCTCCCCCGACTCACCCCCAATAGTTTACGTAGGGATGCGTTATCTCGCTCGTGCGGTCAGGTAAATCAGCTCCTTGGTGACGGCGCGCACCGCCTGCGGTGAATTTTATTTTGGAAACTCCTCCCGGATCCAGCTCCTGGCTGATTCTAGCTAATTTCAGACAGGTCGCGGATCCTAGAAATACAAGAGTGGACGATTCTAGACGCGGTAAACACTCTCCTGGCTGTGCCTCCACTCACGAGAAGGCTTGCCACAGCGGTTGTCCAAATAAATAGTCGGGACTCTCTCATAGTTCGGTTTCTTTCATTTTTTTGCACTCCTGTGTCTGGTCCATGTTTTCTTAACCACCTCTAAAGACAGAAGGCGAGCGGTTTTTACCAAAGGGTTCGACAGTGAGTTTCTGTCTTATGTTTTAGAGTGCACCCCTCAGTCGTGTGAGTGCATCTTTCGTCCTCCTCGAAGGATATATTTATTTATATATGCATGGTGTTGACTATCTCAAACAAGGGATTGGATGCTAGTGAGCTTGCTGGTGTCTTAGATGGGCTTTTGGGGTTAATCCCGAACCTTCGGTTACCTAGTACACCTGTCAGATTGTAATTTCGACCGTTAAATGAATGCTAAGGTGGAGCAGCTTGATGCGATGTGCCTTCTAGTCTCTCACAACACTTGACACAAATTAAAGTGGCGACAGCCTTCTCTGCATCTACCATTCTTTTCTATCGGCTCCATGAGGACACCTAGAGCAGAGGTTTTCAAACTGTGGTACGCGTACCACTACTGGTATGACGGGTGGTACGCGAGCACCATGCGTATCTATATTTTACGGTTGTATGTTCGCTATCGTTGCTGCGGGTGGACCCTTACATATAGCCACATGTCGCAACCCAGAGGCAGGAATGTCTTGGCGTCAGGATATTAAGCCATTAAACGGAGGCCAAGAATATTGGGAACCAGACCCTTGTAATCCTGAATGACAGCATATTTACTCCTTTAATCCCGAGGATAGGTGCCTGGGGTCAGTGGGTGTTGTGACCGCCGGGTTACCAAGAAATAAAAAGTTTGTCAGACGCGGAGACAAGTCGTGCTAGGTTTGTCAGTTTGAGGCCTGTAAGGTTTGATGTGAGCGAGAGTTACTTGCCCTTACTTGAGGTAAACAAACAGGACCGTGACTAAGCCGCTGTGTGTTATCAGTGAGACAGCATCGTATTTTTGAGCATTTAAAATGTATTTTCACAAGATTTTTTATGTGAAAAATACTTGGTCATAGTCTGTGGAATAATCATTGAAAGTTTTTTGTTTGTTTGGGCTTTTTTTCTTAGCTGGCTGATAATCGACACAAGTCCCTATACTGTCACAGTTGTAATTCTCTTCGATACTTACTAATTTTTCTGACGGCAAGGTCTAGTACAAAACTGGTAAAATAACATACCAACTTATCAGTTTAATTAATTTAGAGAGGTGGTCCTTTCATTCCCACTACTTTTCTAAAGTTACAGAAACATGCACTTATCCTTAAAGTCATAAGCTTAATTTCTTTTTATCTGTTTGGGAATGAAATGGGCGATAGTCCATTATTTTGAGAATGTTAAATCACAACTGTTAAACGAAACATTTTTGTGACTTTTGATAATGAATCAAAGCAAAGAGATAACTAACACAAGATCGAAGGAGAGTTTTGTTAGTCTAAAAAGGTCATAAATTTGAACAGTTTGCAGTGCACCGTTTCATCGCTTATCTGCAAACTATCAAGTTCTTTCGTTTTGAACGCATTTTTTTCCTGTTACAAATATATGGAGAATATCATATTAACAATTAACTAATTACTGACTAAATCATATACTAAATACCGGCGAACATAAGACTAAGTCCTAGACTAGTATATATATTTTTTTTTCCTAGGTCATTTGGAATTTTTGAAAGTGGTACTCGTCTGGAAAAGTTTGAAAACCACTGACCTAGGGTACCCGAGTGACAGCATGCGGGATGCTGATGGTGTGAGCTCACTGTTAAGTGCTACTCACGATTAAATAATCTAAACATTAGATATGTACTAGCTACGGAACATTTAAAAGAAAATGTAGATGAAAATATAGAAGGCTAATGACTAAATCCAGATGTTTCTAAACTGAAATTCGTAGAATGCACAACGCTGTGAGGCGAGGGTGGGTGTGGGCCATGGGTTTTATCAGCAGGATATAGATAGCTGCCATTTTGTCAGACGTCTGTTCTGCCTCTCATCACACACTTTAAGTGGTGGTTACAGACATGCAACAAGCCGAGACGACGAGCACTCCGGGTTGGTGTGCTGAGTCACTGAGTGCTGCTGGAAGTATAATAGATACAAGCTTATCCACTTTAAGTGCTGCTGTATTGCATAACTAGCTGCGATGTTTATGTACGGATTTCTGGCGACATTTAAGAATAGAGGAATTATAATTTTGGCAGCTGCGGTATATGAGATTGCGTGTCTTATTTTAATGTAAACGTATTCCAAATTGTCATTAAACTCTGGAGCACCTGACCGCTTAAGCGCCATTTTATGTGTGACTCCTGCGAGGCATCGGTGGTTGTTTTATTTAACAGTTGCGATAGCGGCATTATGTTTCTTAATGTCGTCTTTTATTTTTTGTTGGTGTGGGTGCTGCCGTCGCCTGAACTTCGATTAGAGGGATACTTTCGATTTGTTGTAGCCTTGGCGTCAATGTGCTCGAGACACTGTCCATTATGAAGACTGGAGCGAGAGACTATCTTGATGACATGTAGGTACTTAAGCAGCATCTGCTGGCGGCCGTGAACATTTTAGCTGAGTGCTGCCTGATCGCACCGTAGTTTTATCTCCAAGAACTAAAAGCAGATTCCCCCCTTCTTTTCCCCCCACATTCCTTACCTTCCTGCTCCCTCGTGCTGCTTAAAACTGCTTATAACCGTTAGCACCGCGCGTCTGTCTGCATTTCACCTGTTTCATATATCCCGTTCTGCAGCTGCTTTCATCCTATAAAAAGAACGACACGTTTATGCAAACGATTGCCAGAATAATATTATACACCAACGTCTGACGTGGTTCAGTGGCAAACACTCTGGACCTCAGTAAATTTCACTCTTTTTTCATGATATTTAGTGAAGGTGAAGGCTATATGCAGTCTATTATTTTCCACTCTTTTTTTAAAACTATTTTTTTCGCCAGCTTCAGTGCGATGTATGCACCTCGCAAAACAGGAAAGTCGAGGGAAAGCTTGGCATTCCTACAGTCTTGTGTAAGACCGTACCCACTAGGATTAATAAATGGCCGTTGTACAATTGTACGGCCATAAGAAATTACCAGGAAGCATGGATTTCCACCATTCCACACCACATCTCGCTTGATTATGTTCCCTATACTAAAGTATAGTTGGATGCGTAATTTCTGACACTGGAATTATGGTCCCTATACTTGTCCCCCCTCCCCCCAAAAAAAATCCTGTAAACCTAAGAAAACTAAGAATGCGAAAAGTAATAACAAAATTGTTTACTTTGGCAGAGAGGGATAGAGAGAGCGAAGGATAACAAAAGCCTAACACCAAACAGGTAAAAAGAGAGGACAGAAAGGATATTTTGATGGAACTGCGTGCAAAAGAAGTGTTTTAATGTTAAGCTCTGCCCGTTAGTTGATGTTTTTCAATCGACGTAAAGTTCTCATGGTTTTGGCGGCGCAGTCTGCAGAAATGGCCTCAGTCTTACTGTAACACCAGTTATCCTTTGCTAATGATAAAAGACGATTACTTTTTTAAAATGTTCTTTGCATTTTCCACTGCTTTTTAAAGTGTTTTGTGGTATAAGTCATATAATATGTCAGACATTTAAGGGTTTTTCTAAGTGCACGATATCTAGGAAAAAAAAGAAACATTTAAAAAGTGGTTTTCAAGCAGTTCGGTGCCACAGCCACTTTCTCAGTGCACCTGTACAGACCATGCAACGAAGCACGGGCAAGTTGGAATCTTCCAAGCTTTGCAGATCATCTCTTGAAGCCCCCTAGAAATCATATGTTTTACATATCCTTATTTCACTGGGAGATTTGAAAGGTAGTGCGCAAACTGTTGAAATGTGCACAAACTACTCGAGAAATCTTTTGGGGCTAGCTGTATTTTGAATTTATTGTTTGTTGTGGAAGCATGCTTCATCACTCACGTGGTCTGGATGTCGATTGGCTGGCGCGAAAGCTTCAAAAACTCTCCAGGCGTCTGTAGGTTGATCAAGCCATAAAGCACGTGAAGCGTTTGGATGAAAGATAATACCCATTGTTCTGAACTTTGTGTGAACTATTGATGGATCTTCTGCCAAATATATGCTGTTAAACAAAATAGCTAACGGGGAATAAGAAAGGTGAAAGCCTTATAATAAGCAACTGTAGATTACAGAATTCTTCGCTATTTTTATGGGATTAAATGTAACCCTGTGTGGGAAACTTATGATCAAGTGAAAGGTTCTACTTCATTAAAGGTAACTCATTCCTACAATCTGATCAGAGTTCCCGAATGACAAAAGTCGTTGTTATAGTAATTCTCGCTTAGTTGCTGACGGGGTGACAAGATTCAACAATCGCCAGCCAGCCAGTCAGCCAGCCAACCAGCCAGCCTACTACTGGTTGCGTTCATTTTTCCTGCATGACCTTTTTTGGCCTCCGTGCGTGCTTCACCCCTGCGTTTTCCTCGTGTACAGACGTTTTGCTGCTTGTCTTGCTGGATCTTTATCAGATGCAAGAGCAGGTCGTATATCTACGGAAGCACAAAGAAGAATATGACCTGTGACCTCCAGCACAATGATCTAAAGTTTGAAACCTTCTTGCGTCTTGTCTTCGTCTTGGTGGACATTGAGTTTCAGCTCATTGTTTAGCGTTACAGTCAGCCAGGCTGTTTCTTACAGAATTAAAAAACTTTCATGTTTGTGGGGAAGAAGAGTGAAGTTTAATATTCATGGGTGAGAGCCTGCTGAGGATGCAGTGTTCCCCATCCCCAGTCCCCTTCCCCATTACGTTCCAGCTCATCCCGTAACTGCTTCCTGCAGATGCACATCTCGTTTTGTAAGTAGGGGTGCACAAGATCTGAAAAAATGATAGCTCTCATACCTAACACTCTTACAAAGTCGGTCAAGGAAAGTGCAGTTTAGTCTGGGAACAGTTCCAACACTTCGTACGAACCATGAACTTCGGGCTCAGTGCCTTCAGCAAGCTGTGGCATGCAAACAACAACAGAAGCAACAACATTAGCAATGAAATATAAGAACTTCTTTTTTAAAAAAAAGGTGAAGCAGCCATGTTGGTGCTGAATGTGCCCCTGTCCAACACTCGCCTTGGTCTTCTTTACCGCGCTGTCAGGTAAGCAACAGGTCTTGAGAAATCAATGAAATTCTCACGCGCACTCCATTCCCACACCCTCGTTCTATTCATATGAATCTGATTTGGGATTTTACATGTGTGTGCGTGTGTTTGTTCCCTGTTTCGTGTTCCTGGCAGCTTTATGAGCTACCGCACTATTTACACAATCATCTTTTATTTGCGCCTGCCTTCATCAGGCGTCAAGGGGTTGCTGCGGCTTAATTTCCCAATAGCTGATTCGTCTCTCTCTCTCTTGTTGTTTGCCACGAGATGTCTGATTAAAACGCCAGGGCCTTCTGTGGATATGAGATTTTATTGAGATGACATTTATACAGAACTTTACAAAACAAAGTCGCACATTTAATGTTGACACTTCGTCTCGGCTTGACAGTTCAACGCAGGCATCATCATCAGTCGAGCACTAACTTCATAATACTACAATTAGACCATGAGTCGAACGTTGTTTACATAGTACAGTTAAATCATCGAAAACTATAATATTGCAAAATAAGTGAGGGCCATTCGGCGGACAACGTACATTCATTGTCTTAATGATAGAAACATGGGGGACAGAGTCCATGTTGAGAACAGGGTTGATAAAGGATGAGCAACTTACGTTTTGGGAATGGAGCCCACAAACAGCGTCTTTTTTTTTCCTTTTAAAAACTTTATCTCAGAGGGCAACCATGATCTAAAAATAAACATCGAAAAACAGATGCCTTAGATTATTTTTCCTGACTTTATATTTATTATTTTTTTCTTAGTGTTTTCCTTCAATGTTCAAAAAAAGATAGAGGAGTCGGCTGAGACTTACTACGTCTTCTACTGTTCTGCAGCTTCTTGTCTTCCCCCACCCTACCCACCTCCCCCATGTCTGGGGTAGAGATGTTGTAATCTAGAGCGACACCTATACCGTTTTTGCAGTCCCTCGTTGGTACAGTACGATAATGAAATGCTTTTGCTCACCCACTATGTATTCTACAGTGCGGCTGCTCTACAGTTAAACTGAGATGTGTACGCTTGCTGGAAAGGTGAACTGTAACACAGACTGGTAGATTTATGCAATGATTTTTTATTCTTTTTGGCAAAGATCTTGTTATGAACATTTTCTAGAAGCTTCCATCAGTTGATAACAGAGTTATGCGTTTTAATGTTCCTTTAGGTTTTTCCCCCATCTTTTTCTGCCTAGGGATTTTAGCTAGTCTAGGATGGTGTTCTCAATGGCTCTTGTTGAAAGTGTTCCAGATGAAACAGGATTCTGACAACACAAGGGAGAAAATGTTTTTCTACCCTGTCTTATCTCCCCCTTTCATCCTCCATGCCTCAGTGAGTGAGAGAGAGAGTGTGTGAGTGTGTGTGTGTGAATTTGTCTTTTTTTGTTTTCCTCTCTTCTTACGTTCGTCTTTGCCATGTACACATGATTTTATGAGTTTCAAGTAATGATAATTAATAATCGTCATGTTTAGCTCTTTGGGCATCTGTGAAATGTAGACCATTATGTAAATTCGTTCTGATGTGTTTTCGTTGCTTATTTGAGTTATTTTTTATTTGCAGACTATTTACTTTCACTTAACACATTCCTTTGCGGTTTAATTATTTATGTAAAACTCGCTCATTGCAGAATGTCTGAGGTAGAAGGATAGCATGCCCTCCATCATGCCTCAACCTTCTGTGAATGGTCAGGGCAGCACGATAGCGCAGTGGTAGCGCGATTGCTTGTCACCACGATACAGATCTTGAGGTCTCAGCTTCAGACTTTCCTTTTGAACTTATCGTCCCCTTATCGTGCAAAACCATTACTAATAAGCGCAGTAGCTTTCGTATCCAATAAAACAAGCAGCATCTGGCCACCTAAGAACAGACACATCTTGTGTAAGGCCCAAAAGGAGTGGAGGATAAATGAAGTTTTCACTCTGCCTCCTAAGGTTAGGGCTTAATTCAAGCCACTTGATGCAAGCAAATCAAATCACATGGCATTTACATTTTGGATTCTAAATGCTTGCTTTGAAGCATAAATATTTGCAGTCATGATTAATCCTTATCTAATCGGACATGGGGTTCTTTGCACATTGCACCGGCACGGTTTTTAATCGTGGGCCGCTGAAAGTTCAAACAGGCTTGTGGAGTCCCTGGGTACGGCTGACGGCTCGAGAGGGGAAAATAATCGATTAACCAAGGGTTCTTGGTGAGATGGGGAGTTGCCTTTCGTTCTTTTGAAGGGACACTATCCAACGAGGCGGGAAAAGAGGGGGCATGTGGAACTGGAGTCATTGCCAGAGATGACCTGTGATGAAGGAACAATCCGATGCAGGGAAGGAGTGTGCTGCTGTGCGAGCTCGAACGCAGCTCAAGAGAGGAATGGAGCTATTTTTTTCCATGCCACGACTACCCGGTGAAAGTGGATGAGGAGTTAATTATTGCAGATGACTCACCCAGCGTATGGATGCACACTGAGGCACGCATGATGGACGTTCTGGGGGGTTGTGGGAAGGGAATGTACTCGCTACACTTGACCCTGCCAAACACTACTTTGCACCCTGCCCTATCGTACAGAAGTCTTTGTTTTTAAATCGCAGCAGCCCGTCAGTAGGACTCATGCGTGCCAGGACACCAGACATGGTTGACTGTTTGTGTTAGCATACCTCGGCGTTGACGCAGATGGTCGCCGGTTCAAGGCCCGCTCGTGACCTTTGACAGGAAACTCATCACTGCCCACCCAACAGACATGGCTGCCTGATATGCTTTATAAAGTCCTACTGACGTTGAATCACTTATTATCTACTGACCTTTTTCGATCTCTTGGCTTTGGGACAATGAGATCTCTTTTTCTCTGTTGTAAAATATTGTCGTTTGTCAGATGGATGAAATGAGAACCATGGGCAAAGGGCGGGTAGCGACAGGAATTCCCGGGTAAGTGGATGGTTTTCGCAGACTTTGAGTTTGGCTGTCGTCCAGGGCGAAGCACCGGGACTGGAATCTGGTGGGTGAGTTTCTAACAACTCAGTGAAAGCTTGAAGACGATTCTTCACCAACGTGACGTGCCGCCAACCCGCTATTGGGATGAAAAAGTGAAACAGTTGCTGGTTGGGCTAAACGAGGTAGTAATTCTAACCGAGGAGAAAGTGCAGGAAGATTTTATTTGACTGACGAATGGCACACTGAAATGAGTACAGTTTTTTTTACCTCCATGTGGATTTTCGGCTACTGTGCATCAAAACAATGGAACTCTCTCCCTTTCCATATCCGCCACCTTCCTACAACTGAATCCTTCAAATCTGCACTGAAAACGCACCTCTTCCTTGAGCATTACTCCTAACAATCAGTCCACACAATGCTCGTCCTTCTTACTCTCTCCACTTCCTTTCTTGCTACTTTTCTCCCATTCTTCCTCTGTACAATCCCTATATTCTCTGTTCCTATTACTTGGTGCCTTTTGTGTTTTCTGTGTTTGCTGTTTGTCGTCAGTACTGTCGTTTATTCTTCCGGCTCTCGTGTTCTATCCATTTCTTCCCCGTTTTAAGCGCTAAGAGCATGCTCTCTGTGAGTGTCAATATGCGCTAAAAAAATCTTTATTATTATTATTATTTTCCCCTGTGCGTTCGAGAGTTCCTTAAACTAACCAAGTGGTGCTGCTTGGTTACAAGTTCTCTTGCCTGGTTTCTCCCTCTCACTTTTATCTCTTGATGGTAGTGTCCTTTGGACATCTGGAAACGCAGTGACGGATAACATTTGAGAAGAAGGCAACACGTCAAACTCAGTCGACTACTCATCGCCCTCCTCCCTTCTGGACAGCAGGCAGCTGGTATCGACGCAGAGTGGTGAAGCCGAAGATTGTAACTTAGACACACAAGAGCTCACTTACAGACAACGTGTCAACAAGAGACCCCCGAGAACTGCTGGAGAAGAGAAAATAAGGGAACTAGGACTTGTGAATCTTTCCTTGTAGCAGTGAGATGCAACATAATTAACCCTGAGAAGTCAATCTGAAAATATTGCATGTCCTTTCTCTTTCTGTCTCTTTTCTTGCACCCATCCTTCTACTTTTTCTTCATCTTTATGAACACACATCACACATCTCTAACACACACACACACACACAAGATCCTTAGGAACTGAAGCGCATGCTCATCCCGGCAGGTAGCGCGTGAAACATGTTTTCTGATTCCACCATCCATCTAGCGGCGTCTAGCAAGCCTGAAGTGGTCCAGTGCTACTGTTGTGTGCTCCGGGATGCCCCGCGCTGCTTTGTTTTCCCCCTCGGCGCCAGGCGGCGCTAGCAGACCGTTTTTCAGACGCAAACTCTGGCTCCTGCAGGCAACGAGCTACCGCCGGTGTCTCCTATCAGTTGAAGTTCTAGCGGTAAGGAGAGTAGCGGCCAGCAGTTGGGCTCCCATGCAAACAAGTTGTCAGGTGACTAGGACTTGATAAACATCGAAGGTTGTCAGCTGCTGGTCTCTAGCCCTTCCCGCACGCGCTTCCATTAACAGTGTCTGTGGCCTAACTGTACCAGAGGCTAGTGTAGGACACTGGCTTGCTGCACCACTCCAAAGCCATGAACCTTCATCCCAATAATTCACCCCATCCATCTGCACTTACGTATGCACATATGAACTTCCATGTATCCATAAGTAGTTTTGAAAGTGGAGCGAGGAAGTCCTCCGCTGCATTAAACACCCAAAACAAATGTGATCAGATAAATAACCATTACGTATCACGAAACAAAAAATAATGTTTTGCAAAGAAATCTTACTAGTCAAAATCATACAAAACGAAGCGTTATGCTTCCATGAATTTTTTTATTTGTATGAAAGTATGAAATATATAAAATTTTGTTTTTTGATAACCACTGCCACAAAATATATCAGCGTGTAAACGAAAGACGTGTGACACAGACGAGAAAATGGCTTTTTAACGCCGTATTAATGTGGTCGGTGTCGATCTTACTAAATGACAAATGCGAAAAAAAGAGTGTTCTAACACGGGGTATAAAATAGGTTTGGAATATCATATCGATCAAATGTGTGTTGATAGCGTGCAGCTTCTTGATACACTAGCGGGCCCAGTTGTGTATGGCAGGACAGGGTTAATCGCCGCTCACTCATCTACTTTATCCACTTCAGGAATCAGCATCGTGGTGAGTGCAGTCTGCTGTCCATGTCTGTCTCCATCTGTCTTTTGCATCGTTTCCTGAGCGAAATGAGAGCTGCCGGGGGTAAAATCACGTCCACCACTGGGATTTCCAATCACAGGTGATTTTAGTGCGTTAATCACAAGCACCGAGATGACTGCAGCAGATTTGACTTTGCACGTGCACACTTCGTTATTTCAATCCTTCTTTTAAAAGTCATCGACTTCAGTTTAAAGCAGCTGACGCAGTCGATACGATCTTGCTGTAGCTGTCTGTCGCAGACCTGGGCGCGTGTAATTGGATTAATTATCACAGACCACGCTGTTGTGTACCAGCTGGAGTGAGTAGGGGCTGTGTGTGTGGTGGTGGGGAGGTGGTGCAACAACTTCACGGCGCTGATAGAGCCGAAATGGAGTTGTTTCTATCAAACTACATGTTTGTCTCCCCCGGACAACCCCCGTGCAAGTCCTCTTCAAGTGAAGTGTCGGAGGATAGAGTCGGCGGGTGGGGGGGGGGAGGGCATCGCTGTGCCGAGCTGTGTTTGATATTGAATAGCGAGGCTGCTGGGACTGAGGCGGGACTGCTGTGCGGTCTGTCAGCTACCGTTAATGTCGAGGAGCACGATCGACGAGTCCCGATAAAGCAGGGTGGGTGATTTACTGTCTCATTAAAAAGGGACTACTCTAGTGTGGCGGCGGCGGCCGGTGGACCGTTAGACGTTTAGGGTGGAAATGGTCACGTGATCCTGCTGTGTAAACATAATTATTGTGAGTGGATCAAGAGCTGTGTGCGTGAGTTTATTATGTGCGTGTCTTCTTCCCGTGTGTGTGTGTGTGGGGGGGGGGGGGGCAGAAGTATTATATATAAGGTAAAAGTAACTGTAAAACTAAGATGAAGCGACGTCAGGACTTGTACTTTTTGAACTGTCTACGTTCGAGGCTTTCAAATCCGCCCTCAAAACTCATCTCTTTTTGAAATATCTTGCAAAAATCAAGCATACTGTTCCGCTCACTCCTCAGTTCGTCCTATTCATCCATGCATTTAATTCATGATTTTCATGGTGTCATCTGTTTTCTGACGCTGATGTTTCTTGTACAGTTAACTGTCAGCTGTTTGCAGTTGTATTTTTTTTGTCATGTGCATCTAATTGAGGTCACACTCACACAGGGAAATGCACTAAGATTCTATTATCATTATTATTTGGTGACAATTGTAGTAGAATAAGGGAAATACACTGACAGCTGCAGGTTCGTTTGTGTAGGCTTCACTTTGATATCTAACGCCGAGATCGACACCAGCTGTAAAGCTGGTAAACTGAGCTTATCTAGAGAAGACAGCAGTAAGAGAGAGGCCTTATGGTGAGCTAATATGGTGATCAGGTACGATATTGACAGAGTACGCTATCCTCAGTATTTTCCTCGGCTGGTTGCTGTGTCAGAAATAAACTAGGAATAGACCAGGCACAGGAGGAAGAGCTTGAACTGGTTTTGCGTATCAGGAAGGATAACTAAAGCTGTGCGCAGTTTGCTCAGGAAAACGGAAGTGAAGGGAGAAAAAAAAAAAGAAAATTGTGCATTATAGGGCTATTAATATTTTAAATCGCCATGACACTAGGTGTTTGCTTAAAGACAGCTACGAAAGGTACACATGCCATTCGCATTCCTAGTCATTCGTATTAAAGCAACCGTAACATCGTGAGGGCATTTTGTTTTTGTTGATTTTTGGTGAGTGGGGGAGGGAGAGACTGAGAATGAAATCGTTAATTTTGTTCTCTTCCACCGCTTTGTTTTGAAAAGGACATGCCAGCTGCCTTCGTCTCAGATTCCCCAAGCATGCATTTCAGCTTCGAGTTATTTTAGGAAGGCGTGTCTAGGCGAAGATGTGGGGTCCTTTATTTATATATTTGTTTGGACTCAGAGCACAATAAAAATGCTAACTTAAACAGTTTTTTTCTACATCCCCTTTCGCGCTGAAGTTGGGATATGGGATCATCGTGAAGACGGAATCTGTAGGCACAGCCTTCAGGATAGCTTAAGACTTTCATTCTGATTACCCTTGTTTTTTTTTCTTAATTGAGGCCTGAAGCCCAGATTATGTCTTTTTCGCAGCGAGACTTGATGCAGTCTGCCACCCGTTAGCGATGGCTGTAACCGGCTGCTGACAGGAAGGAAGATGGCAGCAGGTTTGGCAATGGCACGATTAGCATTAGTCATGAGCTAAAAATAACTCAAAAGGAAGTAACGTCAGGACTAATTGTTGGTGACGATGTCGGGGGAAACAGGGGGATATGGGGAAGAGAAACACCTGTAAACAGAAACACGCTTACTTCTGTTGCTTCGTTTGAGCGGATTTTACCTTGAAATCTAACACTGAGATACCGTGGGCAAATAATAAAATTGTCGAGTAAAGACAGTATCAACAGAGATAAAGTGTGGTGAACAAATTTGTTAAATCAGTTTCAATACTGTCTGAGGAGCACTGTCTTCCTCAGCTGGAAAAATCGGTGATAATTCCTGAAACAAGAAAAGCATGAAGAGAAAAGCGTGTGAGTCTGTGCGTGACCAGAAGAATATCATAAGTTTTGCAGAGCGTTAAAAAAAAAAACAATAGTGATCAAAGATTGGAACTTGATGAGTTCGCTTCGATAACCCAGGTGACGGAAGGGCGGGGTCCACATTGTCACAGAAGCTCCTGGCGTTACGTCCATGGCTGTCAAGAACATATCTACTGTCAGTCGTTTATTTTTAAATATATGTGCATGAGGCTCATCGATCTTTTGGATCAAGAGTTCTCTTTCAAGCCATCATATTACAGATTAATTAGTTCTTCCGGTTTTCACAGCTGTGTTTTCAACGGTTCGGAAGTAGAAGGGTTCATCAGTCGGTTAGAAAGTGAGGACTTCAGAGACCGAGCTAACCTCAGTGCTGTACATTTCTTTCGCAATAAGCATCAAAGTGTTCTTACATTCTGTAAATAACATAAGCCTATTCGCGTCGACCGAAAAGCATCAAGTTTCTACAATTACATCTAGGTGGTGGTCGAGGTGGCTTTTTTGTTCTCGTAATTTCCGCATCTTTGGGTGCGTAGGCTTTTCCAATGTTTGTTGCATGCAGACTGGTGACAGGCCTGACCTGCTGTTTAACTAGTGGACTTATTTTGTGACCAATGTTTCTACTTTCAGCAAGTTCTAGTAAGAAAGTCTTGTGACTCTTAGCTGTCAGCACTAAACTTTCGACAGCACAACAGCGTGATCTGTTTAGTCACGTGACTTCACGCTCGCCCGTACCCTTGCTGTAGCCGCTGACGTCCTCTGATCCCATGTCGTGTCACGTGACACACCAATGACCATGTTTGATGCCCAACTGCTGATCCAAGCGCTGCATGTGGAAAAGTTGTCTGAATAGAGTTTAAACATTGTGTTTTTCTACGTCGATCTGCTTTAGAGCCCTTGAATAATATTTTAGAGATGCTCATGAGGCTGGATAGAGGAGACGAAATTTTGCCTCAGCTCCAGGCCATGTCGAGCCCGTTTTTAACCGAAATATTTTGCCGCTAATTTGTCCTTATTATTATGGTGTAATTGGAATATCTGACTCATTAGGGCAGAGTCATAGCTTCCGTACAGGGGAGTAATTCTCTTAACTATCAGAAGAGGATTGTTAACATGCCCGATAGACAGGCTGCAGCGATGCGCTTAACACTTTGGGAGCTTGCTTACTGTCACATGAAGCCAGCAAGTGTTATCTTCGTGGGTCTGGTGCACAGAAGTGTCAACCAGAACCGAACACCTGGAATAGTTTTGTTTATTCTTTTGTGCCTCAACGTTTGTGCCTTGTCATTAGACTTCTGTGGGTATATATATGGAGCGGATGTTCATAGCTACTTCCTGGATATCTGAATTTCCCGTCTGAGGTAAGTCTGAGTTGCAAAGTGAGGTCTGCGCTGGAGTGTCCTAGATTAGTGCAGATGTGTCCGTGAGACCGTGAGAGGACGTGGTAGGGAGGAAGTGAATGAGAGAGATGAAAAAGAAAATGAAAGAGAAAGAGAAAATGATGTAGAAAACAAGAGACCCTGGAATGGAAGAACAAGAAATTATAAAGAGAGAGTGAAAGTGAGAGTGGGGTCATGAGAGAGAGAGAGTGAAAGTGAGAGGGGGTCAAGAGAGAGAGAGTGAAAGAGAGGAGTTTTCAACAATGTTTGTTTGAATGTGCTACTCACATAAGAGCAGGCTGTTTTATAATTAATTTCGTATTTCTATCTTGATCTACATCAGACACACTCGCTTTACTGCGCAGTAGGGGATAAAAAGGAGGCAGACGCTACTGAATATAAAACAAGGATGTTGATTGTATTTATTTACGAAGTTTTTTTTCAATAAAAAGGGTAGATTACAGGCACACTGAAGTCAAACAGCTTGAAGATAACACTACTGTGGTACACGAGTCTATGTGTGTGTTTCTTTTTTTCGCAGCACTCCCTTTCATTACACTACATCACTTTCATTATACGCCAAGAGCGGGGCGGTAATCTTCCGGGTCTTGATGGAGGTTCTCTGATCAGATCTCATTACTTGCTCCTCTCCAGCGATGGTCTCTTTCGATGCTGTACAAACCCTTGTGCGCAGGTTTTAACATCTCCCTCCCCCACTACATTTATTTTCTTTGGACCATCGACATTTCTAGTGGGCACGTGGCTCATCACATCGCTGGTGGGTCATCATTCACCTGGCGTTCACTTAACGCAAAAGGGGAAGGTGGGCTGAATTGAGATGTCTAAACAAGTCTTTTGTGTTGCTTTTTAATTTAGTGAAATGTTTTAAAGTAAGTATTTACGAAACAGTAGCCATGCCCCGCTACTTTTTTTTAAACCTGTTGAAAAGATATGGGAAATGGCAAATTGGGGATAAATGATAGATACTGATGTTCTCAATCTTTTCCGTTCAAAATTTAGGGTTTCAAACGAACCGTTTATTTACAGTCGTGTCTAAAATAAAGCTGCGCGAGATTCTCGGAGGCACTATGTCTTATTGTCTTTTGCGAAGAAAAACTCTAATGTGTGAGTAACATTTGACAAGACAACGCCAGTCTTCTCCCCTTCGTTCAGCTCTTCCTTAATTAATACAGTATACTTCTGACACGACCCACAGACCTATGGTGCTAGCGTTTCGAGGACCGTACCTAGGGAACTCGAAGGGATTAGGTTGGATTATGTCACTCGACAACAAAATATGGCAACCAGCTTGTATCGTCCCAGAACTGTGATTGTTAGTACACGATTGATTGCAACCCACAAGTTTGAGCGCAAGCGATTCAGACCCTCAGCATCTGTTATTCAAACCCAGCTTTCCTTTTCCCTTGCCTTTCCCTTTAACTACTGTTCAGGCATAGTCACGCCGAAGGAGTTGTTTCAGACGATTATTCCCTCTTCACGCCCGATGTCTAGTATTCTTCTCACATTTAGTCTCACCCAACCTCATTGATGACCGGACGGCATTTCGAATAACAGACGCTATTGTGTGACTTTCATTTGTGCCACCTTGTCAATGAAGTCGGCATCTGACCAGACGTGGAGCGCGTGAAGACGATTTTTGCCGGATTGACTATCATGCTCCACGTGCCTTTGCCGCGGATGTGAATACAGATGCATGCGGCGTCACTGGTATGACGGCTTTCCAACAATAAAATGACTTCCTGCCCATACTGGTCTGCAACCGAGTAATACAGAACACTCTTTTTATTCTATATCTGGCTGCATAACTGCCCAGGCAGGCGCCACTTTGAGGATCAAAGTCGACAGACGGCGTTGAGCTGTGGGAAGATCTAACCCTGATGTTTGATAGGAGGTAGAAGAGGACTATTTTCGTGTCTGGTGCCGCCGTATGATTATAGTCGTATCATGGACGATTTGTTTCCGGATGATGCATTCATTCTAAGGCGCCTTTAGCTGCAGACCTTATAGCTTGAAGGAAATTGCTGGTTTTCGGATATCGCACAATGAAACGGGAAAGGTTTGAATGCTTGTGCTCAAGCACACAACACAGACAGGAAATTCTGGCGCTAGGATGACTAAGGTTGAGATACTCATGCATCTTCGTTCGTGCTATATTGTATAAGTTGCGTGATGTCAAACAACTCCAAATAGTCTGTTTTTCTAAGCAAACCTTAGAATATCCACCTCCTGCCCCCCATCACTACAACCAACCATTGGTTTTAAAAAAAAGTATACCTAATGAGTTTCGGGAAAGCTTATGGTCGCAACAGCTGTGCCTTTGCTGCTGTTGCTGCTACTGCTGCTGTACGGTGCTGCTGTGACATGACTAGTCACTAAAGGAATGCGGTAGCAGAGGATTGCTTCGTGTACTCAAGTGTCTGGGAGTACTGAGAGACTGAAGGTGCTGGGTCAACGGACGGTGCCATCTATAAAGCTGCGTACACACGCACCCACGCACGTGCGCGCAACTTTCGTAGACCTGTTTTGACTGCTCTTCATAGTCAGCTGGCGATGATTAAGGAGTAGCACACTACTTTGTCCAGACCTGTAAAGAAAGGGAAAGATGATGACATGACTCTTTATCTACAACATATCGAATGACTATGAATGACTTTCTCTTCACCCTGAAGTCAGACTGCCTGAAATGCGGTATACCATCTGAATTCAAAGCAGCAGTTTACTGAGTAAGCACTGTAACTATGTTTGTATTATATGTATCGATGGATATGTACGTGTTTGTAGATGGGATGGATATTTGCGTGTATATATAAATGTAAGTACGTGTGTTGGTAGGGATGTGGCGTGAGCATTCTGTTCGCTGCTTGCGTGTCTGTGCGGCATGTGAGTTGCAGGGTGGCACTGGTAAGCATTCGGGGTTTATATTTGTAAATCCTGCTTTTCTTCAACAAAGATGAAGCAGCAGGTAAGTGCCAAGGATCCCTGTTTCGACGATAACCTCTGCATTCGTCAACCAGACACACGTAAGACTCTCTCCGTCTCTCTCTCTCTCTCTCACACACACACACACCTGTACAAAGGCCAGCCTCAAGTTAGAAGCAAAAGCAGTTGCTGCGCCAGGCTTCAGATTATCTTTACCTTGATGCAGGTACCTTTGCTCCTAGCGTACATCATTGGAAGTGGCATAAGATACTGACTTTAATCTCTCGGGTTTGTTTTTGATTTTTTCCCCCTTGTCTTTGACCATTAACTTTCGAGCTACACAAGTTTGTTTTAACCACAGATACATTTTGTTGAAAGCAACCGAAAGTGGCATTAGATGAATCAATGCCGCACCGGCTGTGTCCATCCAGTCTCTAAGCTTCGGCATCCGCAGA
This sequence comes from Marisa cornuarietis, assembly GCA_004794655.1. Lineage (NCBI taxonomy): Eukaryota > Metazoa > Mollusca > Gastropoda > Architaenioglossa > Ampullariidae > Marisa > Marisa cornuarietis. The sequence continues at coordinate 1,371,325 of SMMW01000013.1, read as the reverse complement.
CATGATGGTGCCAGATTTTTTATAAAACGCTGTTTTACTTTTTTTGTGTTGAGAAAGGACGTATCTTGAGCTTTTGTATACAGTATGCTATAGGCTGCACATGGATAATACGCATGCAGTCAAATCTTGCACATTCTGTGCGGATATTTGTACACCAACGTCAAGGTTTAAACTTTACATTTACATTATGTATACACACAGTTTTATATTGCTCGGAGCATTTTTATATTGGAGAAGTTTTTCTCGTGCCCCCAAATCGTGACTCGTGTTATTAGAAGCTATCAGCTCTCTCTCTATATATAGATATTTTTTCTCTTTCTCTTTCTGTGAGAGAGATAGAGAGAGCTATCGCGCCTTAAAAAGTGGACGCTGTGCCAGTATTTAATTCATTCCCTTATCCCTTGTACATTCTCAGCAGAAGTAGACTGACGTCCATGCTCAAAGCAAACCATGTTCATACTGTTTCCTTGAAGCTTATTTCAGAATGTGGCCCTGACGTCCATGCTCAAAGCAAACCATGTTCATACTGTTTCCTTGAAGCTTATTTCAGAATGTGGCCCAGTAAGTTTATTATCCACAGCGCGGTGCTGCTCCATTCACGTGTCCTGCCATCCAAACCAACCAAGTGTCTGATTCACTTCTTGCTCTCCACGGAAGTGATACAGCTGCCAGGATCGAGAATCCGACCAGACCAGAAGAGTAAATTTGGAAAATGTTTCTGGTAAACAGTTTTGTTGATCGTGTTTGTAGCAGGAGGTGGCAGGATACTTCTGCCAGAAGCTAAATGCTGGCCACTGTTTTGCGTTCCATGCTGCGAGCGTCAGCAACGCCACCATCAACGCCGATCAACGCAGAACCCGGATGTGAAAGTAAAATCCGCTTGTAATTTTTCCCCCCTCTTTGTATGTGCTTATTCTCGCGAAAGATTGAGAGATTCCTGGGGAAATGGTTCAGGTGCCTCGTGAGCCTTGGCGATGAATATTAAGATAGAAACGTTATGGGTTATCAAGTTGTCGTCTGCGGTGTGAAACGAGACACTGGTGAAATATCTATGGATTCTATGCCGAACAACCCCAGGCTTCTTCCAGGCAACACATATTCAGAAGATAACCGAGTCCAACAACTTATATCTCTTTAATTATTAATACAAAATTTTAAAGCCTTATTCAGTGCTGATCTCTACTCTTCTTTTTAAATATTTCATAAAAGCAACAGGCAGAGACAAACCGATGTTGTAGTTTTTACTTTGACAATTAAAGAAAGCGAGTATTGATAAATTTTGTTTCTTTTGCAGTTAAAGCATAATCTAACCTTTTTTATGTTGCTTAGGGAGGGAAATCGGTTTGTTTACAACAACTGTGAAATCTTTTTCTTTTTAGCAAAATATTCAAAACAGCGAATGCAGATATGGACTAACAGCAGGAGGAAATCAATGATCTTGTGGGGTCCTTGTGAAAGCCTGGGTAAGTCGACAAGAGCTTCTTCGGTAGAGACAACTTTGATTACAGGGATAAACAAAACCAAAAGATTGATTGAAACTGATAGACCTGGGTGTGTGTGTGTGTGCATGTGTGTGTCAGCAATCGCTTGATATATTTTTGTTTTGTTTTGCTTTGTAAGCACGTAGCTGTCAGCGGCAGATGGTGCGGTTGAGATATTTCTGTATTCGGAACATTCTTCATTCTTTGTCGTTTCACGAGCGCTGACCACTGACCTAATAATGGATAAATTACTATCGGATGCGTAGACTACTGTAGTAATTTACCTTGAACACAGATTTAGAAAATGGTGTAAATGCTCTACCCCCCTTGCGTGGAAAACGTCCAGCTTTTCTTTTTTGAGGGAGTGGGAGGTGGGGGTGGGAGTGGCTGGGCGAGTTAGCTCTCAAAGATCATCTTTTCAACTCCTTGACAGGGCTAAATAATTCATTCCCAGCAGTAAGAAGAGGTTGTTGTAGAGCACTCAGCTCAGGACGTTGCAGCAAAAATCAAACAAACGTCAACGATAATGAAAGAGGACCTAGCAGCGATGACACATGATATCCCTGTCGTGTTTACAAGGTTTGCACAAGACTCAGACTGAACAACAAAGTTCAGAAATTCTGTCGTTGCAACTACCGCAGGATTGTCGGAGCTGTGGCACGAACGGTCTTTCTGTTAAAATGCTTGGTGCTCAATCCAGTCATTCTTGAGGCTAAATTGCTTGGGTTTTTTTTTTAAATCCAATGGTTCTCTGCGCTAAAATACAAAAAAAGGAAAAGGAGAAACAAAGAGGAAAACAGCTTCGAAAGAGGAGAAAATAGAAATGAAAGCAAGGAGAGTGGAAGGAGAGAATGAAAAAAATGCCATACTTCTAAAGTGTTTTTGGGTATCAGAATAATTTACATGTTCCCAAAGACAGGTTTGATCTCCGACAGTAGATGGAGATATCCTGCAAAATGTGACTGACCAGGACATTCCAAAAGCTGTGACAGCAGCAGCAGCAGAAGTTTTAAGTTCTTGTTGTCTCGATCAATAACTTTGCATGTCGATGGCTCAATACCACGTGGTCACCCATCTCTACCCCGAGACTGAATCTTTCTGCACCCTCGCTGTGACAGTGCCCCTTGTAAACTGTGTCTGCACGAGTATCATTTCGTGTTCACGGTCGGATTTTCCGGGAAATGATTAGAAACATTTCCTTGCATTATAATCTGCCTGGCAGAGCCCCCCCCCCGGTAATGAGAAGGGAAGAGCTGCAGTGTGGAGCCAAATTGTAGGGGCCTGGTAACTTTGGCAGAGCTCTGCCACATTACTTCTGGCTTTATTGACTCGGTGGGAAAACGCTTATTCTTGGGTTATGGAGCAGAAGGTTAAGTTATGGAGGCGGGTCAAGACCATACAGATAGAAATAATGGGAGTCTGAACTCTGCCAAACGTGATAATGATGTCGTGCTAGTCTTTTAATATACAAATAATTGCCGTTTCAAGTTGTGCTTATGTGTATGTACGATTTAAATATTTTGTTTCCATTTTCAGTAAGAAACAATATAGTGTTGTCCATTTTCGTTTCCATAGATACGTGTGCGAGCTGCAAAGGTCTTTGAGTCGTGTACTGTTTACGACTTTCCAGTCTATATCTGTTCAGTGTCTTGTATCTCTTTCCTAAATAATCTTTTTTCTCTCATTTTATTTCCCATTTTTACTTCCTTATGTCTAACCTATTTGTTCCCTGTTTTCGATTACCTGTATATATATTTTTTAAATCAGAAATCTTGTTTATCTTGTTTTCGCTTAGTTCTGTTTCACCTTTTCACCTTTAGAGATTAAATTACCGCACAAGGACTTTAAAACCAAGTAGTTTACCATACACAGGAGATGGATGTTGCATCTTATCTTTGATTCGTTGGGCTAAATTCTGTCTCTCATCATCACTGTAGCGCTGAAATGATGTGTTTGTTTTTTTTAACTGACATATTCTGCTGAAATAATTGTAGGAAAGGTGATCGAGGCGAGAAGAACATCCATAATTACCGGACTGACATTTGACTTCTGCTCCGCCTTCCTTCTCATCTTTTTCTGGCACCGAGTTTTTCTTTCGCACCTTGATTTCATTTGGTTTGAGATTATTGCTGTCTGCCCTGCTTTTGTCGCAGAGCCTGTATGATTTATGACAGGTATATTTTCCAGCATCCTTTATTTTGGGCGGGCTTGAAAAAGGACGAATCTGAAAGCAAATAAACGTGTAGCAATGTTTGTATGAATGTTGTTGGACAGAGAGCAAGGGCAAAACAAACAGATGCTTGTGCGCCGTACACCTGCGAATACAGTTCTTGATATCTTCATCGTGTAGCCCTCTTGACATTTGGGTTATCCCCACGTTTTCACCACGTGAGGCGACCTGTGGCGGTTCCCTTTGCATGTTTCATTAATGAGCAGCAACAGGTGATGATGAGGATGAGGATGCACGTGGGAGACACGCGCGCGGTGGATTCACCGTTGTGACACCTGCACGTGAAACTCGTGAAGACGGTTCTTACGTTACGCGCAACATCAAAGCAGGAGCAGAGCTCAGGGACTCTTTGTTTTGCGATACATCATTGTCTCGTCTACATAGAAGACTGTAGAAACTGTAAAACAAAGCCTCGGCAGCATCTCAGCCTCACGGTTTAAATGACCTGCCGAGTGATTTTGTTGTTCAAGACAATATGTTTTATTTCAAATGCACACGAACAATAATAACGATTTCCCCTAAAATCTGAGCGAATAAATTCCTTCTGCTCACGAGGTGAGCATCAGCTGAAACCTGGCCTCGGTTGTGTGAACGTTTTTATCTACATGTAAGTGTTACTGTACGATTTATGGGTTGAACAGGACTCACGGGCACATCTATATACAGGAAAAGAGATAAACCGTGATGCAAGTTAAAGCTGTTGTTACATGTGCATCTCGCTTCAGCCATCAGAACTTATCCTTCCCTTTCTTAATGATGTTATAAGAGTAACACCAAATCATTCTCGATAAAGACTTACAGCGGCGTTCATGTTGCGGCTAATTAGGTGATCAAGAACACTCCATACCATCCTAGAAAATATGTGCAAGGCTCCGCGCCCTGCCATAACTCAGGCACCATGTTATCCCAGCTATTTCGTCTAACAGCCTGCCTGCACCTTCCTTAGAAGGAACTTAGTCTTTTGAGGAGCATTAACTGTTTCCCTCCATTGTCTGTGACAGCTGAGGCGTATTGTACAGAAGGGAGGGTCGCTTATGAGGGCAACAAACGACGTGAAGCCCTCAAAAGTGGCGATGTCCGTGGCCTTATATTCAGCTGTAGAGGCTCTGACGATCTTGGCTCCTGTTGTACACCTTACCTCTCTTGCTTCCAAACCCATGCTTCGATTGAATGACAACCAGGTCATGCTGACACAGAATCTTTCCGCGAGACGCGAAAACTGCCCGCGGGACTGATAAACCTCGACTGGTTATCGCTACGTCGTATCGCCGCATTCCTCTAAAACACGATTTAATTTTAATCTGTAAACATGGTTTAATTAGCCTGCGCTGAGAAATGTAAAATTAAAGAAGAGTGATGTGTGTTTAGTCTGAGGTTTGTTATATATCACTGTCAGTCTTTTTCATCAGCTGACAGAGCGCGTGCTGGTAGATACGCAGCTGTTCATGAAGATGAAGAAAGAGATATAAGGCACCTGTAACTGGATCCTAGTATGATATAACAGGAGATGACTGGTAAGCACAAGGCATGACCAGGAGCCCCGCACACAGATGCTCGTACAGGATCGCAAGATATCAGGAGTATCAGCAGAGAATATAGAGCACACCTGACGCGGAAGAAGCAGAGAGCCGGGTAGTTAGACCATCAGTATCGTAGAGCGGCGGGACGCACACTACCTGGTTCGTTACCCGTGTGGAGCACCGTACTTCCCCCCTCCCACCAGCTGACCCAGAGAGAGAGAGAGAGAGAGATGAGCTTTTGCACAAAAATTAAAAAAAAGCCCCCCGAGAAAATTGTGGTCGCCTTACTTTCCAAACTACCGAAATATTTCGAGACTGCCTTTTTAACTTCTGGTTCAGCCATGACCCACCCCCTAAGAGGTCTTTAGTCGAAACATCCGCAATGTTTACTGTCGCGGAGAAGTACACGTGGTAGACAACATCCAAGCTTGACATATAAAAGTGCGGGATCAAGTTCAAATTGTACCGCACTAACTGTAACCGACCTTTTATAAGCTTCACTCATCGATGCTCAAGCTGCGTATGTGCTAGTAGGATGAATAAATAAATACAATAGGGTTTTTTTTCCCTGCAGCTACCGTGTATCAGCGACCGTGAGAACGGAAAATGTGACAAGTTTCCTTCCCCTTTGGTCGTGAAGAGAAAAGTGCTGGGACAACTGGAAGCTGTGGAGATTGATGAGTCATTGCAGTGTAGTTTCCTTGGGACAACAAAATGCACTTAGTGCACCAACACAGACCTTGCCTTAACAATAAGACCGTGTTATGAAGTGACTATACTAGATTTATGCTTTGGGCTGCCTTAGTCGAGTGCTTTTATCGAAACAGGTAAACAAAAGTTAAGTTGAAAGAAGAATGGAAAGAAAATTTATCCAAGTTTAAAGACCAACGAAAGGAGAATTTATTGGGTTCTAACGAAGGGGTGTGGGAAGAAAACGTGTTTGAAGTTTTGAAGAATGGAAGGTAAATGTACTGACAAAAAAAGATAAAAGATAACGCGGAGAGGGAGGTAAGAAGGACGTGCACGCCGAAACAAATGAAGAGTAACAGTTATTAGCTTTAACTCTGGCTGCAGACTGACGAGGCAGATGTGAGACTGACGAAAGTAGACTTTCGTGTGAGGGATAAATGGCTGGGTGTGTGCTTGAAATGAATCGGTGAGCAAACGTGCTGGCTATAGTCAACAGAGTTGTGTATCAGTGCGAAACTGTCGTCACCTCTACTCTCCTACTCCCACCCCCACCCCCCACCAAATTCAGCGGAGGTTTTTATTTACTTTTTTTTGTCAGCGAGAGGGAGAGACCTTTGTCCTGAAAGTGTAAACAGGAGAAAATTGGATCAGGCGATGGTAAATCTGACTGAAAAAATAAAATTGTCATCATTCAAGATAACCTGATTGTGTGCCTTAGTAGGTAAAGTATTTAGACAAGCGATGTGGGCTTTGTACCTGAGCAAAAGGGACAATTCTACTGAAGCTTAAAAAAGGACTGGATGGGGTAGGGAGGTGAATACGAGATTGAGAGGTAAGTAAGGGTTGAGGGATGAACGAACTTATTGGCGGAGAACCTGCCTTACCGTAAAGTGGGGGAGAATCTGCCGTACCTTTACGTTGTCTGACCGATTCCAGCAGTTTTATTTTTGTTTTCTGTGAGTTTACTTAAACATCTGGTCTTTCTCTCATAGTTTTAGCCTGGATCGTTTTGAAACAGTTGAAGGTAATAACTAGCAGACGAGCCAAACCTAAGAAAAGAACTCAGAGCTGATCATGAGAGGATGGCTATTAGTCAAGATATGAACCCAGGACATCCACCCTTTTGGTGACAAGTGTTAACAGTTGCACGGAATTTCCCGAGGTATATCAGGAGGGTCACAAGTAGGTATACAGAACTGATAAGATCATGGTATTGTTGATGCATAATTACGTGTGTAAGATAACCAGAATACTTTTAAGAACTACAGACCCGCGTGACTAAATAGTTAAACGTGTCAAAAAGCCCTCCTGAGATCCGGTAGGCGTGAAACATGAATGGTAAGATTTCGTTTATTGTTTTGTTTTTCGTACGATCTGTTGGTCGAGGGTGGTGTGCACCCTAACCGAGTTATAGATGTAAATACAGAATAATCGTCCCTTTGCACCTGTTCTAACCTGACGCGGTACATCACGCGGAGCTTGGGTGATAGACAGGCAGGTGAGGTACATCCCCTTACATCATTCACGAGCACCTTGCGCGACGACGCTCCTGGCTGTCCGTGTCGTCACGCCGAAGCCATCAGCGTCATTCATTAAACACAATGGCGTGAGGACCCTCGCTCACCCTGCGGCGGTCCCACTCGCACCGAGACACGGCAGGCGGCGACTGCGCGCGTGCAAGTGCAGAGTGTGTGTGCCGCACGTCCGGCTGCACTCGGCAGCTTAACAACCGATCCACTGCGAACGTTCAGTCCTTCCACTGCGCGAGTGAGCGTTCATCTTCCTTCAGCTTGGGCTAAAGTGACTTCGGAGAGATAGAGCGACCAACCGAGCGAGAGTGAGTGAAAGAAAGAAAAGAAGACCGAGGTGTGGATGACGTGCTGGAAAAGTTTGGTGGTGGTTGCCCTCAAGACAGAGGGACACGGAGCGGTCAGGAGTGGTACATGACTGGCAAGGTGTCCTGAAACTGTGGAACCTTATCGTTAAGTGAACCACGAATGAGAGCAAGGCCCCCCCCCACCACCACCACCACCACCACACCTCGCGGTTTTCTGCCCGGACGTCGGAATGCGAGAGCTGAGGTGAGTATGTGTTATGCCGAGCGGCTTCGTCGCAAAGCAAACATCTTGTAAGCGTGACGACTACCTTTTTGCCTCCACTCCATGCAGGCCTTGCCGTGTGTTCGTGTGGCCCTGTTGCCCGCTGTACTTCCTCGTGTGCCATAACACAGTGGAGGAAATCACAAGTTCCGTTATTCGCTTTAGAAGCCGGTAGGTTGTATTAAGGACAGGGAAATCGTGTGTGTGGTTTCTAGTTTTGTTAAGGGAATTGTCGGACATCAGTATGTTTCCAACTTGAGTGTCTTTTTGTTGTGTTGATGTTGATTGTAATGCTGTTGTGTGTATATATATATGTGTGTGTCTGTGTGTGTTAAAGAGAATTCCTGCTCTTGTGCTAAAGAGAACATAAAGACATTCGTGTTAAATATGAGTACCTGCAGACTAGGATTCCGAACCGACTCCGAATCTACTAAGTCTTCAGCATGTCACTAATATAAGCACTTCGATCCGCTGATTGTGAGCTTTTCTAACTCACAGGCTTTTCAACGCTAAAAAATTTTCTTGAACAGGGTATATGTATATGTTGTTGAATATGCAACTTTTGAGGGGACAAAGTATTGTTCGATGTGAGGTTCGTGTAAAACTTTGTCAAATATAACCACAGATGTGGCCGGGCATACCACTAACCTGCCTTAATGCGTCTTTAATCTCGATCATTCCCCACTTTCTGACAACTTGTGTATCTACTTGTTGTCCCTGACAACCAGGTGGGCCACGCAGGTGACGTCAGACAGACAACAGAAAAAAAGTCGCTGAGGTTGACCCTGCCATGCAAAATGTGCTGTTTCGGGTTTTTTCAATGGACTGTAGTGACAGTGTCACGGTATGAGTGGCTGTGGCTTTGCCGACTGGCATCTGACGTCGCAGACAATATAAGATTTTTTTTTAGTTTCGGGTAAGGGCCACCGCTGTGCTTGTATCATTACAGATAAGTTTTGGGAAACACATGAAATAGAGCCAGTTATCGCTCTTTCTCAACACCTCTCCACCCTCTCTCTCTCACCCTCTCTCTCTCACCCTCGTCTTGTCGCCATATCTCGCCTGCTCGTTGTCGTGTAGACGCTAGCGAGCTCGTGTACAGTGAGAATATAAAAATATTCTCACACCACGCAGCTTGGGTATGATAGCCCTTGGGCGGGGGGGGAGAGTGATAAGATTTCACCCAGATGTTGTTAATGTACCCGGTCCCCTCGTACACTTCTCGCATTTGCGTTTGGGTTGTGTGATCCGGACTTTCATGTACATGATAAGGCGCTGTGCACTTTGTAATGTCTGCTATTGGTGTCAGTGTTGTCATCTCTTCCTCTCTCCCTTCTGGACCTCACTACAACTTCATACACTCTAGCGAGCATCTTATTACATCTGATTGTATTTATTATTTATTGTATTGTTATATAACATAAATATAATACAACTGAATTTATCTGCATTTTCGAAGTTTTCTTAAAGGGCTGGCTAGTCTGTGGGTTGTGAAAGTCTCCAATGGTTCTTTTGTGAACAGAGTATTTTCAAACGAGAATGTGGAAGGGCTGTATTGATTGTTTGTATACACTACACAGTCTGGGGAATCGCCATTCGAGAATGAAGAACTGTATATGATGGGTGGGTATATACGAAGAGCCTTTTTGGTAAAAACCGTTTAGTATAGTAACAGGAGAGTGTGCAGCTTTTTTTCTTTATTTTAATATCGTTTTACTTTTCGTTGCGATGTCCATGGAATTATTTCGTTAAGAGAAAGATGCGATACTGTTATACTAAGGAGGGGATCAGGTTTGAGAGAGAACTTTGACTTACTGTGGTCATCAGGATACTACATTTGTAGCTGTTACTATGGTTATCTAGGTCCTACATTTGTAGCTGTGCTGATTCGTTCACTGTGAAAATGGAGCTGTTGTTGGAGTTTTCTTTCTGTCACACTGCTTTCCTCTCTCCATCTCTGTTTCTCGCTTTTATCTCGTTCTTTCCTCTCATTCCCTCCCTTTTCCACGTATCTGTCTCTTTGTACCCCATTTTTCTCTCATTCACACACGGGCGCGCGCACGTACACACACCTCTCTTTCACACACACACACACACACCTCTCTTTCACACACACACACACACCTTACTTTCACTTACACACACACACACACACACACTTTATGTCTGTAGTCGCGTGCATACATGTGCTCGTGATGTGCGTGTGGTTCATTCCGGAGAACGCCTGGGAACTGTGGAACTTTGCCCTGCGTTTGGCAAACACCCGGAATTAAAGGTGGCGCGAGGTGATAACAGGCTGGGACTAGTGTAGAGCAATGAGCAGGTTAGCGGGGGGAAAAAAACGGGAAGACATGCAGGTGCAGAGCACAGAATGAAAACAAATGAGTCGAGAGAAATAGCCTGCAGAACCACCCTGTTTTCTTTCCACTCAATACGGGATGGACAAAAGATTCATTGTCAAGCCGCATCGTGCGTCAGGACTCTTCTGTCCCTAAACCACACACGAGTGAACGATTTCCCACAAAGCCTCGTGCTAAGACAATGCATTTTTATTTTTAGAGGAAGTCACGGTTAGATTTTACGTGCCACGTAGGTGATTCCCTCATAAATGTAAACAAGAAACGTGCGGTTTTGCATCTGGACGAGGAGCCTGGTGAAGGAGGATCCACAAGTCTGTGCCTTTGTTTGGGTTAGTCATCATTTCTCATACTATCGCGTATTTATCGTATACCCTTCCTGATACATACATCGCTTGTTACGTAACCAGCATCATGTTATCTGACATCGCGTGATACGCAACAGCTGTTGTATTGGTTACGTAATGTTGCGTACGCAACCCCATGCTCGCTACGTAACATGCTGCGCACCTTAATCCTGTAGATGTTGGTATCCATAGCGACCGCATCGCTGGTCTTGAGGGTTTTTACCTTATGGCCCCTTCCCCTTCAGTCTGTTGCTCGGAGAAGAGGTGCAAGGTATCCGCTGGTTTGTGCAGTAAACACCTGGCTCCCAGCGAAGACGAGGGTCCGATTTCTCGCTCTGATGAGTAATAGCGCATAGGAACCTGGCGATGCCAGACTTCGGATTTGTTTGGAGGATGGCAGCAACATCGACTGCAGGATACCCGGACCGTGCGTGCTTTATAACTTATTTAAAGGCACCATACTAGATAGGCATCTCCGAGGATTCCAAAACAGAGATTTGTTTTAGACTTCCCCTAAATATAAAATTACTGGATGTTTTGAAATGTCGTTAATTCACAAGCACAGTCGCGCAGCCTCGTGTGTGTGTGTGTGTGTGTGTGTGTGTGTGTGTGTGTGTGCACTTAGAAAGATGTGAGACGTGTGCGTTCGTGCGTGTCCATATGTCCATTAAAGGTTGTCTCCTAATTTTTCGGTCTTTTGGGAATAGGGTGTTAAAAAAAAACTTTACTTTTCTCGAGGTCAGCTTTTTGCGAGGGCTTCGCCCATCTCTTCTCCCTCTCGATGCCTTACTTTCCCCAACCTGGAGTCAGGTACCCATTCCCAATGGCTAGATCGACTGGGTGGGAGGGGGAATGCCCTTGCGCATCATGAGTATCGAACCGACGTATTTTCGGGTTCGAACGCCAATACTCTGACGACACAACCATCCGCTTTGCCACTTTACTTACTGATGTCACTGATCGAGAAGGGATGGAAGGAAAATCCTACTGTCCGCTTAAGACTACAAACATGATTAAAGCACAGAAACATGCCTCTGAGTCATCCTTCGTGCCTCTCTTATTCTGACCAGTTTACGTCATTCTGCATGTTGCTATCATTCTGACCATTTTACCCGTCCTACATAGTGCTATCTGTCATACTGACTGCCTTACGTCATCCTGCATGTTGCTGTCTGTTATTTTAACCATTTTACGTCATCCTGAATAATACTTTCTGCTATTCTAATCACTTAACGTCATCCTGCATAATACTATCTCTTATAATAATTTACGTCATTCTGCATGTTGCTTTCTGCTATACTAATCCTTGTACGTCATCCTACATGTTGCTATCTGTCATCCTGACCGTCTTACGTCACCCTGCTGTTGCTGTCTGTAGTTCCTACCCTCTCTTCGTCCACTTTGAGTTGAACATGGGCAGCTTTGTCTCTGGCTGTCACTTTTTAGTCCAAACACTTGTCGCGTCACTTGTCATGTTCACGAGCGTCCTCTGACAGCAGCACGAGCACTGAGGATCATATTACAACTCGAGGCACATCAGACTTTTTTCTCCCGTTCTCCTCTTGTCTGTCAACCACAACAGAAAAAACTGCATGTTTTCGGCTCCTGGAAAACAGCAAAACTTCATTTCCGAACTATCTTGTCGGCATAATTATGAACTTAACAGTTCGTTTTCCCCGGGCAGGTGACAGTTTCAGAGAATAGAGTGACACTAAAGTTTATTATAGGAAAAAAAATAAATGAAATTTGTCTAAAGGTCTTAAAAAGATGCGACTGATTATTTTCTATTGAACGAATTACTTTTTTTCGTTTGCTTTTCAAATGAACACAAATTGTTAAGGAATGATGAAACGAAGACCCGAATGTGCGTGCTGGTTTGGTCGTCAAAGGACGTCAGTGGTGCTCTTCCCTTCTGACTTGCAAAAAAAAAAAAAGAAAAGAGCTGACTTGGACAAGGCCGCAATGTTTGCTGGCTTTTGTTTGCAGAGATTTTTGCCCCACCCCTTTTTCGCAGCGGACTCTTTCGTATGTGACGCTAAGAACAACCTTCTTTGTTCTTCGCACTACACCCTGGCAATGAAATATCTAGTAAGACAGTAATGTAAGTGCTAGTGGGGTTGTAACGTGGGGTTACCGGAACCATTTGGCGTCAACAGGTTGAAACATTAGTGCAGTCTGAAGATTCTACCATAATGTGTGGGAGTGGGAGTAGTTCTTTTAATGCACAAGTGTCAAGCATACGCATGGAAATCCCAGGGGACCGTGAAAATATTATAAATGTAACGCTTTTTGCGTTCAGCTGCCAAATGCTTGTGAGTGGTCTCTTGATCTTCGTAACAGCGTACCAGAACAGATAACCACGTCCATCCCCATCCACCACTATTCCTAAAGTGATTTAGACTGTATTAGAAGCAGCAGAACATCAATAGTTTATTGGTTAATGAGCTCCTTAATGTAATTGCCGACTCTGTACAATCTGAGAGTAACTGACAGCTAGAGTAAACCACAAGTGATAACCGAAATTACTTTTGGGAAATCTTAAAACTTGATTGCAGAACGCAGTTGTCGCCATCTGTCTCTTGTAAAGTACAACGAGCTCGCCACCGTGAGAGGCAATGAGCCATATAAATCGTCTTATTATTATAAACAGTTTTTTATGGCATGTGACGATTTCCGCGGTAATTTGAGAGGGAAAATACAAAAAAGAAATGAGATCGGGTTAACGGTATTTAGAGACGTGATTGACGCTTTAAACGCCCGAAAGTACTTACAATTTTTTATTATTTATATTTATTGTCTTATCTTCTTATTCTGAACATTAACTTTGAAAGAACGGCGACACGAAGAAAGGCGTGTTTATCTGTCGATACGCATCAGCATTGCTGTTCTTTTTCTTAACTTACAAGAACAACAAAACAAAATCTATGACTTGGATAAAACCGCGATGTTTGATTTTTTTTTCTTTTTTTTTTTTCTTTTTCTTTCTATTTTTTTTTTTTTTTTTTTTTTTTTTTTTGCAGTGTCGTTCTCGCTGCCGTTCACATTCTTTCTCATGGCATCACACCCTCACCGCCACCATTTTTAAAATGATGGAGACGGCATTAGGTTTAGAAGCATCACACGCCGCTGGCTTCTTGAAGAACGAGGGCCCAACCCTCGCTGCTGAAACTGCTTCATCTCACAGCGACTGACTGCTAGGTTTGCGGCGGCGGCAAATCTTCTCATTGTGATCACACTTTTTGTCTGCACTTGCAGCGACAGAGAGTCTGGCTGTTTGTGATGCAGTTTGATTATTAACCCGACATCACATCACGGGCCAACAGGTAGTGGCAACTGAGTCAGGGTGAAGTCGCTCATGCGGAAACCTGTCGTGGTGCTGCTAATGCACTGATACGCCAAATGCGACAAAAAGAGACTTCACCAAGCGCGTCTGTCCAACTATGGCGACGTAAAAAAAAAAGCAAAGCTCATCCCCACCCTCAACCAAACCACCCCCCCCTTTTCCTCCCTCTTCCCCTCGGTGTTATGGTATTTGGTGTATAGACTGAAGTGGATGAATCGGCTAAAAAGTGAAGAGTCAGGCCTATGGTAGTCGAAAGGTTTCAATTTTTTCACCGCTCTTTCTCTCTCGTGAAATCTCGTTCCTTTTAAAGCAGGCATCCCAAGCGATCGTCGTTTCCTGTTTACTGAATTATTTCGTCTGTCGGCGATCGAAGCATTGACCGCCTGTCCACCCCGCGTGGGAAACGGGGTAACTTGTGTCATACCGGAACTCGGGTAATCCTCGAAGAGTGCAGTCTGTCCAGGCAGTTATCTAATCGTCATCAACGGACAGTTGATCAGGCACTGTTACGTGTACGCGTGCACTTGCTACACCAGTTGGTGCTACATGTGCACAAGGTACAGAAGGGTTACAAGCACGCTACATATGCACGCACTGTACTGGCTACACTGCACTTTACATGTGTTCACATTACACGTGCAATCTGTTCAGAACACATTGCAGTTTAGAATGGAGCGATACAAAAGTGTTCAGACTGGCTGCAGCAGATTTCATCCTGGTCTCCAGGGCGCCGTACAGAAAATGTCAAAACAACTACAATAATCACAACTCTTATTACAAAATAAATAAACACAACAAATAAAGCAATGCATTAAAATTCTTATATTGCAGGGTTAGGGTTAAATTTCTTTAAAATATTCTTTTTGCCCACTGTTAACACCACATGAAGAATAAGAATATTTTTCTCATGCAATCAGTTTGATGACGTGTCTACATAACTGTTTCCGACTGTGAAACTCTAACAGGGGGACGACTCCCGTCTCGACGCCTCATGCGGCTGTCTACTGTCAGAAAAGTGTTGTAGTGCAGGGCATAAACTGGGTCGATCCTCAAGCCATTTATCATTTGCTAGGAGGTTATTTCGACATTGAGCTAGCAAGCTTTGATGCATTGCGAGGAGCAGTTTCTAAACTACGTATTTTAAGAACAACGGGAAATGCGAAGCGGGGAAACTCCAGCCGAATTCTCAAAGTATGAGTCACAAGACTGATGGGCCAAACAGACACAGCAGTGCCAGAATATTTATTTTGACCCTAAAGACTTACTGTTTCCCGACACGCACAGCTCTTGTCTGGAGGGACCATACGTCTTCGGTGAATGCCGTAGTAAGAAGCTGACGGGACCATCACGTAGCAAAGTTGTCTGGGGGAGTGCCGCACTAAAAAGGGTGTCAGGCGTCTGGGATCGAACCATGTGAAATGGCATCCTTGAATACATTGATGTCATCACTGCCCGTGCTCTCCAGACACTTCTTCCTTCTCATCGCCGCGCCAAGCTGAGTATTTAAGATTATAAGAAGCGCCAGCTGATTTGTAGAGGACCATCCTGTCCTGTTCTGCCTCGGACAACGTGTGTGCGAGTTTGGGGAAATCCACAAAAATTTCTTTCTTTAGGTATTAATTTATTTAAGTATTTATTTAGTTACACACAATGGCTTTACACCTGAAATAAGGAACACAGCCGTTTTATTGCTTGATGTTACTATCCCACAACCTTTGCTTCTTCTTGTGCTGGCGATTTAATTCTGACAAAGGGTTGTTTTCTGTTTAATTACTTTTTCGATTGCAGATGATAACGTACAGATAACTTGTTATCATTTTAGGGGACCAGAGGTATGAGCGGAAGGAAACACTTTGCGGCACGTCAATAAACTGTTCAGTAGCCTCATTGAAAAAGAAGATAATAAACACAATGAAAAGTATGTCATTCACTTGAAATGTTTGGTGGAAAGCCGGAAGCGCATCTCCTAACTGACAATTGTTTGTTGCAGGTGCTGATGACCCTGGCCTCGCGTGACAGCTGTGCATAAGTTCTAGCATCCTCCAAACAAGCCTGCATTTGCGCGTGCCTCGTTAGTCCGCTAGGAGCACACACGCGCGCACGCACGCACGCGGGCACAGAGGCAAGCACGCACGCGTAGCATCTTCTGCTATAAGGCCAGTGATCAGCGTCTGTGTACTCCACGTTGCCATGGCTGTCCCCAGCGAGGTTACCTGAGCTTCTGCTCCTCTACACAGGAAGTCGCTGCCGCACGTTCTGGACTGGAGGGCGCGCGTGCCGGTGGGGAGGACTTACGGAGCCAGCAACGGGCGCCTAGCTGATATGAGTGGCATGCTGGTATCAGTATCTGCTTCTCTCGGCTAAACCATCTGCACTTAAAGCCATTTCTGCATTCCGGATGTCAGCGCTGATTCTCTTGTCAGATAGGTTGCCAGCCAGAGGAAGATATTCCAATATTCATCGGGTGTAATGTTACAGAAACGCGCCTGAGACAAAAGTTCTTTTGAACGAGTTTACTCTTAGAGGAGGTGACAAATCCTGGCAGCTCTAATTGTTTCCCGCTTGGCACTGATTAGTCAGTGTTCAGACATGCGCTGACGGTCTCAGACAGAGAACAGATTCCTCTGAATGGAAGTTAGACTGTCTGACCTCTTGTTTCTATGCTCTCTGTTGTGTCTTGATGTGCTTCAAATTTGTTTGCGGGTTCGTGTGAAGTCAGGTCTCGTCACCTCCTTCGGGAACCGTTCCAAAACAAAGCTGCACGTGTCTGGCCCGGTCAGGAACAGGCTTTGTATGTGTGGCGTACACTGGAGTGCAGTGACAGATTCCGGAAAAGCAAGCGGGTGTAAGGGCGCATATTTGATGCGGATTTTACGGGAAGTTTGCAGGGCGTGAGCCTAATTCTCCTTTCCTCCTGCATTAAGAGATAATTGGATTCTTGCCCCGTGCCTTCATGTGGAGCACATGGAATGTGCTGAACGTGTGTGCGCGATCGGGGCAGGCTTCATCAAGCTCGGGCATCGTGCAGACGTTTCTTATTATTTGGATAATTTATCGAAACAGCAGGAGTCCTTCTTTTGGCATTTGAGATCCAAGGATTCGGCCTGAACCGTACGTTATTCTCGAGACTGTCAGCGTTGCAGGTGTTCAAGTGGCGGGAATCCGCGATGCACTAATCGTTTAAGTGATGCAGTGTTCCTATTTTCGATACCTGTTGGAAGCAGCGCGCAGGTGAGAAATCGCAATGTTGAACGCTGCTCAGCAGGATCCCATGGCAACGCACACAACCTTGCTGCCAATGGCGTTCAACGACAGCAACGCGACCGACGTGTTGCCAGGCGACGGCACGTACTACCGCTGGAACTTTGCCTTCTCCGTCATCCTGGCCGCGGTGCTGTCCATCTCAGCTTTCCTGGCGGTGGTGGGGAACTCCATGGTGCTGACGGTCATCATCCGCCACCGGGGCATGCGCACTAGGACTAACCTGTTCCTCGTCAACCTGGCTGTGGCCGACCTGCTGGTGGGCGCCGCTGTCGAGCCCTTCACCATCACGACCTTGATCGAGGGCCGTTGGGTGTTTGGCTCCACCACCGGCACCTTCTGCAAGATCAACGGCTGGTTGAACTGCTTCTGCCTCGTGGCCTCCATCCACACGCTGATGTACATCAGCATTCATAAGTACGTGTCCATCACCAAGCCGCTGGGCAACCACTTCAAGCTGCGCCAGATCCTGGGCATGATGGCCGCCGCCTGGGTGTGGGCCGCCGTGTCGTCCACCATCACTGTGACTGGACTTAGCTCTGTGCGCTACAAGATCGGCACCAGCCAGTGCGGTCCGGAGTACCCCTCGGGACTAAAGTCCTACATCTTCCACATTATTATACAGGTTTGTGTAGCGAGAAGGTGGTTCGTTTCGCTGCTTGGTATGCACATCATGTTAAGCTTGTTTTGATGCTTGATTAACACGATTTTGCAGAAAAAATGATAAATTGATTTGTTTTGAAGAGGAGGGAGTGATATTAAGTGTAAAACTCGAGCGACTTATCTGTTTGGAAACATTTAAATTTTGTTTGTAAAGTTAACGATAACAACAGTTTGAAGATGAAGTGAATGGATGCATTTATACAGGGTTGAAGTGTCTTTTGGGAGAGAACAAACGCTCCGAAAGCTTTGCATCTCTGTGCTCCTGATTTAGGGAGATAGCGACTCTTAGGGATGTTTTCCACTTTTTAAAATCTGCTCGGTATGCTTCTAAATATGTCGTCGTTCTCGTCGTTATCATCATCATCTTAGTTTCATTTTCTACTTTGTTCTCGTGTTTGGCATTTCGCAGCACATATATGGTGCATGTCTCTGAGAGCAAGTGTTTGTTGTCTGAAAAAGTTACAATTCACTTTTCTCTGCGGGCTTGGTTTTCATAGCCCGTTGGGCTTAAGTTGTCTTTCTGTGTGGGCGTTTTATTCCTGACAAGGTCAGTTTTATTTTGTTCTCTCTCCTTCTCTGTCCCTTAACTGTAACCAGTCGTTGGGTGGGCATGGAGAGACCCTGGTACTTAAAAACTCTTAAAGGTCAAGTGGGGCGCAAATATTTTTTCTAATGACTGGGTGAAGCCCAATGCAGGATAGTATTTTTTCGAAATTTGAGCTAATAACCGCTTCCGCTCTAAATATACAAGCGTACAGCGTTTGTACGCCGCTAGGGCTAACTAACATTTCTCGACTTTCCCATTGGACGAAGCCTTGACAGTCACGCACAGTCCTGATGTCTGTGTTGTCGACTTTTTCTGTTGTTCGTTATGTTTGTATCCGCGTATCTCCTAAACGGAAGGGGAACATATTCACGCAGATTTCGAAAAGTCTTGCAATGAGCTTAAACTACTCATTAAAAGAAAACTGTACCCGTCTAGACCCTCAAGGAACTAGACTAACCTGGTCCCACTGTCCATAGACCGGAGTGACTAAACCACACTCAGTTTGGACGTGCGCATTCTTTCAAGGAACACAAGATGATTGTTGCCTTATGAGCTAGAGCGGCTTCCTTTTAATAGTTGTTAATATGATGACGTGTCCAGCAAGAGGTCATGGCTGGATCTGAGTGTCCTTTGCATTAAGATTCGAAGTTAATTCTACCAGTAGGGTACGGGTAACTAAAACACGGACTTGAACTTCCTGTTCCAAAGACGTCAGTGGAGAATGAAGAAGGATAGCGAGGTGTCAATGAAATACAAGAGATACCCACCCCCCACCCCGCTCGCTGACACGTGATCTGCTGGAGATGTTTACAGACAGCGAGACGGAGGCCTCGAGGGGACGTCACTCGATAAAGCGAGGCTTCCGCTGGGTTGATAGGATTCTCCTCACCAGCACCAGTCGTCAACGGTGCAGGTCCCGAAGGTGAAGAGTGTACGGGACCTAGCGACAAGTGACACAACTTTGTCTGATCAGAGTGGCATTGAACATGCTGACCACACAACCATGTTTGCATTGTTGTCGTTTTGTTGTCATATTGTTACTTCTCGTTTCAAGTCCTCGAAATCCATGCTCCCCCCAAGTCCGTAAACATGGAAGGTGCATTCACGCCCTAAGTACGCAAACATGGTTACTCCGAGTCAGCAACTAAGGTTATATCATGGCAAAGCAGCCAGCCCTGTAAACAGATGCCACCTGCAGAGAAAGAACAGCGTGCCCTAGACGAGAATTGAACCAAGGACAGCCAGTCTTCACTGTATTTGTGACAGGCGCTGACCGTGGCACCACCTGGACCGCCGCAAACTTGGAGAGCACGTGCAAACATGGAAAGTAACTGAACCCCAGGTCTTCAAGTACATGCACTCAAGGCGTTCACATACGCGCCTCGAAACAGAAGCATCCAAACCCCTCAAAACATACTCATCGTAAACCCTCAGAACGTGGAAACTACGTAAAGCATTGCGCTTGCCGCCAGCCAGTAAACGCTGGCATCCCAACCCTGAAGGCAGTGCTCATCAACTTCTGGCCGTCGGCAGTTTGTGCTGATAATACGGAAGTCTGTGGTCGTGCATGCACCGTACACTTCCTGGGACACACTCGTTGTTTTGATGGCCACGTGCACGTGTTTTCAGATCTCTGAAGACCTCCGGCGGCGGCAAAGTTGAAGGTGCCTGTGCACCAGGCTCTTGATATATACGCTGAGCACCATGCTGGAATGTTCGACTGCAGCTGCATGAGACACTGCCTGGAGCTGGCTGCTTCCAGCTGAACTGCTGCCTCTGTCACATGTGACACAATTATCTTTGAACGTACAGTTTTACTTTCGTTATTTTGTAATACCCACCATTTGAGGCGCAGTTTTTTTTAAACAGTAAAACTTGAGATATGCAGATTATTATTAACATTATTACGACAGTCAACACCGCTTAAGAATATTTTAAGGAAAGATTTTGTTTTTCATTCATTGTACAGTGTACATTGTGTCTGTACGTTTTAAAGATTTTTAATCAGTAAAGAGGTTTTTGTCAGTGGAACATATTGCTAAAAATCAGACTCGCTTTAACTTTTAGTGAAATTATTTCAACGATATTTATCACCATTGTCGTTGACAGTCTACCGGTCTCTGATAAGCGAACTTGAAGCGTATTTAGAAAATAAATCAAAAACGATTCGGTGTGTGTGTGTGTGTGTGTGGTTCTGGGTAGTCCAAATCAGCTCCTGCGTATCTCGATAGAGAGAGCGTGCGTGCGTGTGTTCGGCCAAAGAGATTAGACTAATTTAATGTGAAAACTGAGAAATCTCTGTGGTGTTGGGTCTTTACCGCCGCTGGTGCTGCTGAATGTAAAGATGTTGAATCTCTCGTCACGGGCGTGACGACGGTAAGACTACATGTCTGCTTGTGAATACCTGTCTGCTACTGGCTGTCTCTTAATGAGCGGATTCGCGCAGTGCCAGCATCCACCGACTGGAGATGAGGAGGAGATTAAGAGTTAAAGGAGGAACAGTAGTCGATGAACGGCCCGTGCAAGACTCCCAGCTACCGAAGGACTCCTGGCATGCTTTGGTAGTCTGAAGCCACGGCAACCTTTCTTCCTTTCACTTCGTTTACTGCAGTATCTGTCGGCGAGGTGTCTGCAGCAGATAAACAGATGCCATTACTGAAGACAGGTGTGCAGAAGCGGCCGTTGACCTACCGACGGTGGCTGCGGTTGTGCGGAAATAAAGCTTTTTCATGCTTGAATACCTTGGATGCTATTCTCTGTTTATTTTCGGCATTTCCCAGAACTACAGCGGGAGTTCTTGGAAATGTTCTTCCTGAGCCACACTTCCATGAAGTTTCTACAGAATCGTTCCAGATATTTTTAGATTTGTCTGTTTTTTTATGTTTGTATTCCTGCCTCCATTTCCTCGCCTGTCGTGTTTGCCTGCCCTCAAGTTTGTCTGACCATGTGTCTGTCACTCAGTCTTATCTACCGGCCGCCACTGTGTCATCTAGTCTTGTCTGCCTGTTCACCACTCTCTGTCTCTCTGGCTGGCTGCCTCTTCCTCCGTCTGTCAAGCTTTAGTTTGGAAGTGACGTAGTCCGTCACAGCTGCAGATGAGCGATGGGGCCAACAGCCTCTTTGCCTCCATGTCTCAGCGCACGTCACTCAGGTGACAGCACGTGCTCTTTCTTTCAACATCAGGAGTTGTCAGTAGGCTTCCCTTGGTTGTTTTTTTTTTTTTTTTTGGCTTAGCCCCGAAAATAAACCTGTTTCTTTTTAATCTTTTTTTCGACCACTGTACAAGAATTTACGTTCCTTTGAAGCGGGGTAGCGAAGTACAATAAAATGACGACGGTAGTTTGCAGCATCAAACAGCTCACTTTCAGAGCAGGTGCCACAGACCCTTCTTAAGGATACTTTTGTTCGCGCCAGATTCACTATCGCACTCATCCAGCACAAACTCATTTGTCTCCTGCAGGTCCTGTGTACTTTAATAGAAAACAAACACACACACACAGATATTATGGAAAGGAAAAGCAAAACCACACTCGCTGACCCTCTTCCAGACTAAAACTGACCTCACTCTCCTGCCAGGTTAATAAGAATTCTAAATTCAGTGTTACATACACGTCACTAATTGTGCAAGAACGTCACTTATACAATTAAAAAATATCAAAGAAATAAGCCGTTTGAGTTTTAGTTATAAACTACTACGGACTTTTTGTCCTGGAATAAACAGCCGGCAGAAACGACGAAGCTTTGACGGCGCCGCTTTAGAGTTTATGTGAGCAGCACGTTAAACTGGGCACAAAGATATAAAACAAATTACCGAATCTTGGCAGGATTGCAAGCCACAAAACGGTGATTCGCTTTTTTTCGTATAAGCTCCAACAGTGGGCTGGTAATACCGTTATAGTGCGCACTTAGTGGCGTACGCGTACATAGCCAAATGCATAGATAAAACCCAAAGAAGATTTAGAAAAGTAGAGCAACAATGGAATCTAATAAACCAACACAATACACCACCACGGCAGGACCCCTAAACACGGGTAGCAAGCAGCAGGAGGAAAAGAGGCCAGCAGCACTGTAACCACCTATGCGAACTTGGCGGACCAACAACGGATAATGAGGGCACAAAGACAGTACACCACCCATGGAGACTTGGAAAACCTAAACACCAACCAAAACAGAGGGCACATAAAAAACGCAAGTAACACATCTGGCACCACAAAAACAACAACCCTTCCCCCACATCTCCCAAATCCCCCATACCCTCACCCTCCTCCCCATCTCCCGAAGACGCCTTCCCCCCATAGTGCGAAATCACCGAGAGGTGGAAGCACTTTCCCTTACAAAATCAACAACAACGTACTCGGGGTAACGACCATCTGACTGGTGAGCACCACGTCATGTCACTTGCCATCTAGTTACCCAGGGTAGTATAAGAGCGTCAAACCTTCACATCACAATTCCCCCTCACTAAATACCAAAGGTGTTGTACAAAAAAACAGTCAGATCCTGACACCAGACCTGCCGTTCAGTTGAACACGAAGAGTAGAGTGAACAGTTGGTAACGCCTACCTCGGTGCTGTGCTTTCAGGTGACCAACATCTTTATCCCTCTGATCATCCTGACCTTCTGCTACACACGCATGTTCCGTGAGATCCGGGCACACTCCAAGCGGCTGCAGGAGAACTCCACGCTAGAGCAGGACATCATCCTGGCGCAGCAGAAGCGGGTGACCATCACCTTGTTCATCGTCCTGGCATGCTTCATCCTCTGTGCGCTTCCCTACCACCTCTACGCCACCTACACCACTATCAGCATCAACAAAAAGTTCTCTCCCTATATCAATCCTGTGGTAAGTGTAAGCCCGCGGATATTGGTCTGTTGGTCGCGATTATCAGTCATATCAAGTTCATAGATACTTGTCACTGAATTTGCCTGCTTACAGTTTTTTGTTTTGTCTTGTCTTTTTTTTTTTTAGCCTTCGTAAACTGAAAGCTGCCGAGTAGTCTTTGTCTTTACATTCACCAGTTTTAATCTTAGATAGCAGGCTGCCAGGTACTCGCCATAATAGTAAAGTGGTATTTTATCTTACCAGAAAGAGTACCACACGACCTTATCCCTCCTCTCCCATGATTACTTAAAAAGGTCGCCATTGACGATCATAACAGACCTACGCCTGTCGTAAATTGTCCTTTTTCTCCACGTGGGACCGGTTAGTACAATTACAATAGTGTCAATACTGTGCAGTAATGTTTTTCTTGGCATAATTTACAAAAAGTGATTAAGAGAGGGAAAATGAATTTTGTTGCAGGCCTACTCCTTCCTGTACCTTAACAGCGCCTGCAACCCCATCATCTACGCCTTCAGGAGTCCTGCGTTCCGTGAGGGCTACAAAGAGATCCTGTGTCAGACACCAACCTACATCTTGAGCGATGGTGAGATACCCTGTCTTCGAGAGAGACTTGTTTGTACCATTAGCACGTGCGGTTATGATCTCATTGTCATAGGGCCACAATACTGTTAGTTGTTGTCTTGCTAGATCCTGTAAAAGGGAAGGGGAAGGGGACGGGACAAAGGGAAATGTGCTATTAATTTGTCTCTTTAGGCAAAAATATTTTTATACAGGAAATGTAGACATAAAATATATTTCTTGTTTTTGATGACAAAACAACTTCCGTGACAATCTGAAAGGGCTGTAAAGTATGGTAATTGTGTTGTATGTAACATTATTAGCAGTGAACCATAATGAGTCACGCAGCGAAATTGTCACACGGAAGTTTAGAGCAAACAGACCAGCGCGTTGTGTGTTGAGGCTTAACGAGGTTTGGCAATAAGTAAAAGGGAAACCCCTTGTCCTTTTGTTTCAGTTTCAGTGATAGCTATTTGTGCCCCTAGCACACTGTGTAATTCGTCGACGTATGAAGGAGACACGCATCAAGGAACTTGCGTGTTTCCGCCTGTTTTGTTTTATTTATATTTTTGCTTGTTTTGTTTTGAGTTGAGGCACGCTGTGCTGCTACTTACTATCAGGTACGTGATCTATAGTGTCGCTTGCCTCCCTCCAAAAAGTAACGACAGGTTGCTTTCATGCTGGGTTGGTCGGCCGGCCGCTTGACTGGCCGGCTGCTTGTTTGCAGGTCCCATGGGCACTATAAGGTGTCGCACCTTACGCTCCGAATCCTCCACAAACGGGGCGGGCTTTTTGCGCTCCGTGTCCAGGTGATGAATAGCTTCTAGTGCATGGACTGGTTTGGCTGAACTCAGTGTACAGTACATTTCATAGTGTACATGGATGTCTAACGCCGTGACTCTTTCCTGTTTCTACTCCTTCCCCACAGCGCATGCGTAGACCGTATTTTGTTTTCTCTTCTCCTTCTCCTGGTTTGTTTCTTTAAAAATCCTCGTAGTGTGAAACCCGTAGCACTGCTAATTTTATTATTAGAGCTGTAGAAAGCATATATATATATACATGTCTTCTTGGCGTTTTCTGGAGACCGTGCATGTAGCAGTACCTCAGGACAGATATCGGTCTATCCTCGAACAAACATAATGCAGTCGAAAAAAATGGCTTTGGGGTGTGAGAAATCAATCTGGAACATATATTCCACTTTTCCTAGGATAGGCTGTTTGTTTCTTGTAAGAGGTTTGCCAAGCACTTTGGACTAAGTAAACTGTAGATACATGTAAGGCTTTTTTGTCACCACAAGGGTGTGGTCCAGAAAACACGCATCAGCTTTCATCGCTGGATTTAGATCAGTAGATGGGACACAACAAAGAAAGGTTGATGGGAAAGATGGGAAGACAAAGAGAATAAGTGGGCGCACAGGTGTACATGTGCCTGAGACCCAGCAGGAAACATGTGTTGTGATCTGTCGTGCGAATAGCGTCTCTCATGGAAGACCTGTTCCGCTTCTAGTGCATGGCCTACACCCGTACTCAGAATTGATATACTACACAGTGGCCACTGAGGGTTGAATAACCTGTACTTGATTATTCCTCTGATAACATGTTTATTCGTGCTGTCTGTGGCGCCCTCTAGCGGGATCTACCCGCCAGCGTCACGTTGAAGCAAAGTGAATTCATTACCTGCGGCAGTCTCTCACTTATGCTAAACAAATCCTCGAAGAAAAGGTGGAAGTTTTCGATGGCTTGGAGTAATCACAGTTCATCTACAGAGGTTGCTTATGAGAAACTCAGTCGTATGGGATCTGATTTCAGATCTTCACGTTTGCCCCTTTCCAGTCCAGATATTGGGGAACAGCCAGCAGGCATAGTTACCAAGCAAAAAACAAAAGTAAAGAAAGAAAGATTGTGAAATGAATGCAGCTGATCAGGTTTTATAGATAATTTACGCTGATTAGTATATAAGGAGAGAACTTCCTCACTGGACATAAATACCCTTCCACCGGCAACCTTTAAACAGCATGACTAAAATATTTTTATCATTAAAGCTTTTCCTGCTTTGAAAATTGTTTGTGATTTGCTCTGAGCTCTATGCTCACAGCGTTCACATCGACTCTCGGGAGAGATTTAGTAAAGCTCGGCCTCCCTGTTATCAAAGGAAAACGATAAGCTGGGGGATTTTGAGACAAAGAAAATATAATCTTGGTGCTTAACTTTGTTTGGTGTGGGCTTCTTATCAGAAGCCACCTGCAAAGAATATGAGCGTTCCGAAATAAATATCATAAACATGGACGATCGTAGAGTTCCCTGCAGCAAAGTTTTAATTTTTAATAAGAATTTCGACAGCATAGGGGAAATATTCGCAGGCATATATACGATAGGTCCAAAGGAATCGTTAAGCCCAGAGTCCCCCATGTTTCAGAATCGTTATGTAGCGTCTTTAAATAGAACTTATCTAGCAATCTTCATCATAGGCCAGCCTTTGAAGAATTGAATTTATGGCCGCTGTAGTTGGTTTATCGAGTAATTGACGTAAGCCCTAGAAATACCTGTGGATGGTCGTGTGGGATCGGCGGGTGGATGGTGGCTATTGATATCAGGAAGACATTAGTCGCCCACCAGTCACCTTAATCTCGGTCTCTAAGACATTTATAAAGCGCGTGGAATATTTAAGATTTCTTTTTCCTCCCTTTTTTTTTTTGGAATTGAAAGACTTTTGTTTGTAGATCCCGGCTTCTAGTACTTGCTTCTAGCTGTTTATCTCCTCATTTTTAAGATTTAAAGTCTTTTTTGAAAGCAATAATAATAACAGTGTGAGCTTTTATAGCGCGGTATCCCAGCTAAGCCCAGGCTTTCCGCGCATTACAAACACAAAAACACAAGACAGACAGAACTCCTGAGGCTCTGTAGAGTTAATGGTAAACCCAGGTCGTCCTTCTGCCCGATGACATTCACAGACCAAGATGTGGATGAGACAGATTCACGGTCATTGAACTGAAACAGATTAAACCAATAATCAAACACATAGAGCAAATCGTCAGGAGAATATTAAGATGATCACAAAACAAAAATTGCAGTACAATGTTGAAACGCATGACTGTTTGGCTCTGATGTAAAGTCTGTCCCAGGGACGACTTGAAGAAATGACGAGACTGTGAGGATTAATGGCGACGAAAGAGTTGATATTAGCAGAGGAATAAATAAAATCCACCGGCAATTAGACAGTAAACACAATGCCGATGACGGCAGAAAAAAATGCAGATCGGTACAATAAGTTCTACAGGCAAAACAAATCCAAGAAAAACAAAAAACAAAAATGCGGAGAGTTGGTCCCTCAACCCTGTTAGGCGAAGGGACACCACTCACTCATTAGCCTACGTGAAGTGTTGCTGTAACGGTTTCTGATGTTCTTGTTCAACTCCTGTTGGTCATAAGCTCTGTCGACTTTTTTTTCACTGAAAAGGTGGGAATCCCTCTTGCCATTCAGTTTTTCGGTTAAGACTTCGAATAATTTCCTGATACTCTGTATGTTTTATGTCTCAGCGGTGTAATATCACACAAGTGAGCGAGGAGTCATCACAGCTGTCGTCCACACTACTCATCGCATTAATCGTGACCTCGTCGTCAAAACACTGCGTCAGACATTAACGACGATTTATTAAACAGACACACGGCTTAGTCTCAATACCTAATACAGGTTTAACACGATCTCGTGTCTTGGTGATGCCAGGCCGCTTGTTGCGCTTTGCAATTCTCCTTTTTCCCGAGAAATAGTGCCACAGATCACACTGTTTACATGCTTCTAAGGGCAGTGCAACCTGTTTCCCAAACCTAGCATGTAATTTTTTTAAGGAAGGCTCCTGGGGCCTCATCTGACCCCGTAATAACTTAAAGTTCGTCACGTGGAGCTGAAAACCGATGAAAGTGATAACCGGTCCGGTTGAAAACCATGTCTCCTCTTCAGTCGATGTTAAATCGACTATGATAAGATTCACTCATTCGCCTTCAAAACACACAAAAGCAAAACAATACAAAGGAAAAGCAAAGCCCGTAATAATGTCTGAAGCCTAATACTTGCGACCTGCTGTCAAATATTTCGCATCATCATTGATAGAATGGCGATTGATATCCTACGTTACTTGGCAATGTCCAGTCACTAGACGACTGATAACTAGTGTGGTAATTAGAAAATATATTCAAATAGTGTGACTTGCCAGTGACATTACTTTAGTGATTCTTGCAGAAATTGTTCGCCACCAGAGCCAATCACATAAGCCAGGCAAATATCACCAATCATTCATCTACTCAAAACAACACATGATAATATCAAACTAGTAGGTAACCAATTTATCAGGCGTACACTTATAGGGGTCGATTCCAGAAGAGCAGTTAACTTCCACAGCCGATATTGTCTGTTACACTTGCCTTCAGGAGAGAATCTCCACGTGTTTTCAGGTGCACATAACGGAGCGATCAGCCACTTATCGATTTACATCACATGAACCCCGAAACAATTGAGCCAGTGATCAGCTGGCGAACGTGCGATTTGCCCTCGGGGGAAAAAAATTAATAGAGAAACGCATGAGACTTGGCGCGGGGCGAATAGTTGCACGCGTTTTTCCCCAACCCACCCACCCACCCCGACTGCAGCTGTTCTCATGCTGTCTGATGCTTCATTGCAGACAGAAGATCACTTGCTGCATCCTAGAACTTATGAAATTAGAACTTTGCTGTAGCAAAACCCTAGTTAGCTATGGCTCCGAACCAGAATAGTAACAGCAGATGATGCAGCCGTTTGGAATAGTTGTGTCCTTTCTCATTAATCCGTGTCTTCTGTATGATGAAAACATCTGGTGGTAATAAGTAATCATTTGTAATCTGTATCTGTAATCATTTACCACACGGATTAGACAGGAACCAGCTCTGAACTAATCAAGTCTTCCTTCTAGTAGTGAGATCTGTCATCGGTGGCGTTCGTCTACCACTTGTTCCACTACGATGCTGCTTTTTTTTTAATCATAGCTTTCTCTAGAATGGAAATGATTTTGACTTCAGTACTTTTTTCTTTTAATATTATTCGTTTTGCAGCTCCAGATAAACTTTTAATCATTCCTGTACGTTTGCAGGTAGCATAGTTTCACTAATCGTTTGGATTTGATGTTTGTCTCGAATACCTGTCATCAACATCCCTCATTTCTTTGCTGTTGAGCGATGAAGCATGGAGATGTAGAGTTTGCCTCTATTTTTGTTTCACTCTACTTGTACTCATGTTGACTGCCTTGTAACCGAATTACTCTCTTCGGCTTGAACCCTTCCTACAGGCAGTCGAGGACTAAGAAGCCAGGAAACCCTGCGCCTACAACCAACCGCCTAACTCACAGCCAGGTTCTTAAACTAAATCTCTTTGTTCTGATGTTGTTCCTTTTTAGCCATTGTGAGTCGTTTTCTTGTTTAATTTTCCTGTCAGATGCGTCAGTTTTCTGCTTAAACTAGCAAATCGGCATGTTTGGTACCGAGTGCTGATATGGTGTGTCTAATACGCATGTTTGGTACCGAGTGATGACAGTGTGTCTAATACTTAGCTTCTTGTGCATGTAACCTGGCAGCTGTAAAACTGACTATACTGCTCATGATGGCAGAAAATGTGCTACTGTTTTACTATACCTGGATTTATTTCAGTTAAAAATATATATGTGTTTATATTGTGCGGTGTAAAATGTTTTGGGGGCAGATTTTTTTTTTTTCAGATTCCGAAGTTTGTCATTAAGCGATGTGTGTTCATTGGTTACATTATTTTATCAGTGATATGTCTGTTCATAGAAATGTGTGGCTGTTCACTTAGGAAAGAATGGATTGTGTTTGTATAACATGTCACCACTGTAAGTTTACCTACTACATATTGAGCATAGACAACCTTGGCTGAGCTGTCAGTCAGGTTTCAGTGGTGTTAGTTTGATGTGTAGACAGGTAGATAAGTGGATGTGTAATGTAAATCATCTGGTACACCTTTTTTTTTTTTTAGCAACTCTCATATGCAAAGAGGGGGAAAGAATTCATTGCTGTACAAGTTGCTCATCAATCCCGTCAGCAAAACCTACCCTTTCTTCTTTTTGTTCGTCCTTCCTTCTAGCTATCACTTTTCTCTCCCAATCATCCATCTATCTTGCTGTAGTCAAGGAGAGGGTGTATGAGACGCTAACAAATGTCACCTGCTAATCACAGGGATTCGTCCAGCACCGGTACCTCCGGTCGCAGGCAGTCCTACCTGTAATGCTCGGGCCCTGGGCTCAGGTATACGACAGTGGCCGCGCCCCCACGACACGCAGCCCTATAAGCAGGCCCTCAATCGACTAGCCTTTCACCAGCAGACCGTCAAGCACCGTTTGTTTTCGCCGGGGTGTTCTTTCATAGAGCTCAAATTGTCAAAAGGGTTTACAGTGCAAAACGGAAAGGGAGAGGGAGTGAGGTGATACGTCTGCTGAAGGAAAGTCGATGAGAGAGGCGCCTGGTTGAAGGCTGATGGTCTCATGAGTGGCGCCCCCTCTTGTCTCAGGCATGCTATTCTCCTTTCTAAGGCATGACCATGTTCGTTGCACATTTATATCTTTCGGGTTTGCATCTTAGTACATTTATGCGTTTCCTGAACTTTTTCAGTTCCAGCCACATTGAAATCAGCTTCAGGATCGTTTCATTCATGCAACTGTACTCGCAAAAACTAAATTTACGTTTTTCTTTTCCTTGTTTCCTTATGCTCTTGAGTCGATTTTTTTCATGAATAAGTTTTGCTCAGAAATATCTTCTGTAGACTTGAATTTCTTTGTTTTAAACTAACCCATTTTTAACAGATTGTTTTCTCGGTTTGGGATTAGAGCACAACCTTTTTCCAAAGTGTATGTACTACTGCGAAAATAACACCACAACATGTCTGAATATTTTCTCCCTCACTCGAACTACTTTCCTCGAGTTATTAATGTGGCTGAAATAAAGCTTTAAACTATAACATTCTATAACGCATAGCAAGATGCAGCTGATTGCGAACTGTAGCCACGGAGTAACACAGTAGAGTCTGTGTCAGTGATGAGTGCATGGACATGAAGGTCTTGAGGCCTCATCTCGTGGAATGCCGCGTATGAGATGAGGCAGGGTGATGTAGCCCTTCGTCTGTAGAGTCAAGATAATACTCTGCATCTTAGCTTGGATTGTAGTCACTAGACAAGTGGCATGCGAGAGCCGCAAGCACTGCGGGGAGGTTCGCATTGTTGGTGTAGCTGATGTCCACAGTCAGCAGGCATGACCATTTACTGTACAAGTCAACAGGCATGACCATTTACTGTACAAGTCAACAGGCATGTGCATTTACTGTATATAATTTCTTACGAAATGCCTGCGAGTGTCAATCCGTTTTATCAAAAGCACATTGTCTCATCATCTGCTTGATGGTATTGGAAGCATGTGTTCGCACTGCCGTCTCAGATGCGTTCGTATTATTTATTTGTTTGTGTCTTTCCGTCTGAAGTTTGTTCATATTACCTATTCGCACCTTGCCGTCTCATATGTATGTATTACAATTGTGTACCTGTCCTTATCAGTGCACGTGCGTCATAATATGCCTCTGATCTTGCTTCACGTACTGTCTCAGTCTCGACTGAAGACAAGATTGTCGCTGTATACATACATTTCCATTATAAGCATCACTTCTGCGCGCACGTGCTCTTCGTCTATGTGTGAGATGTGACTGACGTGCTGTAGTGTTTGTGTGACATGTCTAGTGTTGTCTTGACACCAGGGAAAGAGCACCAACCATCAATATGTACAGTGAGCGCCGCATTTAACTGGTTGTTAACTGGTTGTCTTATGTTTCCTGTGCTGTAAGTCATTCTGAGTCAGCAGCAACAGGTGAGTGTGTGTCAATGTATTTGTATGTGTGTACTGCTGTTGGTAGCAATGTACTGTATGTCATTTACATTTATGTGTGATTGGTAACAGAAACAAAAAAACAACAGTTGTACTTTCGTGCATCATTCCTAGCAGTACATGTAGTTGGGAAATGGCAAGGGTCTGTAGACGATCTCATCAACACATACAGTTGCCGGTCCAAACTTTTTTGGTGGACAGTGTTCGAGGAAGAAGGCGAGCTAACAGCTCTGATGGCCGCCAATTAGGTTCTGTTAATTACAACTTGTCACGTCTAAGACCAGTGTTTTCATTAATGTTTCTATGTTGTGCCTAAGTAGGATAACGATGTGTAGACGCATAAAACTTTATAAAGTCTTTCTTGACTGTAAGTATAAGAGTTCATAGGGATTAAGTTCAACCGTTTTTCTGTTTATTACGCGCGCACGTGTGTGTGTGTGTGTCCGCGCACAGTGACATCAATTTTAGAGTTTAATACATTATTTTGGCTCTTATCTATTTTAACTTAGCCTCTAAATTCATTTTAATGAGTTGCTAAGGCATGGTACTAAGAGAGAAACTTACCTTGCATCGAGAATATACCATAAAGATTTAAAAAAAAATAAATTTGTGCTGTTTTATTAAAGTAAGGAAGACATTACCAGGTCTCAATGTCCAGAATAGAAACGAAATAAAATAACTGTCATATTTTAAAGAACTTCTGAACTTGTGGCAATTTAGCTTTCACTTGTAAGCCTTCTACAAGAAATCTTTATTTCAGACCGATTCGCGCATTTCGTCGTTGAATTATTCTGTCATTAGACCAGCCATGAAAAGATACAATAATATACCCTCGTTAGGCATCTGTTTGGTTAGTATCATACTACAATGACGTCACGATTGTGCAGGCTCTCTTTGCACAGGTGAGAAAGTTTCACCTTACATATCGCGAGCAGAATGCATGTCGCTCCCTCACGTACCGGAAATCATCTTGCGCCGAACAGAAACCAGTCCTCTTCCAAATGATTTAACATTCTGGTAAATCTTGAAAACAATGTGCGGACACCATGAGGACAGGGGCTTCGTGGAGCGCCATTTCCTTTTCATGTTCTGCAGTTGACCCAAAGAATCTGCTTTTGCGCCGCAAGAGGATAGCACGCAGTCCGTTGGTGATGATTGTGGTCTGACCTTATTACTCAAATGGAAACGGTGCCACGAAAGCAGGCTTTTACGCTGCTTTTTAAAGTCGGGATAAAATACATTGTTTTGCAAATTGCACGCCGTGGAATCCGTCGCAGACTGTTAAGCTCATATCCTCTCGCTCACTCACTCCCTCGCCTCTATCCACAGACCAGTTGAATGTGCTGAATATGGATTTTCAGATGGAAGCAGTCAGCGCAGATGTTTTATTTTCATTTGTTTTGTTTTTTTTATTTTCTTTGTCCTTTCCCCTCGTTTTTTCTCTTTCTTCTTTCTGTCTCTCCATACTTTCGCTGTCCTCTGTAGTTCCCTCTGTCTCTCACTGTTTTTCTCTTCTACTTCTCTGTTTCCTACTCTTGTCCTTTTTTCTGCTCCCGCCTCTCCACCGATCAGGTACCCTACTCGTTATTTCAGACCAGAATAACTAATAATCAGAATAAACATAAACAAAATGCCAAAGCTCTTTTTATGACCCATTCAGGCGTAATAATCAGATGGATAACATAGCCCATTTGGAATTAGCGTCTTATTATGTTTGTGGGTTGCTGTTAGGGGAGGGGGAAGAAAATGAGAAGCAAAGAGTTCATTATCTGGACAAACGGAATGTCCCACCAGCGCGTTGTTCATAACCATGACATTTGTGTACTTTAACGCTTCTGTGTTCTGGGAAATTACTGTTTAACTTTGATAAACCATTTTACCCACATAAAAGGAAAGAAAGAGGGATGAATGAAAAGATAGAAGATTGATATTAGTGTTTTCACAAACATCGCAGAGACACAGAGGGTTCTTAATAGTGCTTTACACACATCCCAGAGAACAGAAGGGTTGATATCAGTGTTGCACAAACAGCCCAAAGAAGCAAATGGTTGGTATTAATGTTGTACAAACAGCTCAGAGATAAAAAGAGTTGGTATTAGTGTTGTTGAGACTAGAAAATCATAGAATGTCACAGCTGCGTTCTCTGCATTGAAAAGTTTCTAATTTATTTATGTTATTAAACTAACATTCTGCTTTTCTGTCTTTGGAAAAAAAAGAGATCGAACTTCTGGTACAATCTGCAACTTTCTTATGCTGCTTGGTTGAGTCACTTGGTTGGGGTTTGTTGTTTATTTGTTTGCAGTCTGCGTTCTTTGAACTGTCTTGAATAAAGCGAGCCTAGATAAAACATTGGTTTCATGAGGTGCATATTTTGGGTGCATGCACTCACTGTCAAACTGCATGTCATATAAACTTTAGTTGTCAGCTGGAAAATAATATGAATATACTGTAGTCCATATACTGTCAGTATTGTCACGTGTGTTATCATATTATATTTATACATACAATATAGAGCCTAGAGGCTTCACCGACGTTGTTCATTTGTGATGTTTACCGGTTGTGGAGCTGTGCTGACTAATCGTAGGTCAGTTCTGTGGTGCTGTTTCAGTGGTCAACACTCAGGTCTGGTCATCAGTCCACCCAAAAGCTTGGCCCATGCCCACGCAATGTCCGTTTCGGAACTGACGCTCCAGCTCTAGCGGGAGCTACAACTGAGCCTGAAGATGCTGGTGCTTTGCTGACAGGAGCTTGTGCTTCATCTGTTGCTGCTAAACGTATCCGATGCTTTGTCCTCCCTGACTTCCGGTACTGCTTGATGCCTTGGTTGGCCCTGATTTGCCGAATGTTCTCCGTGTCGTCTGCATGCATCGGTGCCCTAACCCTTCTAATGCCACCCATCTGTTTTAACCCCAGATTCCACTTCCACATTTTTCAGCCTTGGCCCAAAACTGTCGCAATTAACAGAAATTAAGCAGGGGTAATAACAGACCTTATTTAAAAGCAGTAGCACTTCTCTCCTACCCCCTGCACAACCTTCATCCATTTACATGGCACTCTGCCACCTGAAAATGAAATCACGTGGGGTGGTTTTTTCCTGAGTTAATTTCGACTGGAGTGTTGAAACATGGCGCCCCAGCTTTGACAAAAAAGAAAAAAACAAACTTCCTCATCGTCACTTTTTCTTTCTTTTCATGTTGAAATGTGGCAAGCCGTCTTTGATCCATCATTTAAACGCGCCATCGTGCTGTTTTGCTATTATTGAGGTTTTCATTGATTGTCTGCAGCTGCAGCTGCAAGAAAAGAAATGATAAGAACTTCCGCAAGTGATGCGACCTGTCATTCGGTGTCTTCGATGTCCTCAGAGTTTTCTCCCGGCAACAATGGGCACACCTTGTGGACTTTGTAGCAAGTACTTTACAAAACGTGACCTCAACACGTGACTTTTTTGCGCACTTGCATCACGTATATTCGAAACCTCGAATAATCTGACTAGCAGGCGTGCGGGGAGTCTCGACACTGAGCAGAAAGTTAAAAACGAGCTCGTCAGGTAGAAAAATTCCACACCCGCCCTTAGTTTTTGGCCAAGGAGGAGACGTGCAGCAAAACACGTTCATCCGAGCTTGTGCAAAGAGAGCATGCTGCCCTGTATTTTGTGTAGACAGAGAGCATGTTGGCCCTATTTAGTACAAAGAGGATATGCAAAAAGAGCATGTTAGCCCCCACATCGTGTAAAAAGAGCATCTTAGCCCCCATTTTGCGCAGAAAAAAGCCTGTTAGCCCCAACATCGTGCAAAAAGAGCATCTTAGCCTCCATTTTGCGCAGGAAAAGAGAGCATGCTGGTCCTACTTAGTCCAAAGAGAATATGCTGGCCCCACTTTTGTGCACAGAGAACATGCTACCCTACTTTATACTTAGTATGCTGGCCCCACTTTGTGCAAATAGAGCTCAATGTCGCGAGACACTAAAATATGTCCTAACCAGCTGTTGTTATTTTTTGTGGACCGATCTGTAGAAGGAAGTCTTTTGCTTTGCAGTGCATGTCTAATAGTTCTTAGGGCACGTCTTGCTGTTTTCATGCAGTTTCTAATGGCCTACACAAATCTCTGAAGGTTCTGAAGACATGTCTGATGGTTGCCAAGGCCTGTCGCTTCTCTCGCGGTCAGGCGTATCAGGAGCAGTGAACGCAAGAACCCAGGACCTGGAAAAGCAGATAAAAGAGTTGGAGGAATCGTCGATAAGTAATGGTTCGCAGACAAAAACAAACGTTTTGGTCGGTCCAGCGAACCACGAGGTGGTCTAGTATCTGCTTGAGGAGATCTCTAATGTCGTTTTGTCGGTCAGGTTTGCTAGGCAGCAAGTGATCAGAAATCTGCTTAGTGTAAAGGAATTTTTCTGCTCCTTGAGCACTGTGGTGGGGGGGGGGAATAGGAGAAGGAGAACCCTGCAAATGTAAGGGAAGCCATAGATTAGATTTTCCGCTGGCGGGTCAGTGAAAGCATTGAGCCCATCTTATTCCGCAGTCAGTCGGTTCAGGAAAACGGATCCTCTGCGAAACCGTAGACTACTGAACGTGTTGTTTATAACTGAGGAAAAAAAACAAATATATCTGTTTGTCTAAGGGACTCTCTGTTGGGCGATGTGTGTGTGTGTGTGTGCGTGCGCGTCCGCTTGCCTCAGACAAAACTAGTTGGGACTGTGGGAAGTCTCAGCAAGCCAAGCAGCTGGATGGGCTGTTGGGTGACAGCATGTCGCTCCTTGTTGTAAAACATCGATTACAAGCACGTAACTCAGCTGGTAATCTTCAGGAGAAATGATCTAAGGGGGGAATAATGAAAGCAATTAAAAAAGCAAACTTGTAGATAATTACATCACGCCACGGCCTGATTGCATACTACATGCTAGAAGTGCCACGTTCTTTAGTAAACAAAGTTACAAGTGAATACCGTCTGGAAGAACATTCATGTTAGAAGTCACAGTGCTGCCTATTTCCGGGACTTCTCTCTCCCCGCCCTTCTCCCCGTTCCTTCTCTCTCTCTCCCCTCCTTCCCTCCCTCCACGCGTACTTTCGTGTGTGTGGAGCAATCAGGAGCGAGGTGGGGATGGCGTATGAGCGAGAGATGTTATGCTTGCTGGTGCGGAAAAAAGCAGGTTTTGGCTTATCCCGGGATGCGCAGAATGAACCTCCTCCCATCTCCCTCCCCGTCCTGTATTTCTGTCTTTCTCTCACGCACATGCACGCACAAAAAGCAAGCAGTGAAAACTACTCAGCCGCTTCTAAAAATAAGGAGCACATCCTGCCCTTACACCTGTAGGGATGTTGGCATATTGCTGGCTCTCTCTCTCTCTCTCTGCCTCAGAAAAAAGACTGTTTCACTGTTTGTCATTTTGCTGCCCGAAAGACAGTGGTGAATGATTAAATGCAAAACTGCCTGGGTTTTGTACCTCAAACAAGTAAGACTCCTTCTGGAAGTTTGTTTATTATTGCACGTGAGAATGGGGCATGACTGCACATTCCGCTGAGGTTGAGGCGATGGTTCAGTGTCAAGGCCAGGTCTCCCGCTGAGCGACAGGACCAGACCATCAGTAGCTTGTAATGGCGGACCCTGGGATCCTTTTCGTTGGCTCACACGTCGTGGGGTCATTTTGTTTTCCCTGAGGCGACTGACACCGAATGTTGACACAGTCAAAAAATCAGAACTCAGAGTCACCAGCACTTGAATTGGGAAATTTTTCTTTCTTTTTTTTTTTTTTTTTTTTGGTGTGGTTTTTTTGTTTTGTTGCATTTTTTCTTTTTGGCTGATAAGGTTCAGTGGATTTGGCAGGGTCAAATGATAACAGTAAAGAACTTTGTCAGACAACGATATTAATTGCTTTGATTTGAGTAAAAACTGGAACAGTTCTTCGCTGTCGACAAAGACCCTTAAGAATGCTGTTTAGTTTCGTGGATTTGAGGTGATTTTTTTATTAGTGTAAATTATTGATGATGATTCAATAGGGAAGTTTTTTTTAAATAATGGTGATATTCCCAAATAGGGAGTGGGGGCTGGGGGTAGGGGAATAAAGAAGTGGGAGGTACTGAGTTAGTCTATTGACATTAGACTGTTGGCGATCTAGTCTTTATGTATCCATATTGTGGACTTCCTCACCTAGACCCATTCACCCCGGG
This sequence comes from Marisa cornuarietis, assembly GCA_004794655.1. Lineage (NCBI taxonomy): Eukaryota > Metazoa > Mollusca > Gastropoda > Architaenioglossa > Ampullariidae > Marisa > Marisa cornuarietis. The sequence goes on along the minus strand of SMMW01000013.1, from coordinate 1,333,312 downwards.
AATGGATCTAAACCTCACCAATCCAGTGCTTAGGGGAGGTAATGGGGATCGTTTCGCCGCAGCACATGCACATAACTCCAGAACTTTAGAGGGAAGGGGACGGGCGGGTTTTTAAGCTACAGCTTTTCAGACCAGAAGGCGGCTAAGAGACATTTATTAATGGAATGTTTATAGTACCAGAATTCGGTAATGTAGCTACAGAACCCATGGTGATCCCAAAAGGTTGAAACATGGAACAAAAGGAGAGGCAATGGTCTGTTGGTGGTCCATCAACAACAGAAGGGAAGAGATAAGTGTTTTGCTAAAACAAAGATGAAAGAAGTTTGTTTCTGTATTGGCTTAGTCTGTCCCATCCCAACCCATGCATACAGGCAAAACATTCTTGCCAAAGAGATACTGTTTTTATATTTATATATATATATGCTGTAACAATGAAAATATGTGCTGCAATATCTGATTTTTAATACCTGAATTCTTGTGCACAAGGAAAGCGCTGATTGATAACAATGATATAAGCATGGCTGCTCACAACCATCTCCTTTTGTTTGACTTATTATGGGTAGCAGTCATGAGTCATCATAAACATCATCTTTCTTAATGTTTGACTTGGACTCTTGCTGCAAGTCCACTCAGCTACTCTGTTATTTCTGAGCAGCATTAACGTCATAGCTTGTGTGGCGTCTGGCAATCTGTGGTTATCAAGTTCCTTCGTGGATAAGCATATGGCTAGACATCTTAGGCAGCCTGCAGGCCTTGCAGTCTAATACCAGTCGGCAGATACGTTGCTGTATTTGCCTTCTCTAGCACTGGCATCAATGCCAGACGATCTGGCACGTAGCCGAAGGTTTCAGAGAAAGCGCATCATCAGTATCAATTTTTCTTGTTAGTTCCTGAATAACATGCAAGCAAACTATTTTTGATTTTGTTATTTTACCCTGACTCCCATAGTATTTCTGTACACTTCATGTTGTGCTCATTAATCATTAACTGCACTAATGTTCTGATGGTTTTTAAGGTGTGTGCTGTGAAGATCGTCAGCTATATTTCTTTGCCTGAGATTTCAGTTCTTTATTTAAAATTTATCTCATTTTGTGCATTTCCTTTCCCTCATCTCAAAGCCTTCAGCACAGGGTGCTGCAGGAAACAGTTATATTCTTGTTAACTTCTGCCATATCTGTTGACTCAGACCATGTCATTTTGTTATTTCCATGCTACTTAAAGCTTATCCTCAACTTTTTTATTTTAAAAAAGTAAAGTGACAAATGTATGTAAGGTATGGGTTGGTAGGTTTTTTTCAATATTTATTCATCATAGTTTAGAACTGCAAACAAATTAACAGAGCAACCTTGACATTTTACCTGTTTCATATTTATTTCCTCACAAATCACCTTGTTTCTTATTGACAAGATTTTGTAATGCGTATAAGAAAAAGTAAAGGTGCAATGGTATGGTGGTTACCGAGTGGTGAACTGTTGGTGATTCCCTATGTCTGAAGCAAGCTTTGTGGAAGGCAGAGCTCAACTCATTCTTTCTGCCATATTTTACATTTCTTGATGAACCAGAAACCTGTTTTCTGGGTGGAGAGAGAGGGTTTTCACACAGCTGGCTCCAACCAGCTTTAAACTTTGCAGCTGGTAGTCAGTAGACAACCAGGTGAAACAAGCACAGACAAGTGGATGACATTGTTAATGAGTGTTTCAGATTACTCACATTACTTATATTTATCTCCCTTCTTCATCCCAGCTTTGACAAGCATAATGAGGCCAAAATGAGTGTGATGAAGCACACACATATCAGGTGCTCTGGGGAGGTAGGCAGATGTGCTGCAAACACACTGTAAGCTGCATGTCTTAGTTTCTTATTTTGATGCATCATAGCTGCTTGAGCTTCACAGTCTGTGTGTAAATTATACCAGAAAGTGCTTGGTGGATGAGCAAGGAGTGGCTGGAGCTGATGCTGCTCATTAGGTATTTTTCCTGCTGAAAATTACTTCATGATAATTTAGGCATCAGGGACTCAGTTTTTTTTTTAATTTGCCAGAAATAGTGTGTAGGTGGTGCTAGCAACACACACACACACACACATGCCCATGTGCATGCATGCACACACACACACAAACAGACACACGTTCATAAAAGAGTGAGTCAGAACAGCTCATCAACTCTGAAAGGAAACTGTTGAAAAGTTATTACTACAGAACAGGTAAAGAAGTCGTTGCAGCAAGTTAGCACATTCCAGATGGAAGTGGCTTGTCATAAAATTGTCGCTGTGGTATTTGAGACCATGTGATGAAAAAGATACTGCAAAGCAGTCAGTAGTTTTTTGTACAAACCTGAGAAATATTGTATATCCAGATATATTACAGCACAAACCTAAATGGCCCCAACACTTCGGCATTACTCTCATCAGATTGGATTACCACCTTATGCAGCAACATGAAAGTTTGATGATGGCAAATTAGGCATTAAGTGTGAATTAAGTTACCACTAAGCAATAATTTTTAAGTGTTCTGAGTTTTTGAGAAAGGCAGGTGTTATGTGTGTCAGTGTTGCAGAGCTGGCACTTCCACTTCTTAGCTTGAGGAAGACAAGTTTACAAATGAACCTCCTCAACTAGTAAATGTTTGTCTTGTGATTTGTGCAGTTTCACCATCATGGTATTAATAACTGTTGAGGGGAAGCCAGCAGTCATTTATTGTCAAAACTGTCTGATGTATATATTCTTGTGCACATGTTGTGTACATTGTATCTGCATCGGAAATTTTGTGGAATTCTTCTGTGGTGCTGTATATTATGGCCCCTTGCATATGAGTCACAGGTGTGCAAGGAAACATAACAGCCATGCAGGCCCACTCACTCTCATTCTGCTTACCTCCCTTCTGCAGTCCCTGCCTCCATCTCACAACTGCAGTATGAAAAAAAAATTATTTTAATGTTTTGCTTATGTTGACTGACTGGAAAGTGTTTGTTTTCGGGTTTACTCAATACAAAGTTGCCCAGGAGATTTTGTCTGTCCCCTTCCTAAATATTGTATTTATTTTTTCTGAAACTCTTGCAGATGTAAGGGTAAGTAATGGATGTCAAACATCCTTTCAGTACATTTGCAAAAGTGTTTATAGCAGTAACATGAATGCAAATCCACATGCTATGCATCCAGTCTATGATACTTGATGTTTACAAGATTTAAGGGCTGGCATGAATTTTGCATGCTATTGTTATTTTGGGTGTTGTGGAGCTGATGCACATTCATGTTCATAAAAAGCATGTGTTAAGTTATATGCTTTAATCTTTCTTTATGACTCTTGAACTGTATTATTACACATTAAAAATAATGTCCTGAATGGTTTTAAATGTAAAGTTATATTTCCAAAAACGTGTGCCAGAATTATTTCCTGAAGAAACTAACTTTTACTGGATAGTAATTTGATTTATTTTAGGAGTGTTAGATACATAGGCAGATATTCATCTAGTTAGATATCACAAAATAACAAAGTTGATCGCCATTTGTGCCATTGCTATGGTTACTCAGTGGATGATGTACCATGTTCTAGATGCAACAGCTGATGAAGCACAAAGTCCACTGTGGCATCGCCTGTCTTCCTTCTTCTCCTTGCGCCGAACATCGACAATGTCCACCATGGTGAAAGACCAACACAGGTCATCTGTCTGTAGCATGAACAGCCTTGTTTGCCAGGGGTCCCCTGTTCAGGCTGTTCCTTCTGGCAGAAAACAGAAGAGCATTTCAGGTCTCATCCGAGCCACTCGTCGATCCACCAGGCACAGCTCCATCATCCGCCGAAACGGCAACATCATCATTGTGAAAGGTGGAAAAATCGTGAGTGTCCGGCGCCAGGAAAGTTTTCAGGCTAGCATTCCAGTGGAAAGTGGATTGGCTACAGAGACAGCAGACTGCGTACCAAAGACAAATGGCTGTACAAACCACATAGCTCCTAATTTGTCTGATGAGAGTCTGCAGGCTCAGGACAGTGCAGTGTGGAAGAGAAGAAGCTGCAGTTCTGAAGGGAGTGACAGTGTGTTTGACGATCGGTACAGCAATTTGGCCTGCAGTTCAGACTTTCCATGTGATTCACCCTTGGAGATGATAAGTGAGGAGAAGAAACTGCTGTCTCAGACAAGTGACACAGAACAGGAATGTGAAAGCAGCTTAAGTACCAATGAGGTGAGTGCACCTGCTGTGAAAGCACCACAGGTTGATGACAAAAGATTGCCTGGTGAAGGTGTGCCATGTTATCCCAGTAGGTTCAAGACAGATGTAGGCATTATCATAAACATCGATGAAGATGACAGTATTCTGGACATTATGCCTCTAACACCACGTACACGCGACCATATTATTGCTCGCAGTAACTTGTTTTTAGATGATGAGGCCAAGGCCTTTGCAGGGTCCTTGACTAAGCTCAAAACAGCACACAGTTCCCAGGCTCTGATCAAACGTTCTTTACATCGTTTACCGTCTGTAGAGTATCTTGATCCTCCAATAGGTTTAAGGAAGTCAAGTAGTGATAACGATGTTCAAGCATCCACAAAGCTGCAACAGAATGTTCGAACACTTAAAATACCAACACCCAATCCTCGACGCTGGTCCTTTGGACGTAAATTTGACAAGAAACAGGGAGAAAACATTTGATATGTTTAAAGGCGATACTCTGCCTTTTTTGTTGTTTGATGACTGTCTATTTATGTCTCCCATTTTACATTTAATGTATAAAGAATTAATGCTTTGACTATAGCTGAACAATAAAATATTACCAATCTGTGCTATGACAATGTTAACATTAATTATGTTGCAGTCATTGTAAGATAGATGTTCATCCTTGTTCTCTTCTTTCTTTCATCTGATGTTTTGTCTTCATTTATCAGATGCTGTTACACAATTATTAGATTCATTTTTTTCATTTATCTGTTGTTTACTGTTTTCAAATCCCAGGTTACTGCCTTCTTTTGCTCACCTAGTTGTAGTTTTAAGCTTTTACCTTCGGTCTCATTCTTATATTTGATCTGACATTATTAGTTTATCACTCAGCATCATCATTCCTTAGCATACCTTGAGACCCATCCTTTCTTTACACCAGGGGATTCCAGTCAAAATCTTGTTTTAACATGTAAAAGAATCATTTTGTATTTCTTTTACATGGTATTGATCTTCTGGTTTCAAGTGTATATGTATTTAAGGACAAAATAGTTTCATACCACGAGGATTGTCTTGGAAACAAATAAAATTATACATTATATGCAGGTAAAACTAAATTAACTATGCGAAATTTAATTCTGAGTGTTATTAGGTTAGTGGAAATGGGTTTCAAGGCTAGCTCATTCAATTTTAATGGGTTTTTTTTTCTTTTAAATATTCCACAATTTCTGTTTAACTGACCAAACTTGTAAAGATAATGTAATGTGGAATTTATATATGTCATGTTCTAGTATTATTTTTTTATTATGTTTTTGTTTTTATATATAATCTAGTTTCTTATTTTCACTTTATCATTTAAACATTAGTTTACTGTGAAGCAAATTTAACACAAGCACATGGTGTCTACAATTATTGTACCCTGCTTTGAGTACTTGGATGACTACTTCTGAACTAACATTTGAGAGCAATTTAGAGATGCATAATTCTGAGCCGGTGTTCTTGACCACAGTTATGTTATCTGATATTTTGTCTCAGTCTCCAAGATAATCTTATTTTTGCATACTGTGGTGCCATGAGGAGATGGTGCACTCTGCTCTCCTGCAGTCTCAGCACAGCTATGGCTCTTATCAGACAGCAGCCCAGTCAATGTTTTTGCTCAAAGCTGTCCATGGGGCAAGAGTGATAAGCAAAGTTGTTTACAGTAGGGAATGGGAGTGATAAACATTTGAAAAGTAGTTGCATGGCTAAAAATGCATTCTGTAATTATAGGATGAATTGTAGACCTATATCTTGAAATCAGATCATGCACATATATAGTCCCTGCCTGTTTCTGATGGTTAGCATATGAAAAGTACTGTTTTCTGGCTGCTAACAATTTGCACAATGTTTTTCCATGAACATTTAAATACAGACATGGTTTGTCATTGTCCATGCTCAGTTTTTTTCCCAGCAAAGGTGATGATGATTTGTATACCTGCAGAGGTTTTTTTTTCAATAATCAGCTTTTCACAAACTGTGGGTGATTAAGAGCACCTTTGCATAGCCTGTATGTTGCCAGAACGATCATTAATTCCTGGGGTGGCTTAGTGGGGGTTATTTTGTTTCCATTTCAGTATTGTTCATCTCAGTAATGTAAAATTTCAAACACAAAGAATGATTTTCAGTTGTTCAGATGTGTCTGTTGAGTAGATCTGTCTTATTGCTTATTTGTTAGATGATGCGCAAACTATTTACTTTGCTGTTGCTGATATATCAAAAGAACCAAATATAGTTTCATTCCCCAGAAAGACAAATATTGGCTAGAAGTAAACATGATGGTTGCTAATGCATAATAGTTGGCGTATTTACCAAGTTATGTCCCATTTTGAAATGCTTTAAACTTACAGTTCTTGAATGGCATGGTTTATGTAGATCGAGGGGTACAGAGAGGGCTTAAGTTAGGTTCAGATTTACTGTACTGAGAGGATGCCAAGGAAGCTATTTATTATGTACAAAACTAGTTACCAAGCATTATTTTGTGGTTATCATGCTCATTGTACTCCCGAATACCAGTGATGTGAGACAGTTGTATCAGCCATAGCCTTAAGCATGCCAATGTTTACTCTCTTCTATTTCTATGATGCAAACAGAAATTGGAGTAGTGAGAAAGGTCCCTTAATGTAGGCAAGTAGCCATAGTTTAAAAGAAGTAACAACCTATTTATCACCATCTTTTAATGTTGATGTCAGTTTTGAAGTGACTCTGATAACAGTGCTGGTGATGTGCATAGACTCAAACTAGTTAGCAGACTATCACAGTGAAATACGTCTTCAGGGTTTTCAGATGATGGTCATATGCTTTAACTGAAAGAAAAAAATCTTGCATGAAATCAACTGAGACATATCACTGTTTTCTGAGGTCACAGGATTAAAGGAGAGCTTCAGAAGTCAGAAACAGTTAGTGAAGCAGGAAATCAATTAAGAATTTTCTCTTGAACAAGACAAAAATATACAAATATGACTTCTGAGATGTCAGATAGGAGTTACAGACAGTATCCTGAATCACTAGGCCATATGTCAGTAACTGATAGTAACAGTGAATATATAGCGCTAACTTTCATGTAGCTGAAATCAGGCTCAAAGTGATTTGCATACACAAACATGCACACACACACATAAACACACATACTATATATAGACAGCTGCAGGAACCATATTTCCAGAAGCATGCTTGTTTTCATTTCCTCTTTTGGTAACAAAAGAAAATGGTGTGCGTGTGTGAAAGGAGGTGTGCACATGTGCATTTCTTACTGCAATGGGAAAACATTTGTAGTTTTTCAAATTTTGTAGGTCTTGTTTTTTTTTTTTTTTTTTTTTGCTTCAGTCTTCAATTTACCTGTCAGTTTGTCAGTTATTAGTTTCTTATAGGGCTGACTGCCCTTCGTTGTCAAATGGATCTAGATTAAGTTGGTTAAAATAAATGAATTTTGTCACTCCTTCCCAGTGACAGTCTGTTGGATCTGTAATCATATCTTAAAAATTATTGGAGGACTTGTTTTAAAGCCTTGACAATGTGGATTTTTTTTCATTACTTTATTGGCAGCTGTTTTCATTTAGGTCTTTTACATTATTATGTTTTTTATTATCATTGAAGGCCATTCTCCTGTTGTTGCCTCCTACTTTTGTCTAGGCTTCGTTTAAATAGGGACGGGGAAATGTTATTTGTGTGATGTTGTGTTTCATTCCTCCTTTAGCTATGCACTGTGCAATGATTGTTTTAATTGATCTCATTTTAGTTAAGCAGCAAGTTACCATTTTTGTTTTGAAAAGAGCATAATTTTTCCTGTTTTAAGTTAACTTAATTAAGCAGTGGTGGCAGTTATGTCATGATACCATTGTTACCAGTTAGAAAGCTGGTCAGGCTTAAGGGAATGATGATCGTGATGACGATGATGACAATTATCAGGCTGGTCAAAAAGTCGCATGAGTGTCACCATTTTTCAAATGAAGAATAAATTTAAAATTTTACCACAGAAATGGAGCAAAAAATGTTTTACTAAAAAAGAAGAGTTTTAAACCTCATTCAGACAGATCATATAAGGAACCCAAAGGTTTGATAAAGGAATATTTTGCTCGGCTTTTTTGTGAAATGTAACTTAAGAATGTAATAAGGAAAAGATCTTATATGACCTTTATTTTCTTAGAGTGAACAGTTATTGATGATAACCTAGTGCCAGACTTCTCCATGACAAACATTAAGATCATACACTAAAGTGCCCCATCTGCAGAATAGGCTAATTATTTTGGGGCTGTCACAGCTAAATTTGCCAAAGCGTTAGTAAGACATATGTATTACATTTGTCTCTCATTCATTTATAGAAATTGTTCAAGATTCTCAAAAGTAATTTAGTTATAGGGCAAGGGCTGACAGTGTGTGTCCTAACTGGATGCCCATGAAGTACCCCGTACATCACTCAATCGTTCCCTGGCATCTATTTTTTTCATGTTTATTTTATTGAACTGGACCAGGACCTTCAGCTTCCATTGTATTTCACCAAACATTGCTCACACCATGAGGTTTGTCCTGTGAACACTTTTTGTTCCGTTTTTAAATTGTTTTGGTGCTCATTTTCACCTGGCTCAGACCAGACTCTTGCAAAGACTTCTTGAACTAATGCTGCATGTGTGATGTTCACTTTTGATGACAGCATCATCTACTTCAGATGGATGAGTTAGATTCTTTAAACCTTCCTTCGGAAGTATTATTTGTAGTTTGCGTTTAAGTGGAGTGACTTTTTTTTAATAATTTCTTTTGGATAAGAACTTTTCATTTTGATACTGTTTGATGTTTTGATACATGGTGACCAGAAAGTGTGCTAAAACTGAGGTTTTCCCCTGGTTAATTTTATATATGTTGTAATGGTGAAACACAGTATACTTTGGTGCAATGTGAATTTCATTGAAATGTTTGTAAATGCTAAAATCATAACCTTTATTTTCCATAAGTATAATGTTGTTTTTTGTGTTCCCTCAACCAACATATATACTACACTCCTATCTGGACTAAGCCCACTAAGGAAAGATGATGACACTATACATATACTAGTTTTAGGTGATTGTCCTTCCCAGTCCATCCAGGAGAAAAATAAAATACACAAGGTACTAATAAGTGCTCTGTGTGCATAGGCGAAGTCTGTCTGGATCATAATAGGTGATGACAAAAGCAGCTTCTTTTGTGATACAAAGTATTCATCGTCATTCGTCAATCCCAGGATACCACAACTGGATACACCAGTTTACATTTCTGCCTGGGTGTGGCTGCAGCAGGTTCACTGCACCATTATTTTGCTAGCTTAAATTCTTTTAATGTTAACCTGATGTCTCCTTAGCATATGTGGTGCATGTGGATGTCTGTGTATGTTTACAGTGCTGCATTGTGTTGGACCACTGTGTGATCCATGCTGCTAATATTTACAAGTTGGCTATGTGTTAGAGATCTGTGTATGTATGCACAGGTGCACATAAGAGGGAATCTTGCCTGACAATAATATGCTGCAGCTAAGAAAAGAAGAAAAAATGGATGAATTAATAGTAGTAATTTTACTTTTGTAGTGTTTGCACAAATTTAGCATGATGAGGATTTTGTGAAATAGCAGTTCCATATAGTCGTGCCTATTGAAAATAGTATAAATTCTTATCTGTTGAAAATAGCATAAATTATATAATTTTAAGGAAAATTCACATTATTTGAGTGAACGTTATGCTTGAGTGGCATGTCTTCATTGTGTTAATGCTAAACTTGTTAAACCTTACCCTGTATTGTGATAGTCACAGCAAGCTGTCTGCTTAGGAAATTCAGGTCCAGATGATAAAGCTAATGACAGACAAAGGTTGTTGCAAGTGATGTAACAGTGCTGATGTTGAAACATTAGTGCTTCTGTTGATAGACTTACCAGGAGGATGGCAGTAATATCTCAGAGGCTATAAATTCAGCTTTATAAGCAAAGGACTGAGAGTTTTTTTCCTTTATTTTGAGTGATTTTTGGAGGCTGTATCAATCAGCTAAGTGTGGTGAGTTGACCATATGATCAGCAAAGAGCTGAAGCAAGACTTCTCACAGAATGTATGGACATACTAGAGCAATTAGGACATTGTGTGTACATACAGCTCTTATCTTTTGCTGATGTGGAAAGCTGATTACATGTATGTGTGTTAGAAACCAGAAGTATTAATAATAGATGAGTTAAAAAATAGAATATCACTTTTCCTGTCATAATAGATTCAAAATAATACTAACATGCATGGCCAACCTGCTGAGCTGTATTTTGACTTGCACCAATCCTTGTCAGAAATTCTTTGGGCAGAGGAAGAGTACCAGAGTATTACAATCATCCATCAACAAATCTACCCCCAAAAAAAGACAAAGAATAAAACAAGGAAGGAAAGTGCATCCCCCTCATCGCTGGCAGTACTATAGTAGTCAAGCTGTTGGTGTTTATTTAGAAAAGTGCTTCCACCTTGTGGTGATTTCGCACTATGGGGGGAAAGGGAGAGGGGAGGAAACTGGAGTACCCAGAGAAAACCCCTGGCGCCCAGCCCTGTGAACAGGTGTTACATACAGAGAGTGTCCCGACACAAGATCTGAATCCTGAGCCGCTCACTGCAGAGTGTTTTAACCACTACACTACCGGGGCTCCCAGTCAAGCTTTAAGTCCATCCCAGATTATGAACAAAACAGGAGCAAGAAATCAAAATGGTAACCTAAAAACATTTCAATGTTGCATTCAGCGCAGGAATACATACTCATATCTCTTTCATTTTGAAGACTTTGTATTTTGAGGTTAACTAAAAGTGCTTTACATGCTTGACAAACACTGGGTGACTGAGAATTAAGTCACTGATTCTACCAGTATGAAACAATTTCCTTTCTGCCACCACTCAACAAAGCCCACTCTTATTTTGTTTTTACTTCTCTCCCTTACTTTCTCAAGCATGGTAAATGTTTCAGTGTTGATACAATATGCATGGGAACTCATGTACACATATTTGGCTGTATCATCAGAAATGCCACAGTTAATGTTCAAATGATATACATAGTAGGCTAGGAGATTCTCAGACATTTTAGCCAATACTGAACATACATACGTTAGCAACATGGTGTTGTAGTGATCATCCTTATTACAGTCAAACATGGGTTTGCTTTTCATGAGAATAATGCTGAGTGTACTATTTCCAAATTATTACAAAAGCCCTCTAATATGTGCTGAAAGCTTTTTGTATAAAAATGCAGTGTATTTCAATCAGTGGCGCCAGAAATAAAGCTTATTTTCTAAACAGCTCTGTAGTGGATGACTACGGAGGATGCTGTTTCGTGTCTCGTTCCTCATAACTGCCAGGTGCAGTGTGAAGGAGCTGTTGCTGGTGACAGTGAGATAATGCGCTGACTGTAATAAAGCAATGTCATGAAAGTGTCGAGAGTGCTTTTTGTGAAAACTTGTTTCGGATTACAAATGATTTATAGTTATTTTTTAAAAGCCTGTTTTTGCCTTTCCATGCTTTATTACTAATTTGACACAATGTACCAGTACTGTCACACACGATGTTTTGCTTTTACAAGAAAAAAATAACATTCCAAAACACAGTATATAAAATTCATTATTTATTCATGCACATTACAATATGTGGCAAGTAGCAAATATTTAAAAGGTAAATTAAATAAGCAGTGGGTGGGATAAGGCATAAAAAAATTTAGTCTACAATTTCATTTTTTAAGGGCATATCTTTATGCTTATTGCAATATTTCTGACTTCCCCCAAAAAAACTTTTAAATAAAAATATTAACAATTGCCTTTTTGTGGACAGTTAAGTGCATTTTAAACACAAAGTCATATAAACGAGTATATGTAATCATGGGACCATGACCTGGGCAAATGAACACACACTTTCAAATTCAAAACATCTCAATAAAGAAAACAATAATAGCAATATCTAAGAAGGAGAAACAGGATAATCTACACTTCACAAGGAGCATCAGATTTCCTGACACATCTTCTTGACATATAGACAATAGAAAGAACAATAAACAACAAAGCAGCAAATTCAGGCTCCTTAATATGCAGAGGTAAACATCTTTTTTATTAGGACAAATTTGCATTTCTCTAACCAAAAAAATCATAATAAAATTTCTTCAAAACCCTTCTTCCTGCAGACTGCCTGTTAGATTTAAATCCAGAGAGCATTCACAATTTGATCTCCATTTTACTGAACTATTTATTTGCCCTCTGGGATAAATAAAGTGTTATTTTGCCCGGCAGTGTTGTCAGGTTATATTGTGTCACAAGATGATGTGTGAAAGATAACACAAATGCAAACTTAGAAATAAAGTACTGAATGGTGATTGATAATCGTGCAAAAATACACCTTTTATCTAATCCTCACTAAATTCAACAGAAACACTCCATCACAGGCTATGTTTGGCTGCTGTACTTTACTGTAAGAAAGAAAAACCAGCTCTGCTAAACAGATTATACTAATGCAAGAAGTTATAGATGGTCTGCTGGCTGATGTTGACATATGTTGCAATTTTCAGATGTTCTGTATGATGGTCCTGTTGTGCAAAACTTTAGCCAGATAATGGTTGGTTAGTTGGTCGAGTTCTAAGCTGTACCAGCAACTAAAGCTCTATCACTACCAGAGATGGTTACACTACAATGAAATAGTTTCAGCCTGATTTATTGGTTGATGTTTATTGGTTGATGTGATGTCTCATCACTTGAGGTTGTCCAGACTAAGGGCGTTTTATAGTGATGCCTGTCACTTGAAATCATAACAGCCATTGAAAGACAGAATGGCTTCCTCTACTTCTAACTGAACAACTGGGGCACTTCTCTGCTGGAATACCATCATGGGGCCATCCCACTGGTGTCAAACATTTTCTTGCAGGCATGTTTGTTTTATCCCCTTTCACCCCACTTAATACCCCTCAACAACTAGTGAACACATCTAATGTTGCCAATGGCTTGCACATGCATAATGCTGCACATGCATAATGCTCACTTTGTGCAGTGGAAGGTTTGGTACATCAGTTTAGCTGCTTTTTTTAAATTTAGCCTGATTTTCATGCATTCGAAAGCATTGAGAGACACAGTCAAACAAATGCAGTAAGAGTAAAACAAGTATGGGTCATTCAAGTACAGTGTACAGTTGCACTTCACACAGTTTCTAGCTCATTACTAACAGTGCTCTACTAAACAGGCTTTTTATTAATTCATAGACCATGCAACATAAATGACTATATGTTACTTTTTAATATTAAGCAAAAAATACTGTTTCAGAATTTAGACATCCTTTTAATCATTGATTGCGGCCCTATGCTCCTCGAGGAGTAGCAAGGAATGATGATTAATCATTGAAAGATTTTTGTATAAAATGCACATTTTAATCACATGCACCAAAAATAAAGCTTATTTGCTGAGCAGCTATGTTCCAGAAGTCTATAGCACAAGCTATGGACTTGTTCTTTACTGCACTGCTGTGGATGACAAGGAGAATGCCCTGACTTTCATAAAACAATGTTATATAAGTATCAAGAGTGGCTTCTTGTGAAAACGTGCTTCAGATTACAAATTGTTTTGGTAAGAAAGGCCCTAAATCTGTTCTGCTGTCCCATCAATTTATTGCCATTTTGATGTTCATCTTTAAACAGAAATTACTGCTGAAAAATTAGTCTGAAACTGACATGCCAGTGACTAATTGTTTTTGTATACATGTATATTACGTCTATGCAACAATCCTTGACTATACCTCTTTTCTGAATGTAGATCATTAAAAAAAATCTGAAGAGCACTGAAAGGTAAGATTCATTTATTACAATGATTAGAAATACTTCATTAACTACTAAATTTTGCTTTTGTTGCTGCAACCACAACCTAAGAAAAGTTATTATGGATTATTTCTTCTTGTCTCAGCTCTGGAAATAATGAGAAATAACAGTTCTGGGCTTCTCATCCCCATCTTGTTCACTATATTCATCATGTCTTCTGTCCCTTGCATGCCCTCTGCTCTCAAGAACACGGATACTCTCCCTGTTTTGAGGATGTTCCCCACTAAACTGTACACCAGTCTAGTGTTTTACTGTGACTGTTGATTGCTCTTGGTTTCATGTCTTCTCGATTTCTTACTGGATCAATGCCTGGATCTCCTGCTCCCTTTGTGAGAAGACTCTGACAAGTCTTTACCATCTCTGCTCCCTTTTCTAGGTGCCCTGTCACTGCTAGCTGACCTTGACCTCTGGCGTCTCCTCTGCCTGTCATGTTTTCCAGTGCTGTGTTCCTGTTTGACCGAGTGGACTTTAGGATTCCTTTCAGACCTGTTGTTTGTCCTGTATCTGTCAGGCTCACTGGTGTCTGACCCACCGGCACTGAGTGCACGGTGTGCAAGCTGGCGTCTCTCTATGTCATATTTACCATACTCTCTATCATTAGGTGGACTCCTGGACTTCTCTAGCCTAGGATGCTTTCTACCACCATGAAGAGATTCATCTGACTTGCGCTTCAGTTGCTTGGGATGTACATCTTTAAAAAAAAAAAAACAAACAAATAATTATTTTTTGGATATTAACTGGACAGTTCACATTCAAAGAGATATTTTCTAACATTCATTACAGAAGATCACAATCTTGAGAGGAAAGCACAGGAAAAGAGAGAATTTAGTGCCACTACTCCATCTTGCCCATCACAGAATTACTAAGGAATAAAATGGGGAGATAACATATGTACAATTTACAACTTCCAGCCCTCATTCATGGATCTAATAAGCTAGTGGGCGGCATGAAAACAAGAAGGAAGCAGAACAATCAAGAAACAACCCTACACAGGATTTTAAAAAATGGCAATATAAATAAAAAATTTGCAGTTGAGCAGAGAAAGCTATAATTGCATGAAGCAGTTTAGCTGCTTGGAAATTCTTTTATATCACATGCAAAAACATAATATGATGCTAAATGATAACTTTTGATCACCTTTAATACAAGCTATTTCATAATCATGCAAAAGGGTGCTGTGTCTAGTGTTAAGGCATTACCTGATGAATCTGAATCAGATGAGTGCCTAGACTTCCGTCTCTTCTTTTTCTTTGAATCCTTCTTCTGCAGCTTGTTCAACTTCCTGCAAACATAGCATTTAAGAAACCTCTGTTCTTCCTTGTGTACAGTGCTGTGTATTAAAAAAACAATACCATGCAGTTCTAAGATAACTTTAGCGTTCACCCCATGCATGGGGTGAATCAGGCCAACACTGGAATGCAAACTCTTTACATTCACAAAGGACAGTAAGGTACAAACAAACATGGATCAATAATGTAGCTGTCATTTTCTAATTAAGACATCAAAAATCCCAAATGTGAGATAATTTTCCAGAAATCCTCTTTCCTATAAATGCTTTGGATGAATTTTGTTCAGATAAATATTAGCTTTAAATGATAGGACACAAACTTACTTCAGCAGCTTCTTTTTCTGCTTTGGTGTGAGGGACTTCAGGAACTGTACTTCAGGGTCGGTTTCATCTTCATCTCCTAATACTACCTTAAAGGAAACAAGAAATAACAAGAAATCATCATTTAGCATTAAGAATCTGCAGTTTCCAATATGAGCCTATTACACAAAACTTTTCAAAACTATGTCAAGGACAGTCTACAGCTTCTATAAAGACTAATTCACAAAAACACTTTCTGATGCATGATTTAGTATTTCTTTGTGGAACTGCAATGTTGAAAAAAAAGTCTGAAAATAGTAAATAAGTCATGAAAAATCTGTCGCTGTTCCAGTACTAGCACAGTGACATAGCGCCACTGCTTTCAGGAGTTCGATCTTGACTTGAAGGAATGCATCATCACCATTTAAAAGTATTAATTATATGACTTGGATGTTTTATGATTCTATGTTCCAATCAGAATAAACCTCTGATGGATGTCCCTACTTTTCCATTGTTTAAAGAAATAAAATACCTAATCTGTGCAGATATTATGAGGATGATCTATGGCAATCATTTGCCTTTAGACATTAGCACTAACTTAAACCCTTTCATTATAAGCTAGATAAGGTCACTGATGTATGCCTATATTGTTACCAATTAAGGATTAGTTATATACTTACACAGTTTATGTAGTTTTCTCTATATAAAGAATCATTCTGAAAATCTTAAGTTGGACCTCATCACAGAGTACTACTGATTTCTGAGGAACGAGCTATTCCTGTTCATAACTGGACACATTTTTTTCTTCTTTTTTCTTTTTTTTTAACCCAAAGACAGACACCAAAGAATCCACTTTCCCATTATTTTAAGCAAAAACCTGATTCTCTTTTTCTAGTATTTACATACATATTTCCTTTTTTTAACCCCAATGTTTTGATATCTTAATTTTTTTCCTAGCATTTTGCATTTGCAGATGTGAACTTCTTCACAGCCAGTGTCTCTTTCATATTGTAATGCGAACAGGGTAGTGTCACAAAGCACATTATTCCATGAGTAAATGAATAAATAAAAAAGAGAAGGAACTGTTAGTACCTTAAAATGTTGGGCTAATATGGATTAATTCCCTTAAGGAGCTAAACTAGTCAACCAAACAGGTATTTTGACATTGAGTACTTTCAGATATATGTCAGTTTGTCAAGTGTCATGTTCATGTTGGTTACTCAATCTGACATGGATTTGTGCTCCAGCAGCCGAAAAGGACAAAAAAATAGTAAATAACATTTGAAGTCTAGTGCATATTCTACTAATTCTACTAAAACATTTCATTATTTGGCACTTTATGTTTGTATATGTTTCGTAAATAACTTTTTTGTGATTTCTGACTCGTAACCTACTTTCATGAAAGCAGCTCTCCGTTTCATACCATCTTTTATTTGAATTTAGTACAAGAATACAAAAACTACATTTCTTGCAAATCACATCACTTAAATGTTTAAAAAATTATCTATTTAAAATGGTGTGCCAATGATAGTTGTCTTTAATGTGGGTTAATAGGTGTAAATATTGGAACACATTGTACTTCATGCCACTACTCTGGTTCTAAGCAATGAATCACTTTGCTTTTCATCCGTATGGAATGAGCTAAGGATTCTGATTACTTCTTTATCAGAAGATTCCATCAGTCTTCCCAGCATCGTTTGCTTCAGCTGGAAGCCATCTTGTTTCAATCCCTCCAAAAGACTTGATGTGCTTGTTGCTGCTGTAAACAACATTTTAAAGAAACTATTAATACATATTCTCTATTGTGGCTAAAAAAATATAAATGCCTTGAAAAAAAGTCTGTTCAAAAAACAGACATGCTATATTTTTAATAGTGGACATGTATATATAGCCATCCATAAATATTTTTATCACTTAACTTTCTTTGGCTCATAAAATCCTGCATTTTAGCTTGAGAACTTTCTGAATGTTGGAGGTTTAAAACTAAAACTTACGCTGTGGTGGTTCTGCAGTAAGATTCTTTCCAAAAAGAGGACAAATTTTGTCTGTGTTAACATGACCCCACTGTCGACACTTGATGCAGCGAATGTTGCGGACCTCTATGCCAAACGGTTGGTCACTTATAGTTTCATCTCCTTTTGCAAATCTGTAGACATAAAATTTGATGGTCCAATTATTTCAATGTGAAAATATGAAAAACTATTAAATAATCTTTTGCATTATTCTTTTTCTTTGATAGAATGTTAAGAAAACAACATGGAAAAAGAAGACCACCAGACATTTAAACACTTTCTACTGGTGTACATTAAAAGGCAAGGCAAGTGAAGTTTGACTTTTTAAATTACGGATCCCGATACTATGAATGATTTCCAATCAAACTTTCGATATGCAATGTAATAGTTTACTCATATCCTGCCAAAATCTCATTTCTAGGCAGTAATCTGGTTTACAAATGTATGACACAGTCTCTAGATTCATGCTGCCTAGATGATTGCAAGAAAAGGATTCTATTGTAACCCAAAATTTAGAATAGGAATAATGCAGAAAGTCAATATAACATCGTTTCAGACCCACTTCCCATTTGTTACTCATCAATGCACATTTCTCGCTTTCTGCATGAATGCCCATGTGCACACATCCACACTCTAAAACATCTTAATAAATAATACAGCATTATGTCTATTAAGTCAAAGTATACGATACACATACGCTTCACGAGGAGCATTGTACTTTCGCTGCCATTCAAACTTGTATTCAGGCTCATTGTCTTCCTTCTGAAACATCAGACATAGAAAAATAGATGAGAAATCAGATTTGGAGAAAACAAAAAATTGGGACCAATATCTAAACAATATCATCTATTATATTCCAAAAAAACATCAAAGGTAACTATCATCCTTTCATATTCCCTTATTCAAGAACTTAAGTTTGGTAATGTTATAACTAAAATGTCTAATAAAGCTAACCTAGGAGCACAAAGTATATATTTGAGCAGCTGACAACCAATAAACCAGCAAGTGTAAGTCTCCTTGCAGAGCAGAGGTAACACATAATAAGATTAATTTTTCTCTAAACTAAAAATAATATCTATATTAAATTACTATTATTTAATATACCAAAACTCACAAGGTTAACTAAACAAAATTTCATCTTGTTGTTGTATCAATTTTATAACACTGTGATCTGAAAGGTCACTATTTTTAGTACAACTTTTAGAACTGCCTAATTATCTGACTTTGCCCCATCAACAAACCACCAAATTCTCTTTCCTGGACTCTTTTTGTTTAATTACTCCATGTTTGTAATGACTGCAATAGCATACAACAAAGAAAACAAATATTAATGTAATACATTTGTTTGTGGCTTAAACTTGAAACAAAAATCACTAACTTTATAAATGCATAACTGAACAGTATTTTTAGGTTGCTTTTATCAGTGGTTTAGCAGTAAAGAAGGACATTTTCAGGCAAACTGAAATTTATTACAGTAAACCTTCATATTTTCATGTGGTTTTCATAGTTATATGAATTTGAAGTCATCAACTACAATTTGATACCAGTGTCAGCCAGGCTACAAATTTTTTTTTATGGGAAATGAAAAATGGCTGTTCAGAGACAGTCTGCTAAACTGGGACAGCATGTCTAACAGAAAAGATTGCATCCTAGATGAAAATACTCTGTATTAACACAAACCCATCAGCAAAAATTGCGACAGGGAGATGCAACGGTTTATTTTAATGCAAAAATTATGTTGATATATTTGCTATTCTATATTTTTAGGGACATATCCTGTTTGAAATAGCACTAGACACCAGTCCCTATTTAGTACATTTTTCACTTACCTCTTTCTTTTTTAACCCAGGAGGAGGATCATATAGAAAGCTTAGACCAACCTTGGCCTTTTCATCACCCAAAAGTGCCCTGAAATGTTGGGGGGGAAAAGTCAATATAAAATTATAAAATTTTCTCTATAAAAATTGTCTTCCTGTAGACTACAGACCAGACTGACATCATCACAACTTAAGAGTAATACAAGTGAGAAACTTTATGAACAGCTTTTGTCCAGAAATACTGCAGTTTTATTTAACAAATATTTTTTTTAATAAAATATCCTTCTTTAGTTCTCAGTCATCTGTCTTATCTATCCATGTTCTATATCAGATTAAAATTTCTACTGTGTAATCTTTGACATTGTATCAAGAGAGAATGCAAATACAAACAGCAAAGATCTAAAAGGCCAATGCAGCTTAAGTGTATCTAACCCAATTCTTTTAAATCAGTATATTTATATAAAAAAAATCACATGGTGAAAGCAGAATGGCATAAATTATTTTACTCAGAAATGGATCTGTTAAGCACAACATTGACAGAAAGTTTGAGATTCTGGTAACTTAAAAAAATGCATAAAAACAATGGAAATGCCTGATGATGAAAGCAGGGTATCAACAAAATGGCCAACAGTCATGAGTCAGATGTTCAAAATTGTAATAGTATAAACCTGCTGCACTGTCTAGCTAGATGAAGCAAAGATGATGTTTCTCAAAACATTGCACAGAACAGGATTGTCAGCACAACATAAGCTGGTAAGTCTTAGATATTACATATCGAATAGGATTCAAAACCTAAACTAGATTATTTCTTGGGCAGCACTGGAGCAGTTCCTGGTAAAAGGGCACATAAACTTGCACAGAAGCTGTCAGAGAAGTCACTGTATTTCCTCCAAATGTAATGCAAGACTGACTTTCTCCAGAGTACTCTTTGAGCTGTACTAAGCTGGTTTATATTCCAGCCATCATAGCACCAGTATCCTGTAAAATTTTGATCTTGCATCCTCGTATTACTTCAGGAAAGAAGGCGAGTCTTCCTAATTCTTCCCTGGGAGATAAGGAGAACAAGATGGCTGTATTTACCATTAAAGAGTTATCACTACTAGAGGTGGGTGTGGTGATATTCCTCTTAATGTTAATGCAATCTCTTGCAATGTGCCCAAAACCTTGGCACGCATAACACCTTTGTGGCAGCTTGAGGGTCATTACTCTGTTTTCTTTCGTGGTGAATAAGGAGGTTTATTACCACGAGATTTTGGAAGGACTGAATGGTCTAAAATATTTTTTAAAAGATTTTGTTTAAAACAACTAAAGTCTAAATCTTTGGAAACATGCTACATAAATCCTCATTATTATTATTATTATTCATAATCCATAGAGTTGTGGGTCCAGATAACTCTCTTCCAGTTGGAGCGATAGCTTGACCATATGGTGTGCTTTCAAAACTGCAGACCATAGACGTTGTAATGTTCCACTACTTCTATCAGCTCTGAAATCTCTTTCAAGTTCATTTCCTTTAGGAAAACAGCAAGATCTCATTATACACTCTAGAGGATCTGTTCTTTTAGCATCACTTCTCTCAGACCTGTATAATGCTTGGTAATACCAAATAAACCAATCCACCCATTGACAATGCTAGCAAGGCATGTGCTGAAGGAGTGCATAGTTTCCTGAGCTTGAGGACAGGCTTGTTTGAACTTGTTGCAACATCCTTCTTTGTTGCACTGAAATTTCAATAACAATGCTCTTTTCAACTGATCATAATTAATCATTTCCATTGCACAGAGCAAATGATAAAAGTGGTGAGCTTGACCATGAAAAGTGGTGGGCATCTGCAAGGGCCACAAATCTCTTGGCCATTTCAACATCTGGGCATGAGCGTTGAAATGAAAGAGAAAAGAGTTGACTTCATCTTCTTCTTCCTTGACCATAGGTAATTTGTTCACCAGTGCTTTTGAAGTATGTTCTTATGGTGATCTCTCACTACAGACCATTCTTGTCTCTAGTCCCATGATGCTTGCATTTCTGTTTTTTTTCCCCAAGCTATTCTTTCTGCCTTTCCCCCCTAGCTGAAGAATGTACTTTTTTAAGGCTTCATCCATCAATCCAGCAGCAGACTCTTTCATGGCTTATCTTACACTTGATAATCACAAGTTAAAAAAGAAAAAAGCAATCAAAATACACTAGCTTACTAGAGTTAATAAAACTTCTTCACAACCAGCAGTATGAGAACTGTAAAAATCTAAAAACAAAATTACTGTGTACGTACAGAAGAAACAGTAGGGTAGTAATAAGGTAATGGTGAAATTGTAAGCAATCGTGTGAAATTAACTTACTATAGCAGCAGCATCTCGATAAAATTATACTGATAAATGCTTGAATAAACAAAATTCTAAAGCAAGAGTTAAATCTGTAATGGTAACAACCTACCTTTTGCAACATGCCACACATCAAAATAGTATTCTCAAGTAAATTGAAAAGTACATCACACTGTATGAGGTTGGCACTGTGAAATTTTTTATCATTTTATCATTTATCATTATTCCACTTTCAAGATCTGCTATATGTTATTGTACTGCAAATTAATTGTCTTCATATATACAAGATCAAACTTTCTATGATAAATGCACCAGAAAATGACTGACTACATCCATCCTCAAACTCACTATGGACTACTTGAGTTCTATGAGTTTACCTGTTGCTCAGCATTTCTTGCTCTTTCTGATACTGAGCCATCAGCTCTTCTTGCTTTTTCTTTTCGTATTCCGTTTTCTGCTGAGCCATCCATACCTGTAAACATACTCCAGCTTGAATGTTATCTAGCTTTCAACAAAAACATTAAGATATTGACTTTACTGTTGTTATTAGCTTAACACACCAAATTGTGGTGCATACACAAGCTCTTTAAATGGATATTGACAATGAAGACCCACTTGTTTCAAAGGGACTAGTTTTTTATCTCATGTCTCATCATCTGCATTTTGTTGTAAATCATTTAAATGTAAATGAACTTGATCATTTGACCTCCAGTCTGGTGGCTGTTGAGATCACTGCGCATTGAGTGTATCTCTGATATGCAGAAACTGCCGCATTACAAGATGACATCATCATCATCATCATCATCATCATCATATTAAACTCACAAATTACCAGTACTAGGTGAAAAGCAGGTACAATTAACTTTTGTTAATTGACAACAAACACAACAGTGGGTACAAACAATTCTGCAAGAAACATCTGCATTGTCATTTTGACTATTATGTGTTTGGGAACATGTATGCCCACCAAACCATCGTTCGTTGGTACCTCTTCCTGAGTTTTTCATTGAACTAAAATTAGCCCCTGCGTTATTTCTGAAAGATGATGACGACGAGACAGTAATGTGCTAGTAAGGTTTATACTGGTAAAAAAACTACATTTATATGAACATTATTATATTTTGTGACTTCGAAAATTTCGTGAATGAGAATTCGAAATCGATGCATTCACTCATATGTGTGAGAGGGTGGTGTGCGCACGGACTTAACCGTGGTCATGTATGGGTATGTATGTTTTCCCGTTATGTTTGTATGTGTGTGTATATGTATGACTTTATTATATGTATGACTTTATTATGTCTGTGTGATTGTGAGCAAATGAAAAATTTCTGCCTTGGACAGACAATGAAGTTTGATTTGATTTGAAACTATTTTAGCACTTTTGTTCATGTAATGCTGGACATAAGCAACTGAATGTCAGTCATAAACAATGTCTCCTAAAAACTGTATTTCATGTGATTAGCTGAATTATGTTTCGGTTAGCTTGAAACTGAATATTGTCATTCACTAGCAGTACAAGCATCAATACCTGTTATCAAAATGCTTACACACATTATAAACTGCATAAAAGCAACGTTTGTCCTGCATACTAAGAAATAAATTTTCTTACCCGTTTTATGTTGTCTTTACTTGCAGGATGAAAGAACTTTTTTGTCATATAGTTGTTGAAACCTTTACCCATTTTTGGTAATTTCGTAGAACACAAATAAAACACAAAAAGAATCTTCTGGCACAGAGAACGATAATTGTCACCGGAAAGGGTTTTCTGGGATACCAGGGGAAGTCACTCCGATGCTTGCTATAAAAATAATTCTTCATTTAGTCTTTGAAAAAGACTGTGCATGGAGATATCGCATTTTGATATTACTATTACTATTCTCGCAATTATGAGGCGGGAAGGGCTAAGCAAGAAAGACGCTGGTAATGCGATGAGTTCTTTTCAGCATATGATTTAATAAAATGGGATGTTCTTTTGGATACAGTGTAGTGCATTTTCTTCAACTCAAGCACGTGTGAAAAACAAATGTTATAAATTTCCTTTCACTGGTGCCTTCATAAATCTAAGGGACACAAAACTCAAAACGGCTTTAGGTCGATTCTCTCTTCTTTTTATTTATAATTTGACCAAATCACAATCACTCGAGTTGATGGACGTCTATTACCATGAATTAAACGATTTGACCACGAAAATAACTTAAATATAGTCTACTGCATCGCTTTGTACCCATTTGACATCAGAGACCAAAAGAGTGGCAGCATAAAGAGGATATACAGTCTTTCCAATTTATGACTTTTTGTCTCTAGTGGTGATGTAGCTAAATTGGCGCATGTACGAGAATATATGTTTTTCTGGTGTGTGATTGTCATGTACCTCATTCACACACGTTCCTTGTCCATGGTATAAGCGGGCTGAATGAATTTATCCGTCTTAAAATTTTATTAAACCCAAAACAGATATCAGGTTCCATTCATCATACATACAATTAAGTCACAAGAAAGTAAAAGTCACGCTTTTAACAAATGCATACAATTAGTACTAATGTGACTGTAACACAATAAAAAAAAAGTTAACTTTCTGAAGCGGGAGGTGGGTATAGTTGCTCTAGTGTTTTCAAGTCACGTAGGCCCACTGTCGTCATGGAGCAATTTAATAAGCAAGCCCTGTCTGACCTACTCGCTCAAATCGGATGTAAAAGGCGCCAGACCACAGCTAGTGTCGTTTATTTGTGGTGTGTACATGCGCAAAAGTCAATCTGTCTAACACACGAGAAGTTTTAGAACCAGATAAACATTTCATTTTCAACACAAAAATCTAAAACATGTTTTTGTCTTGTTTTACCCGCGTCAACAGTCTATTGAGCAGATGCAATTTCGAGGTTAGCGCTCTCTGCCAACCTATACTCAGCCAGATCCCCATCCTGATACACAGTGCCTATAAAACGTAAACGTAGGTGATCCAGGGTAGAAAAACTTCAGCTTAGTTTCACGTTAGGTGTCGAATTAGGTATCACGCTCCTTCACTGAGCGCCATCATCGTTTCATTGTGCTCCGCGGCTCTGCTGCATCCTGAGGCCAGTCGGACATTCGTCGCGACGATGATGTCAACGACACGGCGGCTGGCCCTCCAACAGCAGGAGGTCATGCTGTGCGTCCTCTTCCTCCTCGCCGGCCTTATCCTTGACCCCGCTCCTACTCGCAGGCTGATCGCCGTCTTCATCGTCCGCCTTGTTCATGTCTCCTCCTTTCGCAGGCTCAATATCGTCATCCATGGCCCATTCCTGCGTGACCCCTGACCCCAGGAGTATGTAGGCCAGGGCACCTATGGTGTAGATGCCAGTGCCAATAAGGAAGACAACTTGCCACTCCTCTTGGGCTTGCTGCCAAACATGAATGCAGAAAAGTATGTTAAAGTGCAAGGTGTCACTTAATCCCTAAAATGCGCTGTTTTTTGTGGCTTGATACAGCCACAAGCAGCATTTTTAGACTGTTCGTGTGTCTTTCGGTTAGCAAATGAGCCAGTATTGTGCTCACAGCTTACGACACCCCATAAAGAACGGTACTTCGGGGATGGAGGCAGACTTACGTTCTTGGTAATGAAGCCGATGGCAGTAGGCGCCAGGAAGCCGGGTACCGTAGCGAAAGTATTGGAGATGCCGAAAATGACCCCTGAGTAGCGAGGCGCGATGTCCACGGGGTTGACCATCCAGCCGCTGCCATATTGAAAGCCGCTCATAGCCACTCCCAGCGTCAGCAGCGTCACCGCCGTGTACTTCCGCTCGCAAGTGATGTATCCTACCGCCGCTACAAATATTCCCGGCAGCATCATACCTGTGGGAACAGATTTGACAGCGTGTTGTTCATGACTCAAAATAAGAAAAAACGGGTTTCCGTATTCCACCACTAGCACTACTGGTACTCTACGAAGAAAAAGAAGGGAAAATATACCACGTCTCATGCAGTTTGTGTACATAAAATAAGAAAGAACTGTCGTAAAACGACGATTGGAAATAATTCAAATTAACATGAGAAAATTTTTTAAATGATAATCCCTGTCCAATTTAGAATACAAACACATTCAACATTTAATGAATTTCAGTTAATTAAATGCTTGAACTTCTTTACTTTCTGTATACGAAAAGCAATGGTATGCTTAATCAGAAAATACGACCAGTATTTGTGACAGTGTCATTTTACAGACAGCTGGAGTGAGTTCGACGTTCAGTTTCTTTTTCAGAACCTACACATTTCCCACCCCGTCATCGCCATGGTGACCACTTCTCGCTGCCTTTTGCACCTCTCTGAAAGATAACCGACTCCAAGTGATGTGTTAACCACCTTCCTGTGACGGAACGATGATACGAAGACACCAGTACATTATTAATCTTGCTATAAGTTCTCATACATGATTTCAGTGGACATATTACCAATGGTGTTGCCGATCTTTCGAGCCTGGGTTGTGTTTAGTATCCCCCGAGACCTGGCGAGATCGGCAAGCTGTCCAGAACCGATGATGCAAATCCAGAAGCCTATATATGGCAGGGAGGACAGCAATCCGTTCTGTGGACATAATCTTTAATTTTACTAGCTGAATTGGAATACCCAGAAAGTGTCATTAAAACGTATGATTCATACACTTACAGAATGCCTTTTGTTTGACTCCTCTTTCGGCGTCCTTTTAGTTAGAACAAAACCCTCAAACTATCTTATGTTTTCTTGACAGGTTCTCATATTATGCTGGGTAGAATAGGGTGGCGATTAATTGACAGTATTTTGTCTGATAGTTAACGTGGTCACTTTACTTTTTTTTAAAGAAATTGTACGTTCCTCCTATTTTATATCCAAGACACATAACAAAACATCTAACAGTAGCCCGAATAAGCTCTAAGTTCTGAGAAGAAAAAATCTGTCGCTAAATTCTTCACGCATGTGAGTTTCTTTTAAATCAAATTCATGCAGGTCGATAAACAAAACCTCTGCATAATGCTTTAATTCTCCTTCATTCAGTTGCTCAATGTAATCGTGGACTCGCATGAAATAAAATGCATTTGATAAAAAAAACATGCACACAGCACATGAGCTAAGCAGAACTTACCTGAGTGATGTCGAAATGCAGAATCTCCTTCATGTAAGTGGGGATGTTGGTGAGGAAAGTGTAGGTGCCCCAGTTGGAGCATGTGTGGGTAATTATAATCCCCCACACCGGTCCCGACTTTAAGAGTGTCAGCCAAGGCACATGACCACTTGCCTGAGTCAGTTAAAAAGAAAAGTGACTATTAACAATCTCGCTTCCTTTTCTCTCTCGTTCTACCTCCTCCCCTCCCCTGTATATATTTGGGTTACTGACCCACCCTCGTTTGACCCGATGAGGTAAATGGGACATAAAACATACAAACATCTGATTTAATTTCGTTGTGAATATATTTTGGTCAAAATTCTCCAGGGCTTCTTCCCAGTCACCGATACAGAATAAGAATCCTTGGAGAGGAATGTGACAGAACCCTCGCTACATGTGATCAGGCTAGCGACTGCATGTTTCGGAGACCGTATCGATGACACAGAGGTCAGTGACTGCATTTTCAGGCTAAAGATTGCATATTTCAGGTTAGAGACCGTGTTTAATTCGACAGTCTAGCCTGTGAAAAACGGACTTCATTTGTCTGTCGATACGTACTGGGTGCGGTCATGCATTTTGTACCACATAATACCGACGTCTCAGTTTACCTTTACAATCACATCTATAGATAGGTGCAGGGGAGAAGAACAAACCGGAAGTAAGCAAAAGGAGAGGGACGATCAAGGCAAGTGACAGCAGCCTGCCGCTTATGCAAGCTAAAATAAGCCGAGGGATTACGAAGCAGCAAAGCGCTCAAACGTGAAAATACATAAAAATAAGTCATGGTCATCATGGTGAAGAAGTAACACAGTTGCTTATCACCACAGCAGCTGGGATCTTACGATCATTGACAGACGTCAAGTGTTGTTAGAACAGAGATTAAGCCAGAAATATTGTCGGGTTAGCGCAGTTGTCTAACCTCACATATTACAGAACACAAAGGTCTTAGGCTTAGGGCTCGTCTTAGGGTATACTTCAGGACGTGTACGTGACACCTGTTCACAGAACTGTCCGTCGGTTTCCACCTTTGGTATCTCGGTTTTCATTCCCCTCTTTCGTTACGATTTTCCCCATAAGTAAAAAAATCCCCTCTAAGTGGAACCACTCAACCAACCGACCCACCAACCCACCACCCACCCACCCACCCATCGACCGGAGCGATCGCATTCTATTCGCAAAACCCTGAATCCACGCGCCTCCGGTTCCATCGCTCACCTGTCGCCGGGCTGTTGCATTGCCCCTGATGCAGATGTTGATGTAGCTTCGCTCCTTGTCGGTGATTCGTGGATGTTCTGAAGGCGAGTCAAAGACAAGAAACGTCCAGCCCAAGAACCAGACAACCCCACTGGCACCTGAAAGGAAATGGCGACATCATCATCATCATCATCATCATCATCATCATCATCATCATCATCATCAGCAGCAGCAGCAGCAGCAGCAGCAGCAGCGTCGTCGTCGTCGTCGTTGAAGCACGTTGGCACCAATCACACGTTGTAAACAGCTTAGAGGGAGAAACGTCGTCTGCTACTCAAGATATTACTATGAAGTAAAATAATGTACCCAGGACATAGAAGATGGA
Organism: Marisa cornuarietis; assembly: GCA_004794655.1. NCBI lineage: Eukaryota > Metazoa > Mollusca > Gastropoda > Architaenioglossa > Ampullariidae > Marisa > Marisa cornuarietis. The sequence continues at coordinate 1,304,878 of SMMW01000013.1, read as the reverse complement.
GGGCCAGCCGCCGGCAAATCCATACTGACAGAGCAAACCGGCCAGTGGAAATGTCACAACGTTGCCCAGCTGTGAACCTGGCACAGAAAGTACATCACAAAGTGGACTTCGCACCTACCGCACGACACTTGTGAAGCACCTACAATATTGGTGAGGATATTGTTGCAGAAAGCATATATGTCTATCACACACACACACACACACACACACACACACACATGTGAACATAATGAGCACGCTCCTGATCAGATGCCACCGAAAGTCCGATGTTGAAGGCTTCACTGACACTTGTGGCAGGCGTGAAATAAGTTCAGACGGCAACAAGCAGCACTTGTCGTACTCGCAAGTCGCTGTCTTTATTGTCCCAAGAATTATTCACGTAATTGAGTTATTCCCGTTCTATTCAATACATAAAAGGTCTCCTGAAATTTTGCTCGGTGAACGGAAACTTAAACCTCCTCTAAGAGAGCTGCGGACGTTGCCTTATTCAGCCCGTCTCTCAAAAGGTACACCTAAACGTCTTATAATCGCCGCGACTGACATCTTTGTTATCACTGAGTGCAAACTGTCTTTCTACTGAAACACTGCATTCCGGAAAATATATATATATATATATAACTAAACACACCCCTAAATAAAAAAGCGAAATGGCGTTTATAATTTAAATACCTAATTTCAATAATATCTCACCTGAGTAACTAAAACCACCAAGCTTACTTCGTTCCAGCGGTGGAGCCCAGTTGGCCCATAAAATACTCATGGCTGGGAACGTCACACCCTGGTGAAGAGTCAAAGGGCACAATTAGAGTAAGGTCAAAGTGTAACACGTTGGTCGAGGTATCTATAGTTACTGTAAGTTTGTAAGACCTTCGCAAGAGTTTGGAACTGAACGCATTGAAACGTAAATAAAAAAAAAACCGATTAACAACAGCTCCAAAAATTTCATTAGAGTACAAAGTTTTCATTACTTTGCATTGAGATAATCTAGGTAAGAAAGTTCCAGGGAGTTCAGTAGTGCACAGATAGAAATTAACGTCTGACCAAAGTTTTCAACATGACAGGCATATAAAAAAACTTAATTGTCTCTTCCAGCATTACACAAATGTCATCTGATCTGTCCATTCATTCATAAAAAAATTCTACAATAACTCCTTTCCCATCCGCTTCTTTCTCGCTCTTGTGTGTGGAGGGGAGAAGGGTGTGCGTGCATAAATCCATGTAAAGATAACAAAATCCATATCTTTACAGACTTAAAAAATCATGTTTTGTTCTACAATTGTAGTGATGCAATAAAGGATGAGACTGACGGGTGTTACTATCTATAGTAAATTTCCAGTTCCAATTTCTGCTTTGCTCACCTGCCCTACCCCAGCAAGAAATCGCAGAACCAGCAGGAAGCGATAATCAACCCCGGCTGCTAGAGGCACGAGCAGCGTCACGACTGAGCATGCGCACGTGAACCAACCGTAAACCCGCTTCCCGCCAAACCTTGCGGCCAGCCATCCTCCCGCGATCTGCGTCGTCATGTAGCCCCAGAAAAAAGAACCTAACAGCAAACCCTGCTTTTCCTTGGACCACGTGAATTCTCCATCCTATTTACAGACAGAACAGGGTAAACAAAATGCATTATAACTTTCCACACTTCCTCTAAACAATTAACGCAAAATGGCGTCTCGTCATGGATTACACCAGCGTTCCCTATCTCTCTCTCCTGACCACAGTCTTGCATTATTAAATTTGATATAGAGAGTAAAAAAACATTAAACATTAACAACTCTAGTCTTAGGGATGTTCTACTTTAGTGTACAATATCGACTATTGCTTTTCACGCTGTATATTATATTCTCGTATTTTCTCTTCGTCGTCAGATTTTTTTTTTTAACTCTTGCAGTCTTTTTCTTCTATTATAGTTATTAGCAGCTAATGTTGTTACTTTCTCAGTTTGTTCCTCCTTTCTTTTCTTCAATCTGTCCGTTGCTGCTTTTGAATCGTATGAATTTTCCCGAGCAGCCCTATCTCCCACAACAATTGTAACCAGGGCCGCCGAGAGCCAGCACGGGCCCCGGGGCAGACGACCTCTACGGGCCCCTTGTAATCGTAAATTATTTTCCCAATATATAATAATATGCTTACAATTCGGTTGTCAATATCTACATTTCATTCAGTAACGTAATATAGACTGCAAACATTAGGACAAGTGCAATAGGATCTACATCACTACTAGAGTTGCTTAAACGTGAGCAGTTAGTAAATGTGGAAAACTGATGGTAAGGTATCAAACTTGTAATACCCCGCTCCATAGAAAAAATCCCCAGAGTGAGGAATGCTATATCGACCTTTCTTTAAAAGAAAAGGGGGAAAAAAAAGAAGGGAAAAATCCACTGACCAAGGCCGGGCCCCCTTCACAGCCGCGGGCCCGGGTACACCAGACCCCCAGCCCTCGTCAGGCCTGACCGTAATATTTGTACATGCGAAAAGATTTAGTTTTCGTACCGCCCCTACAGACTTCGATAAATGTCCATCCTCCGCGCCATCGCCGCAGCTGTCCTTCAATGTGACGTTGCCGGTGGTGTTAGCTGTTTGTAGGTCAAGGTCAGGAGGGCGAAGGGCACTGTGATTGACCATGCACACCATGGCAACGCTGAGGTTCACGCGCATTGCGTACACGTTCACAAAGCCCAGGAACGCCATGATAGCCAGCGTCAGCCGACAAGACCACCAGAGGGGCGAAGGCTCTGAATTCAGCAGTTTGAGCTCTGCATTAGTTCTGACAATCATTTACGAGAGAGACAACAAAGTGTGACAACTCCTGAACCCCGCCTTTTTCTTCTTTTTTGTAGTTTGCAGCTTTGCTACGATATTTGTTTCTCGTGCAAATGTTTCGTCCAAAGCACTGAGGTGACTGCCAAGCGGAAAAATGGCCTATATATACTGCTTTTCATTTTATTTTATTAGAAGTACATGTAGTATTCTGCCGATACTCCCATATAGTATTTACCCCACCCCAAACAAATCCCTCAATATAAACATAACTTTCTGCACTGGATAAAGGGGATGTTAATGACCGCGCAAAGACTTACCAACAGATTGCTTCCTTCTCCGTTTTTCAATTAAGGACTTCATGCCCGTCACTGAGGTCCTCGAGGGCTTCAAGGAATTTTTTTCTGTAGACGATTGCATATCCACTCTTTTGATGAGGAGGCAGGAATTTACTATCTTTGCAGGGAAATTGTTTTCGACAGCAGAAATGAGTAACTGATTCCAGTCACGCAGGACTGCAATCTCTTTTTCTCTGCGTTAAAAAGGTCAGTTCCAGCTGATATCGTAAATTTTATGACTTATACTTCTTGTCGCGACTATAAGTGCGTATACTGTGGATAAATAATAATTTAAAATGTGATTTATTAATATATATGAAGTCAATATAACAGTAAAGCTATTTATATATATACACATATACATAAATGATAAATGTATCGTATATAAATACACTCACATTCACAAGGACAGATTCAGATCCTAGAAAACAAACTGAACAATATCGCATCAACGTAACTGGACAGTGTTGCAATCCATTATATATACTTCTAAATTACTACTTTCGCGTCACTGCAAAGTCATACAGATAATTAATTCATTATTTTGTCATGATGAAGTAGATCTCCGATCTATCGTTAAGTCGTATTTCATCATCATTATCAACATCATCGCTCCCTGAACTGGCACTTAAATTTGTGGGCTCTTCAAAGCCGATAAATCTCACCTCTGCCAACCCCACGATATTTCACGTGCACCTTTCCAGCTCATGTTTGAGCTCGTGTATTTTACCACATCGTACCATAAGTTCCGTTGTTTGTACTTTATCTAAGCAAAACTCCAGTAGCACACTTTAGGCTCACCAAGTCTGATTTATGCTAAACCTATAAATTCTAATGCAGTACAAAAGAGAGTAAAATGTTTTGACAGGAGTACTAAGAGGAACAAAGTGATGATCGGTTGAACGGCCGAGATTTTTTGTCAATCATATGGTGGTGTCTCCTTTGTTTGGAATAAGCTTGTTTCTTGCCAAATAAATGATCAAGCTCAGTACAGAAATATCTCAAAATAGTGCCAATGCCGGCTGTATAACGCAAGTTGCACAAGCAGTATATATAAATAACACTAATTACATAATGTTAAGTCAGTATTTTCCTAAGCCAAAAAAATTCAGTAGCCATACATTAAAAAGTCTGTTATTTTGCTGTCAGAAGACTTGGGAATAAGCTATAAAACTGGCCTGTACAAGCTAGAAAGAAACACATCTTTCAGTAGATTTAATGAAATTGTTTCTTTTAGTGAGCAGAAACGTGTCTATGCATGAGTGAAAAATATTTACAGAGATTCCGCAGAACCGAAGGGAAAATATACGAGGTCTGTTTTGAAATGGCATGGCACTTATAATGGACCTGGCGTGCGAACAGCGGAATGAGTAGAGGAGGATGTATAGGATCTTTAGTTTCACTCACGAGTAAGAAGCGAAAATGAGCGGAGGGGAGAAGGAAAAAGAGGGAGGTATGTAAAGCACAGCGCTGACCTGACACGACGAATGGAGATTACCAGACCTCTTGACGCCTGCATGAAAATTCCTCCGCAGTACCACAAAGCGATATCCCTTCGTTGGGACACGGACCTGAACTGGGTCAGCTCCTGCTACTGGGACAGAACCACCGCCATTTGTGCAGGTTATTAGCTGGCAACGCAGAGAACCTGGAATGCTGCTCTAAGATATCGTCACTTCTTGGTGTTATTTTTTTTAGGTCGACCTTAATTCTCACACACGTGCACTCTGAGAGGAGAAGATCGAGGTTTGTGTGTGTGTCAGCAAAAGTTTGAGAAAGACAGCACAGTAAGAAGGGGGTCGTATGTAGGGAGTAGCCGGGGTTTACGTATGTTTTAAAAATAAGCCGTGTTCATGCTCCCCCAACCCCTGTTTGCATAGTTAACGACGTACACACGTTAAGTGTCTTTTTCAATTTACAAGCGCTGTGTGATTCGTTAGAAATATTGCATTGACATTACGAAGAGTTTCTGGAAGAGCAGTGGAAAAATAAAAAGACTATAAAATATATCTCTACAATACACAAGAGAGGTCTTGTGGTCTTTACTGATCCTAACACAGCATTGTAGCTGGAGGACGAGAAGAAGAATTCATTCATTTCCATTGCATGAGGAACTCTTGCTGATGCTTTCATATACACTGCATGTACACTACACACACATTTCAAATTTACTACTGTGTGCGGAGATATAGCCAAGGCCAAACACATATAAGAGATACACATGCATGGATGCTCGCTCACACACTTGCACTACACATCCACTGACTTCAAGGAGACACATTCAATATTCAGTCCTAACTCGTGCTGCAGCAGAGTTTCTGGAAGGTTCTGCGTGGGAAAAAAACTGTTTCTTAGGTGGGGCGTTCTGGTAAGAACATGTCTGCACCTGACCCAGAGGAAGTGCGACAAAAAAGGTCATTGGCCAGGTGGGATTCGTCAGCCACAATCTTACGCGCCGTGAACAAACTGTACTGGGCGTAGATTGTGCCTACAGAGGGTAGGTCCCAGCCAATTGTTCTGCTAGCTGCACCCACCACCCGGTCGGACTTTCTGCTTCTGGGTGGTGCTACTGTACCAGCAGACGGTAAGTGAGAATGTCAGTACACTCTAGATCACCGCCCGGTAAAACCGGACCAGATTGCCCCGATCTTTTTCACCTGTCGCAGGAAGTCGTTGTTGGGCCTTCTCGATAATCGATACCACACTTTTTCCCATCAGAGTTCATTCGAGATGGTCATTACCAGGAATATAAAAAAGGTCAACCTGCTCAACGGCCTTACACCGTTAATAACAAAAAAGACTCCTCAGGGCCTCTTTTCCTGCGGAAGTCAACAACCATCTCCTCGGTCTTAGACACACTGAGTTGTGTACCATTTTCATTGCTCTACGCCAATAGATAATCCACTTCTTGGCGGTAAGCATCATTCTTGTTGGCCACGAGATCTTACACTGTGGTGTCATCGACAAGCTTCACTGTCCAAACGGATCCGTGAGATGAGACCCAATCGTTGGTGAAGAGACAGTACAGGAAGGGATGGAGGACGCGCAACCTTGAGGTGCGCCCATAATGAACATCAGGAATTTGGGTAGGCAATTATTAATTCTCTTTGGGGTCGGTCCATGAAGAAGGATCCGGAAGGAGACTGACTGGGAGCTAGAGACCGAATGCTGACACATAAATAATTTCTGTGGGATGATGGTGTTGAAGGTGAAGCTGTAACCTATAAAGAAGAGGTGTACATGGGAGCCAGGATTAAAGCGCTAGAGGACGAAGTGGAGAGCTCGACCGATTGGCCTGATGGGCAAATTGGAGATGATCCAGTTTGCCTCTGGTGGCGCATAAGAGATGTTTGAGAACCAGTCTTTCCAAAACTTTGATCACGACAGATATCAAGGCCACGTTTGACGGCTCTGAGTTGTTTAGTGACGTCACCATGATCATCTTTGGGACAGGGACGATGGCTAATGATTTGAAACAGCGAGGGATGACAGAGAGTTTAGAGGGTTGTGTTGAAGATATCAGTGAAGACAGACAAGAGCTGACTGGCGTATTGCCTGTGTTGGAGCAGACATGGTTTGCTGCTTTCCTGCAGCTTTGTTACCGGAATAAATTCTGCACCTCGTGCTCAGTTACAACAGATGGAGGTACTGCGGCGGTCACTTGTGTGGTATTATTCTGATCGAATCGGATGTAGAACTCATTCAGCCTACCACAGAGGGTAGAGTCCACATTAGTTGGTGGCACTGTCTTCCTATAGTCGGTGGTAGTTTGAAGGCCATGCCACACAGCACAGGAGTTTCGGGACTGAAAATGGGACGAGTCTGCACTTAAACCCCGCTTTTGCTCTGTGTATGGGTTTCTGTAGATCATGTTTAGCCTGCCTCGTGGTTACGTCTTTGGACCTGTATGCATCTTCATTTTGTCCTTGAGAATGGCGTTGAACCATAGAAAGCAATACAAGACGAAGCGACGTTTTATGTTCATGAATGTTGGCGCAGGGGGCTGTCAATGCCTCCCAGTCGATGCAAGAAGGGGGAAGGTGGAATTGGTGTTCTACGCTGAGCCAGCAACTAAAGATATATCACAGCAAGGCAGCCAGACCTGTAAACAGATGCCTTAGCAGAGAAAGAACAATGTACCTGAGACGAGATCTGAACCCAGTACAACCAATCCTTACTTTATTGAAGTAGGTACAGGTAGGACAATCTTGTAGCTTAGCTGTAGCTTCCTGGTTCCAGCACCCAGCAGTCCTCACCTGCAGCTTGGCCAGCTTGAGACACTCCTGATGGGAGGGCAGTAGTTATGAAGCGAGGGTAAGTTGTTGCCTTGGGGCAACATGGGGAAGAGATCTGTAGATTTTAAAAGAGAATTTACCAGAGATCTGTACAGTCATGTTTTATCCACTTTGCTCTCTGCAAATTTGACAATTTCTCATCTCCGAATCACTTCGAACATTTTGGCTTCTAGATCAACGTGCACCAGCAGCGTGGATTGAAACCTTCTGTTGTCACATCGAAAGCCAGCCTCTTTGTAACGATTTCTTCGCGCCACTCGTCGCAAGATTTTGTCGTCTAGCGATCTCAACAGCAATATTATCTTATCTTCTCCACTTCCATCACTGCACATTTGACAATTCCTCATCTCCCAACCGCTTTGCTACATTTTGGATTCTTGATCAACGTGTGTCAGCAGCGTGGACTGAAACCTTCTGATGTCTTGTGAACTTTTGTGCGGCATTTGTGTTGAGGCGACGCCTCTGTCAGCAATCTGCGTGCACGTGGGACATGGGTGGCCATTTGTCTGCTTGTCTTCGTCGTCATCGTGTGGACATGCATGCGTGCTCTGGGCGTCTTGAGTTGCACTCACTGTGACTGTGTCTGCTGACATCCGTCGAATGGTTTAGCTCACAGCTGTAGACTCCGCCACGCCATGACTCTCAATGTTATCCTTTAGATGTTATGTTCATGCTTGTGTGCGGTATTTTCTTTTTCTACCTTGTATTTTTGTTTGTTGCAATGTCTCTGTATAATTGTTTGTTAATAAGTTTGGTCTTTGTTTGAACGTGGTTTCTGTGTCAATCTGTTTTAAAGCTTTTTGTTTTTTTGTGTTTTGGAAGGCGTATTGAGTCGACTCTGGTTGAAAATTGCGCTATATAAATCTACTTTAATAATAATAATAATAAGTATATGAGTCTTGTTTCCGAAGTTATTTGTCCTTTTATACAAATCAGTTCATTAATGTGTTGTATCTGCTCAGCTCCACTCCCCTCCATTCAGCAGGATTATAACCAATATCTCTGTTTAACCACATAATTTCCAAAACTCCCTTGTAAAACCTTCTGCTTTCAGTGTCAGGATGGCGTCACAGGCCTTGAGTAATGCATTTGTATTGTTTGTTGGCATCAGAATTCTGAATTAAAAGTTGTAAGTTAGGGGCTCTAAAGTAATGAGAGATACGGGTAACAATGATGATGCAGTTTTATTGATGATACATAGGGTAAAAACTGCTTGACAAAAAAAATTTCATACTTTCATAATTCGGAATAAATTATCAGCATGAAAATACCACTGTGTCAATTTTAGAATTTACAGAATCTTTTCATTAACATATTGTTAATTCTGTCATTCTACCAACCTTATAAACACTATGATTCTGTGAAACTTTAAAAAACAGAATAGTAATCATTTACATGCACTTCTGCATAAAAAATTTATGAAAAAAATTAGCCACAATCTCTTTTGACATTTTGCAACCAGTAATCTTCAAGTAATCAAAGTTTATAATTAAAAAAATCTTGTTATCATTTCAATCAACTCAAAATGTTTCGAAAGATCTACCTGCTAGCAGCATTTGATGTACTGCTTTTGCATGCATCATTGAAAAATGTCAGGGTCTTCTAGAGATCACAGAAGACTATCACAGATTCACATTGATTATAAAAACAAACCAAGAAGGTATGCTCCTGCACTCTCAAACAAACGTAGTCCCAACTATTATCACAGGAGTTACGGTTGACTATAGAAATCTAGACTGAGTCCTTTCTGTCAACTTCTTGTAACAGTTTTAGAAGGCTGGCAGGGTCTGGCTTACTGGCAACACCACTAACTTCATAGCCCTGACTGAGCAATGCTTGGTGTGTGGATGGACCAAGAGCACACACCTGTAAATAAAAGACAGAATGGTGCAGAAAAATTAATGAGATTTGATAGGTAAAAGATGCAGCTTTACGTCTAGCTTGGTTGCCATTTTAAAATGCTTCACCATGTCCTTCCCTAACAAATCAGGTAAGCATTGCTGGCTGGGCACCAGAAGTTTTCCAAACACAGGCATGGGCAAACCTGGAACTGGCAGCTCCTACTCTAGACAAGAACACCAACCATCAGGTTACAGTATCTCCCTGTGTGTGTGTGTGTGTGTGTGTTTTAACTAATTTTTAAAAAATGTTTCTGGTCAGGATAAGTGCAAAATCAAAGACCAAACTGACCTTTATCTTTTTCAAAGGTACCATGCCTTTCTTTATCAGGTGTGCTGTGAACTGAACTCCTGATGGGCTGAAGAACACCATGATCTCAGGTATACCCTGAACACATGACAAAGTTTAGTAAAGCAGCACTCTATCTGCTAAAGTAAATCCAAGAAGATTTTAGATGGGACAAATGTAACTCAAAATAAATAACAGATAATAATTCACTGCATAAAAGTATACAAGAAAATGTTTATGTTTCTTGTTAAATTTGATCTGTCACACTTCTAATTTATAATACAACTATATTATTTATATATATATATATATTGCATACACTGAAATAAACGCTATTACTAGTACTAAAAATAATAAAACAAAAAAATGTTTACAAGCACAGATGGTTTTCAAAGTAATGATTGATGAAGTTTTGCATAAATAAATAATTTTGTATGACTGAAGTAGACTGGAAAGGTTGCCAGATTAGAAGATGTACAAAAGATGGCAAGTACGCTCACAAAGCAAAATCAAGAAAGCAAAGTGTTTTTTTGTTAGGCTAGGCCATCATTTCCTCTTAAAACACAAGGCATAATCACATAATTATCTTGTTCGCTTCATGGTTCTAATAAAGAGTGAGCTATTTTTCTCATCAGGCAACCTGTGCATTATTTTATAGTAAGCACCTTAGTTTCAATCAATAATTTGATGTCTTCATCCAATTTTTCACTGGCACAGGTTTCGTAGGCAACTATTTCCTTAGTTTTACAATCTGCAAAAGAAATATGCATTACATGTGCTCAAAGCTAAAGCTATATCACACTCTAACTCACAAATTTTTAGTAAAAAGTTATGCAAATAAGGTGACTGACGTGGTTCATTTTCATATAATTTCCTATTCTCTCACTCCTTAGCTGAGTCTTCACTTTCCTTAATTTTTCATGCCTGACTTCATCTTCTGTTAAATGCATAGTTTCTTTAAAAATAGATAGGAAAAAAACCCAATAAAAACTAAAACTAAAAAACATTTAGAAATCATAATATGGCCCTTAGATGTGTTTGTTATCTTAATACACCAAGTCATTTCAAAACTAATACAAAAGACAAGAGATCATGATCTGCAAGTGAACGAAAAAAAAAAGAGCTTGTATGTAGCTTTTTGTTAGAGACTGAAACGTTTTACTATTTATAGAGAAAATCAGGAAGCACTCCTCTTCACCAGGTACAAAACACAATCTTGCATGTAGCCCACGATCAAACAATCATAATAATAAAAATAAAATAAAAAAATCAGGCATGAACAAAGGAGGGAAGATACAGAACCACATGAATAATTGTTTTTGACTTATGTCAGTTATTGCACAAAAATAGTTTTTCACATAAAACTGATAAAGAACGAAGAAATCTGCAGTAATCATACTTGCATCATGCAGCAGCTGCAAAAGAACGTCACGTCTGATGTTTGCACATGGATAAAGAAGAGGTCTTGTGTCGTTTGAGTTCCCTAAGGAAAAAAGGTATACATATGATCAATCAAAACACGTACAGAAAATACTTAAACAATAACACTGCAATGAATATTGTTTTTTCAGTACAAAGTGTACCTGCTTGATTCATAATGCTTTTCATACCCTCCAAAGTGTAAGCTTGAAAGAAACAAACTATACACATTAAAAACTATAGAAGAAAAATGAACAGAAGAGAGAGTAAATCAGACTATTAAGACAGACAGCATAAAAAGGGGAATGCACAGTCAAGAAAAAGACAGCCATACAGGCACATGTCTTACCTATGCTGATGATAAGCTCTGCAAGATTCTCACCACTGCCTGCTTCAGCCCCTTCTGTCTTGAATCCTAGTGCATGTGCTAATAAAACAAGTAGCTAATTTATAATTTATTAAGCCACACTTGATCTGAAGATGAGAAAGTTTTAAATGTCGCCACAAACATGTTATTTAAGAAACTAAGACATCTTGTCCAAAAAGTGTGATCATTAAACAATGCAAAGCAGTTTTTTTAATCCTTCAAACAGATGTAGGACATCTCATAACATAAATGTTGAGTTAATAAACAAAAAAAGGAGAGGAAGCAAGTGATGCTTGAATATACTTCATCAAATGCTTGGGTTAAATTCAATGAATTATTTGAACAAATAATAAATATAATTAGAAGAAGAATGGGTAGGTAAATAAGGGCAAGCTTTGTGGGAAACATATAAGGAAACATAAATACTTGTAATATTTTTCACAACTTGCCTGCATTTGCAGTTGCATGCCCTACTACAAAACATCTAAGTAAGGATGGGTCAAACACTGGTGCATCATCTGTAAGGAAATATACATTCTACAAAAAATATCTTTAAGGTGACATTCTTATTGAGTTTTACCCATACAGGATTGGCATGTTAATGTCTTATCTAAAAAGGTGTGATTGTAAGGGAGTGGCTGAATGTTTGTAAATAAGGTAAGAGCATTCTCAGAGCATTCAAGTTATGTTTAACTTTTTAGGACTTGCTGAAAGAAACTTAACTATTGATAAAATGAAAGCCTAAAGATATTCTCTACATGAATATCAAAACACTAAAAATTTAAAAAAAACACACACACACAAAACCATGATAGTTCATAAGTAAAACTATACACATCTAATCACCAAGAAGATGGAGAAAGAGTTGCTTGATACTGACAAACCTGATATGCATGAAATGGCTTTGGATACAGCTTGAACTGCACGAGGACTTGTAAAAATGACACCAGAGAGACTTTCAGCATGTTGCAATGCTGCTGCTAGCTCTTCTTGATTGATAAATCTGAATGACAACACTGGAACAACTGTTGCATCAAAACCTGCCTCCTCAAGTAGCTGTGGAACAAAATCAGAAACTGAGCTTTCAAGTACTTGCATGCATACTTACACAACTCTTAGCATCATGAATAACATATAGGTTATGATGCAGTAATGAAACTAAAACACATACATTTATGTATGGATCTTCTTCGTCTTCTTTTGGCGCCTTCAGCAAGAGTACACGTGTTCTGTTACTTTGTTCTGCTCTGCCTCGATGACGATGACAGCCTGCATGACAACACACACACACACACACACAAAGTCTTCAGTAATTGCTGGGTCATCTCTGCTTGTTACTCGAAACCCCTTACTGCCCACATAATATTGATTCCTCATGGAATGTGAAATGTGGTGGAAAGAAAGGGCTGGGATTTGCCTGTTATACACCGTGCTTTAGACACAGTGAGCCACTTAATTATAATTAACTGCCCATTCACCAATGTCGACGTTGCCTGCTCTTGTAACAAGGACATCTCATGGGCTATCATGCTTCAAGCGACACAATCAGTACTTAACTATTAATATTGTATACTGTTGGACTTAAATTTTGCTTTTTTGTGTATTTCGTTTCAGACGATGCGAACGTTAAGTTGCCTGCAGGAGTATTTAGTACATTGTTCAGTGAATAACTAAAAATGAAATTCAGCAGATTTAATCTCATTTAATCGTTTCCACCGGTTTTTTCTTAACTGTACATGAAAAATGAGGTAAAAATACCACATTCTGTCATTATTTTGCTTTTCAGTTTGTCGAGTGTTCAAGAGCTGATAGACGAAAAGCAGACGGCCAGGGGAAGTCACTTCATGGACAGTACAACAGAAACGAAAGAATTACCTTCCCCCACATGTTCCAAGATGGAGTCGTTTAACGAGATGGGACTGGACGACCGAATTTTGAAGGTTTTGTACTCTTTTTTCTTGTCCGTTTAATTTATCAGCTAACACTTGATTAACCCATGATTGATGTAGGCCATCTGCATAACATCTAATAATCGCTTTCGTCACTTGGCCAAGTTGAAGTTAGATTGACAGCTTCTCTCTCCGTCTCACAACACACGCATACAGAGCGTCTAGGCAGATGTTTGTTTGTTTGTGTGTGTTTAAAAGAGTTATTTACTTCAGAGGGCAGTTAGGTGCAGCTCTATATGGAAGCACAACACCAAAACAGCAATACTACAACTTATCCATATCCGTTTCACCAGATAGACTTTCATAGTCATCATTTAGGCTTACATAAGATCATCATTTATTCGTACACAGTAGCGTTCAGAAGTCGCATGGCCGAAACAACGAAGGACAGCCTCAGAGTAAATCTTAAAAAAACAAATGGCAGGTTAGGTTAACTTTTAGAAAGAGGGTCATCAAGAAGAATAAAACACCAGTGTGTAGTTATCTTTAATGTCAGCAAATTTAAGTATAATGTGTTCACAGTCCCCTAGGTTCAGATGAATGGCGAAGCCAAAAAAATGTGAATCTAGTCTTACTTTAAAATGATTTATTAGACGTTGAAGTGTTTTAAAAGACTGTAGTCTCATTCTAGTTTTGTCACTAAACAGCTCAATACATCTTTATTATCTACTTCTGTCCACAACAGAGATAGAAGTTTTCTGTTGTTAGGAACACCCATAAGTAATAAACTAAATAAAAAAAAGTTTTATGTAGTTTCACTATAAAACTCTTTTTTTATCAACTTAAACACACACTGAGAAATTAGAAGATATAGTAAGTAAGAGAGGTCGGAAATTTAAATGTCTGTTACTAATAGCCCTTTTGTTTTACAGGCAATTGCTAAATTAGGATGGTCAGAACCTACACCTATTCAGGAAAAAGCAATCCCTTTAGCTTTGGAAGGAAAAGATGTTTTGGCAAGAGCCAGAACAGGATCTGGAAAAACAGCAGCCTATGTTATACCAGTTGTTCAGAAGCTGTTGGACTCAAAAGTTGTAAGTTTTTTCTGTATTACATCTCCCTAGCTAATATTAAAGGCTAACCTGATTGCTCAGCAAAAATTTCTGGAAACAGAGCATAAAGTATGACAAAAACATATTCCAGAGGTATTTTATGACAAAGAGACATGAGAGATGTTATATTAATATTTTTCTCTTAAGCACACGTGGATTTGTTGAGAAAACAGGAAGTGAAAGAAAGGGAAGTATTTCTAAAAATAGCATCGTTTGCATGAGCTGAATTTGAAGAGAAAAGATGCAATCCTCGGTTAAACACAACTGATCAGGACACACTGTGCTATTGCTGAATGTTCTCTTCATATGGAGTTAGTTTGTACTCGTTAAGGAAATCCTAAAGATAATGGCAGCCAGCGCCAGTGGATTAATTTTATTCAGAGATGTGTAGATACAGATCTCTGCTTTGTTCAAACGTGCTGTGCGAACTTCTTCCCCATACCGCACTCAAGAATTTGCTCAAAACATTTCAAAATCGATTGTTTTCCAGTCACTTACTCAGTACAAGCAAGTTTTGGACTTTCCGTTAAACAAAGAGATCTTCTCCCATAGTAGTGCTTACTATACTAAAGCACGAGCTGTTAAAACCAGCTGCTGGTAGATCAAGCACCAGATATGCAACATCGAAGGCTCCTGCACTGTCTGGTCTACAAGTAACATCATGACAAAGTCACAAACACAACATCATCAGCCGTATCTTTATCCAGCATAATGCTAAAAACAACTGACAGTGTGAAGGCAGTATTGAAGTGCCAGCTCGAAACAGCTAAAAAAGGAGAGAAAAAAATTGAGGGTGATAAACACATTATAAAAAGCTTAAACAGAAAAACGCGCTAGTATCAGTAAGTAAATAAAAAATTTTGCATGCAGCTAAATGAGGATGAAATAAGATTTTACATAATAAACATGTTTCAAACCATCAATATATTTTTAATTGTAAAAAAATCTTTATCAGCAGTCAGTTGTAACGATGAAATAAAAATGCAATGATTGAAACCATAAAAAATATAGGAGTTTATCGTAGAAAAACTCATTTGAAATTTGTTTATATTTTATTAATAATAACACACATAGGAAAATTAACTTAGATGTTCCCACTTAGTAACAGATAATTAGTAATAATGCAACATAGACTGCAATTGTGATTGTTGCCCATTAAATTTTGATCTGGAGAAGATTGACTTACCAGTCTGTTGAATGAATTCAGTTTGGACCATTTAATTAGTTTTTTAACATTCAAAGCTTCTAAATAAAGTTCAGATCTGTTGGGCTGTATTCCAAACTCAGCTGTTTCATTTTCTGAGCTAAAAAATTTGCTTCTTGAACACAACAACCTGAGCGATATCTCTTCATTTGACTTAAGGACATGCACACTTGCTGTTACAAATACTGCTGGTGCGTAAGAGAACTTAAGTATAGGAGAATCATTTTTTCCTGCTTTCCTAGTGTCAGCATGGACTTGTATTACTGGACTGCTTTTATATCTGTTTGTAGAATGCAGTACAGCAGGAAGTCAGGGTTGTAGTTTTGACTCCATCTAAAGAACTTTGTGCCCAGGCATACAAGAATATTCTGGTAATGTTTCTTGAACTCATTTGGTTACGCATTTAACTCTTTACATGTATAGTCATAAATCCACATCTATTAGGTAAAGGAAGAAGAAACTCAGAATTGTAAAGATTTAAGTGTGGCAGGTGACAAACCTTCTGAGAGCATATTTTTTATAAACAAGATGTTAAAATTTTCCTCACTGAATGTGGTATCAGAATCTCACAATCCAGCAGTTGAAACAGAATTGCTTGACCATCATATCTTCATTTTTATTATTATTTATTTACTAATTACTAAGTGAACTGAAGGTGTTAGCACGATAGTCATTAGTCTGCTGTCTATGGTGTTAATAATAAAGTTTCTGTTTGCTTGTCCTACCCTCAGGAAGTAACTAGTTGTTGCTCTAGAGAGATCAAGTGTGTGGATGTGTCACCTACAGCTTCTCTTGAGTCACAAAGGTAACAGAAGTTACTGTTCAAGTAATTCAAGAATTTTTTTTATTATTGTTACAGTTAACAACTTATGTGATAAAGAAAGTACATCTAACTGTAATCAAGATAAACATGCCAAAATTTTCTTTGTTTTAAAAGAAATAGATTAATAATTATGTTAATTTAATATTAGTAGTAGCAGCATGGTTTGTTAATTAATCACAAATTCTGAATTCATTTTGATTATTTAAAAAGAAGCTTTTGGAACAAGTGATAATTCTGTGTTATTGCACATTTGCTGTTAAATGTTGTCTTTCACAATTTGGTGTATTGTGAAGTTCGGTTTTTTTTGATAATATTTTTGTCCACAATATTTTATTGCAAAGATAAGTCAGAAACTATTAAGATACACACAGTACACAGCTTTTTCTTTTTGTTACTGTTGCTATTTTGTGCTTACATTTTGAAAACTTTAGAATGATCATTATGAATGGAATCAATTTAGCTTGGCTACTTGTGAAATTTGCAGCAAGGAATTATAGTTTTTCACACTTTCCTTAATGTTGTCTGAATGACCCATTTGCAGGCCCCTGCTTGTGGAAAAGCCAGACATTGTAGTGGGGACGCCAAGTCGCATCCTTGGCCATGTGTGTGCTAGAAATATGACACTAAGCGCTGTACAGATGGTTGTTATAGATGAAGCAGACTTGGTTTTTTCTTTTGGTTATGAAAAGGACATTAAGAATCTGATTGAGTAAGTACTTTCATGTGTGAATGTGTGCTGAATAATTTGATTATCAGTCTCTGCATTCCACATAGAAAAGCATGAGATCCATGTTAGCACTTGTTCGAGCTGCTTGGCTGCTGGAATCAGAATGATCAGATCATATTTGCCAAGGCATCTAGCCTTTTATAATTTCTTGAGAAACCTTGATTTAAAATTTTTAAAGAAATATTTTCTCTTTGGAAAAAAAAGATAATTTCTTCTTTGTGCATTTTATGACAGGCTTTGGCATTAGTCGTATTGAAGTTGTATTAACAAATTGAAAGCATTTATTACTATATATTAGATTTCATCCAAATTTATTATCGGGATATTTTTTAAAACTTAAATCAACATTTTTTAGCTTCATTTGTGCATGGTTGATTCTCTTCATTTTGGTGTTTCTTTTGTTAAAGAAGAAAAAAGACTAGCACAAAAAAGTCTTCAAGTTCTGCAAGAAATGCTTCTTAATTTCTTGCATTTTTGTTGTTTTAACAGAGAATTGCCAAAGATCTATCAGGCATTCTTAATGAGTGCCACAATGAGTGAAGATGTCAAAGACTTAAAGAAGCTTGTGCTTCACAACCCTGTAAGTCTTTTTTTGAGCAGCTTCATTTTTTTCAACATGCCATGTTGTCTTTTAATGTGATAATGTGTTAAGACCTTATTTAATATATGTGTCTCGACACAACTGAGCGCTGTAGCTATGAAGACGTTCATATTTCCGGGTGGGAACTTAATGGGAAGAGTTAACAGAAGGTCAAGAACAAAATGGAGGTGCATGCATTTATGAAGAATGGTTAAAAAGTGTAATTCAAGAGCAGTTGAATGGCATTTTTAAATATAGGAAACTGAAGTAAATATTTGCTAATTAAACGAAATACTTAAAAACAGAAAATAGAAAGACATTTGGGGGGAGGTATCCACAGATAGTCAGTTTGTGAAAAGATGTTACATCCACAGAGAGAGAGAGATCCGAGATATAAACTCGAGACATCAGATACTCATTGCTGTGGTGACAAGCACATTAATCACTGTGCCACCAACAGCCATTTTAACACTTCACTTTGTGGATGTCAGACCTCATGTCTAGACTTTTTTAAAAGCAGAAAACACCTTTCTTTCCAAATGCAGATGCAAGTTCACATGTCTGTGGTATTAAATAACTCTGCAAGGAAAAGATTTTGTTTCAAACATAGAGCAAGTTCTAGTGGCTGTCCTGCTTTACAAACCTTTTCATTTTCACAGGTCATCCTAAAGCTACAAGAATCACAACTGCCAGAGCAGAGCCAACTCACCCAGTATCATATAAAGTGAGATTGTTTTCTCTTATTATTTTGTTGGGTGTGGAGGCTTTGTATTGCTATTTCTGGAAAAAGTGAACACAGCTTTGGGTCATGTTTTTTAAAACTTGTTTTGTGTTAATGTTTCTACTTCTGGTATTGTTTGAAATATTTGTTACAAATATTTTTTTAGAGGTTGAGATCATAAAAGTTATCTCACACAGAAACAGTAAAATATGAAGTCAGACTTTTCATCTCTGTAAATGGTTCTGCTGGCCTAGAGTCACCCACACTCACTGGCTTTTAGATAAGATATAAACACTTTAAAAAAATCTGAATTTAAGAAATAAGTGTAATATCCATCAAACAAAAATTATTAACATACTTTACAGATATACACTTAGACTCATAAATCAAACTTTTTCCCTTAAAGATTAAAGTCACTTTTGTTTAAATTCCTTTTTGAAGTCCCCTCCATCAGGTTTGAAACTCAGCATGAAAAGAAACCCAATAGTCTTTCTCACGGTTGCTGCCTCTCTTGAAGCTCAGCAAGATCCAACATACCAAAATACGAAGAAACACAAGTAACAATGACAAAAAAAAAAAGAGTCTCCACAGACTGAATAAATTATGCGTTCCTCACAAATCTGGTCTGGATTTCACAAGTCAACAGCGAGGAAAACATCCAGGCTCCCCGACCCAGTCAAGGGAGGGGACTACATTTGTACAAAACACAAAGCAGCAGCAAAAATCACTCATGGCCTCAGCCCAAACCTTTACATTTTATACTAGTGGAATCTCTCAGTGATGCTGTCACATCCAAGCAAAAGTGTCCTTCATGAGATGCTTGCACCACACTTATATGCAAAGCACTCACCATCTGGCATCCTTTTTTATTTTCCATTCCCTTATGATCCAAATGATTTAAAAAATAAGTAGCAGGTTTGTGATACCTGGTTTCCTGAATCATTACCAGGCCTTGCAGCTTCATTTTCATTTTAAATTGTTAATGCTTTGTGAATTTATTTATTTATTTATAGATGTGACCTGGAAGATAAGTTTGCACTAGTGGCAGCTTTGCTGAAACTAGGACTTATTCGGGGCAAATCCATCTTCTTTGTGAACTCTGTTGACAGTTGCTACAAGTAAGTGTTGCTTGCTGCAAGTATGCTTGTTGATATGATTTTCACTTTATCAGAGACTTAGGCTTAAGTTCATTGATCTCTGCTATGGAATCCCCTCTATTAAAAACAGCAGATGAATTGTTCGTATGCTTTTCTGGGAATGGTTATATGCATTGTCTGTTATATTATTTTGATGCTGATAAGAATTGCATTCATAAAGTGTCGCTCTCATACTTTTCAGCATAACATTTACTTATTTACAGTTATGTATCACATTTCTATTGACTAGAAATGCGGATTTAGATAGCACACATTACTTATGTTATTCTTACACTACACACTTACATTTACACAACACACTTTACTTACCCTACACACTAAACTTTCTGTGAATTAAAGGAGCACATATGAGCAGTTTTGCTTGAGTAAATGTCCTTGATGGGGATTCAGAAGTTTCTCAGAGTTAGCTTGTCAGACTGCTGATTACTGCCTAAAACCTGACATATATTTTGTGACTGTCTGACAGACTGAAGCTCTTTCTCGAGCAGTTTGGCATTCCAGCATGTGTACTCAACTCAGAACTGCCAGTCCACTCCAGGTAGGTAAAGCTTTTTGCATGACAGATCTGTGGTGTGCTCATATCGGTCTTCCCCTCCCCCACTTCTGTCTGTTGACATCTCACCATTTCATACACTACTTGAACATAGTTTTCATCAAGCTGTTGAGGAGTGGCTGTATGAATAAAAGGTTCTTCTAATTTGGTAAGTTTTACTGGTATGTAAAAACATACTTTTTCTTTTTATGCAGGTGTCATATTGTCAGTCAGTTCAACAGGGGACTCTATGACATTATCATTGCATCAGATGAATTTCTTTTGGAAGACCCAAAACAGAAGCCCCAGTCGTCAGGGAAAAGGTGACTTATATGTTGAGAGTAAAATCTTTGTATAAATTATTGTATATTTGTCCTGATACAATGGTCAATTCCAGGCTATCCATAAATTACAACACATTTTCTTCTGTTGAACGTTTTATTGCCAGATGGGAAAACACTTCATGCACTGTTTGAAAGCTATAAATGACTAAAATGGTCGGCTAAATGTCTAAAGAAGATCTCTTTAAGGATATTATTTGCATTGCATTGGTTATACTTTCCCTGTCCTGGTCTGATATTACTAGCATATTTAGAGAGAAAAATTAACAAATAATATTGTAGGATGTAGCTGTGCAAGAATAAAACAGTAAACTACGAAAACAGAAAAGGCATTTGGCTTGAGAAAAGATCAGTGGACCTCCCCTACTCATTACTGTCACTGCCATAGAGATTGCTGAAGAATGGGGTCAGGTACATTAGAATCATTTATAGTCATCAGTCTTCTTTCTGCAAAGGCTTTGGAATTTACCTGGGTACCAGTTCATGCCCTCCTACCCCCTTCACCTTTGACTCTTTACAGGTAAACATGTCTGGTCGAAAAACCACATTTACTTCATCTATTTACATAGATGCTCACACTTATAACTTGTAAGCTTGCTAACGTGATACCAAACAATCAACAGCCAAACTTTTTTCCCCTCCTCTGTTACATTGGCATTTCAAGAAAGAAGGACAGGGAGTATGGAGTATGCCGTGGAATTGATTTTCAGAATGTTTCCAATGTCATCAACTTTGAGTTTCCAAAGTCAGTAGATGCTTACATTCATCGTGTGGGCAGGTAAGGAGGGAGAAATGGTGAACTTAGCAAGCTATTATAATTATTGTGTGGTTGTTTTTTTTGCGATATTTTGTTTGCCTTTTAGTATTGTATACAGTAGGTAAGATAATGAAAAATACAGTCGTTTGGCTTAGCGATTGAGGAAACATAGTATTGACCTTTTATAAATTAAGTGCATATGTGTTCTGAGTCTGTGGGTTTGCTTAAAGGTTCACTAGGGGCCACTTCACCTCTCTTTAAAGTAATTGGGTATAGTGATTGCAGACAACTGCAAATGGTTTGTTATTAACATAATATTCCAGCTATACAGGACTGAAGATTTTTATCTTTGAACTGAGTGGAGATTTGTTGTTTTGATTTTCAAAATGTGTCTTGTAAGAAAATAAGGCTACTCGTTGAAATCAAATTACCCTTTTGTTTGTCTTAGAAATCATGGTGAATTAATTTTTATGACAATTTGTCTACCTTAAAAAGAGTATGCTAGGTGATATACTTGTGCATAGAAATTTATTTTAAAGAACATTTGCTATTTTATTAGTTGTACTTTTATAGGAGAGTGTTTGTCTTTGAGCACACACGTATTGTCATGTCCTATGTCAATAATGCAGAACAGCCAGGGGAGGGAAACAGGGCACAGCTTTGTCTTTTGTGAGTATGAAGGAGGAAGACCTCTTGGCTGCTGTTGAACAGGCTCAGATGACTGACCTAGGTGAGTGGAATGTTTAAGACACGTGATACTTTAATACTGTGCTGTTTTTGATAACTTGGTGTGAAGTGTCTTCTGATGCGCTGTTTATATGTAACCATTTAAGACTTCCAAGTAAGTGTGTTTTTCATAGTTTTGCCATAGATTCCATGAGAGGAATAAAGTTGTCCATTCTGCTTACATACTTATATGCTCATATAATGTAATATATTTATTGGATTAATTTATTTGCAGAATCAGAGAGTGTATTTAAGCCATTTCAATTTAAAATGACAGAAATTGAAGGTTTCAAATACAGGGCAAAGGTAAGGAAATCTTTTTAGCTCTCTGACTTGTTAATCATGTATTATAGCAAAGCAAGTCTGTAATTATTTTGTATGTGTATTTGTCCCTTGAATTGTGTCAGTTTATCAGTTGCTCGTATCATGTTCTTGCATATATTTTTGTTACTTCTTTTATGAAGTGTTTTCCCATGCATTGTAGTTTTTGCTGATTGTGGGTTATTTGCAAATGAATAACCTTTAGCTGTAAGCAAAGCTTCTTGAACAAATGTGTCTTGAAATGGAGTAAATTGATGTTTAAGTTAAAAAAAATATACAGGATGCCATGCAAGCTGTTACAAGAACTGCCATACGGGAGGCTAGGTTGAAAGAGATCCGACAGGAGATATTGGCATCAGAGAAACTCAAGGTTTGTTAACCTCCTTTTTTAAAAATGTAGTTAACATAAATGTGGAGCTTAGTCCTATGTACCCATGACCAGGCACATGTATTTTGTATCAAAGCTGCATGACACTTTCTTGCACCTTTCAGACAAGTTTGGATGATGTATGCTAGAAAAAAGTGATACAAAGTTTGTTTTGCTTATCATCCAAGTAGTTTATAAAATGATCACTTTCTGCTTTTTATCTAATGTAGGTTCTTATTCTCTGACATTTTTAGAGTACTGCAACTTTTGTCTTCAGAACTGAGCATCTCATTTGAGTTGTTTATTTACTTTGCAGACATACTTTGAAGAGAATCCACGTGACCTACAAGTACTACGACACAACAAGCCTTTGTTGACTGTGAAGACGCCATGTTCCCTAAAGAATGTTCCAGAGTACCTTGGTAAGAACATCTGCAATTTGACCTAGCAGTGTGGTAACTTATCTTTTGGTCCTTTTTGATGATTTTTTTTTATTATGTAATGATTGTTTTTTTGTCTTGAAAAAATGGTGAGTCGAACTTTCTTAACAAATTCCGCTGAACTATCATGTTCGTTAACATGCTCTGTTTCAATATGCTTAGTCCCCACGACATTGAAGGGAGTTGCTAAGCGACAGAAGGAAAGGAACTACCAAAAGCCAGTTGGAGAAAAGGCAACATCTAGAGCTGAGGCCAAATTTCAGGTGATAGGACATTTCATTTGTCTGTATTTATCAACTTCACTTTGTGTGTTTGGAGTGTAATACTGAAGATAACAAAAAGTAAATTGTATTTTTCAAAGATTCATTTGCTTTCCTAATGTGGCTTGGAAATGATGACCTAACCATTGTGTATACATGGAGGTTGTATTTTTTTGAAAAGTTTCTTCCTCCCTGCAAGAAATCACAAGTAAAAGGTAGATACTTCTGTTGGACCATGTAAGAGGATTTTTAATATGTAATTCTCCCCCTTGAACCATATAAGGGAAATGTGATTTTTTTTCCACTTCCCCCCACCAAAAAACCAAAACTCTCCTCACAGAGGAAGAAACTGATTTTTGTTTTCTTGTGCAGTTCTAACTCTGACAGGAAAGAAGATAAAATAAAGCGAACGTTCACAAGAAGTTAAATTCTTTTAAATTTGTCTTATTGCTAGTCAAAAGTGTCACGAAGAAGCCCTCTTTTAGAGTGGACCCTTTTAGAAAGGAAAACTCACACCACACTGATGTCCTTAAGAAGGAAAACCTCATTTTTTTATACCCTGACTGAGCAGCTATGAGCCTCAACTCAGCAGTTTATTATTGTTTAGAGAATGATTTAGAGATGGTGCTTATATCGTTATGCTGCATCTGCGGCACTAAAAATCTGTGAATGCAAATGTTATTCTTCACTTGCCTTCTATGTATTACCACAAGTAAACATAGGTGAATGTTTGCAATGCCTTAGATTGTGTTGGCGTTCTGGACATTACTTTGATTTGCCTTCCTGTCATCTGATGCCTGCCTGTCACTTTGTCTTGTTTCAGAAAAGGAAAGCAGATCCTCTCAAGAGCTTTGAGTTCTCAGGATTTTCCAAAAAGAAAAAAAAGTGATTTAATATGGACTTTACTGATGGTGGTGTTGTGTGAATAATGTAAAAATACAAGTCATGTGCAGCCTAACTGTTTGTTTCATTTCTGTTTCATGTCGGTTATGAAAGTGGTAGTCAAGAGTTCATTTTGAAAGGAGCACATGTAAAATCTTTTTCCTTTATTTAATGCTTGCTTGACTCCATATTAATCGTTCAAGTTTATTGCACGCAGACCAACTCTTTTAAATAAGCACATACAGAATAAGAGCTAACACATGGACTCACGGTTTTCTCTAAAACTCTCTTGCACGAGTTGATTCAGGTACGTTTGTTTTTATGTTCCAGCACGTGTGTGCTCTGTAGAATAAGCCAGTTAAATTTCCTTCATTCCAATGTTAGTTGAATGCTGCAAAAATAAAGTTTCATTACTACGGACGATGGTTCTTATCACACAACATGGTTACTACGAAATGATACCGATGTTAGCAGAACACGTACCAGTCAGACTTTTTTGTGTTTTTGTGCCTATGTATGCATTGTTCTTCATCGCATAAAGAAAGTACAGACAGTTACGAGAGTGAAGAGGTCACAAGATTATTGGAAACTTTGGGTAATGTACATACGAAACATCACGAGTTCATTTTAGCGACATTTAGCGATGAAGAAAATGTAGCCGCCTTATTGGTGTGGATTTGCCTGATGCAGTTCGCTGCGAGAATCAAAGCTCCTGCCGGAGTGGACCCAAATAAAAAGTGTGAGTTGGCGAGGCAGGGAAGTCACAGAAAAATTAAGTAGGACCTGCTCACATTTTTTAAAAGTCTGCCGCCGCATTAATTTTTTTTTTTTTTTTTTGCTTAAGTCACGTGAAACTGTTGCTCCATTATGATTTTTAAAAACCCCCACCTCACTCGTGGACGAGATCCCGACAACAGAAGCGAAGTGTAAGGTTTTACACCTATATAGTGCACAGAAAATTCCTCACAAGTTCCCGGTTTTCTTTATTAACCCCATTGGCAGCCTATCCAATGTGTAGAAAGTCTCTTGGCAGTGCAGATACAGCCGATAGTCTTGAACAAAGCGTGACGACTGTCCACAGGAGTCTAGTGTTGTCTGTCTCACCCGTCACGCCATCCAAGTTCCCAAGGGGCCCTAGTAACGATAGTGGACACTAACTGTCAAAGCCGGTGCTAGGCTGTGTTACGCCCTAGGCAAAAGACAAAAAACTGGGTTCCCTCCTCTCCGAAAAGTGAACCATTTATCAACAAAAATATTGCCATAATTTCCGTTTAGGCTTAACTCTATTTTTTTAACTGAAAATTTAAACAATAAATCTATGCTCTACACATTACCAGTGATGACTGTTGTGGTGTGCCTCAGGACTCGTCAAATTTGCATTTGCGAACACACATGCAGTTAAAAATTTAGTAGTCATTTGACAAGTGACAATGCCAATCGATTCTCGTATAGTATTTGTAATAAGAGTAATGAACATTTATATAGCACTTTTCCGGTGATTCGCTCAAAGCGCTTTACAGAAATGATCATCATCATCATCAGTCCTCATTGTGCCGTCTGGCGCGTGAGGCAACAGCTAGGGATCTCCATCTGGGTCTGTCTGCTGCTGTTCTGGGGGCTGTCTCCAGTGATAGGCCTCTGTTCTCGAGGTCCTTTTCGATGGATCGCCTCCACGTCTCTTTGGGCCTCCCTCTGTTCCTCTTTCCCTGTGGTGTCCATCGCAGGGCTGTTCTGGGGATTGAGTCTGGAGGCATGCGGCACACGTGACCTAACCATCGCCAGCGCCGCAGTTGCATTGTTTCTGCCAGGGTGCACACCCCCATCTGTTCGCGCAGTTCTTCATTTGAGATGGTGTTGGGCCAGAAGATCTTTTTTATGCGCAGCAGACACTTGGTTTTAAACACTTCTAGTTTTTCATCGATGGAGGCTGTGGTCTTCCAGCACTCTGACCCATATAGGAGGACACTGAGGACATTGCTCTTGAAGATCCTGATCTTTGTATGGCTGCTGAGGCCAGTGGATCTCTAGATGTGCTTAAGCATTGCAAAAGCTTGGTTGGCTTTGCTGATTCTGGTGTTGACCTCCTGTTCATAGTCACCATCTGCTGTTACCTTGCTGCCTAGGTACACAAATTCTTTTACGTCCACTAGTGGACTCCCACTGATTGTGATAGGGTTATTGTTTGTCATGTTGTTCCTTAGGACTTGTGTTTTTCGAGTGTTGACTCTGAGCCCTATCATGCTGGCAGTCTTACTAAGGGTTTCGGTCTTATCTTGAAGGTCTTGGTGCCTATGGGATAGCAGACCTAGGTCGTCGGCGTAGTCTAGATCTTCCAAAACTGTGGTTAGAGTCCACTGTAGACCCTGTCGTTTTCCCTGAGTGACACGATGCATGAGCCGATCAAGGGCCAGTGAGAACAGTATTGGTGACAGGATGCACCCCTGCTTGACACCTGTGTCCACTCTAAAGGGTTCAGTCAGCTGGTTGTTGTGGATGACCTGACATTCACAATTTTCATATAAGGACTTGATGATGTTAACCAGTTTCCTTGGAATGCCATAGTGACGTAGAATCTTCCATAGAGAGGCATGATGTAGGCTATCAAATGCCTTCTCAAAGTCAATAAAGGCCATATACAGTGGACTGTTCCACTCCTGCGATTGTTCCAGGATCTGTCGCAGCACAAAGATATGGTCGATGCATGATCGTCCTTTCCGGAAGCCAGCTTGTTCTTGTCGGAGTATAGAGTCTACTGTTGTTGTAATGCACTGGAGAATTATGCGGCTAAAAATTTTGCTGGTGACGGATAGCAGTGTGATGCCTCTCCAGTTATTACAGTCACCGAGGTCTCCTTTCTTTGGTATCTTGACTATAACACCTTTACTCCACTCGGTAGGGATTTCTTCACTGTCCCAGATCTCCTGGAGGATTGTTTGTAGAATACGCGGTGTCTCTCCCTCTTCTGCTTTCAGCATTTCAGCACATACACCATCCCCTCCTGGTGCCTTGCCGTTCTTTGTTTTGTGAATGGCTTCCTTAATTTCTTGTAGTGCAATGGGTCCAGTGTTGATATCTAGATCCTCTTCTGCTTCGATGATTTCAGGTAGCACTGATGGTTCTGGCTGATTAAGAATCTGTTGAAAATGTTCCCCCCATCTCTTCAGTTTGGCTCGCTCTTCCGTGATGGGTGTGCCATCTGCTCTTTTAACCGGGAGGTCCTGGTTGTGCCTTTGGTCACCTCGTAGCTTCCTTATGTTTTGATAGGTCGCCTACATGTCTTTCCGTTCGGCTGCTGCTTCGGCTTCAGCTGCGAGCTGCTCTATATACTGTCGCCTGTCTCACCTTGAGGAGGACTTGATCTGTTTGTCTAGCTCCCTGTATTGTGCTGCAGTCCTCTCTTTCAGCCTGGGGGATTTGGTGTTCAGGAGCTTCCTCTTCATCTCTTTCCTTTTTTTCTATCAAGTTCCATGTGTGCACAGATATCCATACATTTTTGGGGCTTGTCCTGTAGCCAATGGTTTCTTTTGCTGCTTCTAATGTGGCTTTGTTAAAGGTATCGATCGTTATTGCTTCATCCCGGAGGATGCTGAAGTTGTTTTTCAGTGCAATGCCGAATGCCTTTTTGATTGCTGGGTCTCCGAGTTTGGTCATATCCATACGCTGGTTTCTTTTCTGCCCAATCTTTGCTTTTCTCAACTTCAGTTTGAGCTTTGCAACTAATAGGTGGTGATCACTGCCAACGTCTGCTCCTCGCTTGACTTGCACGTCTTGCAGGGAGTGTCTCCATTTGCTGTTGATGATTATGTGATCTATCTGGCTTTGTGTCCTTCCATCAGGTGATGTCCAGGTTAGTTTGTGGATTGTTTTGTGCGCAAACAAAGTACCACCAATAATAAGATCGTTCTCTTCACACAGACTAATAAGTCTCTCACCATTGTCAGTAAGTTCTCTAGTTCCATGACGCCCCATGACTCTTTCTCTGTTCTCGTTTTTGTTGCCTACTCTTGCGTTAAAATCGCCCATGAGGAGCATCACATCATGCTTGGGGATGTTTTCTAAAACCGCTTGAAGTGCGCTATAAAATTTGTCTTTTTCTTCTTCGTCAGCGTTGTCAATGGGGGCATAGGCTACTACAATAGAAAGTTTTGTGAACCTGGAGTTTAACCTCACGTAGAGTAGGCGTTCGCTTATGGGCTTCCACTGTAAGATGGCATCTGTATGTTTCCTGCTGATGATAAGGGTGACTCCTTCATGGTGGTGGTCGTCTTGCCTGCCAGACCAGATAATGGTTTCCCCAGAGTTAAGTACCTGTTTTCCCGTACCTGTCCATCTGGCCTCTGCTACTGCGAGCATTGTGAGGTTGTAGCTGTTCATTTCTTTAATTGTTTGTGACAACCGTCCTGTCTGGAATAAAGTTCGTACATTCCAGCAACCAATTCGCATGGTATGTTTTGGTGTCAGGAGTTCCGCTGTCGGGCCAGAGACTTCCATTTGGCTTTGATCTCTTGCCGTCATAGGGCCAGTTGTCTGGACTGCATCACTCCTTCTACCAGATGAAGTTATTTCTCTAGCCGTTGTTTCCGTAGCATAAAAGTTTTTACGGGATAGGGTTGCTAGCCCTATGCCCAACCCTCCTCCTTTCTCATCCGGGCTTGGGACCGGCAATGGCGGAGTTTAACAGAAATGTTTTACAGAAGTAAACTGAATCACCAACAATTATGCACCCGTATTCACATAGATACGCTCACCTACAACAGACACCCGCTCTTCACAAACTAAATACAGACACGTTATGCACGCTCCGGTTTACAGTGAATTCGCTGTTATGAAATAATGCCTCTTATGTTTAGACAAAGGTGGTAAGAGAATCAAAGGGACGAAGGCTGATGGGTAATCCGTTTCAAGTTAATGGGGCTTGGTAGGAGAAAGGCCTCTGTCCAAACGTCTTTGTCTTAGTGGGACTCGTAGAAACTTGGTGTCAGAAGATGACCTAAGAAGTCGTGTGGGCGTATAGATGGGAGTTCGGAGAGGTACTGAGGACCAGTTCCAGAAACGGCAGAGTAAGTCAAAGTGGACAGTTCGTAGGCTGTACGGTCCACGACTGGCAGCCAGTGGAGAGAGCGAACGATGTGTGATGCATGTTCCCATCTAGATGGTCTGGAGATGAGCCGAGCAGCATTATTCTGGATTCTTTGAGTCTGTCAAGAAGATACTTGGGAATTCCAACCAAGGTAAGCAGTTCCGCAGACATAAGTATGCTGATGAAAAGTCAAAACTCTGATCGAGAATGATGCATAAACTACTGATTGAGGTGGAGAAACGAATAGTTGAGTTGTTTATGGACAGAGAGCGAGGGAGAGAAGGATGACTCAGAAATTTCTTTAGAGTAGTAAGTAACAATTCAGTCTTATCGTCATTCAGCTGCAGTCTGTTTTGGGGCATCCAGGACTTAATGTCAGCTACGCATTCCTGTGTCCATGTCAGTAGTCCAGTGAGTTCACTAAGTGGAGCTGACTGATAAAGCTGTGTATCATCAGCCTAACTCACATATGACATGGCATGGCGTGACATAACATCAGACAGAGGAGATGTGTACAACAAAATGTATTGGACCCAAGACAGACCCTTACGGGAGACCATATGTCAGGACAGAAGGATCTGATTATACATCGTTTACTTAGTCTGGATACGGTCATCGACATAGCATAGAAACGAGGTCAAAACAATATCATGAATACCAAAAGAGTGCTGAAGTCTGTGTAAAGTATAGAATAATCGACAGTATCAAATGTAGCTGACACGTCTAACAACACCAGAAATGACACGTCATAGTCAGCACCGAGGAGTAGATCATTTACAACTTTTAAAAGAGAGCAGATTTAGTTTTCTAAACATGTGCTTCTCTGATCTGACTAGTCATTAATTGTGAGAGATCAACCACTACCTTTTCCCCCACTAAGCTATGCGCCGACACCTCAGCTGGTCCTTTAAATCTTTCTCTCCTTTCTTCCTCATCTTACTGACGATCGAACAATCAAGTAAGGCCACACTGTCCACGTCTTTCTCGCTTTAAAATTAAGAACTGTTTTTTTTTTTTTACAATGACTCATTACGACCAGAAGTAAAAGAATGACTCATAAAATTAAAACTTTTTCGAATATTTGCTGTCCTTCTTCTAGGCCGCCCTAATCATAGTGCCAAGCTTTCTACCTTCCCGCTGCTAAATAATAATAATAATAATAAAAAAGAAATTCTATCCCGCGAGTTCTGCTTGACGGTCGTGCACGTGCGATGGACAGTTTTCGAGACGATAACAATGCAAACGATAATAGAACTCTAAATCTCGGGTGTCCAGGTCTTACTTAGTTTAAACTCCGCGGTTCTCAACCTGGGGGGCGCGCCCCCCAAGGGGGGCGCAAGCTGCTGAAAAGGGGGCCGCAAAGGCGGTCATTTTCTCATATCTCATATAGGTATTAGTGGCTAAGGGGGGCGCGCGGACGTACCTTTATTCATCGGGGGGGCGTCACAAGTAAAAGGTTGAGAAACGCTGACTTTAAAGCATTCCAACAGACAGCGCGCCGCGGTGTCACCCTTCATGCGCATGAGATGGCGCTCCTATTCAGCTCCTGTACCCAGTCACCCATTGAGCCAAGAATGTTCACAATAAGAAAGTGAAATTTTCACGACCATGAATCACAAGAGTAAGTACAAAACTATAAGGCGTCAAATCTCTGTCCCTAGTTAAGTCACCGCTGTACACATCCCTGACGAGAGAACAGGTTCGTGACACCCTCTTGGCGCTTTTGAAAATATTTCTATGTTTAAAAGCATGGGCTTAAAATTTATGATTTTGAAGACGATAGCGAAACTGCAGAGCCATGCTCGTGCAGCACGAGCCACGTTAGTGAGCATATCGTTGTCTGCCGGTAAGGCCACAATTGTGGCCCATCGTGCAAAGAGAGAATTACGATTGTGGAGCAGAACCACGATCGTGGCTCTTCGCGCTCTGCCGGTAAAGCCACGTTCGTGGCGTTTCGCGCTGAAATGGAAAATTGATAAGAAATTTGTCCAGAAAAAATAGATACATGTATATTATTTTCATTGAACTGACTAAACTTTTATATTTATTTCTTAATCTCTTAACTACTTTTTATGTGATCGTAAATTTGATAAGTGCTCTCTGTCTTAAAGTTCGTAACTATACAAAAAGTGAGCAGTTGGTATAACCAAAAAGAAACATGCGTAACAAAATTAAGTTAGTGTTGTTCTTCCTAAACTTTGCTGCAGTTTTCCCAATGCATCAAGACCGAAAAATAAAGGTGACGTGTTCTCGTCCATCCTAGAGGACCCACCCCAACGCCGAACCCCCCCCCACCCTCCTTCACTTTGCACACCCCGCCTTACACTTTCCCGCTGTTTTGCCTGTCACTTCAAATGCAGCACCTTAACCCCACCTTGACGCCCTCAGATTATGGACCTTTCCTGTAATACATGTAAACTCGCGTAGTGAAGTCAACCTACAAGCAGGGGAAAGATTTCATGCAAAGATCATACCATGAAAATGATATTTTTCCGTAAGATCATTCAACCCTTAAAAAAAAAAAACACAAAAAAAACGGCAGGCCCATCCTTGCGCCCTCCTCTGTGATTGCGCCCTAGGCGACTGCCTAGTTTACCCAAAGATGTACATTATATAAAGTCTTTGGTTCGCCTGATGTGGAACCGGTCCTGCTAACTGCAGCTTGCAACCTGGCATGGCCGGCGCTAGGTGGGTCTCCTTGCTGTCGCGGAAGGCTTCTGACACGTCTGGGGGGTTGTTTAGAGCAGAAATCAGCCTGGGGGCTCGCAAGGTGGCTGCAAGAGCCAAGACGTCTGCGGCGAACGCCAGTCTGAAGGCTTCGGAGTGGACAGTCCTTTAGCGAAGTCCTAGACTGATTGCCAGTGAAGGCCACTTCGACGTCACTTTGCCTGGCTTCGGAATCAGAGTGGTCTGTCTCGCAGACTTGCTGCCGGTCATGGTCGCGCGGTCAGTCTAAATCACAGCTGCTTTATAAAGAATGCATTTCTTTTAAAAAAAAAGGTCATCCCATAACCTTTTCAGGTCTTTTTAAAGTGGGACAGGGAAAGATTTAAAGAGTGCGCCCGCTTGCTGAAAGCAGTTGATTATGGTTCGTTTTGATAGCGTCGAATAGTTATCAACAAACCGTATATTTGTGGAAGTTCACTTTTTTGCCCTCGTCGACTAAAACTGTTACATGTTAACCCGGTTCAATAAATGTTAACTAGAGATCTTTTCCCCAGTGTAATTAGAGCCAAGCAGGAACGAGGTTGTTGTTACATAACATAATTTGTTCTAGTCCCCAGTGACTAGATATTTTAGATGTAAACAATCCTAATGATCAAAACACATTGCAGCTGTCAACGGTCGATGCATTTTTGGCGAAGGGTTTGCTATGCAAAGCACGATTGTAAAAGACAGCGATCGTAAAATCTTGTTATTGTTTGCCTTCCCAAGAGCTGCAGGCGCAGAAGACGGATTGTCTGCTAGGGCGAGGTGCACAGTGCATCTGTAGCAGTCAGCTAATTTTTTCTATTTTATAAATGCGAATGGCTTAACTGACTGCTGCGATTTGGCCATGAAGCTGGCTGGTTACGATGTGTTTGTACCCGACCCCAAGTCAAGAGATGCTAAAGATGAGCTGCAGCAAAAAAAAAAAAAAGAAGTGTATTGACTTTTTAAATCTCAATTTCAGAAAATGAAAGTGTAGGTAGCAGGACGAGTGGGTATACACACACACAGAGACCAATAGGGAACAAAGAGTGCGGATGTATTTATGTATCCATGTTAACACGTATGTAAATGTAGAATGATGTCTTGCAAAAAAAAGTGGCTTTTAAAGAGATAAAATAACATTTAATAAAAAATATTAAAAAAATTATGGATTATATCGATTGGAGGAAAGATGAGACATTTATCTTCGGTTAAATGTGTTACCGGTGTAACAAGACCATATAAATGGTCGTCATTTTGTGTCTGCAAGGAAATGATGGACAAATCTGCTTGGCATCATTTAATCAAAACAATCAACACCCATTTCTCGGCTTTATGCAGCCCGACAACATCTTCAATAAATGTTCGGCCAAAATGAACAATCGCGAATCAGGCGACAGTGCCTCTAACCCGAATTCTCCTGACTGAGCCATTTTGTCTCTTTTTATATAGCAGTCCTTCTTTCTCGAAAGATTCTGGTAGCATAACTACTGTGAAATATTTAGTCTTTTGGGGTTTTTTTCTTTTGCCAGCCTTTCTACTTTGTTTTCCGCTATTGTTGTTCACGAAGAAAGCTTGGATTACCACCGCCTCAGGCTTTTTGCCGCCTCTCGGTGTCTGCTCCCTCCAGCGCAGGGGTTGGGTGGGGAGAAGGCCAAACATCGAGCGAAAACTCCGCTTGTCCCATGTAACGTCCATTGCTAACAGCCCTGCTTATGGGTAAGGTCAAATATCCTTCGTTTAGGGCAGTTCAGGGCAGGAGCAGCTATTTTGGAGACCATCACACTCTGTTGGTCCCCCACCCCCTTTGCTGCTTTGACCCATAGTCACAACCAGACCAGATGCACGATTCAAAAGAAACTGGTCCAGTTGTCAGACCCAAAGACCGTATAAACGTTTTAGTCAGATTCACCATCAAATAACAAAGGACTGTTCACTTCAGAAAAAGAAATTACACAATGATTTAAATATATATATATATATAATAGCAACAAAGCTTCCAGGCATTTAAACTTTACCTGAAAGCTATGACGTATAAACTTTTGAAACGAGGCATGTACTCCACAACCTACATTATCAAGTTCAGCCACACACATCCCATATTGTTCATCATTTCCTTCTCTCTCTCTCTCTCTCACGCGCGACCTCCCTGATTTCTCGCTGTATGTCCTACGGAAAGGTCTTTAGTCTGATCACAGGCGAGATCGAGTGTCTGCCCTCTTTTCTGTCGTTCATTTATTTTTCCGACGCGTAGCTTTGTGAGAAGTAAGTGAACTATAAAAGCCCGTTTGCACTGGGTTCACGGAAAGGTCAGCACGAGAGCCGCAAGTATACATCAGTGCCTCCTGCATATTCGCCCCGCTTCTCCAAGACCGCTAATTCTTGCTGTCCGTCAGAGACAAGAGGGGCATGGCGGCGTCGTTGTCTGACGTTAATGCTACGTTTCTTCCGTCACATCGATGGACGACCATTTCATGGCCAAGATGGTGGACGACGATTGAGTGGCCAGACCTGTTAAGCAAGCACACACACACACACACACACACACACACACACACACACACACACACACACACACACACACAAAATGGTGTTTTATGCCGAGCCAGCAACTAAGGCTATGTCACGGCAGGGTCGCCATCCCTGTAAACAGACGCCATATTTAGAGAAAGAACAGCGTGTCCGAGACGAGATCTGAACTCAGGACAGTCAGCCTTCGCAGTATAGGTGACAGGCGCTAACTGCTGCTCCACCGGCTCGCCCATAAAAGAGAGAGAGAGAGAGAGAGAGCGCCTAACTAAAATAAATGAAAACAGAGCGAAGAGAGGATAGCAGAAAGAAATTATTGAATTCGTCGACAGATCTGCTCGTTTAACTCTAGACTCTCTTGTATCATATTTAGGTCCTAAGTTCTTCAATACCGTCAGTGCTTGAGCATTCAGGTAATCGTGGGTCGAGTCTTCTCTGAACTTTGGGGAGGTTTTCGACTCCTCTTTTTGCTAATTGACCAATGAGGGCATCATCATTTCTAGAGATGAACATAAAACCAATATTACTGCATTATGTCATTCAAAACAATAATCGTTTATTGTCTTGGCTATAAATAAACACGGCCGTGGACCAGTGTGTGGTCGTGAACCAGGGGCCAGCGAAGACTGTGGAGAATAACGAGGTTCTTGGCGAAGACAGTTACGCACAGGACTACTTGAGAGCCGCCGAAGACATAAAACCGTTTTCTGTGCCCCTTAATTCGGTGCAGCACGCAGACTTCACATTTACACAAATGGCCGGCGATGCTTTCTTTCTCAGTGCACTGCCTTCAAGGTGGCTTCATTCAAGATACGCTATTCTCAACAATAAGCACGGATAATGTGATGGAAACATTTTTTTTTTGTCTATTTGTTCTGGTTAAAATCGAATACAACACTTCCATTGTTCTTCCGGTTCTGTTAGTTATTATTCCGGTCGGTTCATTCGGTTGGGGATAATATTCACTGTAATAAGGCTACTTTTTTTTCTTTGAATGCAAAGGCCGTTAAGCAAGCAAAACGTCGTTTGTAAACAGAGAAGGAAGCCTTAATGATGTTGACGACGAGAATGGTGGGGGGGGGGGAGGAGGGTGAGGGGAGGTTGGGGAAGAGAGGCTAGAGGCTAGAGAGAACTGAGAGAGTTGAGGTAGGAGGGTAGGAAGAGGGGGAGAGGTACATGCACGAGCACACATCAATGACGGCGGTAGTTGTGTAAATTGAGTTTATACTGTCCAGCGAAAGATTATAACAAGAGGAAAGGGACAAGAGAGAGAATAAACGAGCCGAATGTCTTCACGGCAAAGGAAGCACCGTGACAACAGTATCTCCAATTGCCTTGCCGGGCTTCTGGCGATCGATGAAACGAGAACGAGGCATGAGAAAATTGAAGATGAAAGCTCAGAAAAGCATGCCTAATTGCTCCGTTAAAAAAGGGGGAGGCATGCTATTAAGAATCCAAATCGCTTCTGCTGAGCTCTCCTGCGTGAAAGATAGCCAAGACTCTCGGCGCATCTACGAAAGCCGGGATTGGAGACTTGTCCCCAGATACCCGTGTCCCCTCGCTCCGCGAGCTATATCTACCGCACTTGTTTGTAACCGAGGTTTGAAGCGCAAGGGGTTTGTTGTTCAATGGCTCGTTTTCACGTGACGTCATCAGTTTTTGCGGGCTGCTTCGGCGGCCATGTTTATACCCCAGCTAAAGGAGTGGTTACACAAGCTTGCTAGCAACTGATCAATTATCATGCTCGTCTGCTGTATAAAAGGATGCAAAAACAAGCCTGGCGGTAAAAGAAATGTTCCTCTAAATGTATCTTTTCATAAAATCCCCAAAATTATTTTGAACCAAGGGGATGATACAAAAATACTTCGGTGCGAGGTGACGTACTCGGGGTCAAAGGTCAGCTAGACGCTAGTCCGTCAAGTTTCGCTTTGTAATAGGCTCGCGCGCGAGGGTGCAGATCCCTTCACCTCTTCACACACACACACACACAGAAACAGCACACACACGTTTTCAGATAACACATGCTAGATCTGTTAGTCTCTTATTACTGGCTTCATAAATTAGATTACTAGCATAATTATCGGATGATGATCCTCGCATAGTTATAATAACTTTGATATTTATTATGCATATGTAAAAGCGTTTGCTTTTAGACTATTTTACTTTTTAATTATTTCTTTTCATCCACATTTGCATTCACTTTTTTACCAGTTGTAACAGGTTACCCGGGAAGGGGAGGCGAGGGTAGGACAAGAAGCGGTCTTAATTCAAACTGCACTTGTCTGGTACAGATGAACTTAGTGACGTGATAAAAGTGCCCTTGTCTGGTACAGGGGAATCTAGTGAAGTGATACAAGTTCCAGTCTGTTAAAACTATCTGCGATGTGATGTTGACAGGTTCAGCTGTTGTCACTTTGGCGAAGACATGGGGGCCTGAGAAAAAAAAAATTACAGAATTAACTCGTTAGAGAATTGTGACGAGGTCCGCACTACTCTCCAAGCTGGGATGAAGAAAGCCGCTTAGGGCTTGCTGTTCTCGGCAACAGAAGACCCGACTATGTGGAAAATTGTTCCCTTGGGATGACCACAGCCCATAAGCTGGCGCTTTTTAGTGGCTCACTCCTCCTGTGTTCTATAGTTTCAATAGAAAAAAATGACAATGTCTTTCCTTATGGAGGTTTCAGCGTCATGCCGTCCTATTCAAAACGATATGGCAGGATGAGAAAGAAATCAATGGATTTTCTCTCTCCCTCGATCTCTATATCTCTCTCCACCCCCCCCCACCCCCGCGATTGTTTTTTCGTCTTTTACGCGATTTTGCATTTCGTACATTTCATATGCTGTTTTTGATTTCATGGTTTGTGTGGAGAGCAGGGCTGTCGTCGTAAACTAGAAGATCCATTGAGCAGAAAATCTTCGCGCGCACAAACGATTCCTTCTGCTTCTTTACTGTTCTCACCAATGATTTACGTCTCTTTCAACGGCTAGAAATATCGCAAGGGATGACGTAATAGTGACGCCTTACCAGTGATTTACGTCTCATTTGACGCCTAGAATGGTCACAAAGGATGATGTAATGGTAACGTCACATCACTGATTTACGTCTCTTTCAACGGCTAGAAATGTCACAAAGGATGACGTCACACCAGTCATGAATGGTAGGTTACTTTAACCTCATTGGAGGAGACTTGACCTCCATAGTGACAGGATGAGTTGCTTTGTTTTCCTGCGATTTTTTTCCATTTTCTTGTACGGACTTAAACAACATAGCACCACTTCTGTCTTCATTATTTTTTACTTTCCTTTTGTTTTATTTTTTCCTTCTCTTCTGTTTTTGTTGCGCAATGAGCATTCTTCTGAATGGAGGATACTTGCGCATTATAAATCATCATCATCATCATCATCATCATCATCATCATCATCATCATCATCATCATCCCCAAATTAAGCCCAGAAAACACATGCAGCCACGAGTTGGGAGTTGCGGTGGAAAGAAATGAAGGAACATTCGACAGTCGTAGACTGAAGATCATTTTACGAACGAGCTGTTTATACTCGCATCGCTAGTGATTAATATTTTAAGTGTAAGATGCTTGGTGATATAAAGATGCAGAAAAAGAAAGTATAGATGAAAAAAATAATAATGTAGCATTTCCCCACATGGAGGATGTTCAATGCGCTTTACAAGAGACGAGAGATAGGTAATGACGCCGTATGACAGAGACGGGCATTACAATCAGGCACACACACACACACGCACGCACGCACAACTAACAAAGGAGAACAAAAAAGAAAACATATTGAAGGGACAACTTTTTAGACGGAATCCGTGTTACAAGTCATTCTTTAGACTCATTTGGTCCACGATTCGAGTGCTATAACGTCTATACGTTTTTGTTTTTTTTTAATCTGACGGCAGACAAACCTTGAAAGTTGTGCAGTCGTTAAGTTTTATCGGCTTTAGATCAGCTTCGTCCTTCTGTACTTCGTGTCTGAGAGTTACACACTGGGCGAGGCTATGGGACAATGGATATTTCAACAAAGAGAAAATGTCTTTCAAAGTCAGATTTAAAAAAATCTCACTTCTTAATCAGCATTTAACCGGGACCATGTCATCAGCACTGGATTACATGCATCTCTGTTCAATCAAGAAAGCTTCTAGTTCACTGAAAACAAGGGATACAACAATTTTTATATAAAGACATTTTGCTGCAACAACATTTGCTTCCCTGTATTTATAAAGCGATTGATATTAATATTTTCTTCCCCAGGTTGCCTCCTTGAACATACTTTCTCAATTCCAGCCAGTCGATTTCCTGGCCGGTTCATGTTGTCTAACCTTTAGGCAGTGTCTGACAGGTCGAAACCAAGACTCGACCACCACAGTTAGTCTTGTCCCAGAGTAAATCAAGACGCTGCCCGCCCCTCCTTGCTGTCCATGACTTGTAGCATCCATCACCACGCTGTGTTCAGAATGCACGCACGCGCGCTCCACCCAGAAGATGGATGGGGAGGCCGGGCAGTCTCGGGGAAACATTGGTCGCTTCTCCAGGAGTGCAGTGCACACATAGTTACACTCAAGGTCGTTCTGGTCAAGATGAAGAGACTGAAGACCACGACTGGCTTATTGCCGCAACCGAGCTGTTAAGTTTCTTTTCTGTCTGCCTGTCTCTCTGTTCGTCTGTCTGCCTATCTTTTCATTCCTTTCCGTTGCTCTTTACGAACACACACACACACACACACACACACACACACACACACACACACACACACACACACACACAGAGTATATATGCGCATGTAATATTACTATAGTATATTTATATTTATGTATATTATCAGCAAATGTACGGCGTGTGTTAAAATCACAACCGAGGAGGGGGATCACCCTGAAAGTACTGATAAATACAAAAACGAAGAAGAACAGAAAGAAAAAATGAGTCCAGAAGGAGAGGAAGAGGAAACAGAAAGACGAGAGAACGGGAAGAGGGGGTTACAGGAGGAATAGTGGGAAGTAAGATATGAGATTCCGCGTCACAGGAGTTATTTGCGGGTAAAGACCAATGCGAAACCGTCTGGCTGGTCCAGTTAGCAAAAATGAAAGAAAAATAAGAGGGAAAGCGGATGAGCTTGACAAATCAAGACAGAAGGCTTATTTTATTAATTTTTGGGGCGAGTTTGCTATTACTTTGATGTCGTAGCTTTGTTTTCGTAACATTTAAAGATGAAATTTAATTTTTGAGGGATAAAGTAGACATCATTATTCTGGAACTTAAAAACTGAAAGTCTCCGAAAGTCTCATCATAACAATAAACAGGAACCTTATCCTTAGTTCAAATTACCTTAAGTTTCGGTCTATTGAGCATGCCTGTATATAAGCCGCACCCAATAAAATGTTTTTAAATCTCTACTTTTTAAAGAAATAATCCGGGCTGTATCGTAATTATTTCGTCTCGTTTTCGGCATGATGAGGGTGTGTACTTCAGCAACTGATCTGAATACTTCAATTGTATGCGACTTTGATTTAAAAATGTGAACAGTTAACACTGTAACAACCTTCACAGTTAACACTTTAGCATGGACCTCATCGAAAAATTAATCGGAATCTGAAAAATTCGGAAAATCCGCATACAAGCCGCATCGTTGTTTAAGCCGCAGGGTTTAAAAAGTGGGGGAAAAAGTATCGGCTTATAGTCCGAAATTTACGGTAATAGTAACTTGCTCATCACACTAAGCAGGAACCTCATCCTAACAAAAAATTCATGATAAATAGCATCTTCAGTATTATATATTCCTTCAGATTCGACTCGAATTTATCTCGCGAAACTAAATTTAATGTTTAATAATTCATTCTGAACCGATGTTTTTTTTGTTTTGTTTTTTTTTAAAAAACGCTGTTTCTGTTTCAGGAAGACACTGCAGCTATACAAAATCTCAACATAATCTCATCCCTAAGATAATGAACAGCAATCACAGAGTTATTGCTTTTTGCTCTCAAAAATCGGCTTTGGACACTAAAGGTACTTTGTGCAATTATTTTTTTTTTGTACAGCACACAATAATGATTCAGCTATAACATAGCACAGGGAGATAACAGGAAGAAATGCATGGCTAAAAAATATAAACACTGTCTCGATTGACAACAACATTTGAAATGCTTGGTAGCAATCTTCCCATGAGACAGTACTTCTCGGTTATTCATTCATACCTGTCTGGGCTGCTGTCGCCTTGTCATCCGTGTCGGCCTCTTAGGTCTGCTGTTGTCCTCCTTCTCCTCACCCTCTCTTTCTCTCTCTGTCGCACATCAGATACACACCGCTCCTTTTTTCTCTCCGAACAGTGTCTACTTTCGAAGCTTTCAAATCCAGCATCAAAACCCTTTAGCAACAAGGATGGGGATTTGAAATGGAGGCTGAATGTGGTTTGCTACTACTATTTCGACAATTTTTATTTTATTTTTATTTTTATTTATTTAATTTTTTTTTTGCATATTAAGCACATATGTGGTTCAAATAAACTGCACAAAGAGATGAGTTGACATCAATGCCATAAGTCAAACCGACTCTAGGGGTGAAAGTCACATGGATGCATAATTCTCTGGAAAGGTCCATTAGCGTTCGAAAACCACTACAGAAAAGGATTTTTTTTTTAATATCTCAGTTTAAAAAATTCTCAACAGCACTATTGTAACAAACAGACACTCTGTTTTCGTGGTCCCCAAAAAACATTACCATGCATACAGATCAGCAGAGGAAAGCTCTGAAAATATCTTTTGATTTTCGAATTCTACAACAGTTCAAATGCTGTTTGCTTGCAAAGTCTCAGTCTTATCCGACTTGAGATGCTGCAATGTTGTAATATAATAACATGTGGCGCTGAGAGACCATTACGTGAAGAACGAAAAGACTTTAACATCTTCGCAAAATACAAAATGCGTTCCGTCAAAATTCAGTAAACGTTTTACGCGCTTCATAAACTTGCAAGAATTACATTTCCAAACTGTTTGAATCTGAACAGCTTCCGGATTTGGACATTTGCAATATTCCAGCAAAGGCGGGAGAGAAAAAAAATGAAGAAAAAGAAAACGCCTCCTACGGAATAAAAAAAAAGAACAAATGCAGATTGAAAAAAATCGAATCACAAGTCCCCAAAGAACATTTTAAATACATTTGAGTTCAAGCGCTGACGCAATCGAACATAAGAAAAGAACATGTGTATCCACGTTTGTTTGTTTTTTTTTCTTCTTTTTTCCTTTCAGTAAATGAAAACGAACCGTGTAGACTTCCTTAGTCTGCATTTCTCTGTGGTTCATTTCGCTAACTGCGAGTTAAAATTCATTTGTTTGGGAAGAGAGGCGTGTTAATTTGACTGAATTATTCCTGACAGTCGTGCCGCGCGTGCGGCGGAATGCTAAGCCTGCTCTCCATTGGCTGGAAACACTAGACCCTTTTAAGCTGATGAGCGCGCGCCAGCCCAAGTGCGCACAGGTGCTAATTCTGTTATCACCGACACGGAATGGTGAGTCAGACAAAAGGCTCAAAGGGTCAGCGAGGAAGTTGCACGTTTCAGGAGGGTCACTGACTCCAAGGCAAAGCCAGGAACATGTCTGTCTCCTACCCCGGCAGTGTGTGTGTGTGTGTTCGCGGTGCGCTGGACAAGAGCCAGTGTTTATCCCCGCAATAATCAGCCAGGAGCACACTGCTTGGTTTGGGGAGGGGGGGGGGGAAAGGGAGGGAAAGATACTGTGGAAACAGGAGTTGGAGGTCGTCTCTGAGCCTCGTGCTGCGGTTCTGTTTTTTTTTCCATGGGTCTTGAAAGGGTAGCGGCAACAGAAACCTAGCTGCAGCTTTCATGCAGCGCATGACAAATCATCTAAGAAACTGAACGGCGAACGATCTTTTAAAACAACAAAATTAGCTTAGCTTTTTCTTCTTTTTTTTTTTTTTTCGTCCTTGTATCTTATCGCGGCATTTTATTTTCCAGAAACCCCAGCGTGCAGACATGAAACGATTGTTCTCTATTTTCATCTATCTCGATTTGGAATGAGGGGAAGTTAAATGTTGTCTTAGGCCATGATTAGTTGTGGGAGAAAATAATATTATATCTATATTATAGAGCTGGAGGCGACGTGTCAAGCAGAGTTTGCCGTTGTGCCATCATGCTTTCATCGCAGATGGGGGGGGGGGGGTGGTTTCCGATACTCTGTGCTCACTCGTCTCAGCAGGTGTATTAGTCGGGAAGCGGATGGCCGAGTGGTTAGAGCGCTGGCGTCCGAACCGAGAGCGTTCTAGTTCAATTCCCGATAAGCGCAGCATACTTTCCCCAGTCGACCCAGCTGACGGGAATGGGTACCTGACTCCATAGAGGGTTGGGGAAGGTAAGGCAGCGAGGGAGAGGAGATTGGCACCACCCTCATGTAAAAGCTGGTCCCGAGACCAACGACCTGAAAAGGTTATGGGATGACCTTTACTTCTTTAACTATCATCTTAACAACTGCGATGGTCTTGCAGGCTGACCTGCTGTGGAGCTGAACAAACTTCAGAGAAATCAGAACCATGCTGCCTGTCCTGTTCTGTGGCTGTGTTCTCGTCACGCTTCCTCTACTGAGTTATGGTTGACACTTTACAGCACAGACTCTTGTGGTTTACTGGATTCCACAGAACACTAGGCGACCGACTCTTGTTTTCAGATTCTGAATTGCAGCATTCTCCCTGACTAATCAACGGGTTGTTTTCGTCAGTATTATTTATCAAAGCCGTTGAGATTTCAAAATACGGTCCAAACATCCAAAAACCAAACTTCTCCCATACCACCGTGGCAAGCGATCTTGTTGGAATGCACTACCAGGCCAATTAAGAGATGTTCCGACACAAGGGACTTTAAAAATACCTTAAAGAAATACTTTTAAAATACTTTTTAATACCTAAAAAATACTTTTAAATACCTTTCAAGAAATACTTAACAGATTGCGTGCACGTGCATGTTTGTACACGCGATTGTGCGTGCTTTGCGAGTAGCCTGCAAGGCAATATGACAATTATTGTTAAATTAACTATCCTGTCTTCCGTTAAGCTTTTCATTCTTCTCATCCATCTATCCTTATCATGATCTTTCAGACATGTCCATTTCCGTGATTGTCCACCTCATACATATTCATCCACATCGAGTCTAATAATCTGCAATAGGAATAAACCTGCCGCAACTGTAGTATTCATGGAGCCCACCATGACTAGTTTATTACTGTTTAATATCAGCTTTACTGTCATTTTGCATTTTTTAAAAATCTGTATTTAACTTAAAAATTATTGCCAAATATTTTATCACTATCTTTTCTTGTTCAATTTCATGCTGTGGACATGTTTCTGATGTTGTTATTGCCTTGACATCGGTATTTTTGGACACAGAATGTTATAATGGTTCATCTTACTAACGGAACAGTGTGTGGCAATGTGTGTGTGTGTGTGTGAGAGAGAGAGAGAGAGAGAGAAGGAGAGTAGGGAATAGAGAGACCGAAAGAATGAATAAGGACTATAAACAAGTGGAAACGAACTGTCAACTTCACCAAGATAGGAACGGGACATAAAGTGTACAGCAACTACCAACGTACCCGTGTTTCACTGTCTGGGTACACTTACGCTACCCATGTCAATTGCTGAGCAGAAAAAGCTTGACTCAAATAAAGTGGTAGATCCAAGGCCGACCACAATGAAACCACAGTGGAAGTGATTGGAGGAAGAATAAACCCGGGCAACGCCCGCAACTACCACTCCATCCTGCTGCTAGTAATCTTTCTTTAGAAAATCTCTTTTTATGTGTTTCGAAAGAAGTTTCCCTCTGTTTTAATAAATACGGAATGTCCGAAACATCTTACACTGAGTTTTTACGGCGAAGGGTTGTCGTCGGCCAGGGTTCAACAGGCGGGTAAGCCAGGAAACATAGGGAGTTCACGGCTGTACTTTAATGATCTTTCGCTTCACCAAAACGCCATTTTGAAAGGCTTTTACACAACATGAACAGCCTCTAATGGGTATTTAATACTACTGTGGTTTAAGACAGTCAAAGCTTTCTCATTGCGTATTCTTTCTAAAAGCTTTGCCACCACCTTCAATAGAAATAGCTGGACCTCGAGGCGGCATGGTTTGAATCGGCTTTTTCTCTACCTTACACCCTTTGTCTGCCTTTCTCCCTCCCTCTTTCTTCTGTCTTCCTTACCCACCTTTTCTCTCCAAATGGCACGGGGGGGGGGGAGGGTGAATGAATTGCGGAGACGATTGGTTCTGCATTCAGGCATCGCGTACCTACAGTCAGACGACAAGAGT
The DNA here is from genome assembly GCA_004794655.1 of Marisa cornuarietis. Lineage (NCBI taxonomy): Eukaryota > Metazoa > Mollusca > Gastropoda > Architaenioglossa > Ampullariidae > Marisa > Marisa cornuarietis. The sequence continues at coordinate 1,260,054 of SMMW01000013.1, read as the reverse complement.
GAGAACTCACATGCCAACACATGATCAGAAATAGAGAGGATATCGGATGCCTTCCTAAGGATTTGGTGATGACAGAAAGCTGCCAAGTCCCTCTGCCAGGTTTCTGGGATCGTGAAACAGATATTAACAAGGGAGACAAGACTGTTCCTGGTCCCTAGGGAGAGGTTGTGGAACCAAGAGATGAAAAAAAAGTGATGAGACTTTCAATGAAAGACTGATAGAACCGAGTGAGGATGACAAAGCTGACAGAGAAAGATTGGTTTCCGTAGAAGGTCTACGCTCGTAAGCGTTGCTGGCTCTTACGGAGGATCATGTCAGTGTTGATGTCCCATTTACGCTTGTCATCAAAGATAGTACACAAATATTTATTTTGACTATTTCGATGGCATCGTCATAGATAGTATCGATGACTGCCAGGCTTGTTCATCCGAAAGTCGAAGATCATTTCCTTAGTCTTTGAGGCATTCAAGACAAGGAAGGGATCGTCACACCAGCGAACAAAGTCAGGAAGACCGCCACTGTGAACATGTTCATTATCATACAGAAGTGACAGGAGGGCAGAGTCATCAGCAAATTTTATCAGAAAGCTCCTATCAGTGGTGCTTCTACAACTGCTAGTATAGATTATGAACAGTAATGGAGACAAGCAGCAACCTTGAGGGGAACCTGTACAGGTGACAGCAGGATCTGAGAGAAGACCGTTAACAGAAACTCTCTACCCAAACCTCTTCGACTGCCTTATGCGTGCAAGCTGGGAAACCCAGGACGGGTGGAAAACAGTTTATGCCAGACATTATTAGCACCAGAACAAGAGCAGCTGACGGGAATTAGCCAAATGTGGATTTGCGTCCCTTACTCAAGACCCTTGTCTTTCACCGTTGGGCTCCATTTACAAGTTTAGGGGCCATTTGCAGATAATTGCTAGAGCTAAGTAGTCTGGATATGTGGCTCTCTGGGTGGTTGTGTGCTTTCACCTTGTTGTTCTTTGGTTATTTTCGTGCATTTTCTGGGACTCCTGACAAATGTAAACACGCTCCCACGCTGTTGGGGAATTTGTGAGCTCGCATTTGTAAACTGTTATCACGTGTAAGCATTGGGAATACTCTCTCTCGTCCTCATCCGCGTTCGTGTTCGTGTGTACTTTAAAAGTTTTTTTTTTTTTAAATTTTGTTTGCGTAGTTGTTGCGGCATATTAGTAGACTGTCTGTTTTCCTCCCGAAGTATGATCAGCAGCAGCTGATATTGTTTTGTCCCGGCTCACATCACAGTACCTGAGCTGCTCCCTAGTCATTAGGTCATCCAGCATCAGAAGCCCAATCTCTTTGAACAGACCAAACAACAGACGTAGGATGACCTTTCTCTATCGGACGGCTTGCGTTTCAACATCGCAAAACCCAGAGCTGTCTGATTTGTCGAGGGACAGATAATTCTCGTGAATTATAGCTTGAAAGCTCCTTTGAGATCACCCATCGTCTGGGCCATTATGACAAATCGGGGGCCACCTGTGGCTCAGACACACAGAGAAGTGTTGTCACCAAGCTTAATAGCCTTCGATATTCCAATATACTAAGTCCTTTTCTCAGCCAGTGGTTTTGGTTTTTTTTAACTGTCCTACCTTCGTTGTGATCGTGGCGATAATGGTTGTAATAATATTTTGATGATGATGATGATGATGATGATGATGATGATGATGATGATGATGATGATGATGATGATGATGGCTGCAGTCTTCTCTCCCCCACCCCTTTCTAAAGTCCTCACGTAGTCTTTGTTTACAGTTGATCCTCCTGCTCTACGTACAATACACCTGCCGCACTCACAGAACTCCAATCCGCCCTCATTAACCAGCACAATGCACTCTTACAGAAACACTTCATAGTCGCTTTCCTTGACAGCCGTTGTTTTCCTCCCTGCCGTGTTGAAAAAAAAAGAGACGACTTCTATGCACAGTCTGAACCCAGAATGTTCCATTTCTGAACGCTTTTCTGTTGCCTAAGCGACACACTCTTTTACATACTTGAATGTATTATAGAAACGTGAAATACGTTTTTATATGTCCTAATCAGGGCAAATACGATACAGATTTCAATGCGTTTACATGTATACACATATATTCAAATTAGGACCACTATAATAAGACCTTCTTGGACTTTATTAAGACATACTTCAATATCCTAAAGTCAATTGTGGCCTGTAAAAGAGTGAGTCGTTTTGGTAGCGAAGAGGGGATAAGCAGTAGAGTACACTGGGTTTAGAATGCTCTACATTAAATGTATCATCGTCTTCAGGAGCAATCCGCATGTCCAGCCAGTGAGTCAGCTTGTGCGCAGGAAAGGAACTGGCTCTGCCTTGAAGTGGGTTGGCAAGAAACTATGAAGCAGTCAAAATATGTTAAAGGGATGTTTACTTTCACATTAGATGTTTATCAGTATCGATGATCACATCAAGGGCAATGCTATTTTTTAGACAGACAGACAGACAGACAGACAGACAGACAGACAGACAGACAGACAGACAGACAGACAGACAGAAGAGAGTGAGTAAGAGAACGAGAAAGGGGAAACAACGAGGAGAGAGACAGCTGGAAAGAGAGTAATGGAGCGATGACTTCAAGAGTTCAACGTTGTGACGCCATTGGCGATTACAGTTTTAGTTATTATAACAAAGAAGAAATTAATCTTCGTGTGAATCACACATAGCAAACTAAAATAGAAAAAAATAAAGGGTGAATTAAAAAAAGCTACACTCATTACACATGGAGAAGTAGAGATTCTGTTAACAAGATTATGAGAAAGAATGAAATAAAGTTAGAAAAGGTGCATAACAGTGTGGGGCCGTCTGGTGTAATTGTTATAAGGCTAAACCTCTACGGACCTTTTAGCTTTTATTTCCCCTTTCTCGTGCTGCAGACATCGCTCCCTGATGGAGACCCCAGCCAGACGACTTACGACGTTTCGCAAGGACACAAGTGATTGTTCGCGTCAACAATTATATCGAGCATTCTCAGAGTTGTGAACCCCAACAAGGGACAATTACATAGTGCAAGTCAACGATGTTTATGTTGTCGCGGCCATTGGTGCTAAATGTTCGTCTTGAGGACACGAGAGCGAACGCAGTGGTCGTGGCTGTATTGGAGGTCAGGAAGCGAGGGAATTTCCCATGATGTCCATGTTGTGGCGGCTGTCTCGCCCCTCGCGAAAGTCGTAAGGAGCGTGAGTAGATTTCACTAACTGGCAACGACGTTTCACTACAGAATATGTCTCCCCCCTGTCTCCCTCTGTCTTCCACTTTAATTGTTTGTGGACCGCTGCATTCGCTTCTCATTTTTACACCCCCCCCCCCTTCCACCCGGTTGGTGGCTTGGCTGCTTGGTTGACTGGATAGCAAAGGGATTGGTCGTAGCATTGATATCGCTATGTGGGAGTAAGATCTGAAAAAGAGAGGGAGGAAAGCAGAGTACGAGGAGACAACCTGTAAACGGGTGTCGTATCCAGAGAATAATACCTTCACCCGGGACCTTAAACTTGTCACTGTCATTGTTATACGCGCGTCCCGACTGTCACGTGTCTTCTCACTCAGTCCCTCAGTACTGTACAGTCGCATTGTTTCTGTCCTGTGACTGTGGTTTTGTGGATCCTTGCAGCCCAGAGAGGGTCCCCTGTTTGCTGGGATGCTGTCGTGTCATTCTGGGATGTCCTCCTACCGGGTTTACGGAATATCCTACTGGGTTGCTAGCATCAAACAAAGAGGAACTCAAGCCAGATGCTAGTAGCGACGAACCGCCTTTCTCGCACTTATCCAGAGCAGATTCGCTGTTCTCATCAGGTATGTCTAATCAGACGATAGATAGATAGATAGATAGATAGATAGATAGATAGATAGATAGATAGATAGATAGATAGATAGATAGATAGATAGATAGGCTTTTTATAGGCATTTTGTTGTATTTGTCTTTATTCATCATCAGTACTTTTGTTCATCCGTCCGTCATTCATATGTTGTTTGTTTGTTCTTCTATCCTTTGCATGTTGCCCATGTCTTGTTTTTGTTCTAAGAGCGTACTCCTTAGGAGTGTGAGTATGCGCTATTAAAAATTTTGCATTTATTATTTATTATTATAATGTTGTTCTTAAAATGCTATTAAAAACAATTTGGCGCTAAAATCGACACAAGAAAAACATGCCGAAAATGTTGGATCACATGACAGGGCCGTTTAGGAATTATCCACGATGCATTTAAATTATTTTTTCTGTGTTTTTGTTGCCAAATAGTCTGAACTCAAAGAAAACAAAGTATTTTGATGCTAGAGCGTAAACGGGTCTTCCTGTTTGCATCATGTTTAAAACCACTCGGGGGACAAGGAGAGGCGTAAGATAAGAGAGGAGGGGATGGAGGGAGGTAGAGACTTCTTCTCCCTCTCGACAGCAAGGCTCACGTAGTCTCATTTGTAAAGACACATTTCAACTTCACCACATGTACACCAAGTTTACACAATTGTTCATCTGATTCGTGCACAAAGAAACACACACACACACACACACACACACACACACACACACACACACACACACACGTACGTAGATGGTAAGCTTCCAACACACTAAGACAAAAGAAGAATTAGTTGCTGTGAAGTATATTCTTCCTGACACTTGATTCTTTGCCAGCACTAGACCTTGCTCACTGGGGGTGCAAACCGCCATTAAGTGGAAGTCGTGAGCAGTGTTCACAACAGAATATTGTGTCAGTGCCAGACGTGGCGGAAGCAATCAGTACCAGGGGAAACATTGACAGTCCTCCTTACGTCCCCACCTTGAGCTTTGAGCAAACCTATTGCTTTATTATTAAAGATTTGCGTCGACATGCTTCAATGGTCGGTTATGTTGGTCAGGTATTAGAGCAGACAACTCCTTACTCTTCAGATAGTGGACACGAGAAAGCATTTGTCTGCCCCTGCCCATACATCGTGTACACACATATCAGTCCATCAATAAATCAAATATAGCAAACCTAGCAACTGAAAGAACTGGCATGCAAACCCTTTTCCAGACGTTGCAAAAAGATTTCTACAAACAATTACCTTGGCAAGCGGAAAAAAAGAGGAAAGGTATGTACCTGCAAAAGTTCTTGACAAGCAGGGTGGTATATACTCTGAAGCACCTGGACGTACAGGTGTGTGGTGAATCGCTTGAGTGAACAAAAATAAAGGTTCAAAAGGTGTGCTGGTGACTAAGATAACCGTGAGACACAACACCACTTCTGACAAGCCCAAGTGCTTTCCCCTGATGCTTCAGTTGTGCTGATAGTCGCTTCTTTGTGTTGCTTTTTTTTGCGGTGTCCGCCGACTCCCCGTTGAACACCCTCTTCTCCCATTTCGTTTTTTTCTACAAACCTTCAAACAGGTCTACGCTTTATTCTCTAAACGAAGGCCCAGCGAACGCGTGCTTGGTTTTCTACTGCATCTGCGAACCTTTTGGTGTTTCAGCTAAATAAAATAAAAGATTATGTGAAAATTAGACTTGGTTAAGAAAGTAAAGGTAGCGCTCATGACATCTTGTGGTAGAAGCGGAGTGAGGTGCTGGAGCCCTCACTTATCTCAAGGCTAGCTGTTGTGAGGATGGTGAGGGTGCCGCTCATTTACTCTCCCACGTTGCTCTATCATTCCCAATCCTCCGCAGAGGACACTAGACCACCCGTAACCTCGGTGATGTGGGGGACCAACACTAACAATTTTCGTACAACTGTTCATTATTCCTATCGTCACTGCACACATCCATCTACCCATCTCCCTATCTAACGAAGCAATACAGGCATGCGCAGAGACGAAATGGAAAGTCGCGGGAACAGGCGCCATCTGGCGGCGAGCGTTCTTGCCTCTCTTCCTTGCGCTGATCTTGTTTCTCCAAGCATCTCGCGGATGACGAGACTTCACGAGGTTGGTTTCGCTGCCTTGAGGGATCCTCGGCATCGGGCACAATCACCTCGCAGTTGCCGGGAGGTTTTAGAGGAGAGACACAATAATCCCATCCGCAGGATATTGCGCGGATAAGGCGGTCGTAAGCTGGACTGACCCGCGCCGTTCTCATGAACCATTCTCCACGGGCACCACACTAATGATTATAACGTGGGAGCCTGCGCGGCTGCAGCCGTTGCCGTCACAGCCTGCCCACCTCTAGCTCGTTCTGATTAACTGACATGTCCAGGGGGGGGGCGGAGGGAGGAAAGGAGGCAGTGGTCGAGATCTTTCTGTCCCATCCCTGCCCCCAAACCACCAGCCACCTCCGATCTCTGCGACCTCGCAGCGTCCTCTCGAGGCTAAAGAACCTTGTTTTAGATGAAAATCATTCGGATCTCTGGCACGTTTGAGGCCTTTGTGAAGGTTTTAAAGGCTTTGCGCTTTCGTTTCACAATGTTTGCTTGGTGCTCGAGTAGGGGACAGTAAAGGATTTTAATCATTTAGCACCAAGGAGGAAGGGGTGATCGATGAAAAAAAAAATCAGGGAAAAGTCAGAAGCCGATACAAAGAAAGAAGAATAAAGAGAGAACTTGTTGAGAAGGGGGAAGTGGGGAGTGGGGAAGGAAAAATAGACTTGGGACAGGTATTAAGCGAGATGTGGCGCTGCGAGAATCTGTCTTCCGCTAATCTGTTCTAATAATAGCCGACATGGAGCAGACACTCATCCATCCTTCCTACAGCGAAAGATGAATGATGGATGGAAGGACATGCAAACTGCAGTTGAAAAGTTCAAGAGAGCTACAATCTTCAGATATAAACATCAGTTACTTCCCCCGCAGCTATGTATTAACGACTCCTCAGTCTCCCACACAGCATTCTATTTGCATGTTTCCTGTTTTGTTCCTATGAGGTTTTTCAGCACAAACCGATGGACTATCACCGCTGCTGGGCTGCAGAGGTACTATATTATTATGAATGTTTCCAAGCTACTGCCACGATTAATCAGAGATTCCCCCAGTACACATCGTGCAACAGTATTTCAAGAAATTATAGTCATCTCCCTCTAAAACAACCTTTTCCGGTCGTTTGGAGAGTGAGGTGTTAAGAGACCTTTTTTTTTCTCAGGGTCAGCTTTATGTGAGGGGGTTGCTATCTACTCTGCCCCGCTGCATTACCCTTCTAAACCCTCTGTGGAGTCAGGTACCCATTCCCAACAATGAGGACGACTAGGGGAAGTTAGCTGCGCTACACGGGTATCGAACTGACTGGAGAACAGAGCCATAAGCTTGAGGGGAATGATGGTCATCGTCTTCCCCCAACAGTGACACACATTTTGTCTTGTTCTGTCAGCATGCTGATTTGACTAAGACCTCAGCGGGGTCCTGTTTGGGATGAGGGCGAGTCCACAGAGGTAGACATGTCTCTGAGGAAACGGATTTTGCTCTTTTCAAAACAGATCGTCATTCCCTGGGGTGGGGAAAGAACCATAATAGTCCTATCCTACAGTCTATTATGAAGTTTGTTGACTATTATTCGCGCGTTGTTATTGTCTTTTGCGTGTTTCATTCATTCATTCATTCCTTAAGTGTTTTTTTTTCACTCCTTTCTTTTACTCGCACGAAGTCTCGAGAAACGTTGATTATCATGATTTTCGCCCTATTGCACTGCCTGCAGGGAGAGAAATATTTTAATACCATCGGCCTCACAAACATAACTACTTTACTGCATCTTCCCTGTTTTCCCAAACCACCACCACCACTAGGAAATAACAAGTCACACCACGATGTACTGGAGGCTCACATCACGAGATAACTGCAGCTCGCAATACGAGGATGCTGACGATTCGTAATCCGAGCAGTGGACCCAGTGCTGTGGACGATAATCTGGAATAGGCCCATACACGCCAGTCACAAGCTGATATTAATGACTCCGCCAGGAGAAAATCAAACTAAGATAACATAGGAAAGTACAATCACAGCTACAAAAGTGTAAGGAAAGTTATCCACATTAGAAGGAAACAATTCTATCACTACCCTCATCTCCACCATGAATCTTTATTACCAGAAAATAAGAGAGTGAGTTAAGGGGACTAATAGTTTTTCCTCAATTTAATTACGGCAGTGGATTAGTCTTGGCTTGTCTGTCAGCCATAGATTCCCCAAATAAGAAAGTGATAGTCAACACAATCTGGTTCTTACTAAAAGTCCCTGAGTTAATCTTATTACGGGTAAATATTTTATTTTTCAACTTTTTCTTGTTTTTGATTACATTTTTTAAGGCGAGGTTTTGCCCACACTTTTATTTTGGTTCCTCGTAAAAGTACTATGCTCTGTATTTTCCACATTTCTCATCCAATGAACTTTGCGAGCAGAGAATATAATTCTCCGGCAGGAGGTAGGTGCATAACACAAGAAGAAGAAATAGCTCGTTACCTGCTGCTTGCATGGCCTTCATTAAGATACAAATCAAAGGCTTAACGTGTGAAAAACATGGTGTTGCTCCTGAACAGTGAAAGGTGTCTAGACAGTCGGCCCCTGGGCTTGGCTGCATGTGAAGTCTTGAAAATAAGTTTGAAATCACATAACTCTGCTAAGTTTGGTCTGAATGGTCGACTTATTGCCACTTGATATCGTTGACATAAGACTCATTTTCAGGACCTCACATGCATGCTAATCAACGACGGTTTTTGGAAGTTAGACCAAAAAACTTGAGAGCTTAAAGTCAAGTCCGACTTACGACCTCCATGCAATCCAACCCGGTACTCGAACCGGACCCGACATAACAGATTACCTCACTGGAAAAAACTGACTTCCGTAAATATAAGAAATTTGTGCAGTGCTTACCGCCTCTCTCCACAACTCCTTTTTGATACTGCACTATTGAAAACAGTGGTATTAACTAGAAATATACATTTGTAAGCTGAGGAAGCATTTATCGAAGTTAAAATTACAATCGAAGCGAAGCGCTTTAATAATTCTCTCCTTTGCTCTCGAGAGGTGGATCTCTACCTCCCTGTCTCTCAGGTTTCCCTTAGGGATTTTTGTAAATGATGCAAACATTGAAATGGATAAAAGCTTTAGTAAAAAAAACAATTTATTTATTTGAACAGCAAAACATGGAGGTGGGGAAACCCATAAACGTTTTTCATTCATGATCCTACGTGTAACGCGTATTCAGTTCCATGTTTTTGTGTCGATGCTTCGTGGAGAATTATTAATACCAAGATTCTGAGTGCATAACATCAATAAAAACAAACAAACAAACGTGTATATAAACATTTATGCATTATGCAGTTCAATAGGTCGGGTGTTTTCTCTTGATGATGATGAGTTTTTTAAAATTTATATCGTTGGTTTTTTTTGTCTATTTATGTAGTCGCATTTTCATTAATGTATTTTAACGAGAAGTGGCAGCTTTAAAAATAAAATAAAGACCGTACTAATTTATTGACATTTCACTTTTAGTAATTCCATATTCAAGCTTGTGGGGTCATCTTTTGCAGCTGGGCCAGGTTGCATGAGTGCAATATGACCATACCTCACCTCTCTCTCTCTCTCTTTTTCTCTACTCCCGACATTTTAAGAGAATAGCAAGTCAAACGGTAAACTGGACTTAAATGATACACGCTAACAGTATGGTTCATGTCCGAGCAAAATTTCAAACAAAACATTTGGTGACTTATAATCTCGTCTATAACACAAGTCTGAGGTTGCTCAAGTATGGTGCCATATGAGTTTCCTGAATGGAAAGTCGTCCAAACGCTGTGAAGACAAGAAGTCAGCGATGAAAAGTTGAACGAATTGAAGAACACATGTGTGACAAAAGATAATGTAACCAAAAGATAATGTTACCAACAGTAACAAAGTGTTTAATAATGTAGCTATTGCATGCCTCGATATGGCAGTCATCGTGAAAAATGTTGTCGGGCTGACGATCTCTGTGAGAAATAGAAGAAAGAATGTCATTGCAAAGCTGAATGAACCTCCTTTGTCGTCACTGCGTTCAATCTGGTTGTACTGGCAGTTAACAGTTTACAAACCATCGCACACAACGAAGTCACTGAACGAAGCATGCACCCTGGATTTTTTCCCCCAAAGGTAGGGTGCAAACAAGACAAGTCTGCTAACATTTCTCGTAATCTCGTAATTCTCGTGGTTCTCGCAGATTGCAAGCGGGTCCACCTACGTGGTGGATTGGAGTCAGTCTGTTTTCTTTCGTGAAAAGGTCTGCAAACATGGCGGCCCTTTACGAGTCGGCCCGAAGCTGTGTTCTTGACGAAATTGTAAGTAAAGGATTATCTTACAACCCGAAATGTTGGTCGTACATGCTTTACAAGGTCGGTACCTAGCATTGAAACGCAATTGTCTTGTTTTCCCGTTAAGGTATGGAAAAGATTTAAAGGTGCCAATAAAACCCGTCCCATTCCCTTATGTTAAATCTGGACTCAATCTGATTGGACAGGCTCTGTCATGTCGCCCATCTCTGTCATGGGCACCTATCGTTACGCTATTCATGAGGTTTGGCGAAGCTAGATTGCCCATTTTTCATCATTGGACATTTGTTTGCTCCACTTGCAACTTCCGAGTCCCATGATGATGTGAAATGGGTACAAATAAAAAAAAAACAGGCTGCTGCTGCTATGTATGTTAGAACAGTGGTGGCATGATTTTTCTCCATCGATTTAGGGCCGATCAGACTGCAGAAAATGTGTGGAAAGCGCGGATAAAATCCTAAAACGTATTGAAGAAGCTTATTTACACACCTACCTTTGTTCTACACTTCATCATTCTGGTTCCTAGTAGCTATCACATCAAAGATGCCTCACACAACAGTTGGAAAAATACAAATATCAGCAAATACTCCTTTGATCAATCCACTTTCCTATTAGAAATATTTTCTTCGTCACCACTAATTTTGTCCATTTTACAGACGTTGCAGACGTAAGGGACATAAACGCGGTTTCCTATTCTTGCAAGGGAGATAACCCCACTCGTAGTTACGCCTCATGTTTGGTAAATGCTTGTGGACGCAGAGGCACCTGCAATAACGTGTGCCTAGATTCTCATTGTCAGACAGCCAAGGCCATTTCCCTTCTGCTTACCTTTGGTTTCTTGTTTCCCCTCTCCTTTCCCCAATTTTTGTTATCCCTTTCACGGAGGAGAGATCGAGGTGCTACGGGTTTACAATCACCAGGTTGGCGTGAGCTGTGTCCTTTCAGGCCTGGGTCATGAATATTGATGAGACCGATCCAAAGGCAGCCACCGTGGGGTCGTCTTTTTTCGCGCTTGGGCTAGCTGTCAAGAGAAAGTGCGCTCAAGTATTGATGACGAAAGCAGAGCGGAGGAACAGAACGTGGTCACCGAGGTCGTCTTGGAAGCAAGCCGTCCCTTTTACCGTGCGTGCGGCACGACACGCCTTTCATCAACTGACGACGCGCGGCTTGAGATATGGCTGCCATTCCAAGCGGGAGGGTGTAGTGTGGGAGGAGGAGGAGGTGGTGGTGCTGGTGATGGTGGTGGTGATGGTGGTGGTGGCAGATGTCGTTTCAGTGGCGTCACCGTTCTTCCGGTGGCGCTACTGTTTTTTTCAATAAGATCAACAGACCCGAACACGCTGCAAGAGATGTGGAAGGGAAAGTGGTGTGACGGGCTTCCCTCGTCACTGAACGCTACTCGCGACAAGGGGCTTCGCATAACACACCTCTTGTTGTTCACAGCTTCTCGCCCTGTGTGATGCGACTTAACTGTGGACAATCAATAGAGAAAAATCAACACGGAGCAGGCGAAGTTTCCTTTCTTCAAGACCTTTCTGGCATTTTTTGTTGTTGTTGTTGTCAAGTCAATGGAAAATCTCTTCTTGCATCGCAAGGCACAGAATAATGATTGGAAGATTAGCACTCAAAGAAGCCGTCATATAAGCACGATTATATGATTATTATTCCACCTCATTATCTGACAGAAGTAAGTAGGCTTTCTCTTTGATATAAGACTTTTGAAAGATTTCGAAGTGATACCTGGGTTTGAAAATAATAAATCATGTAAATGGTGCTACGAAATCTGAGTCAAAGACGGTAGAGTTTACTAGCAAGATTCCTTGGAAATCACACGATTTATTTTTCTAATTTTAAGTAAAAGTTACAATTCTGAGTTTTTTTTTCTTTTTGGAGATGATTTGTTTAGTCGTTACCTCTTGTGTCTGTACTTTAGAATGAGAGTTCTACATGTTTTGAGAGTGAGCCATTTTAAGATGAGAGAAATGATCGGAGCAGTACAAATTTGGGACTTATTGCTGATAAGACTTTAATCGTGAAAACACTGCAGTATATTTTTTCGACTGATACATTTTCTGACAAGCATAACATTGAAACAATGCCTTGAAGCAGCATGAGAACCGCACTCGTGCGTTTTGCATGAGCGCACTTGGCCTCTGCAATAATAACAACAGTCACAGCCATTACATCATCACCTCGAAGCAAGGGGCGTTGTTGCGGCAAGGGGATGGGGGTAGGGAGGGACAGAAAACAGTTTGTCCACGAGTTCTCGCGAGAATTTAATTAAACAACTCCAGCAGGTCCAGCTGCAGCATTATGGCGGCTTCGGCGCCGACGTGTGAAATGTTGAATGTGAATGACGCAGTTTCGCCGGCTGCGCCTGACCTCACCTGATGTTCTCAGCGGCTTTATTTTCAACATCTGCGGGCGAGTATTTCGCTGGTGTCGCCGCCTGGCACGATTCTCCGATATTTATCCTCAGGTTCATCGACTGTAATTTGCGAACACTTTTTTAAAAACTAACCAGCAGGGTAAACGACCGATGCATGTTTTTTTTTTTTTTTTTTTTTTTAGAATGGCTGCTTCATTTTGTTATGTAATGAATGTTTTGGAAACTGGAATTCACGTATCAGTGGCGTAGGAAGATGCTCGGCTTTGAGAGGGGAGGGAGGGACTCCATGCTGACAGTGAACGACGTTCACATTCTTGCCTTCCCAGTATCTTTCTTGGGGCGGCTGCCCCCTCCCTTGACCCACTGGTTCTTACGCCACTGCGTATCCACCTGTCAAGTAACTTGTACCACGAGACAGGTGTTGACAACGTGACATGGTAAGATGCGTACCTGTAGGATTGATGTACAGCATGCAGTAGGGTCTATGTAAAGATCGAATGCCCCAAGTCCTGGTATTGCTTATCTATACATTGCTTTTCTACCTTTTCTCAACCCTTCTCCCCTCCCCCTCCTACACACAATATTAGTTCAGTCACCCATCTTGAGGGCTAAACTAGGTCACTGTCAAGTCAATCGCCCAACCCGTGCACACACGTAAACGCTTGATAACATCGATACCCGATGACTGGCATCCGGAAATAGAGGCAAACTGATTCTAGCCCCGAGCCATTGATCCGAACATCAAACAGTTTCCCAGACACGGACAGTGAGGAGGAAAAGTACAAACAGTTCCTGTCCTAGCCCCTGAGCTGTTTCTTTTTCTTTCTTCTCTATTCTTGCTGCTAGCAAGGCGCTGGAGGATCCTCCAGGCAAGCTGGAGACTGAAGCAGGCCACGTGGAGCGTCAATAATTATTGTTCTGTCATTACTTGGTGTTATCAGCTCTTCGATTAGCTTATGATAGTTAAGGACGTGGCACACACACACACACACACACACACACACACACACACACACACACACACACACACACACACACACACACACACACACTTTCAAGTTGTGGGGGGCATACCTTTGCAAATGAGTGTCCACATAAAGATAATATAGGCGGCGGTTGAGATTTAATTAATAGAAATTTACGAAAAAAATTATGTGTAATAAGTATTTTATGATTATATTTATAATATATATATATATAGAGAAAGAGAGGGCGGGAGGAGAGATGGACAAGGTGCAACAGTGTTTCTTAATCAACTCTTCCTCGTCATTAACATTGAGAGCAAGAAGAATGACATGTAAAGGACAGTAGCAACAGATGTAGCAACATGCAATATCTAACACTTCATGAGAATGACTTCTTTTTAATTGCACCATGAAAATGACTGCATTCACATAGCCACCAGGACATTGTAGCAGAGAGCGCTAAGTGCTTGGTGTCTTTTATTTCATTTCTGCCTTCCTTCCGCCAAGTGATCGACAAGAAAGCTGAGTGTTGAAAATATTTATAGATATAGAGCACACAACTAAGAAGTACAGGACCCCAAGCTGTAATTAGTTTCAGCAGGTTGTCTCTTCTTCGATTATTCCCTGAAGGACTATCGACACCTAACCATGGATTTTCTTTTTCTTTCTTTCTTTTTTTTTACTTTTTAATTAAACAAACAGAAGCGAAATTTGAAACAAGCGGAAATGGATCTATGAGAGAGTAGAGAGAGAGAGAAGGAAAGAGAGAGTAGGAAAGAGAGAGTGAGAGTGAATGAGTTTATGTCAGCATTTGGCAAAATCTTTATTTCAGTTTATTTTCGCAGAATCAGCTTGAAAGAATCATACAGGTAGAATATAAGATAATAAAAATTATTTAAAGCCTACCTCTAAATGTGTACCTTTACTTATTTCTTTAAACCTGATAACATTCAAAACAAACGTTGTAGATAAAACTAAGTTATCCTATGTCTCAGGTCACAGCTGACGGCAAAGCCAGAGAAAAATAAGCAGCAGCACCACCACTGTTACTCCTGCTTCTCATCTGCCCTACCTACTCTTGTCTTGAAACCATAACCCAGTTACATCTAATTAATGACTTAAAGATGCTTTGCCCTCACCGTTCTTTCCTTGTAAGAAAGTTAATGACAGTTTATTTTACCGCAGATAACTAGAAAAGAAGGAAAAGAAAAGATATGAATAATGGATTGAAAATACCTTTTGCTGAAACTGAAGTTTGCAGGTCATTGCTATGGTCGTTGTGTCTGAGTCTATCTAAAATATTACAATAGCTTGAAAAAGGACGAGTATTTCAAGAGGTTAGCTAAATGGAAGTAAAGATTAACTAAATGGGAGTCAACAAAACAAAGTATTAGCCACGGAGTTCTGTAACTTCGTGGTGCCAACTGTATCGGAGAGAAAGAGCGGGAAGGTGGGGACAGGGTCGGAGGTAGGCTGCATTGTAACCCCCTTGGCGAAGGACAAAAACTGTGCCTCCCCTTTCACCCCAAAAGTGATATTTTCCCCTGACATTAATTCACCAATTTTAAAAAATATCCAAGCAGGCTATTTTTGCGCCCCCCTTCGTGACTGTCCCCTAGGCGAGTGCCTAGTTCGCCTAATGGTAGAACCGGCCATGGGTGGGGGAAAAGGGGAAGAAAAAAATGATGTCGACCACTACAACGAAAATCCCGAAAAAAAATGGCCCCGTATTCTTATCTGAGGTACCATCCCGTAAGCTCATATTCCCTCCTATGCCACCCCTCTGCTTCTTCCCTATAAAATATTTATGTCTCCGCTTCTCTTGTCTGTGTCACCTTCATTCCACTGTCCTGCGGGCAGGGTTATCTTCAGGCACTTGGCATATTGCAGTTTTATGAATATTCATGACACCTTTCGTGCAGAAAGTTGGAATTTCCTTGTGCCGGCAGAACGAAGACGATGCGGCCTGTGTAGTTAAACCCGACAGGTTATGGTTGCGTTACGACCCAACACTAGCGCCGCATCGCCATCGCAGAAATAATTACATGTCAGCAACTTTACAGGGTCTCCACCCCGACAAACAACAACAACAACAACAGCACACACACAGCTGTGAATGTCGCTCGCATCGGGTAGATGGTGTGTGGGGGATCAGATTCAAGAGTATGAAGTGCAAAGAATGTCTCCAGTTTTGTGGCAGGGTGGTTTGTGGTGGCGGAGGAGGAGGAGCAGACCGCAGAAGGAGCGAAGCGGGTGTCTGTAGAGTTAATGAAGCGGACGAACCTGCCCAGCATTGCGGTGGAAGTTATCTACGATCGCCGGCTGTCATTGAAGTGAGCCCATGAAACCATCTGATAAGGTGCTGAGCATTAAGATTTGCATATCTTTTTCTGACAGTTGTAGTGTAGCTTTTTTGTGACCGGGAGAATTAGAATATTCTAGAACGGAACTGGGACGGGAGTTGAGGAAGAGGGGGGTGGGGTGGAGGGGTGGGGTGAGAGGAATGAATGGGGGGAGGGTGTTGTTTGGGCCCAAGAAGTCCAGATTGGTTATATTTGAACGTATCGATCATGGTGTTAGAGCTGTGTGAAGAAACGCTCGGTAATGCTCGGTAATGCTCTAGTATTGAGTTTAGATATTTACCTTTTCTAAAAAAAAAATTTGGGTCTTCTCTCTCTCTCTGTGGTGGGGAAGGGAGAGATGGTGAAAGAGAAGATGATAAAGAAATAAGAAATGGTAAGGACATAAACACTCTGCACATACAAGTGTTTAGTTATCGATTCCATAGACATAACAAAATATAATGTGAATGAATTTTTTGTGTGGTGCAACGTTCTAATGTTCAGAAATGATTCCTGTTAAACTAAGTTTCGAACTGTGCGTGTATCATGTTTTCTAGAATGTGAACTCACTTTTAATATGTTTTAATCAAAGGAAGACAGGCAAATCGTTTTTTCAGAACATTTTGATCAAGTCTCTATCTGCAAAAGAAATAAATACACAAAACGTAGCCACAATACAATAAAACACTGAGGAAGGGATACCCGAGAAATTCTAACATTAAGCAAAGACAGAATAATCGGGTGAGGCGATTTGGCGCTAAACAAGCAAGAACCCGTCTAATATGTTTGAATACATTAGAAAACAGGCTCCATCAGGCATCATCAAAATGTATTTTTCAGCGTGGAGAAGCAGAGTTTTGCATTCAGAGTTATTCACCATGACAAGTGTTTATAAGCTGCGTCACTTTAAACTTCCGCAGGAAAACACACACACACATAATACATACATACATACACGCACGCACGCACACACACATACCTCTTCTTTATCTCTCTCACACACACACACACACACACACACACACACACACACACACACACACACACACACAAAGACCTCATCTTTCCTTCTTCCTCTCGCGCGCGCGCACACACACACACACAGATAAACACACACACACACACACCCGCACACACACACACCCGCACACACACACACACACACACACACACACACACACACACACACACACACACACACACACACACACACGCAAACAGAACTCACACATAAACATTCGCTCTCCATAAAAACAGTGTAGATAAAGTACAAAGACGGGAGAAATAGTAATAATAATGTGCAGTTTATTCTATATATAGCACAGAATCGCTTGATACTAAAATTCGATTAATACGAAAGTACACGAATGAACAGAAAAATGGGCAAAGACGACGATGAAGTACAAAAGACAAGAGACGACACAGAGATAACAGCCAGTAACGACGACGTTAGCTAAAAAATAATCGACAACGGGATATCAGCAGGCCAGACTGACCATGAGACACAAAAGGAAGAGAGAGAGAGAGAGAGACCATGTTAGCAGTGGATTAATTGTGTTAAGGAGTAGTTGCTGACGGAAAAGATGTGTTTTTAATGCACGTGGGAAAGACTCAATGGTGGGTAGATGGCGGATAAAAAAAGGGGAGAAAGTTTCACTGCTTAGCTTTTACTTTAGCCAAGAAGCTAGTGACCATGAATTGTTTTGATGACACAATAAACAGCGTGCGATGGTCAGGAGAGTTTCTAATATATTTCATCAACAAAAATCCGTTCCATTAGATTTGAAATAGGTTGTACTGAAATATTCCCACAATTACTTTTGTAACAGGTTTTGCTGAAAAATTCCCATTATTACTTTTGTAACAGGTTGTGCTGAAATATTCCCATTATTAGTTTTGTGCTGAAATATTCCCATCATTAGTTTTGTGATTAAATATTCCCACTATTAGTTTTTGCTGAAATATCCCCATTATTAGTTTTGTACTGAAATATTCCCATCATTAGTTTTGTGACGAAATATTCCAATTATTAGTTTTGGGATTAATTATTCCCATTATTAGTTTTGTGCTGAAATATTCCCATTATTAGTTTTGTGATGAAATATTCCTCCTCCTAGTTATGTGACGCGTTATGCCACATCATTCGTTGAACGTGTGCACATAAATACACTCACACGCATAAACTTTCTCTTTCTTCTTTCTCTCGTGCACAAACACACACACACACACACACACACACACACACACAGAGAAAATACACGTACACACACAAAAACCACCTACAAACACTCAGCTATAAGATGATTTTGATTGAAAACTACATTTTGTTAGCTTCCTGATGTGTGCTCTAAATAGCAAGAAAGATTGACAGAAAATTGCGAGGAACGATCACTTCCTGGTCTGTTACCACAGCTATGCAGATAGCAGAAACATTTTTTTTAATAAGTTGCCGTCAATAAGTCATTTTCCTCTCCTCCCTTACTATTTTTTTTTTTTTTTTTTTTGGTCGGGGAGATGAGAGAGATGAAGGGGAGGATAGTTCTGTTGTAGGAAAAACCCTGCCAAGAGTTGTAGCTTGTGTCTAGCAAGCTAAGTCAAAATATGAGAGTTCCCTACAATATGTATTATACACTAACATCGATCATCGATCTCTACCAGCCCTCGTAGCTGTCACAGCCAGAGGAAAATTGCAAGTGCCTAGAAAGACATTTCCATATACACCCGTGGCGCCTCACGGCACTTCCTAGTGGAGCTGAGTGCAGAAACAGATGTGACATTCTGCCCCCTTATCTCCCCCCCCCATACACACACACTCTTTCTCTTATATATATACCGACACACACACACACTCTCTCTTATATATATATATATATACCGATATACATAGCACACACACACACACACACACACACACACACACACACACACACACACACACACACACACACACACACACACTCTTATATATATATATACCGATATACATAGCACACACACACACACACACACACACACACACACACACACACACACACACACTCTTATATATATATATACCGATATACATAGCACACACACACACACCCTCTCTCTCTCTCTCGCACACACACACACACATATATATATATATATAGAGACACTCATATCGAGAGAGAGAGACAAATATATATATATACCACAAGCGCACACACCCACGCGCGCGCATACACACTCTTTCTCTCTCTCTCTTTTACACACACACACATATATATATATACGTACACACCACACATATACACACACACACGCGCACACACACAAAGAAAATTAATCAATGGATGAATGGGTCAATGAGTTATCTGGTGATCGGACGGTAAGTGGATAGATAATTAAAAAAGTAATGTGGTAATGTAAGTAAGTAAATTGCACAGTAGTTTTTTTTTCACATTATTTTTTCTTTTGGTTCATAAACTAAACAGAATATTTCATTGAGGATACAAACAGATTATCTTCAATGTCAAGGTTATCACGATATGTAGGTCACTGTCTCCTGTTCTTTGAAACTCTTGATACCTATTGATAGCAAGGATGCTGATGAAGATGATAAAATAGGAAGCATGTGTGTGTATGTGCCACCGTGACCTGTTCCTCGAAACTCTTACTGGTCGATGGACTGAAGTTTGCCGAGAAGGTATGGTGACAGTGGCATGATATTGGCAACGACAGTGACAATACTACTGACAGGCATGCTGAGTTGGAAAGTGAGGTAGATGAAGAGGCATGACTCCGGATGTCCTGGGTGCACCTGGGGCCGTAGTTATGAAGAAAGGGCAAGTCGTTGCTCTGAGGCAACGCGAGGAACTCAAGGACAAGCATTTTGTTTCCAAAGTTATAAAGCGGTGAGCAGACCCCACAGACGATGTTTAACCCCTGTAGTCATAGTTATAAAGCGGTGGCAAAGATGCGATGAGTAAAGAAGCTTAAAGTAGTGTCTACGGAATCTGGGCATCGCACTGTTACTACGAAAACAAGATGCTTTTCGTTAAATTCTCTATTTTGCCTGGGGAAACGACCAACCCTCGCTTCATAACCGCGGCCCCAGGTGAGTGACGATTTTAATGTGGATTAATTGGGATGAGTTTCTTGTTTTACATTTCTGGGACAATGCTGGTGTTATCGTCGACTGGACTTAGAAGCAAGCGGAAAGACTAAGCCCGTAACAGAGCCGCCATGTCCTCTGAATTCTTCCTAGGAACCCACTCGGGAGCACACTACTTTAATACGACAGCAAAAAGCTTTAAATTTATTTGATTTGCAGAGTTACAGCAAAGCCAGGTTTCGAGTTTCATTGAATATTTTCAATTCTGGACATCAGACGGTGGAAGATGTAAAAGGTATATTGGTGTGAGAGTCTGTGGAGCGTAAACAACGGGCAGTTTCTAGACTTTCATCATGCAAACGAGACTTTGGCGTGCTGTCAATGCGAGTGGGACATGAAATACTTCACATGAAAGTGGCCCATGGGACAATTTCTCTGTCCATGTGGACCAGCCTAACAACAAATCCTTATTAACCCAATCAGCCATGAAAGATTATTTACAGACTATAGCAGAAGAATGGCGGGGCTTTAACGGTGCTCTTAAAGAAATTATGCTCTCAACGTTGGAAATAATCCCAACCAGTCAAATAATATTGATATTTTTTCCAGTCAGTAGCTATGTAAATCAGAAAAGTGGAATATATTTCAGCATCACTGTAAATATTGTGCAGAACCTGGATTATGAGACAGAGCTGGTGAATAAAAAAACAAACCAGAATTACATCATGCACCGTAGAAGTACTAGTAATGTAATGGGGTCATGCTGGGAATGTTTTGCAGCAATGCCGGGAAAAAAATACAACAATAGACATTAGAAACTAGAATGCTAGAAACCTTGGAACAGCCTGCAAGAAAAAACGAAGACGTGGCACAAGAAATGATAAAGTATTGTCTGGAATACACCATAATAAAGTCAAAGACACCGCAGAAGAGCTTCGAAAGAAAAAGAAAAACAATCTGAGAGAACCTTAGCGCGTGCCCACACACATGCAGACACGCACGCACTCACACACATACAACGGGCACCTCTGAAAGAAAAAATAACAAGCAGGAAAGAGAAAGTAAGGGAAAGGGAAGACGAATGAAATAAATAAATAAATAAATAAATAAACACGTATATTTATGGCCAACAGAATGTGTACAGACATGTTTACCTAAACACAGGGGTTCAATAACCGAACTACCTATAGTGGAGGGGTGAATCGTAGGGAACTGGCTCTTAAAGGCTTATTGGAGTGATCATTTTACAGTGTGAAGGCCTTAGCCACTGGAAAAACTGGAACCATATATTGATTAAGCTTATATGTGTACAAACGTGACTTTTACAAATTTTATTTCTTTCTCTGGTGATTTTCGCCGGTCTATATCTCGAGAACTGAAGAGGGTATTCACCCAGACTGGGGGAAATAATATCATTCCCTAAACTTTACGGTCATTCAGCGAAACAAACTTTTCCATCCCACTACGTCTTTAACTTACCTCCACCTCAGCGATTTACAGGCGCACCCGGTAGTTAGGAGACCCAAATTTGATTTGCGGGTCTTGCTTTGCACCATTCAGAGGTCGCTTCTCGTCGCTTTGAGGGTCATTTGCGGAGAACAGGACGCAAAGTGCGTTGATTGCAGGTCCTCACGCGCTGCGTTCATCATGGCGACGGCATGAAATCTGCGAGACCTCATTGAACCTGGCACTGGGATTGGGCGCCTGTCCGAGTGCCCACGCCGGGGTTTGAGGTTGTGGGGGGTGGGGGTGGGGGGGTGGGGAAGGAAAGAACTGGTGCCTTTTCAACCGAGTCACTAATTGCTTCCCGGTTACAAGCTGTAAACACTCGTACCCAGCATGCAGTGGTCAGGCACTGCCGCTTCCGCTGGGACCATCTTGGTAGTTAAGCACCTCGGCGTCGAGGGTATAAAGAAGAACGTTTTTCTCCCCCCACACTGGAGCGACGAACAAATGGCAGGTGATAAAGCGGTTTGAAGGTCACGTCCAAAACGAGGCCACTGGGCCTAGTCTAGACAGTTAAAGAAGTTATCTTTTATTGTTATTATTAATCATTTTTCACGTTTTTTTTGTCTCGTTCTCTCATGCATTACTGTAAGGATTCCTTCGAATCATTTAAAAGTAATTCTTTTCGTTTTCTCTTTTTGTTACTGCTTCTACAAACTGCTTTTTAGTCTTTGTTTCTTTTTCCAAACTATACTTGTGTTTTTTTCTTTTTACTGATTGCATTCTGTTTTTGGGTTTGCCTTATTTAGCCTTTCTCCTCTTCAGCAATACATTTTTTTTACACTTTCCTTCGTTTTAGATTTTAATAATTAATGATTTGACTAATGTTATAACTTGTTTCTTTTTTCCTTTAAGGATTGATTTCACCATTGAAGTCTCAGATTTTATTCTATTTCATCTTTAATGTCTGCTTTGTCTAAGTTTAAATGTGTGTCAGTCTACCAATCTATTTGTCCATTCACCTAATTCTTTGTTTCTTTGTTTGTTTATTACTTTCTTTTTTTGTTTGTTTCTTTGTTCTTTCTTTCTTTCTTTCTTTCTTTCTTTCATGTTTTGTTCATGCCGAATATCTTTTTGTCTCATAATTGACATTCTTTCATTTCCTTGTCATTTATTTTATTTCCCAATATCACATCAAATACCTCTTTAATTTTTAGCTTTAATTCCCTTTTCTTGCCTTTTACCCGGTCACTAGCACTTCATTATCCTGCCGCCCCTCCCACCAAATCACCCATTAATCAAGGAACGGTCGGTTCTTCCCATGCCTTAATTTTTGTAATTCATTCTGCTTCGACTTTAAAATCTCTTCAAATCAATATATTTTTCTAGTCTGCTTTATACATTTTAAAACTATGTCTAGTATTTTGTCTTGTCTTTCGTCATGATTACGTTCTGTCTGATTAATTTCAGCTTAATTCACTTCCTTGTAGTAAGCTGCAGCCGAAAAGAAACAGCAGCATTGCGATGTAATACTGTGCAGAACAATAACAATATAAAAGAATGTGAAATGTAACACAGCTCGATGTATCTGGACAGCACAAATCAGAAGGAGGAAAAAAGAAAGAAAAACAATCCCCCCCAAATCACATTGCCTTATTTCATGGGCCAAGAAGTAGAGAAAAGGAGATCCTTTTTATAAGGCTACGCGTAAAACGCCCACAGCTCTGCTAAAGGGAAAAAGCCCTCGCTTCTGCGTTGTCATCTAAAGAGAAAATCGCGCTGCTTTTTCCAAAGGATTGGAGCTGAGAGAAAGACGAGGGTTAACACCATGCGGTGGAAATGGAGGAGACCACGCAAGAGGCGAGGCCTGGAAGAGGATAAGGAGAGATGTCTATGGGCCGAAGAAGAAAGAAATGACAAAGAATTTGGATCAAGAAAGAAAAAAAAGGAAGTGACGCAAATGGGTCCAAAAATAAGAGCAAGAGAAAATGACATAGCTGGGATGCGCCAACTGGATAACCGCCTAGGAATGGAGAAGGAAGAACATCAGCCAGGAAGTGCGCATGAACCTGCTTTGCAAGCACACAAGACTCACTGTTTTGATAGACCATGGCCAGCTCTAAGCCAACTAGCAGCCATATTGGTACTCCTAAAGTGAGACTTTTGCCTGCAGTTGCCGTTTGATGACTACCTACAGAGACTAAAGCGTATAATGTAACCGAGACAGCAGGAATACCGTCAAGGCAGTGGACACTATGTTAAGCTGCTAATTAATCAACAATGAATTTGCTGATTCTCTTTACCGTGATTTGTCAGTGGCTGTAGGCAGGAGATATTTGGCATATTTTTAAAGAATGAAGGTAAATCCATTCAATCAGCATGTTCAACCCATATTCTAGAGAGTTGGACTACAAAGATGGCGTTGTGAACACTTTGACCCTTTCCAAAATACATCAAGCTGAAAGTCCTCTGTAAGGCGTCTGTCAAACCATCCATGTTTCAAACAACTGACCGTGTATTAACCAAAAAAAAAAAAAAACAAAAAAAAAACTGTCGCTTTGAACCGGTCTGAATCGGAACCTGTGATCACCCAGTCCTTTCCGTGCTAGTAACAATCACACGGGACCCTTGTTTATCCGACTATTTCTGCCCTACATCATGTAATCTTGTTTTCTCATTTCCCAGCGGTGGGTAGTCAGGTGACAACAACGCGTAAATCAAAGGACCCCTACCTGACTGCTTGAATAATTGATCTCTCCGATGAAAACCTTAAACAAAGGCCGAGCTGTCGGGTTTTTGAAGCGACTATATTGGAAACCGATATACCTCAACAACCACGTGATTATCTGCATAAACGAAGCTTTCAGACTAAAGAAAAACTTTTTTAAAACATCTGCAAGGGTTCAGGGTTGGGTGTGGCATATGAAACTTTCACATTTTCAAAGTGTATGGGGGTGTATGCCTGCACTTAACCTGCCGTCCCTAGTGCAACATTTAAAAGGTGGAGGGAATGTATTGTCTTCAATTTGTAAAATAGTCTCGAGTTTCGAGATTCTGAATGTACTCCATGCATAAAGCTGATCACGACCTGATCGCTCATATTTTGTTCCCAACATGCACCGTCTGTTTCTAGACGAAATAGTAGATTTCTATACCCTGCTATTGGGGTACCCAACACTCTGCCTCTCACAGCCTGTCGATGTTTCCATGGAGGACCTGTTCACAGGTTCATTGGATAAATCTTGAGATGTGTACACATGCATACATTATGTCCTTTCATTACTTCCGGGAGCCTATGTGAACGAAACATAGACTATCACCAAATGGGGGAAATCCCCCAAATTTAAGTTTAGCGACCTGCCAGTGCAATTTTTGTCATCATTTACACACTTCCCGTTTGTGCACGAGTCCCTCACTAATTACATAGCCCATTCTTTCACTAAAAGGCCAGAGCAGATCGTAAAATCCTGATGGAGAAACAGGCTTCTCTATAAAACCCGCTGACGACTGTGCTGAGCAGAGCTTCTTGAGCAACAGCGAATTCTTCTCAAGTATAATGGCCCACTTTCCACGAGGCAATCGAATCAAAGGGATCGCCATCTCTTTGTTTTAGAGACGATATATGGCACTTGCGATCTCATTCTTTGTCTTATTAATTCAGCTTTAGCGTTTAAAAAAAATATTTTTCGACGAAGCTCTGTTCTTTGAAGTTTAAGTTATCTTTCACTACATAAACGCTAACCTTTTGCTGTGTTCCACACCATCTTGCATGAAATGTATGGAAGGGACACTGCATGACAAAAAAAAACGTTTTGATAATACACCTGCACTGATATGACAGACATTATGTATATACTAGATAGATAGATAGATAGATAGATAGATAGATAGATAGATAGATAGATAGATAGATAGATAGATAGATAGATAGATAGATAGATAGATAGATAGATAGATAGATAGATAGATAGATAGATAGATAGACAGACAGACGTACTGAAGGAAACAAAGAAACGTCTACAAAAATCAGGAGGAGGTTTATGTGGAAGCAGACTCCATGGAAAGAACCCGAATGGAAACGTATAGCAACCGGAACGAGCAAACCCTTTCCAGCTGTGATGAATGAAATGAGCAACTGGGTGAAAAGAGTGCTAAGTAATTCTTCATGACTGAAATGAATAAGTTAGCTAGGGGAGAGTCGAAGCGAATTATTCACGAGAACGGGCGAGGGCCCATTAGGACTGAACCCCTACCCGATGTTTCGTTCGCGGAAAAAAGAAGTTCAAGCCTGACGATGACCCGCCAAATGGACGTATTCACACATTTCTGATGGAGAAATAGAGCTGGCATAAAACACGCTCATGAGATACCTCTTGGAAGACTGTGACAAGAACTGCGTGTATAAATTGTGTCTGGGAGAGCAGATTTGGAGAAGATACAGAAATATTCTTCCGTTTCATTTACCCACACAACAGCTCTATTCTTTTTCTGGCATCTCTAAATGTATTTCCCAGCTGTGTTTGTCAGTTGAGACGTCCTTTGTCTCTGCTTTCTTCTTTCTTCTTGTTCTAAAATAAATAATGTTCTCTCACTCACTCACTCAATCTCTCTCTTTATCTTTAACCTCTTAATTTCTTTTTTTGGCTTCTTTCTCTACGAGTTAAAAGTCTCGTGTGTGTGTGTGTGTGTGTGTGTGTGTGTGTGTGTGTGTGTGTGTGTGTGTGTGTGTGTGAAAAAGAGAGAAAGGAGTGAGAGAGATTATATCTTTGCGCATTTATGTGCAATTTCATTATCACACTGACGTCACTTCCGCTGCCTACCTCTGAAGGGACACTTACCCACAATTAGCTTTTTTACTTGTCTGTCATCCCGTTGGCGTACATACTTCGTTATTGGTCAATGCTCCTTAAATGTTTAATCATTTCTCCCCACGTCTGCCCCCCTCACAGACAAGTCTTTTTGCGGCTTTGCTCTTAATGCATTTGCCGCCATGATCACTTCATCTGCATCTCTATTCTCATTTCGCTTAAACTTCCGTTTTTCTTACTTTACTTTTCTTTCTGCACCAGATCACAACTTCTACTTTGTCGTTAATAACGTACTTCCCTTCATTAACTCGCGCTTAATGTTTTTTTTTTCGTTATGGATTTCCTTTTACATCTCAGTAATTCTCAGAGAAAAAATTTCTTTCAGCGGGAATGTATGTAAGTACTTGCGAAACAACTTGTGCGTGATAAGGGGTGCGGTACTTACACTAAATTCCTCTAGTCATTGATTGTTGTATATTTCGTGTGTGTGTGTGTGTGTGTGTGTGTGTGTGTGTGCATGGGTGCGTGCGTCTTCCCTTTCCGGGCAGCACGCGTTGTGTCACAACAACATAAGCAAGAGTGTGAAGAACTTCATCTTTATGTACCATTAAACAACTGGGGCATGGTCTCCTGCTCTTAGTACTGGACATAAACCCACTCACGTGCATCCTTCATCACTGGCTTCTGAGAGGGCTGAGTGTAGTTTCTTTGATGACGCCCAGTCAGAATCAGCGTGAAAACTATGGATACAAGAAATCAGAATTCCCTTTTTGCAGCGGAGCTGTTAATCTAAGAGGCCTGTTTCCCTCCTATGAGAAAATGATTCCACTTTTCCTTCTTCAGACTAAACTGAAAGCTGGCCTTCAGGCGCAATTTATTGAATTTCTTCGAACAGGAGAGGGAACCTGCGCGCGAAATATCGAAGAGCTCGTTCTAAAAATAGCATGGTCAATATGAAGAGGCCGTGTTGAGTGTAAGAGTCTATTGCCAGCGATATGCGGAAACCACGAGCCTTCAAGCACCGAGAAACGTCCACACACTCTGGGAGTTTTCAAGCCCTGTTTGGAAATTATTAGTGCAGCAAAAGCCGTAGATCGAAACATGCATGGGGGAGGAAGGCTGGAAGGGAAGTTTGGGCCGTGGAATACCCAGAAAAATCAGAACAGGTTTGAATGGACGTCCATGCCCTGGGACTACTATGTCTCTCGGGATGAAAAAAAAATCCCCCTAAAATTTAAAGGACAGCTTTTGTTGCAAACAAATTTGCCCGTCCCAATGTAAAGAAATCTGCGTGTGAAATACATAGCTGTGTGTGTGTGTGTGTGTGTGTGTGTGTGTGTGTGTGTGTGTGTGTGTGTGTGTGTGTGTGTTGTTGTATTTCTCTATTTAATTTTAGAAGTATTTATCTGGTAATAAAAGTATTACACATTACATATATTTTACAAGAAGTTTGATAACAAATGGTGTTGCTTAGTGACTGGTTTTTTTCATTCCTTTAAGACTAAATAAGTTGATTACTTTAAATAAGTTGATTACTATGAACTGGTAAGACTGTTGCCTGTTTGATACAAACGCGGTCGAAACATAACTGAGGTCTACAGACGCTGACTTTAATATAGTTTATAATTCATCATTTTAAAGTGTAGAAAGTGTTTAAAAAAGTCAACCACAACCATCATAAACTAAGCTGTCTTTTAAAAAAAATAGAAAGGCTTCTGGACAAGATGAAGTCTGGCAAGGCATTTCATTTCTGCAGATTTTTTTGTTTAAAAAACCTGTTAGGAGATTCCAATAAAGGTGACACCCTCTTTAAACTGGACTGCAGGTTCATGCTTTACACAAAACAGTTCTAAATTATTGGTGAACTGCTTGGCTAGATTTTTTGTTCTCACTGTGATGTATATTTGAATGTCAGGTGGAGATCAGGTCCTCCATTTACTTATGTAAAATCAGTGAGCAATGTTTAATTAATGTTTATACGATGAAAAATGATCGATCTGTGTTTCGTCAGAACTCAAAACCTCAAGGATGAAGACAAAATTAGTGTGTCTAAAGTTAGACTTTAATTTCAAACGGTGTTTTGCGAGGTTGAAATGACTGACACTTAGCTACAGTGTGTAGTACGATCTCTTGTGAACGCTGATCTGAACATATTGGATAGATACTACCTGGGTGTGTCACCCACATCGTTACTAGTAAGACAGTTTAGTCCAAATATTTGGAATTCCATGCCCCTGTAGTTGAGTATTTTTCATAAACGGTCAACGATGCGTGATTAAAAAAAATAACAAATCTAGTTCCTTGATTTGAAAAGTGAGGAGGTAAGTGTATATTAGTTTATACTCTATGCTGGTTTATAGAGCATTAGGGGTAGGAAGATGGCTGGATGCTGGCTTCAGCAAGTTGTGTCCCAGCGCGCAAACAGTCTATGTGGTAGGTATTTGATGAATGGTTGTAGACCTGGTGCAACTAGATTCCATTTGCTTGGTTATCTGTGTTGATCACTTCAGCTTAATCAATGGCACCGTTGATGAAATAGGTGATGAGACGACACGCAGTCTTTTCTGATTTTTGTCTAACAGATTTTTTTCCCCCTCTCGGGCCCAGCTACCTAACGCTCGTTAGTTTACTCTCGCCCGTTCAGACTTATTTTTAAACGACAGCACATGTTCTGTTTATAATTGCCCATTCTTTTGTGAAGACCTCTCTCTTTTCAACTGACAGATGCAAGACGTTTAATCTGCTTAATGTGCACGATAACACCTATATTATACATGTAATAACGTGTCACGTAAACTGCTACTATTACACCTGGTTGGTGGCCATTGTCGACAATTTATTAAAGTGTCAATTTATACCCACTTATCGACAACTAATAAATAAATAAATTAGTAAAAAGTTAAACCATTCCTTACAATGCTGCTATCATGTCAAAACGTTGGCTTTTGATTTCTATCTAGATTGTGAGTTTATCGACATAGTTATCGCATTATTAAGCGATCCGTTATCCGTTTTCTTTGTAATTTTTCTTTTTATCTATTTCATTTATTCATTTATAATTTTTTTAAATTTTCTTTCTTTCTTTCTTTCTTTCTTTCTTTCTTTCCAACAGACCATCCGTCCTGTAATCCTGCTTGTTGTGGCACAAATCAAAGAGGAAAGCGGCATATAATGTGGGCACGCAAGGATAAAGATGACAGGGAAGCTGGCCTCATCATCCAGCGAAACATCAGTGTATGGTCACCATCCCTGGGCCTTCAGCTACAGACGTAATCAACGAGGCCCATGATTTGTGGACTAATTTCTCGCATGCCGAGACTTATCAGCAGTCATCTGGACAGCAGACGGCGGCCATAAATACCTTCATTAAAACATCCTGCAGCTATCTTTTCTCGTCATCTCGTCCTTGCGGGGATCCTACTTCCGCCGGAAACAATCTGCTTGATTGTACTGACGTCACACGTGGCCTTGAACTTGAGAGTTAACAAGAAAACTTCAGGTGCCGAAAGGAACAGGATCCTCAACCCTGAACTCCTGAAACTTGCCAGAAATGTAATTTGTCAGAACTGTGACTGATAATATACAGTGCATATAATGTAGCAATAATGAACATGCTTCCCTCTAAAAACCTGCTACATTGTTACTCCGGCGCTCAAGAGACGACAGAACCTTTCAGTACAAACGATACAAGCTAATGACTGTCAGTCTTTAATGTCAGTTTGTAGTAAGATGTTTCCAGCAAGAAATGTCTTTTTATAATATGCATATTCTTAAGGTGAGGAGTTCTCTGTATACATGGTGTAGGTACTGCCTAAAAGATATATATATATATATATATAGAGAGAGAGAGAGTGTGTGTGTGTGTGCGTGAGAGAGAGAGAGAGAGAGAGAGAGAGAGAACTCGAACATTTTATTGACTTAAGGCCATTTCAGCCATTGTCACTCAAGGTGAGCATATAGGGTTCATCCTCTCATACATACAATCACCTATCCATTCATACCCATCCCGTCGTACACTTTAAAGACATGCACTGTACAGTAGTCCTCTCACACACCCACTCATCCTAACACCTCTTCATTTATACCCCTCTCATCCCTACCCTACATAGACACATCGTATGTACGCATACATTATGGCAACTTTCAGATGTCAATATTATGAATCAAAAAGGGTATTTTTCAAGCAGGGCAACATCCATATACAGAGGGTATCAATCAGACTTCACATATATCCACCTCGCTTATCTCCCTTCTTCTCCTTAAACATTTATGAATATACCATGCCAGTTGTCTCGTATTCTTCCTGCGTTCTTGGATGATAGTATCTGCACAAGATATTGTGTTTGATTGTGTTGTGAGACATGCTGGAGATATTTGCGTCGAAGGTCTACATATCTGGGACATTGAAAAAGGACATGGGTTTCATCCTCTATATCATTTGTACAGAAAGGGCATTTGTTTGTGTTTTCTGTCCGTTGTTGTACAAAACGATTTTTATGGGTATTTATCTCGCTCACACCTAGCCGAAAGCGTACTAAAACATCCCTGAACATTTTAATGTTTACATAGTCAAAGTACAGCTCTGGCACGAGAGTGGATTTGTGCGATCTGTATAACTGATACCGTTCACTATATTCCTGATGTTTGCCACCCACGTTTGCTGGGTGACATCTATCACTCTGCGTTTGAAAGTAGCGAGAAACATTTTATCTTCTACTCCTTGGTTTACCCATACCAGATTAAAACTAGTATAGATCCTAGGGCTACTCGTGTGTGTGTGTGTGTGTGTGAGAGAGAGAGAGAGAGAAAGAGAGAGAAATGCATCCATTCATACGTGTGTGTGGCTGTGTGACACTTATTGTTATCGTGTAGTTGTGACACTTGTTGTTTGTGGATGTTTTCCTCCTCCGTCTCCTATCAGTTTCAACCTCGTGTGGAGTGCATGGGGGGAGAGTCGGCTTATTTTCAGCTCGTCCTTGAGATACGTTCTGCTAATTTAAACTTTCCGGAGCTTTCGGCGGATCTCCGGTATCGACTACCAGTGCGTTTATCATCAAATATTATGCATATCCTCCTCCCTGTTTTACCTGTCTGTTTGTTTTAGGTCGAAATGCATCACTTTGTCGCGGAGTCCTTGAAAAGTCAGCACGAGTCGTTTTTTTTTTTTTTTGTCAAAAACAAACCCTCACACGAACAATTTCTGTCTGTCTGCCTACCTACCCGTCTCCTTCCCTGTCTGAGGAATTTTTTTGTTCGCTTTAATGACAGAAGAAGCGCGTCTTGTGTCTTACTTTAAAGTTATCAATTATGCGTTCACCGTCCTTTTTCTGTGTCTGCACCTTCCTTTCTTATCCACTTTACTGATTCCATATTTTCTTTTTTTCTGTATCTCCGAGACACCAATGACAAGGGAGTAAAAAAAAAGAAAAGAAAAATCGAGTAGACAAAGAAAGAAGGATGCATAGGGGAAGAACAAGTGAAGGACATGGAATGAATGTGTTCCGCCTGTCTGTGTATGTACGACATTATGTATTTTTCTGTATTATGTTAACACAAGAAGAGGATGCATTTTTATGCATTAAACCGACAAATGAAGAAGATGCATTTTTGTACATTAAGTTGACCTAAGGAGAGGATTTTTTGTGCAATAAGTTGATACAGGGTGAGAATGTATTCTTGAGCGCTAGGTTGACTCATGGAAAGACAATAAGTTGACACAGGGAGAGGATGAATGTTTTCCCGGAACCTACATTAGGTTCCAAACTACCGGAATGTGTCTCATACAGAATAAGTGCACTCGGCGTGAAGTATTTCTGCTTAAATTATTCGGCTGCTGAGAATAGCCGAGGTGCAGAGCAGGAATAACGATGAAATGATAATGATTTTATTCCTTTCTCCTTCTGTCTCTCCGCAATCCACACTAGTTTAACCTCTCCCTGCTTCCTTTTTTATTCCCCTCCATTAACCTCTCTCATTTACTTTCTCTCTCTCTCTTTCTGTGTGTGTGTGTGCGTGCGTGCGTGCGTGCGTGCGTGTGTGCGCGTGTGCGCGTGTGCGCGTGCGCGTGTTCCGCGTTCCCCAAAGCACTTGCGTCCGATATGGGCGCATGCTCCTGGACCCCATATAACCAACCCACGTGCGGTACACAGCTCACAAGCTGTCGGGTTACTTACTGCTCACTTACATATCATTATTCGTGGAATGAGAGGGGCACTTACCTTCAGTGGTGTACTGAGGGCACAAGAGACTGGCGCCTCTCCCTTGCAGTACCCTGAGTGGCTCTCACCCCAGTGCTACCCTCTCCCTTTGCGGTGGGCCCTTGACTATCTCTTGACGGGCCAGCAAAGAAAGCGACAGCAATATTTTTAATTTGTAATCTGCAAACAGATGTTTGTCCCCTGAAATACTTTGTCGTGGTTGTGAAGAGGAACCACCTGCGACCAACTTTTTCCCCCGCGACGGATTCAAGGGGTTTGCCAAGACAGCTTCATTGCTGCACTGAAGTTGTGAAGCCACTGTAGGGCAGGGACATTAGCAGCAACCTTTGTGCTATAATCAAAGATTCCATTCTCATCACAATTATACCAATTAAAAAACAAAATTTTTGTTTCTTTGTTTTGTTTGTTCTGGATATATTTCGTGGTTTTTGTGTTTCTAGATCGTTAGATATAATGTTACTGAATGTTAGCGCTGGGATTTGGGTTAGGATTGATTAGGGTGAGGTTAGATTATGGTTAGTCTAGGATTAAGGTTAGGAGTTAGGTTATAGTTCGGGGTTGACGATGAACACGTGTAAAGAAGGCATGTGCAGGAGTCGCTTATTAAGTGAGAAAAGTAAATCCCGAATGTGCGCATGGAGAAAGAGAACTTTAAACAAAGAATCAAATCAAAGAATTAAATCAAATGCTGTGTCAGAAACGAGTTTTCAGGGGTTTTTCAGGTTTTCAGTAGGTATAATTAAGTCCCGAGCCTCCGGTTCCTTTCTTTCTACAGTAGATAAAGAGCAACGTGAGTTTGAGTTGTATTACATGATGGCTTAGTTACACTAAACGGAAGAGGAGTTTCCACCCACATTTTGGGAAGTGGTACCTTGCTCTAAGCTTTACCCAATCATTAAAAAAAACTTTGCACCCCACTAGAACTTTGTTTGGACTAAATTTAGAGATTTAAGAATACGTCAATTATTTACATTAAATGAGGTAGGGGATGAATTTCATTATATTTGAATGTGTGCTCACTCTTTATTGTTTCCCGCCAAGCGCTTCTTCCAGTGCCACCCGAATATATTTAAATTTTATCCGCTAATGAATATGAAAGCAAACAGTAAACATTAATTTAAGCAAATTTATTCAAATTATGTTGTCACTCTTTCAGTAACTGGAAACTCATTTGTGTTTTTGATGTGATGTGAATGTCGTGTTAGTTTAACAAATTGTTACGATTGCAGTTTCAAAATGTTATGTATCTCTTACTATATCTATTTATATGATTGTTATTATGTGAAATATTTCTGGTTTGTATGTATCATTATTTGTATCGTGGCAACAAATGCCCCTCTTGACTTACAGCCAAATAAAGAAAAGAAAAAAAAGGTTGTCTACGCGAGTGTATCCAGATAATCACATCCTCTTACCAAGATCTCTCTCAGTCCCCAGGGGTCAGGTCCACGAGACATTGCTAAGGGCCTTCAGCGACTGCGTGTGTCCTTCCTTATGGCGTCTAGTGACATGTGATGTATCTGGTCCCAGGCTGCTGATTATTTTCAGCGCAGCTTAGCTCTTCTGCTGGATGTTGCCGGCGAGGTCATGGATCAATGGGGTCGAAGACCAGCACCTGGTGTCTGTGAACGTCAGCGCTGCCACAGCATGGTGCAGGGGTGGCACTTAATCCTTGCTGCAGCAGACACGTCATAGGGACTTTCTGACTTCACAAGATGCTAGCCTCAGGCTAACAGCCAGCAGAGCGATCATCGCTTTCTACTAAGTAACGTTTAATATTCCCAACCGGCATTTCGATAACGCTGAAGTTCCTTTCTTTCTTTCCTTCCTTCTTTCTTTGCATCAATGGTCTGTACAAAAAACTTACAATACCTACATGCCTACTCGATGAAGAGGGGAAGGATGTTATTCTTGATGATTAGCCAGGTGCAGGCAGGGATGGTCAGATCTTACCTCTACTTCCACACAGTTTCCGAAGAAATTTATGTAGGGCGCATTTTGATAGGAATCGTTCGTAGCAAGTTTGCGTGTAAACATCAACAAGTAAACTTCAAAAAGAAACCCCGAGTAAAAACATCAACTGCGATTTTCACAAATAAATTGAATGGCAATTTTATCCGGATGTAAAGCTTCCTCCAAGTTCTCAACTGTATTTTGCACAGTGACTACAGACATCGCGGGCGAGGCGCACATCACATTGAGAGTTTAGAGCCCTCTCCTGTGCCAAGTCTCATTACTACCACCACCAGAGTCTCATGGCGCCTTGCTGTCAGTGTTCATGTCTGCTCCGCCCACCAATTATCACAACCAGAAGGTCCCTGGTCGGTATCCTCCGTTAGTATTCACCTGTTTATTTAACCTCACTAGCCTTGCCATGTTTACTTTTAAATCTCTGCAGGACGGTGCAACTGACCTGAAAAGACTTAAGTGGGATAATTTGTTTTTTTTAACTTACTACATAAATTATGATTGTTGTGCCGGTCCTATACAAATAACACAATGCAATCCTAATGTTGTAAATCTTTCCCACACGTTAGTGTTAGATAACAGGAAGCTGAGAACAATTAGTGTGCAATTTGCCAGCTGGCTCAAAAAATCGATAAAAAATCGATTTCAGGTTTGGTGGTTATTGACGAAGAGACGGGATTCAAAAGTGTTTCTGAAATTATGTAAGACGGCTACAACGTGCCTTTGAGATGTTGCTTCACGACGTGCCAAAATGATTTTTTTAAAAAACCTTCAATCTCATCCTGCACCCCAATTCTTCTCTCATTAGAGGCAGGTGTTGCTGCAATTTAGGTGTCGCTGCAATATTATTCTCAGAGTTTATGAACGACGACAATTAGACAGCTACAAAAATAGACACTGATAAATTAGTGATGTCGATCGCCACCAGAAATCCTCAGGAACATAAAGCAGCAGCTGTGGTGCTAACAGGTTAACCTTGACATTCTCTGACCCTTCTATGCTGAAGCTGAAAGGGGAAGGGTTGACTAAAAAGTGAATTTTTGCGGCCTGGAGTTATCTGACACTTCTGCCCATCGTGGGTGGCCTTGAGAACTTAGTGGTATAAATTTACTCATTAGGGCCATGTACGTGAGGCGGATGCAGGAGGAGGAAAACTGCTGGTGGTCCCAAAAGACTTTCAAAAGACAAACAGCAACAATTAAGTATGTATCTTGGCATCCGTTCAATATTCTGATCGACCCAATCAACAACGGTCTCAGAAACCAACGATGGCGTTGAATTCTCTTCAAAGCACGCCAGAAATGGTTTCTTCTTGTTGATATAAGGCGAATATCGAGATGTTATTCAGCTTCTGAGTATGTCTTTGCCAGAGACGATGCCCACCCATCTCACACACGCCCTAGATTGTTCTCCTTCAGAAAATGAGCATCACACGTGACCGAAGGGAGGGCCCTACGCCGACCCCTACAATTCAAGAGACGTTGAAATCTTTCCTACGATGAAGAACCCTCTTTCTGTTGATGTCACAAGAAAAAATATCACACGAAGAACACATTACAGGTGGGATGAGTACATTCATTCATCACTTCAGAGAAGCGTCCAGGTGAACATGAAAAAAGTAGGCACCCTCTGTGGCCCTGCACTCTGCGGCTGTCACAACCAGTTAAAATGTACGACAGAGGTTAAGGGGGTGATATGAAGATTCCCTGTTCCTTCCCTGTCAAAAATAAAAACAGTAGATGCAAAACGCGTTTCATCTGGGGTATGTAGTGTGTGCAGAGTACTGGTATTCGACTGGTAATACTGGTATTCTGCTGGTAGCACCATTTTCGTTTTACCAGTGTGTTTAAGAGCAGCGCCATATCTGTCCTTTGTCCTTTACAAAACAAACCTACGGTCCTTGTTGGGTGGTACGCCAACAGGTTTCTTTTAACCACTGATTTTTTTGAGAGTGCATATGGCTAGATGACGGCAGGCTTGCCAGAAAAACTCAAACAATGGAAATGAGTGAATGGAATAACCCTTCATATCAAGGTAAAGGTTCCAAAGCCTAGTGATGGGCACAGGGGCAGTGGTTCATCGTGTCTAAGCAAGGTTTTTTTAAAAAAAAAATTGTTGCCTTCCATTTTCCCCGAGACTTGAAGTAGCCACTGGTATCGCCCTCACACCAGCAGTCACCTGCCAGAGCTAGCGTTTATAAGGTGCAGAGATTTGGGGATGGAGAGAGAACTCCACAGCAACAGCTATACATCTACCAGCTCCAGTAGTATAGCTAACATTCTATAAGAATTTATAGGTTAAAGAAACCTGCAGGGGAGAACTCTTCCGCCGAAGCACTAGCTGTGAGAAAAATTGTTTTCTAATGATTGGGTAAAGGTCAGTGGAAGATACTGTTTCCTCAGAAATGGGAGGGGGGAGGAATACCCCACTCCTTTCTGTTTCCGAAATACACGGGCACCACTCAGAAAGACATTAAAATCTTTAAAGTCGCCTTTGTACACAAATATGTTGATACGTATTGTACATGTGTTAGTTTGTACTGTGCATATCATTACTCTTTACACTAGTCAACACAATTCTAGTCCATTTTCTAACCGTTTCTTTCCCTTTTTTTGTCTATTGATTAGTTGTCAATAGTTGTGATCATAGCCTATTGACTAGTCCCCCTGCTCTATTTCTGCAGATTTATGATACTCTCCATCCTTACTGTTTGTTCCCTGATCCCTCTTAGCGTCTTCTATGTTTGTCTTTTATTACTTGTCTGCACGGTTGTTCCTTCCTCCGTCCTTCGTATCCTGTCCATGTCTCCTTCTTGGTCTCAAGCGCTGAGAACATGCTCCTGCGCGAGTGTAATCATGCGCTATATACATCACACTTTTTATTATTATTATTATTATCCTCCTCCTCCTCCTCCTCCTCCTCCTCATCATCATCATCATCATCATCATCATCATCATCATCATCATCATCATCATCATCATCATCATCATCATCATCATCATCTATTAATATGGTCCCATATGTCCAAGGTTGAAATTTTTACAGCTTATACATCTCCAAGTTATGTATGACGATTTTTGGTAGACGTGTAACCCAGAACGGAAGAGTTTTCCAGATTTGTGGAAGCAGCATCTTGTACTGAGCGTTACCCAATCGTCAGAAAAAAATGTTGTCCCCCCCACTTACAAGTCCTTTGAAACAATGCGACAACAAACCTCTACTGCCTCCTCTCATCAGTAATCTGCTACTGCTGACTCTACTTCTACTGCTGACTCTACTTCTAGCGGCGATTCTACTTCTACTGCTGACTCTACGTCTACTGGCGATTCTACTTTTGTGACTGGCTTCTGCTGCTGGTTCTGTTACATAAACAGACGTAGCTAGGCAACCCCAAGCGGCCGAGTGCAGGCCGGACTAATTTTGTGTACCTAGACGTAAGATCTTTGGGAGCTGGCAGAAGGCGGAGGTGTGGGTAATTTTGTGTAAACAGACGGACTGTGGCCAAGGGAAGACGCAGCTTGCTCCCTCGGTAATTTGGTGGTAATTGTCGCGCGTCACGCGCCTGACGCAATGGGCCGAGCGCCGTAAGGTGCCAGAATTAAAACATGCATTTCATGAAAGCAGGAAGCAATGTACTAATAGCTGGTTGTTTCCTGCTGCTGGAGGAGGAGGTGGAAGACGGGAGAGGGGGAGGGGGCGGAAAGAGGACATTTCCACTGACCTTATTGCCAGCTTCATTTGATTGTCTTTTAAAGTCCGCCTTAAACACGCCTTCGCAGCTTGTTGTGATCTCCCACTGAGGGACACGGCCGCTCGTAAAGCTGTTCCTCGAGCGCCACTTGGCTACTCACGAAAACAGAGATAAAATGTTCACAAGTGAATTAACTTTGATTGCTCCTCGTAATGGATGCCTGATGTGTAAGTTGCTATGCGTTTAATTTCGAGCTGCGTTCTCACAGTTTCTTCCACCGCATTTTTCACACCCAAAATTTCATTATAAAAAAACATAGCAACGCTTCCAAAACAACAAAACAATTTAAAAAGAAAACAAAGTTCTTAGTTTGTTACTTCTCTAGACGCAGTTCGCGTTTTCCTTCAACTTGGTGCTAGAAGAATGAAACAGATAAAGGCAGGAGGTTGTACCGTCAAAGGGCAACTCCTCTTGCACATGGTGAAGCGAACACCGATGGGAAACGCCCGCTTTTGAGGCTATTTCCGCCGCAGGGTATCGCTCCCTGCGGGTCTGCCCACCAGTGACGTCACCAGCGGAAGGCGAGTAAATGGAGGAAACACATCTACAATCGATGGTCCCGAGATCGAAGAAATATCGGATTTGTGGAGAGGTCCGCCATCAGAATGCAGAGGAAAGAGGCTGAGAGCGGCAAGACATGCTGGACAATGTCAAGTCCTTCGATTGTGAGATTGCCCTCGTCTTACTGAACGAAATCTTCCGATTATTCTGCGCATACTTCATCTTCATCTTCATACACAGCTTCACAAGAATTAGCGGTCTCTGTATCCCTGTGTGCTGATGACATAGAACCTTTTCCAGGTACTGTTGTTGGTTTTCAAACTCAGATGAATACACTGTGTGAAACAGACTCTTCTCAAACGTTTGCTTCTTTTTGTTAATTAGTTGTTGAATATAGTTGTACGGTATTCAGGTGGTAAAGAAATTGAAACTATAAATACATACAGCTATCTTGGAATAGTCCTTTCAACTCATTGTGTATTTACTCAAGCCCTTAAAAAAATTATAAGCGGAAGAATCGTAGCACAAAATCTATCACATGATGAAATACAGGATGCATCAAACTAATTAAGACACAACAAGAAAATATTCAGAGCAATGATCTTATCATTTTAACAGCCACATCATTGTCAGGTCAGAACAGAATGTTGTTTAATTTGAAGCGATTATTGCTTTCATTGCTTTATTTTTTTCATGGATCCCACAAACACACGTTCATTGCACCAAAAAATTCTCTCTCTAAGAGGATCTGTTAGATAATGACAGCAACACAACAAAATTTAATATCCAAGACAACATTTTCCGTAAATTGAAGATCAACGATAAATGAGCATCGCCTCGAACAAGTATAAGTTAAATACAAATGCTGGATTTTGTTTTTGGTCTTACTTTGCACGTAATCATCCGGTCCATCCATCTCATGCCGCATGCGTTGCCATTAGGTCACAAGGGGCCCGCTTATGGGGCGTTGTGAGAAAGAAACCTCCAGCGTTAATCATGTTTCGGAGGACTGTCGATCTTGCCGCGATGCCGAGATCAGATTTCCCGTTCCCTTGTGAGGTATCTTTCTTATGCACGTGTATTCCTGTGTGTGCTGTATGTGACGTGTCACCCTCCTCCACCCACAAAAAAAGTCTTTCTAGCGGCCCGTGTAGAACCTTTCTGTTGATTTACCCAACAACAAGGACCCTCAAAAATGCACCAGCAGCCTCAGTTTTTCCAGACTTATCACCGGCTGCCAAGAGAAACAGTCTGCACGACGCACGAGAGGCTCGAAATTTTAGGTCTGGTCTAGTAAGACTAAAGATGCAAACCACAAACACTAGAGGCAGGTCTTAGACCGGGGAGACATATTTCCGAATATTGTCTCTTCTCCTTTCTTTACGCCGTGTTGAAGAACTAAGTGAGCCAGAGTCTTGTTGATGTCTGCTGTCGATCTTCACCCTTTCACTTCGACGAATGAAACAACATAACGTTTACGACCTACCGCACACCAGTCTGTCTCTACCTGGACACACTCTCGTTGGGATGGAAGATACAGCCGATCTGAACTCATCCCGTATTTAAAGACAACCGAACTGTATAGAAAAAACAAGCAACTCGATGGACAAAAAGAAAAAAAGAATGCATGCAGAAAAAGAGGAAGGTAGGAAAACCGGTAACAAGAAAGAAAACATACAAGTAAACAAACACCATGCAGAGCATCAGATGTAAAGGATGCTGAAAAAAACCGCCAAAATACGGAGCCCGATAAAATCTTATTGGATCTTCATTTACAAGAATGACACTTCCCAATCTTTGACTGACTCTGATCCAGGAACTTTTATTGAGAGCTGGTTTGTGACCCTAATCGCGAGTATCAATAAGACCTCTCTGTGCTTAGATTGTCACACACAGTTGAGTAGCGAGCTTTGGAAGCTCCGAGTCTTCACGCGTAGACAGATCTCTTTGACGTTCGCTTCTTTGACATAAGAGGTTACTGATGAATATTGTGAACTGCTCCGTTGACCGCCCGACTTCCACTGATCTGCGAGCATTTACATGTGGCCTTTGGTTGGTTGGTTGGTTGGTTGGTTGGTTGGTTGGTTGGTTGGTTGGTTGGTTGGTTGGTTGGTTGGTTGGTTGATGGGTGGGTGGGTGGGTGGGTTGGTTGGTTGGTCTGAAAACTTCTAGTGGTGGGTTTGAACTTTGGTAGTGTAAGGAGTAATGAGTAAGCAAACTGGATAGACTACCTGGAGAAAACTCCTAACGGTGTCATATCAGGAAAGAGTTATGAGATTTGAACTATATTCACATTGACCAACAAGTGATTTACAATTACACAACGACACTGGACCCACACACGATATCGGTAACACTTACCAGTCAGATTACGACCACTGACTAATATATATATATATATATACACTCTTGTTAGGTAGGTAGGTAGGTAGGTAGGTAGGTAGGTAGGTAGGTAGGTAGGTAGGTAGGTAGGTAGGTAGGTAGGTAGGTACGACCATTGCCAATTACATCCCTTTCCGCTCGTCCTCACTGCCTTCTTCTGGGCCATTAAAAAATAAAAGTGCATTGAACATGACATGGGGCTGCAGTCGGCTCAAGTCTCGATACTTGCAATACATCAGTCTTGCGATAATGCACTTCTCCTCTCATCCCTCTTTCCGTCCTGGGTGCGAGCATGCGCACGCACACTCAACACTTTGGTAAACACTGGATGGAGATGTAGATAGCGGGAGCTTGGCGCCAGAGCACTCGGCAAGTCTCAGCCTCTCTTGTTGTACTAGCTTCATTAGTCCTTGAAACGGGATTCAGTTTCCAGTAGAACCAAAGGCACCTGGAAACCGAGCCTACTAATGTGTGTTCCTCCAGAAAGGATCTGTCAAAGCAGTATTTGCACAGCACATCAGTCGTGCAACGATACACCGTTACGAGGGGGTGGAAGTAAGTGCGTCGAGGGGGGGGGTTGGATGGGGGATCTGGGGGTTGGGGTGAATGGTGTTCATGTATGCTGACAAAGGTAAGGAAGATGAGGCAGTCAACAAAGGTTTGCACCTTGAGGCAGAGCGTGTTTAGACAGAAAGCCTGCCTTGCTGTATCACAAAATCAGGTTAAATATAGCTTCGAAGGTAACGGAACTGTACTCCCTGCAGACATTTTTGGAGATTTCCACGGCTGTGCAGACTAGCAGGTATTAAAATAATGCATTCCCACGACAAAACCACTGGAGACAAATTTCTGTACTTTTATACTTCAAAAAAGTTTTTATCAATATCTGAACAGCTATCGAAATACTGTAGCTATAGTTCGATCGTCGCTATTTTATGCTGTTTTAATTACTCTCAACATGGTCTGCAATTATTATCTTCGTTTCCATCTATAATTATCTGAGGACTTTTTCGCGGGTCAAAGATTAAATTCTGGGCTCTTTTCCCTTCATTACAGAAACTGCAAGAAACACACATACACGTGAAGCAAAATTAGTTGGCTCCCTGCACTACTTTGGTGAGTCTGAGTTTTTTTAACACTCCTGCGTCATATGAAAAGAAAACTACTTCACGGTGCATATTTAAAAGTAAATATTATAACAGACAGTTCTAATGAAATGTAGAATGTGAGGTCCTTATGCCAGAGTTTGGAGAAAGGTGTGCAGATGGTTATTTTTTAATT
The DNA here is from genome assembly GCA_004794655.1 of Marisa cornuarietis. Classification (NCBI taxonomy): domain Eukaryota; kingdom Metazoa; phylum Mollusca; class Gastropoda; order Architaenioglossa; family Ampullariidae; genus Marisa; species Marisa cornuarietis. The sequence continues at coordinate 1,217,699 of SMMW01000013.1, read as the reverse complement.
GATAACTTAGAATACTAAGAAAGTATTGCAGGAAAATTGTTTGCTAATATTTTAATTCCAGCAGATTTCAATACCTTGTCATCTCTTCGTTCTACTGTTAGTGAGGGAATGAATGTTGAAAGGCAAGCCCCAATAAGTGATAACCTAAGAAGCACTTGAAACGGATCAATTATATTAATTTCTTCACCATTAATTAACATGATCTGTGGCTTTACTTTTATTGCTTTTTACTCCATAAGTGTGCATCACATCTCTCTGTTTAGCCTTATAAAAACCTTGAGCTTGTCCGTCATTGCATTGAGATTCTTTGATGCATTATAGTTTAAAGCAGTTTGAAAAACAGTTTTGACCACAAATACTTGTCAAATCAGTCCAGTTTACACTGTACATATACTTCACATACACATTGAACCAGCGACCACAAAAAGAGAGTCAAGGAGAAATTGAGGCAAAGACGGATAACAAAATCTAGAAAGCCACAAAAACTAAGACAGACTGTGAGACAACAGAGGCAAAGAGAGCAGAAGGGAGAAAGAAACAAAGAGAAAAAAGACGAAGAGATGGCGAAAAAGTTAGATACGGAGACGCAGGAGACGTGTACACGAAAGGAACAACCGAAAACAAATGTGATCCATAAAAAAACAAAACTGTTCTTACACCTCCATGACTTTGCTCTTGACTTCTGTCTGCTTCATCTCGATATAATGTCCACCCTAGTACTGTATATTCCAAAGAAACGGAAAGAATTCAGCTTGATTATAATAGGCTAGACCGTGGAGATGATCTTGGAGGTCTTACTGAGCTTTTGCCAGACGACTTTTGAGCTGGCGATGGTTCTGTCCTTTCGTATAGAGGCTGTGATGGGGTTTGTGTTGAAACTGAAAAAGTTCCAGCAGTTTCGGTCAATGTAGAAAGCCCCCTAAATCTTTTCTATTTCGTTAGAATGGAACGAAGATTTTCCCTGTCTTCCCGCTTCAGTACTTTTGCTGCAACTACTAGAAGACAGATGGCACAGCCCTTTTTCTTCTGTTTATGAAGTGATCAAGCGAGAAATGAGAGTGGCCAAGTGAGAGAATATGAAAGAAAAGAAAAAAGAAAGAGAACAGAAAGACAACAAAACAATAAATTGAGATAGAGAGAAGAAGGTAGGAGTGTGATTTTATTTCTCGGACGAAATGGCTTCTGAATTCAGCGCAAGTAATCATCTCCGGTTTATTAGTTTCCATTGTGTGAATGGACTATTTCATATGGGAAAACATCATGGGCACACAAAGAGTGTTGGTGAGAGGAAGAAGAAATGAAGTGAAAAGAAGAAATGAAGTGAGGGAGGAGAAAAGATGAAAGAAAGAGAAAGGAAGGAGGGTAAGCCAGTTGGGGGGGGGGAGAGGGTGTTGCGCCGCTTCAGCAAGCACTCTACGCCTACCAAAGAGCTTTCGTCAAATTGAGACGTCCGCTGTTTTTAGCCCCCTTCTCCGGAGACCACCATCTTCGCCCATATTCCAGCTTCCCATCTCTTGTCCACACTTCGCCAGTCACCAGGTCCGCCTGGATACCCGCTGGCGGTGGTCTTGGCGCGATCAAAGGTGGACCCATCTAGCGAGAAAAGTCCTCGTGGTCACTTGCCGCTCGGAAAGGACAAAATCCTTCTTTGCCCGCCTGGTCCTCCCTGTCCCACGGTCCGGGCGCAATGGAAGCGTCTGCGTTGCTTGTTCGCATCGATTCCGCCCCACCCCCTCCCACCCCCATCTCCCTCCCACCCTCGCTGGCGACTTCAGCCTCCTATCAGCACACCTTTTAAAAGCTTGACGGCATTCGAGGGTCTTTTGATCTTTGAGTCTTCTATTTTTGAGCGAGGGATTCGAATAAAGTGGGAAAGAATGCCCGGGAACATTGATGTATGAAACGTTAGCAAACAAGTTCTCGGACACTTTTAAGTGTTAAGCCGGGACTGGTGACGAAGATAAGTTTACAAAGAAAACATATTTGTTGGCTGAACGAGTTAGGGTATAGGATGTTTGAAAAAGAAGGTAAAGCCATTGGAAGGCATCAGACCGGGTGCATGAGTGAGTGAGTGAGTGAGTGAGTGAGTGAGTGAGTGAGTGAGTGAGTGAGTGAGTGAAGATAATATTTAAACTATCGATCGTCTCGAAAGATCACACCAAAGATGTACCTCATCATATGTTTTATCGTTTGATTTAAGACAGTTAAGAAACAAAAAAAGAGGAAAAAAACACCCAATAATCGAAAACCAGCGAGACAACGCAGCAACCATATATAACAACTCATTTATCTGTACCTACAATTAGCATAAAAGACCAGATGTACGACATTCGCTTTAAGCCCATGTCTCCCTCGCTATGAAGATGTTGTCTCCCGTTCTATCCTGAGGTTAACTCATGTTGTCTATCACTCTATCCTGAGGTTAACTGATGTTGTCTTTCACTCTATCCTGAGGCTCTATCACTCTATCCTGAGGTTAACTGATTGTCTTTCACTCTATCCTGAGGTTCTATCACTCCATCCTGAGGTTAACTGATTTTCTTTTACTCTATCCTAATGTTAACTGATGTTGTCTTTCATTTTCTCCTTAGTTAAGCTGATAGCTTTGACTCTATGGTGAAATAAGCTTAAGTTGTCTTTCACACTATACTCAAGTTAATGAAATCGTCAATGTCCGTGGGTTATCCTTGGCGACAGACCATGTCATTTTTCGATTCCTTTTTCCTTACGTGAGAAAAAAAAAGAAATATATCGCTAGGCACTTGCTTCCTTACAAAGCTGCTGATATTTCAGCTAAACCGCGCCTAGTGACCTGTCATGCACAGGTCTCTGGGTAGATACGACAGCTCTGCAACTGTCTGCAGACAAGAACTACAGGACAAGAGTGGTCAATTGTGACTACATTCGCTTCATGCCTAAGAGATGTCATGTTGTCCTTGCTGCTGCTGTGGAACACGAACTGTTATCCTTTTGATCACGAAATTGTGATAGTGCTCCTGACTGGATGTTCCAAGACATTGTTTCAAGCTTGCAAGTTTGCCTAAAGGTGACACAAAAATACAATTTGATGATCTCTCCTCTCTGGCTAACTCTCAAAATAGGGCGTAAAGTTGCTTGCAAACAGAATATGCTTTCCACTTGCGAGGCGAGTAAAATATTTCCATTGTGTAATGGAAATCACAAGTTACCATGGCAATACATTTGAAACCTGCTAAGGACGGCTCGGAGCTTAAAAATGTCTGAAAACATGGGAAATGGGCATCAGCTCATTTGAGTTTAGTTTTAAATGTGTTAATTTATATTCAATTCTCTCTTTTTGTTTTCTTTAAATCTTTTTTTCTAGCCCTGCATTTCTGTCTTTTGCTTGCACCACATGCTATCGAAATTGTAGTGTCCAATGATTCTGCTTTGCCATTTCATAATGTTTGCACAGCAGAAACTTCTTGGAACAGTACTGACGGACCTTGAAGCCAGGATTAAGTACATACAAATAATCATTTGGCCATCTCAGGGCCAAGGAAGAACAAACATCCTTGTTAGAGTTGGTTTTCTTTACATATACAACAAACCTTGATTTCTTTAAAAAAAAATGTATTACGAACTTTTTTTCCCCATTAAGAACCTGACCTTTACACAAAAGAGGACCGTTCCTTGTTGTCTTCCGTGACTTGTTTTGTCCTCCGTTCCCACCTCCCATGGCCTGCTGGATGCCTTGCCTACGTGATCATGTCGGCACCATTTCAGAAATAGCGAGTGTGTGTTAGCCTAAAGCCGTACCTTACTAGCTGTCCGTCTTGAGTTCTCCTTCTGGAGACTATCAACGGGTTTCGTGCTTGGATTTCGTGCTTTGTCCACTCCAGCCATCGCCGTCCGCTGCCGGGTCATGTCGTGCCAGTGTTTCTCGCCATCACACCTTATTGCCAACATGGTTAACACCGCAGAGGCCCTGCTCATCGATTGGCCATAAACACACCGAGAGAATGCCTAGCGCAGCACGCATGCGCACTCGCGCACTTTGATGACGGTCGCTCTCCTTCTTTTCCTCTAATTACTTTCGCATCACAGCAGGACTCTAGCACGGTTCCCTCGGCGTTGTTTGCGCCGATGAATTGATGTAGAAATGCTTGTGGGGGGGGGGGAAGGGAGGGACCGGCGTGGATGGGCGTCAAAAGACGCATGGAGTAACAAGACAAATGCCAAATGTCGACACAATTGCAAAAATCGAAAGTTTGGGAACCAGAGTCCATGCTTGGTTAGAACCCTGGTGTGGGATTAGGAAACAAGTGGTTATAAGGCTACCTCAAGCTAAAGAATGAAGCTTTAGGAAGCTAAAGGAAGAAGAAGATGGTTCTGCTGATGAGAATATAGAGCATCTTGAAGATTGCGACGAAATCATCAGTGTCTGAACAACAATTCCGCTAGAGCCCGAGTCTCCGATCGAGAGGACCTAAGGGTTAGGAAGTGAGGATCTGATTGGTTTCTCACCCTTAACGTGCTAGTCTGCGGGGCAGCTTATTTTTGGCAAGAAGAAATTATCGTTCTGATTCACAAACGAGCTCTACCACCCTCTGTCACTCTTTGCCGCAGTGTCGTTAGTTGTGCATCCTCGTCTCGCAAGCCTTTACTTTTTGCAGGCCTCTCCGCCATTCTCCTCAACACTCCAAGCGTCTTTCCATCAAGAAAAAATAATTCAGACAAAATAGCTTGTTTCCTGCTCAATCACGAAGCAAAAGTCAGTCGATATGAAGCCAAAAAGGACTACGCTGTTTCGAAAACCAACCGGACATATATGTCTTCCGCGAAGAGAACACGGTTTACACAAGTTTACATAAGTTTACATACGGCCCATACTGGGGCCAGTGGCGAATGGATTGTTGACGAAGGCGGAGAAACATGAAGTTTTAATATCACTTGCAAGGAACAATGGCAAATAAGGTGATGTTCCGAAAGTCGCTTGTTTCCTGGAAGGGAATCCCCAAACTTCAGGTTAACGTAAACTTGCAAAATGACTTGCATTAGGACCTGCCTATAGCTTGTTACAAGAAAAGCCATTTTGTAGTTGGATTTTTATGGGTTTAAAATACCCATTAGCACCTTATTTGTAAGCTGGTCGATGCGGTTGACTCGGCGTGCGTGTTTGCGGGTGCGCGCGTTTGTGTGTGTTTAGTGCCTAGCTGAGATTAAAAGAACATTGTTTTCTATTCTTGAAAAATACCTTCAATTTATGAATAAAACATCCATGGTAGGTCTTTTTAAAAATATAATTCCTTTGCTAAATAGAATAAAACTCTATTTCTTACTGATTATCGTGGCGTACGCAACCTTGTGTAACGTTCCCTTTGTTTATGGCAATGTTTCACCTGCATGTTTAGTACCTTCCTGCTTTTCCCTTACCTTCCACTGAATGCATCTATCACCAGCAGCTGTAATGTGAATCTAGTTTTAGGACATCTTCATTTCACACTCATTACAGACAGGGGCACTCTAATTCATGTTCTAAGCAGACACAAGAATGTTCTCTTTAGGTCTCTCCTTACCCACGGAGGAAACTTCAGCCACAGACGACTGAGAAGTTCGAATCTCGCTTAATTAATTCGAGTCCAAATATTTTCATGGGATCCTAGGCTTTTTACTCTTAATAATGTCACGAAGACAGTTTAAACGCATGTTTGTTGACACTTTAAGTGCAGCCTGTCGGACGCACTGATGTCGAAAGATCAGAGAGAATCGGTTGCCACTCGCGCCAGGCTGACTGAAGGCGGACGATGCCTGGAGCAAGATGGCAGCAAAGGCATTGGACGGGCGGCCATCGTGAAGTTCTGGGATCCCTAGCCTCGAGCGTCTGTCTTCAGCTTGTGTTGTAAATAACAAAAACTGTCAGTTGCTATTACGAACTTTGCCTCTGGGTTAGGTGTGGATGCCGAAAAAAAAGAACAACTATACGGTTGTTTCCCGAAATTGTCTTTCCATAAAAAACCGATAAAGAGGTTCAGAAAAATATATAGATACATCTACTAAGGGGCTAATATTCCACTTGGTTCTGTCGTGAAAACATTATCTTGTGCCACATTCATTGCACAGTCATAGAAACCACTGTACTTTTCTCTGACGGTTTGTAACTAATTATAGCTCAACTCAGGGTGGTCTCAAGTGTTTGGAGGCAGTCTTTTACTATTATTCTTTTTTTATAGTTTTTTTGCTTGGTCTCTAAGCGCACTTCACTTTCCTGGACCACCATCGGCCACGAAGAACATTTTCACGTTCATTAAAAAAAAACAACAACAAAAGTTTGCGGCGCTGTAGGGGAGCAACGACTGCAAGAAAATGAAACTAACTTTAATAACTGGAAATTTGTGTGCGCGCGAAGCCTCGCAAAAATTCTCCATTCTTTGTCAAGTTAATAACGGAAAATGGAAGCGCCACTAAGTTGGGCCATTTCCCCTTGCTACAGTTCCTCAGCCTGCTCCACTGGCAAGCGGAAAGACAACAGTAAAGAAATAACATTAACTATTCTTTGAGCTGGTGCCATGTGTTTATGTGAGAGTTTACGCTCCACCGCGTACCACGAACTGTAAAAGGCAGGCTGGGTAAGGGGGCAATGAAAAATATTCTCGGTCACTATGTGTAGCCATGGTAACGATTCCCGCTGTCATCATCTCTACTAGGGGTTCAAGAAATAAAGTCGAAGTCGTTAAAGCTTTCGACAGTGACATGAACTGAGCCGCATAAATCTTCGTTACTTTGAGAGAGAGAGAGAGAAAGGGAGAGAGAAGAAGAGAGAGAGATGAAGGGAGATTGAGAGAAGCATTACATTGTACAATGCGAGCAACAACCGGAACCAGAATCCTATGCTTCAAACAACCGCCGGTTCCCATTGTTGCAGTTCGATATTTTTGCCCAAAAATGAGGAAGTTTGTTGAGCACGAGGTGGGTGTGTTGTTAGTATCGCCATGCTGAATACAGCTCAGTTTTGTTTGAGTAATATAGGTGTTAGAAATGACGAGCGTAGTGTTATATTATTATCGAGATACCCAGTGTTGTGTTAGTGTGGAGATGCTATTCATGACGAACTTAATGTCTTGTTGAGGCCAAGGAAGCAGCACAAATGCAGAAAAGAATATCACATAAATGAAAAACAATTATTCAAACAGAAAATGTTCGTTTACGTGAACAGTTCGCCTGACTGTTACTTGGCAACAGGATGCATCTCTGTGTGTGTATTGTGTGTGTTTGTGTGTGTGTGTGTGTGTGTGTGTGTGTGTGTGTGTGTGTGTGAATGTGTGTGTGAGAGAGAGAAAGAGAGAATGTGCTTTTTTGTTCGTATGTTTGGTTTTGTATGTATCACGCACGTGCATGTGTGTGTCTCTTAATGCTTCTCATTTCGAAATCTGTATGTATTCTTGTCTATATCTGTATGTAGGTATTCATGTTAGCGCTGGCTCGTGCTTGCTAGTCTGTGTACCAGCCAACACACAGGAATAAGCTGTCACCTCTGAGCTGCAACCATCTTCGAAAAAAAAAAAAAAAAAAAAATGAAGACGAGCACGAATCATCGCTGACGATGCAAAAATAAAAAAAGAAGGTTGCGTCTCCTACAGGCGATCGATGGCGTGGAACGCAGCAAATTAATCATCGCCAACAACACAGCCATTATAACAGCGTTGCCCTTGACACCGGAGAGGAAAGGCTTCCTGAGTGAAGGTAAATAAAGCACGGAAGCAGACTATTTCGCCGCGCGAGCTCCAGAGGAGCATACGAGGGTTTGCACCATGTGGACCTCTTTAGTCCTGTACAGCCAGAGACAAAAATTCCAGCTGTGAGTCATGGGAACTGTAGTCTTGAACGAGGCACCTGGGACCCGACTGCAGCCAAGGAAGCCTTTTGCGCATCTTTGCTCGGTGGGGCGTTGACTCCGGTCTGACGTGCGTTGGGCGAGTCTGACGGGAGTTGGGCGAGTTATGTCATACGCCCAGAAGTAATGCCAACGACCTCAGCTTTTGACGCCCGACAGGCAAGTGAGCCCGTTTATCGTCGCTCGCACAAAGATGGTTCACCTTGTGTACCCCGAACAGAAACGCAATAACAAAGGGGAGAGGGGAGAGCGGGTTAAAGTCATCCCTGAAGCGAAATGCAAACATGAATGCTGCTCGCATACTTCACATCGCCAAGCACCAAAAATGCAAAATCATCATCATCATCATTAGAAGAAGAAGAGAGCTTATATAGAGATGCCCCAGCCCAGTCTAGCCTCACCAAGCTTTACCAAAAACAAACAAACAAACAAACTTGACATTTAGTATAAAAAAAGGAAAAAAATCCTTCGTCCAATGCAAACTGACAAGTGTAATATTAATGTAATATTAATACACACATACGCTGACACAAACACGCATGAACCTAGATACCCGCATATACAGAAGTGTAAACCTCTCTGGGATATACATTGACACATGCACACACATGTTGTTTGTAACCCTGTCAATGATAGAAATGTATGTCGCAACTTAGGTTTGAGGTTCAACATATCCCCTTTGGCTGTCACAATAAAATTCACCAGAAGGTTAATGACACAATGTAAGTGTGTGGACGATCGCCTCCGAGGATGCAGTCATCGTCCACCTGACTGACTACACAGAAGAAGGCTCATTCACTCTCGCAGGGTACGTAACAGATGCAGTATGGGATTGCTGACTGCCCTCACCGACCCAGCAGGAGCTCTGTGTAACAATACCAACATAATGGAGCCAGGAAGAGCACCAGAAGGAAAAGATGAAAAAGTTGAAGCAGCGAAAATAAGGTCAAGCCATGCGGCTTGTTGCACGTGCGTAGAGAAAACCTGACAAGGGTACGGTCTAGTTTCTGAACAGCAGGCACAACACAGCAGCTCTCCCTGAAAAAAGACTCATAGATTTCTGAATTTTTAGAAATCAGTAAATAAATCTACTGTGTAAATATTTTAGTTCTTTTTCTGAAAAATCCAGTTGTAAATCAACACGTAGAGCAGAATCCCGCTCGAGCTTACAGGACCAATAAGCTCGGGTAGGTCACTCATATGAGAGACATTTTTACTGTCTCCTCGGACAATGTTCCCTTTTCGCCTTCCAACATAGAGCGAGAGAACAAAATAAGTGCCTTTTGGCCTTAAAGCCATGTAACTAAGCATCCAAACTTTCCAAAAATAAACCAAAGCATCTCAATAAGCAGATGAAACAGTCACTTGCTGCTGAAGCGTTTCACTGTAGCCAAATGCTATAAAAGATTCTGTGTGTGTGTGTGTGTGTGTGTGTGTGTGTGTGTGTGTGTGTGTGTGTGTGTGTTATTTATAACATCCATTTCTTGTTTTGTTTGACGATATTGCTATGGATAGATTACTTCAGCTGTCTTACTGTTTGTTTGACGTTCTACTTTTGTTAACGACTGCAGCGTATTGAGATATTATCAATGTCTTTGACATTATTTAGCTAAAATTTCAAGATTAAATGTTACATAAAAATTACATAGGTCCTGTGAAAAAGAACTTAGAAATCTTCACCGTTAAAGTACATCGTAATATTTATATCAAGTTTTTATTGTGAAAGTTTTAAACTACTCAGGTTAACAGGTTCAAGGCTAATTCACTCATTTTCCCATTTATTTTAATAGTATAAGCTGTTCAGCCTTTTAAATGGGACCAGGGGTTATTATGTCTGGGAACTATCAGCGTGTGTAATTAAGTGGATGATTGAACTGTCTCGTCACTGAGACATCAATGATAAATGTTTGGTCAGTTATCCGTTGCTCTGAAAATTGTATCACACTGTCGGCAGTGGAGGACGAGGCATTCGTGGGATGATGCTGTGTTTATAAGGCCAAAACTTCTCCACCTATGTCTCGTGTTTAACTCAGAAACCTTGATAAACTTTTGCCATACAGCCTATTTCTTACATTACCTGGCACTCTTGCGAAATCTGCTGATCGTTTGGCTATGTGAACACAGAGACGAGCAGCGACTATTTTCTCTATGTGTGTTAATTTGGGAAATAATTAAAACCAAGATGGTGTGCCTTCAATAAGAGGCGAACAATATTCCAGAAAGTTGTGTGTTTGACAGCTGACATTTTCTGGACCACGCTTGCAGCATGCATACTACTCAGCCTTGACATCAGACTCTCGACCCCCACGACTTACAAACAGTAGTACCTACGAAGTTTTTATTTTTGCTTAAATAAATTTCTCGAAAACCGTTTTACTGCTCAGGATTCAGTGCGTTAATTAATGATGCTTTGTTATAATGGTCAGTTTGGTCTTGCTACCAAATGACAAAACAGTCGAGCTGTACTGGCTTTGTGTGACTCTGATAGTGCTGGACCAGTATGTCGTGCGACTGTTCACCTTTAGAGTTATTGTCTTGATGTGACGCAAGTGTCGACTTTTGACCTAATTAAAATTATGTAGCCTGATTTTTTTTACCTCAGGGAAAATGCAACTCAACTTTTCTTTTTTTTCTGCCTTCTAAACTTACGCACATCAAGAGAATAAGTAAATAAACTATTATTTCGTTAGAATCTTTATTGAGTTACCGCAGGTAACATTCAATTTCTTAACTGGCATTTCTCAGATTCTCAAACCTTGCTTTCATTCTCTGCTTTTATGTTTTTTCTTGTAGCCGTCCTCGGTCTTTTCCTCATAAGTCTTCTCATTTGAAAGATTCACAGTCTTCTCTTGTAGTGAACACGGTTGTCATAGGAACAGACCCTGAGCTTGTGCTTAAGGTCATCACCCTAATTTTCCAACCTTACACAACTGTATACTGTAGTCTTCTCAGATTGCAAAGACCTACACAGGTGTACACTCTCGTCTTCTCGCGGTTGGTCAGGTGGCGCAACGGTCAGCGCCTGTCACCAATACAGTGAGGGTTGGCTGTCCTGGGTTCAGCTCTCATCTCTGGCACGCTGTTATTTCTCTGCATGTGGCATCTATTTACAGGGCTGGCTACCTTACCGTGATATAGCCTTAGTTGCTGGCTCGGCGTAAAACACCAATTCCCCCCCCCAGACCTCGTCTTCTCGCAAAGTATTTACACTGCACTGTCATGTTATACTCCTTAGTGTCAGATTTCCCCTGTACTGCCGTAATAAACACTCTGTTATAAGATTCCCCTGTACTGTCGAGATGTACACTCTATTATAAGTTTCTCCCGTACTATCATGACATACACCCTAGTATAAGATTCCCTGTAGTGTCGTGATATACACCCTAGTATAAAATATCCTCTGTACTGTCGTGATATACACCCTAGTATAAGATTCCGTGTACTTTGGTGATATACACCCTAGTATAAGATTCCCTGTAGTGTCGTGATATACACCCTAGTATAAAATATCCTCTGTACTGTCGTGATATACACCCTAGTCTAAGATTCCCTGTACTGATATACACCCTAGTATAAGATTTCCCCTGTACTGTCGTGATATACACCCTAGTATAAGATTCCCTGTACTGATATACACCCTAGTATAAGATTCCCTGTACTGTCGTGATATACACCCTAGTCTAAGATTCCCTGTACTGATATACACCCTAGTATAAGATTTCCCCTGTACTGTCGTGATATACACCCTAGTATAAGATTCCCTGTACTGATATACACCCTAGTATAAGATTCCCTGTACTGTCGTGATATACACCCTAGTCTAAGATTCCCTGTACTGATATACACCCTAGTATAAGATTTCCCCTGTACTGTCGTGATATACACCCTAGTATAAGATTCCCTGTACTGTCGTGATATACACCCTCCTATAAGATTTCCCCTGTACTGTCGTGATATACACCCTCCTATAAGATTTCCCCTGTACTGTCGTGATATACACCCTAGTATAAGATTTCCTGTATTTGTATACACCCTAGTATAAAATATCCTCTGTACTGTCGTGATATACACCCTAGTATAAGATTCCCTGTACTGATATACACCCTAGTATAAAATTTCCCCTGTACTGTCGTGATATACACCCTAGTATAAGATTTCCTGTATTTATATACACCCTAGTATAAAATATCCTCTGTACTGTCGTGATATACACCCTAGTATAAGATTCCCTGTACTGATATACACCCTAGTATAAAATATTCTCTGTACTGTCGTGATATACACCTTCCTATAAAATTTCCCCTGTACTGTCGTGATATACACCCTAGTATAAGATTTCCTGTATTTATATACACCCTAGTATAAAATATCCTCTGTACTGCCGTGATATAAACTCTAGTATAAAATATCCTCTGTACTGCCGTGATATAAACTCTAGTATAAAATATCCTCTGTACTGCCGTGATATAAACTCTAGTATAAAATATCCTCTGTACTGCCGTGATATAAACTCTAGTATAAAATATCCTCTGTACTGCCGTGATATAAACTCTAGTATAAAATATCCTCTGTACTGCCGTGATATAAACTCTAGTATAAAATTCCCTGTACTGATATACACCCTCCTGTAAGATTTCCCTCTGTACTGTCATGATATATATCTCTCCCACACCCTCCTTCCTCCTTGCGCATACAGATAATCTTGTGTTCACGCATGACTGAGCTGCCGGATTAGGCGTTTCCTTTTCCTTATTTGATGTCCACGGCAATAGCGCACATCCGGGCCTTCTAATGACGTCAGGGACTGCGTTTACCGGGAGCTGAATATGGAACAGGATGGTTCACGGTGAAATTTGCGGCTCTTTCGACACGAGGCGAAATGTAAGGAAGAAAAAGCAAGGAAGACAGGGACCGTAAAGTGAATAAAGAAGGATGGAAGGACGGAGAGAGATAGGGAAGAGAAGGCGAACATACAAATAGGCAGTTAGGCAGGTACACAGACAGACGCATAGACAAACATCCAGGCAGGCAATTATACAGACAGGCACAGATGCACAGAGAGACAGACACACATTCGCACAGTCACGCAGACATGCAGACGCACAGACAGACAGGCAGACATACAGTCATTATTTGTATAACATATTTCCCTCAGTGAAATACGGAATCAGCTTATGATGGGAAAGTGGGATGGCTAATTTGACAGTAGAAGTTATTAATCATTGTACTAAAGTTTATACCCACATATTTAATAAATGTAAGAAATAAATAATATCTTGTTGGCTTGGATCTAGACATTATGAATTTCACTGAAATTTAAAAAAAATTATAAAAATTATTTGGAAAATTTAATGAACCGACGTGCTTAAAAAGATTAGCTTTTTGAAATAAGAGCGATAATTCTTACAGTTGAAAAGCATCTTACATTTGGTGCAAAGGATTGTATGTTGCTGCTAATATTGTCTGGGCAGCTTTCCCACTTACTTCAGCCTGACATACTTCTGCTATTTCGGGGTCTTCCAGCTTACCGAGACCCAAAACAGATGTACGGATTCCTGATCAAGCATTTCCGACATCAATTTAGTCTCAGAGTCTCAGAGGAAAAGAGTTGTGGTTGGTCTCAGTGCCACCCTCGGAGACTAACCTTGGTCTTTTTTTTTTTTTTTTTGCCCGCCTTTTGTGCGTTTCTCTGGATGTTAGCCCACGCTGGTGCCAGGGTCTTTCTCCAGCGGCTGGGCAAAGCTAACTGGAGCCAAACTTCTTGTATGTTTAGCATGCACATATCTTAAGGGCTTAGTCATGCTAAGTCACATCGCTGCGGGCTTTTTCAAGAACTCTAGGCACCCGGAAAGACAGCGAAACTCATCCTAATCCCTTGGCCTGCAATCCGAGGCGAGGTCCACCATTATCCTCATCGTCAGGGAAGGCATGGCAACGGTTTATTTATAAGCTCTGGGGACATTTAGAGAACATAAATGCATAACGGAAAGTGCCAAATCTTTATATATATCTATATATATAATGAAATTACATAATAAAATATTCTATGAGGAATAAAATCAACAGGCAAAAAAAACCTTGAAGCTGAGAAAATGTGACTGCTACTAAGGCACTTTATCATTTTCCTTGAGCACTTGCTGGTACTTGGTGTCACTGTGTTATCAACAATATCAGCTAAGACTACTCTCTGCTTCATATAATGTCCTGTTCTTTTTGTTCTTATCTAAATTTGTTTTCTGGTAGGTTTTTTATTTCCTTGTTTCTTTTTTGTTTTTGCTGTCTTGCTTATTTGATTTCTTGTTGTATTGTTATTTTCTCGCTTAGCGCGGCCTCGCACGTGAGTGCGTGAAGTATTGAGTATGTTTGACCTTTGTAACTATATGTATTCCACCTGCAGGTGTACGTCTTACCTGCAGACCAGTCTCGGCTATTAGCTACTAACCTCCATTCTAAGTGGTTTTTACAGAATTTCAAAGTAAACAAGTAGACCTGACGATGGACCCTCAACAGGACTTATCTTGAAAGGTCTTTTGTTCTTACTCATTGAAAATCACCCCCTCTTTCCTATAAAATAAGCCCGTGCTAAATTCTTCTACCAGAACACGTACATCCCGGGAACGGCTTCGCCATCTTCAGCTCTCTACACACTATTTCAGACTCGAAATGTTGGTCACACCACTTTAGACTTCAAATATTGGCTAGACACAAATATTTCTACAGAAGAGGCAAGCGCTAGAGAAGTCTTCACCATCCTAATAATGCTGGAGTAATTTCTTTCCACTGTGCTTCCACAAGAAATCAGGAAAGTCTGGCATATGTTAGCAAATCTTCAAGTTGGCTCACATGCCCTCATTGCTGGTACAATGGCATCGTTGGACCGCATAGTGTCGTTTGGTACAGAATGTGTTTCGTCGAAAGAACGCCGTTGCACTGCGTCAGACACTATGTGTATTGTGTACTCAAAACTCATACTCCTGAGTTCCGGGCATGCGCCCTCGGCTACTGCACTACGCGGGCATTAGTCTTCACCTTCTGCTGCATTTCCAACGGAAGCCTATGGATTCGTGCAGGGATAATCAGCTTATAATCAAGACTGTCTAAATTACGGAAGTTAGTTTAACGGACTAGCCTGGTGAATCAGTGTTAATGAAAGAGGATGAAAAAGGAAAGAAAATCAATGTGGACTGGCTTGCGATGTCAAAACAGTCGGGTGTAATATTCAGGGCACAGAACGCGAGGCACTGAAACTTTTTATATATTTTCTTGCTTCTTTTTTTAGGGTGGGGGTCACTTTTACTTGTCGTACGCTTGTTAGCTGAAGTCCCCCGCCTTATTTTGTAGTGCTTATTGAATGAGATATTGAAAACAACTTTTAAAACACTATTAAAACAGGGTCTCCTTTACAGTTAGAACTACAAACATGTAGTGAGACTTACTCCTGAGCTACTGAAGCCCTGAACACCATACAGCAACATGCATCAGCGCTAATCTTCTGCGCAAGATGTTTAGTATTTACTTAAATACAACACCTGCGTCTGTAATCTGCCGGCTAATCATTAGTCTGTAAAACAGAAGATATTCAAGGTCCCCAACTAATCTAGATATGCAGACTCACAAAAAAACTACATATTCAGGCTCACCAAATAATCTAGATATCCAAAATCTATTCAGTCTCACCAAATAACCGACAAGAATGTTTATACTTTAACATTCTTTGAACGTGAACGTCGACCAAGCAGCAGTCGAATGACAAGAAGGTGATTTCTAAATGTGAACGGTATAAATCCATATACAAAAAACTTCAATTTCTTTGTGGCTATGTACCCTGAAGAGATATGATATTTCCTCGAAGCATTATCTTCCAGAACTAAAATGTACGAAAATATCACAATATCGGCAGTGCATTTAAACAGTAATCTAGGAGTAAGACCTAAGAAAGATCGAGCTAGAGGTGATTTCTGTCGTATACAGGAATTGAGGCATGCAAGAAATGGTCACAACATTGGTATTGTCCAAAAGATGACTTCCATGTGCGGAGGTCATTGCCCGCGATCTCGCTTCTCAGAAACATGAAACTTTTTCTGTTGGGGTTATTTTGCGAGACTTTTGCGCGGCCATCCCTCGCGAGTTTTAATCAAAGCTGATTTTTTTTTTGTTCGGATGTGCCTGTATCAGGTGTCTCTGTTTGAAGTACCAAGAAACGTTTTCACCCTGCCTTTCGACGAGAGTAAATTCCAGATGAAACAGGAACAAAGAGAGTTTATTCCTGGGCATCTTTTTCCGCAACACCCTGTAAGTTCCTGACGTGCTAGGCATACAGATCCCATTCTCTGCTTATCATCAGGATGGGTGGGCTATACACTAACCTCACCTAATGTGGAGGGTCTTCATGCTTGTCCCTGAATTTTTAAAATCCAATTTTCCTTTTTTTTCTCGATGACCCGGATTACCTCTAAAAGTAAAACGTGTCTTTTGGACTACTCGTGTCTTTTCTTACCTACACTATTTTCTTCTGATATATATATATATAGAGAGAGAGAGGCCAAGCCGAAAGTAGCTATACACTCAACTGAAGTCTGTATCAAATTGTCAGGAAACGTGAGGATTATCGGAATTTATTTATTTATTTATTTCGGGTTCATATTTCAGGAATACTGGTCTTTGTCCACCCTCTATATATAAAACCAGGAAATCCAAGGTAAAAATCACTGAATTGTTTCTGAAATAATGCTGACCGAGATGCTTTTTATTTTTTAAAAAAAGGATCTTAGAGCTTTAGATTTATGCTGGAAATATTCACAGAATGTGTGCCTATTTTCAGTCTTTCCATTCTCTGTACCTTCTGTAGGCGCACGGAATATGAGAAGACAAACAAATACATTTATTTCATTCGTATTATGATGAAAATGTAGAAAACACATTTGATAAAGATTGGGGTCATCGCTGATAATCGTGAAAATCTTCGTGAAAGTCATCGTTCGAATTGTCCTGACGGAAACAAAAGATAGCCTCTCCATATAAGTCCTGGCTGGGGGCTGCTTTTCAGTTTGGAATGTCCAAGACTCGATCAGCTGCAAAGACTTAGCTACGCCAAGGACTACTAAAAGTTGCAGGTCTTTTCTAGTTTAAAGAAAATGCAATTTGCGGTCACATATATGATTTTCTTTTAAAGCTCTAAAAATGATAAAGCAACAGAACCAGGTCAACCAACTTTCTGGTCGGGCGACAAGTCTAAGGTTTACAAAAGTTTTTTGATGCTGATGTCGAGCGCAATGGCTGAGGGATTTGTCAAAATTGGTGCCTTCTTATCGAGTGCGCGTTGTTGAGTTTTTTTTCTTTTTCCCTCGAGATGGTTACCCCCAAAAAGTTTTTAAAATAGAAAAAAATGAAGATCACAAACACACATTTCCAAACGCCTCTTGCATTTTAAGCAGTGCAAAAAACAAATGTTCTTTGCGACCTTTACCAAAACTGGTAACTCACTTTGTCAATTTTCAGATTCAGGCGGAGCGAGCTGTCACGGAGGCTGAAGAGAACTCACTACCCGCGAGGGGTCTCGTTCATCATTTTAGTTTGTTCTTATTGCTTTGACATTTCTTTCGATCCAGCGATTTGTATTTTTCTTACCTTTCTTGTTTTAAAACTTGCTAGGAAACGAAATGTCGGTCAGAAATATGATTCAAGATTCGGTCCCTCGAAACACTGGAACATCACCACGTGCACGCTATCTTCGACATCAGTTAGAGAATGTGATGAGGATCAACCTCGTTCTCGGATTTCAGCGTAAGATTTTAACCCTTTAAATCGACTCCGCATTCAGCATCTCTCCGATGCTCTTGACCTTTTT